>CM040118.1:112632918-113832918 GCA_022559845.1 Amorphophallus konjac
AGAGGGTGTGTGGGTCCTAGGATAGAGAGAGGAGGTCTCTCAACCAAGCCAGCAAACCAAGATGATCCAAGCAATAATATAATGTCAAGACAAATGCTAAGCAATGAATAATAGCCAATCTGTGAAAAGAACAGTAAAGACACGCCCTAGGAAAGGTCGTGTTCACAGGAAGAGGAAAGACACGCCCTGTGGCAGGTCGTGACTAAATGAAAACACGGCAGCGTGGCTGTCGTAAATTCTGTGAGGGGCTCACAGACCGTAGGAAAAACACGCCTTAGGGTTAGGCGTTTATAAATAAAGGACGCCTTCCAGTGAGGGCGTCAAAACACAGAGGCACGCCCTGATGGAAGGCGCTGAAAATAAATAAAACGCCTCTGAGAGGGGCGCTAATTCCACAGACAGTATAATCAGCATGCAGCACACCGCAGTTATAGAAACATACGCCCTGGAGATGGGCGTTAATTAATGAAACACGTCTCTGTAAGGGGCGCTAAATATCAGACGAGAAAATAATGAAGATCATGCAAGCAGATGCAATAAAGACACGCCCTTGAAGGGGGCGTTAATTCACGAAAACACGTCCCTGTGAGGGCCGTTAAATCAAAAGACGCCCTCGTCGAAGGCGTTAATAAGCAACAATTGACTGATCCGGGAAGTGTGCAGAGTGCACAATGGAAGATGCCGCAGGGGCACAAAGGAAAGGGTACCGAGGGTACCGAGGGGAAAGGGCACACGAGGGTGCCTAAAGGGAAAGGACACACGAGGGTATCAATGGGAAAGGACACACGAGGGTGTCAAAAGGGAAAGGACACACGAGGGTGTCAATGGAGATGGTAATCAACAAAGAAAACAGTGGATGTCCCACCGTGATCGCCAATTTGTTGGATCTATTTAAAATCCACTTTTAAATATAAAAAAAAAGTAATAGATATGGTGAAAGCAATAAAATAGCACGAGGTGCTAAAAGGAGGAGTTTGTGATCGCCAGAGGGTTTACCTCAATAAAAAATAAGATCGCATGTACCTGGTGAAAGATGTGATGCGGGATAAATGTGGATCTCTTCCTCCAACTCCAATCGGCCGGCCGACGAAGTGGGTTTTCTTGATTGATTACCTTGTAAAAAAAAAGACAATAAAGACAAGTAAAAGAAAAGGGATCAGCCAAAGTGCAGTAGCATCAGTCTAAAACTAACATAAAAATAATGAAAAGACCTCAACATGCGCACCTTCTTTTTTTTGTTTTCTTTTAAAACCCCTTAAGAAGACTTAAGGGAAGGGGAGTTTGATGATAAAAAAATGCAACAAAACGTGAACAAGGAATAGAGATATAAAGGACAGAGGGATGATGGTATGAATAAAATAAAAACAAAATAGAAGAAAAGATGAGAACCCTGCTGTCCCTGGCGACAGTAAAGGGAAGAAACCGAATAGTGATGGATGAAGCACCGGATGTAGCTCAAAGGGATGCAGAGAGGGGAGGCAGCAAGGGATGAAGAAAGCTTCTGCCCGTGATGAAAGAAAACTTCTGAACCCTCAATCCGCCGAATACTGAAGGTGCTTAACCTTCTGCACGATCGGTCAAATTTTTAATTTATAATGCCTCAAACGGATGTGATCAAACCAAGGAAGGATAAGAACAGGCAATGAGGCATCCAGGGAAGGATCAAGATCGAGCAAGAGTCCAAAGACAGCAGGGAACTGTGAGGGAAAGATTGAAAAAGGAAGGACTCTGGACTAAAACACGCCTTAATACAGGGCGTCTTTTATGAATTGACGACCTTCACAAAGACGTCTTCTCGAAACACGACCTAGGACAGGGCGTTTCTTCCTGGATTTAATTTTGGAAACGAAACCTTGCCTTGTTTGAAAGCTCAAATAACACGCCCGAGATAACGGCGTTAATTAAAATCACGCCCTGAGAGAAGGCGTTACTCATAAAAGGCCTTTTATTTTGAAAATAGATAATCCCAGAAATTAAGGGATAACACCAGGAATTCACGCCCTCACATACGGTCGTCCTTTCTTTGAAAACGCCCTACCACAGGTCGTTACTTTTAAAATTAACGCCCTTAATCAAGTCGTGAATCACAAAAATACAGGAAAAATGCAGAAAAACTCACAAAAAATAGAAAAACTTCATGTTATAGGAATATTGAAGTCTACTTGGGGCATTTATATAATAACATGAGATTTGATCAACAAAACGTCAATTTTGGCGTGTCTACAGGAGGCCGAAGTCTGAATGCCCCTGTTCATCGCCGTTATCATGCAGAGCTTGGGGACAAACTTAATATGGTCATTCGTCACCCTGGGAGCTAAGAGATGGCTGTCTCTGGCCCCAGAGGAGACTTAGATGACATATACGGAGGAAACACACATGCTTGGAACCCCGGAGTTTCTCAAGCCTCAATCATTGCACAGCACGGCTTCATCCCAGCAGCCAAAGAATAATCTGTTCCAGGCTTTGGGGTGAGCAATAACAGTGCTACGAGGCAGAGAAAGGACAGACGAAACTGATCATCATGCTATTGATTTACAAATAACACAGAGAATGGCAATAGGGCTTAAAAAAAAAGCAAAAATCAAGCTCAAACTACAGCCCATCATACATATATATCCATTCGTTTGATGATGCCCATCACGGAAGACACATAGTCAGAAAACCCATATGAAACATCATTCCCATACCCAAACCGATTACAGGGAGAGAGTGAGGGAAAGGGGAACAGACAGATGCCGAGATATTTCGGCTACATTGCATGAATCGAGATAAGATTCGAAAGTATTACATGAAATAGAAGAAAAGAGAAAACAAACATGGGGGAGGGCGGAGCATTGACTCCTCTCCCTCCCCCGGATGCCCACCTGGAGCTTCTTCCCTGGGAATGGGTCTCTTCTCTCTTTCTTTTTCAGCGGAGGAGGCTCTCTCTCTCTCTGGTCTCTTCTCTTTTTCTTTCTTTCTGATCGATGGTCTGGCTTCTGATCCTCTGATCCCCTTTTCTTTCAAAGGGGGTATGTTTATATAGGTCTCATCCTTCTGTGCTCTCGGCGGAGGGCAGTCGGTGTGGCCAGTTCCATTCGAGACATCTCCCGGCGCGACAAGTAGCCCCCTGTTGAGGCTCCCGGCGCCACTAACAGGAGCCCAAATGATCGGCCCATCTAGCGCCTTCAGGCCTCATTCGTGCCTTAGGCTTCTCTTCATGCTTTCTTTTGAATTAATCTTCGTCAGAACCGAATAAAGCCCACCTTTAGTAGAGGCATGACTTTGTTGAGATCGTTTTGAGGCTCCATCAGTGAACGAACTGGGGTTTAATCAGTATTGCCGTATGAATGATGACAAAACCGGGTATGTTTCATCGGCATTGTCATCCGAACGGTGACAAGACCAGACATCAGCTTCAGTCTGACAGACTTCGGTCGGGTATGTAATCTGTGGAGAGGATTGCTCTTCTGTTCTGACTTTGTAGGAGCCCTGACAATCTTTATCTGTCGGTGCCGGTTTCATCTTTATCTCATATTACATCCATCAGTAAGCTGACATCTGACTTACCTTGACATATCATCCGTGGATTCTCGGACGAAGCAGTAGTACAGCTCTTCTTAAAAGGCTGGGAGGTCCCATCAGTCGAGTGACTGCGGCTTCATCAGCGATGCCGTCTGAATGACATCGACACCGGGCATCAGCTTTGGCCGACAAAGGCTTTAGCCTGGTGAATGGTTGACGAGCTTCCTCAGTGGTCTTCTACTGTTGGCCTGATTTTCTTTTCAGTTATGCTTCCACCCCTGTTCATTTTCTAGGTGTCAACAAATGCCCCCCACCTGCGGGCGGCGTAAGTGCAGAATAAGTGACACGGGGTCTGTAGGTGTTCTTCATCATTTGAGGGTATATTCCTCAGTTTTATCCTTGACATTGTCCTTCAGCTTGATCATGTTGCTGTAGTAACCCTTTTGCATATCCATCTTTCATTTTGATGTCTTCATTTTTGTATTTTCTTTATTTCCAGCATTTCGGGGCTTCTCGGCATGGACCTCCCGGCGCGAAGGATATCGGCGCATATGGTCTTCTCGGCACGCTTCACGGCCGACAGGGGTTCTCGGCCTGGGAGTTGTCGGCGCGACTTTTGGCTGACGGGGGGGTTTTCGGCCGGGGAGCTCTCGGCGCGCCTTTTGGCCGACGGGAGCTCTCGGCCGGGGGGGTTCTCGGCGCGCATTTGGCCACGCCGAGAGCCCCTCAGCTTTGGGCCTTTTTAATGCGCCGAAAGCCTTGTTGTCCCTCATTCTCTCCTCTTCTTTCTCTTTCTTCACTTTGGCGGTGGCGGTGAGCTGTGAGCTTCCCCCCCCCCCCCCCCCCGAGAGCGTCATTTCCCCCCCCTTCTTTGCCGTTTTTTTTTGGCGTAGGTTCGCTATATATATGGGATTGAGTCACATCTTATGCTCGGGATCACTCCCTCTTGGTGGGTGACTCCCTATTCTTTTTTTGGGCATACCTCGGACAAGAGGAGATGCTGCCGAAATTTTTGAGAATTTGTTTGTCTTATTGTTTCATGCCCATTCATCTTTCTGAAGCTTCTTTTCTTGTCTTTTTCTGATTGCAGGTGCTGACATGGCTTCCAGTTCTGCTGCTGTATCTTCCGGAGCCGTTGGAACAAGTTCATCAGCTCAGCCGGACATATCTCGGGCCAAAGTCAACTGGTTGAATGTATACAGCCTAAGCTTTGGCTATGACCAGATTGCTAGTGTCGACGAATCTTCCGATTCTGAAACTGACACCGTATCGACTGCTGAAATTTATTCTTCCCTGGAGGGTGCTGAATTCAGGAGAGCTACTGACTACCGCCCGGACTTGCCGAAGGATCGTCATTTGCTGCCGTTTGTTCGGACTTTCACCGTACGCGGAATGCGGGATGTTATTATTGCCCGCTCCGTGGAAGCGGCAATACTTGCCGATAGAGACAGCATGAAGGGTTCTGTCTATCGAGCCCGAGCCATATATCTCCCAGGTGAACAGAGGGACTGGAATGCTGTGCTGGGCATCTCCGATTTAGAACCCGAGAAGAAGATGCTAACCCGGGCCCCAGAATTCACCCCTGCAAGGTGGGATCATACCACCGGCCGTGTCCACCGAGAGAAGACTTCATTCGGACTCTTTTTGGCGCCTGGGAAGTGGGGTTATAGAGACGAGCCATTTGTTCTTAAATGCCTGGCCATTCAGTTTAAATATCAGCTGGCTGCCGGCTGGTTTGGAGATGCCAAGTTGACAGACGCCCATCTTTTTAGGGTTGGAGCAGTGGAGTTTACAGAATATGTTTTGAAGGAGTATGCCCCTCTATTGGTTAGAGTTGGGGTATACCATAGTGTATTTGCCTCCAGGTTCCGCTATCCCGTCTCTCGGGGATTGTGTTACGGTATGCTTGAAGTGTTCTGCCCGCAGTTCAATACATTCTATACAGCGGAAGGAGAGACATCCCTCGACCTCTGGAGTTTATCGCAGCTTTCTGGCCTACCCATGGACGGAGAGCCATACGAGGAGGTCTGCCTGGATGATTCCATCAAGGACGCCTCTAATGGAGAGGGCCGCTATTCTTTCGGTTATGCATACCGGTACCTGATGAAAGCTTACCGGTCCATCTGTTTGGCCTACAGTAGGGGGTCCTCCAAAGGCTATCAAGCCAGGGAAAAGAGCAGCCGACTGAGAGTCCGTGTGGGGCAGTGGATACAATATTTCTTCGGGGGTCCCTTGAGGTACGCAGACTTTCCTTCCGTAGGGCTGACTTCCAGTAAACAGGTCAGGGCCCCCCGTTACAAGTCAGCACTGCCAGCTTCATTGCGCTGGACAGACGCAGATGGCCCGAACCCAGCAGGGGTTGATCCCATCACCCATTGTGCGGCCTATTTGACTTTCTGGCTATGCACTTTCGCTCTCCCTCAAGGGGACGAGACGATTATTAGACCCGAGGCTATATATCCGGCCTGCCAGATGGCTTGGGGGATGCGATTGTCTTTGTGCCCAGTGGCTCTGTGTTTAATTTACAAATCCTTGGGGGACTTGCATAGACATCGGACCCCTCGCTCTTCGAGGACTGTGGGTCCCTTTCATTTCTTCAATGCCTGGGTTTGCAGCATTTTCCCTGAGCTGGCCCCGAGAACTTTACAGTCAGACACACTGCTCCCTCGTATGATTGAGTTCGCTAGCGCTGAACCTGGTCCTTTCTCAGAACAGCTGTTCAAGATGAGGGGTAGGCTAATAAGAGTGCCTGTAGACGCACCTGGCAGCATTCACTTTTGGAGCTTGGCAGCAGGTTCAGCTCCCTTGGTGGACCCTCAAAGGGAGTGTAAAATGGAGGAGGTGGAGGTTTATGTCCATCCTGTTTCGGGGGTCGCCGCCACCCGGCCTCTTTTAGAACCAGAATTGGTGAGGTGGGCCATGGCCATACGGCCCAGTGTATTAGTTTTCAGGAAGGGGGGCTTGCTCATTTTGGAGCCCTATTATCCCTTCCGCTTTGGCAGAAATTTTGGTTACGACCAGCATATCCCTCCATCGACTGCTCAGTTTCCTCTGGAGAGCCGGGCCAAGCACGGGTCCAGTATTGTCGGCGACGGTCGGATATGGTAGGATTTCTTTCATCGTCGGGAAGACACAACTTTCAGGGTCCCGACCGTCTCCAATCGTCTCCCTCGGGTCTCATCAGACTATATCAAGTGGTGGAACATACGCACCAATTTTTATAAAGATGGCAGAGGCGCTTTCTGGGATGTGGCCGAGCGCTCCTTTTTGAAGCGGCAATCAGGGCCTGTATTTGATATTGACGAGGTCTATCTGAGGAGGCTTTATTCCCAGCACCAGCAGGAGGCAGAAGCTTATATCGCTGCCCGCCGGTCTTTGAAGGAGGCGGGTGCGGAACTACCCACTCCTATCTTTTCTGAAGTTGATGTGGACACTTTCACCAGAGACTTGAGACAGCTGGGCCACATAGGGGACACTCATTTGGAGGTGCAATATCCATTCCCCTCGGAGGAACCACTTTCGAAGGCTACTTCTTGGAGGGGTCCGACAGACAGGTTTCATCCTTATAGGACCTTCGTGCGGAGGGAGGACCGCACCCAGTCATATTATCAGCACACCTCCTGGCTTTTTGTACTGTTAAATGTCCACGGGCTGACAGTGGAGAGCCTGGTAGCTGTCATTCTAAATAAGCAGCTTTTTGTTTCTTTCCATTATGTTGACGCCTGGTGCATAGATTACCTCGGCCTATTTCATTGCCTTGATTTCCATGGCCATAAGGACTTGGCCGCCCTGACGGAGAAGTGTCAGACTATTGGCGATGTATGCTGGCTCGTGAAGGAGGCCGCCTCCCGATCAAAGGAGGTAGCTTATATGTATTGGCCGCTTTCCACATTTTATGACGGCCCAGCAGGTGTGCTCCTTGTTTGTTTGATCATGGCTTCTTTCTTCTTATTGTCATGTTTTGCATATGTTGACTATGACTGCCTTTCTCGTGTCTCGTACAGATAGACCAGACATAAAGCGGCAGGGGCTTTACAGGAAGATAATTGCTCAAGCTGAGAAACCTGCCCACTTTGAAATTCCCAAAGCAGCACCTACGACCACTCCCCTGCCTCCGGGCAAGAAGAGGAAGCCTTCTGTGGTGAAGGTTGCAGTCACCAAGGCCAAGAAGGCCAAGGTTGCTCGGACCCGGAAGTCGGCTTCGACTGCGAAGGAAGCTGGAACCCCTCTTCCGGATATCCCTTCATTTGACGCATTTGCATCTCAGAGGGAGGCCGCACAGGCATCTGTCGAAGGTGACGGTGATAGCTTGTAGCTGGAACTTCCTTTGTCATCTTGACCAATCTCCTAGGGAGTTCTTTGAGGCTGAGCTTCTTTTTATCTGATACAGCCCAAGAGCAGGTTGAAGCGCCTGTGGAGACGGACACAAGACTGCCTTCTCCCACCCCGGCTGGCGAGGAGGAGGGTAAATGTGCTTTTTCCATTTGTTTCATACTTCCATTGTTTTCTTTGCTATACTTCTCAGAAGTTTTCTTTTCTTGTAGCAGTGGCAGTCGGGGAGCAAGCCGAGGCCATGATAATGACAGAAGAGCTGCCTCGACCACAGGAGGGTCACAAGACTCGGCCAAAGCAGAGTACTATTCCGGCCAGATGCATAATCACTCGATCTTCATCCCGCCATGCTTTAGAGGTACCGGCCCAGCATATAGCTAGTGTGGAAATATCTTCGGGCAGCTCCCAGGCTATCTCCCATGAGGAGGAGGTAGATTTCAGCGACAGCGAAGGGGAAGGCATTGCCAAGTCAGAAGCCCCTCCTGCACTTGCGAAAAGGTGTTCCGTCTCTTCGACCCGCCGAACTATCAGCGTCATCCTCTGAGGAAGAATTTCAGGAGGAGTTTGCCGGGCTCGATACTGAGATTGACATAACTCCACCACTCGCCATTTCGGCCACGGAGCTTTCTTCTCTTTCGCCCCATTTTGAGGGTGCGGACCCTGCTCCAAAGGTGGGTTGTTCTTCATGTATGCTGCTTCATTTGTTTTTTTTATTTAGTGCTGAAGGTCGCTTTGCTTTGGTCTCAGAGTATTGTTGCTGCTACCCCGGCCACCTCCACATCCTTCATGGACATTTCCCTTGTAGATTTGGATATTGTTCCTTTTCTGCCTTTAACTTGCACGGGGGCTCCTGAGATCATTCGCCCTGTGCCAGTGCGGATATAGTCCTCGACAGACTTGGCATCATTAGACTTGGGGGCTGCATAAGAAAGCGTCATCCCTGCTAGGGCTTCAGATCTTAGAGCCGAAGCAGATCCGGCTAGGAGCTCTGCTTTCATACCGGTCGCAGTAATGTCAATCACGCCCGAGTCAGCAATTCCTGCCATAGTGGCTGCAGAGTCCGAATTCCTGCCTACACAGTCTAAGGCACCTCTGTCCCCATCACTAGAAAGAGCAGTTGAAGGTGCAGCCTCCATTGCAGAGATAACCCCATTACTCATTGATTCTCCTCCCGCGGATGTTCAAGGTGTAGCTCCCGAGGCAGCAGCAGAGGAGGAGTCTTCAGTCCAGCAGGGGAGTACAGAGAGATACCGGCTAGCTCTTTCGGCAGATTTGCCTTCTTCGTCCTCCCAAGCGGGCATTGGACTATGGGCAGATATTGACGGAGAGGTGACTTTCGAAGTCGTCGCATCTGCTTCCTTTGGCTTTACGTCTCCTGACAGCTTCGTCTGGCAGCATCTGGACATGTTACGCCAGCTAGTAGAGTCTCAGCCTGGCTTGACATATCTACAGCTGAAGGAAATCGCCAATCGCCTCACTGCTGGCCTGCAAGCCATGGGCTGCCCTTTGGACACATGGGCTCAGCGGGTCTTGCTTTTGTTAAAATTCGTGCATCGGAGAGACTTCCTAGCACGGATCATGGTTGACAAGTTGACGGCGTTGAAGTTGCAGAGGTCGGAATGCAAATCCGAGGTGGAAAAGCTAACGCTGACACTTGATGAACGCCAGGCCGAGCTACAGAGTATTATTCAGCGGGAGGAGGCTATCCAGAAACGGGTAGCCGTTTTGGAGGCGGAGCTCACTGAACTTCGGGCCGAGCTGCAGCAATTATCTTCTATTCGGCCATAGTCCACCGAGGAGGTGGCTTCACTGGAGGGTCGGGTGATGTCTTTCCAGGACCTGTCCATGAGGCTTCAGGAGGAGGAAGCGCGCCTTCATGAGTTAGGAGCCGCCCCCTATGTTGGTCTTCTGGCCTTTGAAGATATCTTTCGGCGGCCATGAATTATCTTCACTTTCTTTTCTTTTCTTTCTTTTTGTGACACAGCGTCCCCTCGGGGCCCCTTATGTACTCACTTCGTAATGAAATGAAAAGAGATCTTTTGGCTTCATGTGTATCCATCTTGTCTACCATGTGGTTTCATCACTTCGGGAAGTGGGGTAGTGGTTTTAGCAATCCCTCATGTGAATGGCTCGTACCTAGCAGGAGAGCGTCCACCCCTTCAGAGAAAGGATGGGGAACTCGCTCCACCGCGTGACGGGCATCCGAAGAGGTGCTTAAACCGGATTGTGTCGGTATCATCAAACGTCCCTCTTGGCGACATGTGCTATGAGGGAGACAATTTGCAGGGATGTGACAGAAGGGGTTTCATCAGAATAGACGGCAAGTCTAGATTGGATAGAGGTTATGGCAGGTGGGACATTTGAAGGGGGCATAGTTTTCATCAGAACAGACGTAGGGTCTGAACTGGGCAGGGTTTTATCATTGATCGGGCGTGGTGCCGGATAGGTTTCATCATTGACCAGGCAGTGCGCCAATCGATCAAAGCAGGTTTCACCATGGTGGGACTTTGGCAAGGTATGAGGGTTTTATCAGGACAGACGTAGGGTCTGAACTGGGTGGGTTTGATCGTTGATTGGACGAGGTGCCGGTCGATCGACGAGAAGTTTATGACGGGAGGTGAGGTTTCTTTAGGATCACCATATTACTGGCCCAAGCACCCTTTCGGGTTTTCACCGGAGCCAGCCCCCTCTTGCTTTTGCCCACGCGCCCTTCCGGGTTTTCACGTGGCGGGGTACCCGATTTTGCCTGCAGTGCCCTTTCGGGTTTTCACCACAGCTGGGTTTTAGCCATTTTTTGCCCTTGCTCGGAAAACCTGAACAAGACCGGCAGGGTATCTCTATTTTTAACCCCATTTTTATTTATTTTCATTCTTTTATTCTCTCTTCCCCTTTTTTTGGGAGGGTAACAAGTCTGACTGTCATTAGATCATGATAAGGGATGGCTCGGCTAGGGCGGAGTGCCGCTAGACCAAGGAAGAAGGGTAGCTTGGTTAGGGCGGAGTGCCGCTAGACCAAGGAAATGGGTAGCTCGGTTAGGGCAGAGTGCCGCTAGACCAAGAGAGAAGGGTAGCTTGGTTAGGGCGGAGTGCCACTAGACCAAGGAAATGGGTAGCTTGGTTAGGGCGGAGTGCCGCTAGACCAAGAAAAGGGTAGCTCGGTTAGGGCGGAGTGCCGCTAGACCAAGGAAATGGGTAGCTCGGTTAGGGCAGAGTGCCGCTAGACCAAGGGAGAAGGGTAGCTTGGTTAGGGCGGAGTGCCGCTAGACCAAGGAAATGGGTAGCTTGGTTAGGGCAGAGTGCCGCTAGACCAAGAAAAGGGTAGCTCGGTTAGGGCGGAGTGCCGCTAGACCAAGGAAATGGGTAGCTCGGTTAGGGCAGAGTGCCGCTAGACCAAGGGAGCAGGGTAGCTCGGTTAGGGCGGAGTGCCGCTAGACCAAGGAAATGGGTAGCTTGGTTAGGGCGGAGTGCCGCTAGACCAAGAAAAGGGTAGCTCGGTTAGGGCGGAGTGCCGCTAGACCAAGGAAATGGGTAGCTCGGTTAGGGCAGAGTGCCGCTAGACCAAGGGAGCAGGGTAGCTCGGTTAGGGCGGAGTGCCGCTAGACCAAGTAAATGGGTAGCTTGGTTAGGGCGGAGTGCCGCTAGACCAAGAAAAGGGTAGCTCGGTTAGGGCGGAGTGCCGCTAGACCAAGGAAATGGGTAGCTCGGTTAGGGCAGAGTGCCGCTAGACCAAGGGAGCAGGGTATCTCGGTTAGGGCAGAGTGCCGCTAGACCGAGGAAGAAGGGTAGCTTTTAGCCTGATTACTCGGGGAATATTGGTTGGGCGGCATGATACAGCTTTAGGTGTCTACCGTTGAGTGGTGAGAATTGGATTTCCCCTCGATGGTTAACGACCATGTAGGCCCCTCCTTCGTAGACCCTATATATCACATAAGGACCTTCCCAATTAGGATTCAGCTTCCCTTTTGGGTTGGACGCCATGACTTCTCTTTTCTTGACCATGACGAGGTCACCTTTCTTAAATTCTCGTCCTTTTACGAGTTTGTTGAATGCAGTGGCCATGCGGGCCTGGTACATCTGGATATTCTTCTGAGCTTGGAGGCGCTTCCCTTCCAATTCAGCCAATTCTTGTAATCTTCTTTCTGCATTGGTTTGTTCGCCACGGGCCAGGTCATATTGGACTGCCACCCTGAGTGACGGGACTTCCAGCTCCAGCGGAACTACTGCCTCTGAGCCGTATACCAGTGAGTATGGCGAGCACCCTGTAGGTGTCTTGAAGACAGTGCGGTATGCCCATAGAGCTTCATACATCTTTTCTTCCCAGTCCTTCTTATTAGAACTGACGACTTTAGCCAACAAGGTGCATAACGTTTTGTTGAAGGCTTCTGCCAATCCATTTGCCTGTGGATTGTAAGGAGTGGAAGTCCTCCACTCGATCTTATACTTCTCGGCGAGCCGATAGATCTTTTGATTTCTGAAATGACTTCCATTATCAGATATTATTCGGCTGGGGATCCCAAACCGGAAGATAATGTTTTGTTTGATGAATCTGGCAACCAGCTCACCAGTCACTTCTCGTAATGCTATAGCTTCCGCCCATCGGGAGAAGTAATCTGTTATTGCCAGTATGTACTTATGTCCGGCTGAGGAGGTTGGTAGTGGGCCGACTACATCGGTTCCCCATTGTGCAAACGGCCAGCTAGGGATTATAGGGTGCAGAACGGCAGGTGGCCTTCTAGGCACAGCAGCATGCTCCTGACATTTCTGACATGACTTCGCAAACTTGTAGCAATCTTCAAACATAGTGGGCCAATAGTAGCCCAGCTTCTTGATTTCTATCTTCATCTTAGGGCCAGCTTGGTGAGCACCTGCCGTCCCAGCATGTATTTCTTTCATCGCTTGCCAAGCTTCCTCAGTGGACAGGCAGCGGAGCAGAATCTTCTTGCGTGCATCTGCCATTATTCGGAACAGAGTTCCATTTTTGAATTCATAAGAACCTTTGATCCTTAAAAGTTTCATCTTTTCTTCTCTTTTCTGCGACAGCTGTTGGTGCAAAAACCATTGTAGCAGGTGCTGTCTCCAGTCAGATGCCTGTTCTGTACTGATCGTGGCGACTTCATTTTCTTCGGGGCAGCCTTCTAGCATGCTGGGGACTTGCCGCCGATTTATAACAACAATGTTCAGTGTCTCATCCGGTGGGACTGCTATTGAGCTGGCTAGCTTTGCCAATGCATCAGCCTGGGCATTATGTGCACGGCCCACATGCTTGAGCTCAATATGATAGAACTTCGCCATGAGGCGCACAGCTTTTTGGTGGTAGGGGTTCAACCCCGGCTTTCGCACTTTGAACTCACCTTGGATTTGCTTTATTATCAACATTGAATCCCCGAATACCTGAAGCATCTGGATACCCATATGGAGGCTGATGTGCAGCCCGATTATCAGAGCTTCATACTCGGCTTCATTATTAGTGCATGGCTTGTTTATAGAACAGGAAGTATGCACAACCTCCCCCTCTGGCGATCTTAGCACAATACCGGCTCCGGCCCGTATTCTGGTCTTTCCATTGGAGTCCGTCTCTGTCCTAGATGCTCCATCAAAGAATAGCTGCCACATAGTTGACTGAGCCTGGCAGGCTTCTAATGTTTCATCATCGGGTAACTCAGTCCCCAACATATCATTCTCTGGCACAGGGTGCTCTGCGAAGAAATCAGCCACGGCCTGTCCTTTTATTGCCCTCTGGGGTATATATGTGATATCGAATTCCATCAGAATTACTGCCCATTTTCCCAACCGGCCTTTCAGTGTTGGCTGAGTCAATATGTATTTGAGCAGATCTGCTGCAGATATCAATCTGATTTCGTGTGACAGCATATAGTGCCAGAGTTTTTTAACGGCAAAGACTAGTGCCAAGCATGTCTTTTCTATATAGGTGTAGCTTTCTTCAGTTCTAATTAGCCTCCGACTCAGGTAGTATAGAGCCTGTTCTTTGCCTTCTTCATTTATCTGTGCCAGCATTGCCCCTAGGGAACAGTGTGTGGCTGCAATGTATAGTATCAGGGGCTTGCCCTTAATAGGTGCCCCCAGCACTGGAGGGGTCTTGAGATATTCTTTCAGCTTCTCAAAAGCTTCCTGACAGCCTTCGTCCCAGAGGAACGGTACATCTTTCATCATGAGCTTGTGAAAAGGGTGGCATCTCCCCGACAGATTTGATATGAATCGTCGGATATAGGCCAAACGCCCTTGCAGAGATCTCAGCTCGTGGAGATTCCTTGGTGGAGGGAGCTCCTGGATAGCTTTAATCTTGGATGGGTCGATCTCAATGCCCCTATGACGGACAACGAACCCAAGGAATTTTCCACTGGACACGTCGACGGCACATTTCATAGGATTCATCTTGAGTTCATATCTGCGCAGCCTCTGGAACACTATCCTCAGATCTTGCAGATGATCTTCTCTTCTGCTGGTTTTCACCACCAGGTCATCGATGTAGCACTCCACTTTCTTGAAGAGTAAATCATCAAAGATCTTTGTCATAGCTCTTTGATAAGTAGCGCCGGCATTCTTGAGGCCGAACGGCATCCTTTTGTAGTGAAATATCCCCTTCGGGGTGCGGGATGCAGTATGCACTCTGTCTTCTTCAGCAATCCAGATCTGGTTGTATCCGGATGACCCATCCATGAATGACAGGGCTTCATGGCCAGTGGTTGCATCGATCATTACTTCAGTGATTGGCACTGGGAAATCATCTTTCGGGCAAGCCTTATTCAGGTCCCTGAAATCTACACATATTCTGATCTGCCCATTTTTCTTCTTCACGGGCACTATATTGGCCAGCCATGTAGTATATTGGTTCTCTTCAACAAAGCCCACATCGATCAGCTTGTCGACTTCTTTGTTGATCTGATTTATCAGTTCGGGACGCATTCTCCTGGCAGGCTGCTTCATAGGGCTTGCCTCTGGGTTTATCGCCAATCGGTGCTGTGCCACATCGGAACTCAGTCCCGGCATCTCATCATATGTCCATGCGAAGCAGTCTCGGAATTCTTTCAGAAACTGAATATACTGTTCTTTGACAGCTGGCTCCAGCAGTGCACTGAGGAACGTAGGCCTTGGCTCATCTGCTGACCCCAGATTCACTTCTATCAGCTCATCGACGGTGGCCTGGCCTCCGTCCTCAACTTCGGGTGGGGCTTCTTGCAAATCAATGAAGCCTCCCGGGATATAATCTTCTTCATTCTCATGACTTTCTGTTTCATCACACCGATCATCAGCAGATGCTGGTGCATCGTATAAGGCCAATATGGCCGGATTCTGTCCAGTCTGCCCCGAGGACGTGACTGGCTCAGCGGAAAACTTCGACGTGGAGTCTTCTGTGCTTAGAGGCTCTTCTGATGTGGGCTCCCCTGAGAGGTTATCATTATGTAGAGCTCGGAATTCTTCTAGAATGCGCCCAAACTCCAGGCACTCTTGTAGCTCTCTAGCTACTTGGTCTTCATCCGGGGTTCCGGTGTCAAATTGTGCTTCGGCCTGGAACAGATCCTCTTTGCAGGACGGATTCTCCCAGCACCAACCCTTCTTGGTCTCATCAGACACCCTTGCCTCCGGCTGGTTGTCTTGGGCTTCATTGTCTGTTATGGATTGATACATAATCTCTTCATCTTCAAAGGGGTATTGATCATACCCTACTTCTGGGGAATCTTCATTCGGGTAGAAGGCTGAGATGACATCCACCTCGGCTTCATAGTATTCTTGCAGGGTATAACCCAGTCCCGGGTGTTGTGTGATCTTCCTCAGCTCCTTGCTATCTCGAGGCGGATCCCATAACTCCTTGAATGCTTTCTTCTAAGCAGCAGGCTGTATCGATGGCATTTGCATCTTGGAGAACATTTGTGAAACCCGTTGGGTAGTATAATCCAGGCCCGTAATTGGTACCATCAGGTTTGCAGCTTCTTCAGGGGCCATGCAATCCTGATCATCTTCTTCAACTGCCTCCCCGGTGTAGAATATGATAGGGGGTTCGCCAAAGCGAGGGATTTCCATAGTCTTTAGGGGCAGCACTGTCTGGTATTCTGTGCTGGCTATGGGCTTGACTAGACCCTGAGGAACTTCCACCTGTGTGTATTTTTCTTTCATCTTTTCTTCAGTATCATCTGGGTGTATGCCGGGAGGAGTGATCCGAGCAAAATCACCAGCATAGGAGATGTGAGACACCCCATGCTTTTTAATGTAGCCCTTTGGCGGCGGCGGAGACCAATTTCTTACTTTCGTCACCGGCTTTTCTTGGCTGACCACAGTTTCTTTTCCTTTATCCCTTTGTGACACCTCGGTGTAATAGGATGCATCGAGCATATGGCACTCGAACACTTCGAAGGGATGTAGGTCTGCAAACACCCTTTCCTCTTTTCCTTCATGGCAATATTTTATGCATTGGTGTAGCGTGGATGGCACTATCTGATATTCGTGCAGCCACGGTCTTCCCAGCAGGGCCTTATATGTGGTGTTGGAGTCGATTACATAGAATCGTACCACTGTAGTGAGATCGCCCAATGTGAGATTGAAATCAGCCACCCCGAGAGGTGTTTCACATTTCTGGTTGAATCCTGCAATCTTCATATCTCTGACCTTGGTGAGCTGCAGATCAAAGTAATATTTCTGATAGATGCGGTATGGGAGAATATTCACAGCAGCCCCTGGATCTATTAGTATTCTGCTTATCGGCTGACAGTTCAGGGAACCCCTCATATATAGTGGTCTATTATGGCCGGAATTCGGGATTAGCATATCATCCTCTGTGAATGTTACTGATGGCCCAGCATTCACCTCTGTTAAGAGTGCTTCACATTGTGCCGGGGACTGCAGGGCATCCACAATTGCTTGGCAAGCTTCTTCACTGAGAGAGAGAATTTCCCAGATGGAGAATCTGGTAGGGAGCCTCTTCAGCATTTTCATGACTCGACTGCCCACCCGGACATTAGACAGTCTCATCTCCTCTGCCCATCGGGGCCTTGGAGGTTCATGTGGTGCCTGTGGCCTTGGCTGCCCGGTCCCAATTTTATCTTCTTCATCGGTCTCCCGGGAAGCTTCTTCTGTAGCGACTGCCCCTGCTTTTGCTAGAGGGTTACCTTCTTCATCTTCTTCATGTTGTTTCTGCTTTCCAGCCGCCGTCTGCTGGCATTTATTGCTTTTATCTAGAGCAGTACGAGCCGGTTGCTCATTTTCTAAGCTGGACAAGAACTCCAGAAATGAAGGGGCTTCATCTGCCTTCTTTTTGTCTTGGTACAGACTGGCAGGGGGAGGAACCTGGACACCTCGTATCTCTGGTTCCGGGATTTGATAGGGTTGCTCCCCTCTGAACATGATATTATGGTTGGCTGGTGGTGGGCGCCCCCATCTTCTCCCAGAACGTGTTGCATGGGCCGAGGTAGAGGCTTCGGCATGGTTAGCTTCTAGCGGAGCGTTGGATGCTTCCGGCTCATCGTCCTCCCCGGGCAAGGAGAAGAGTACTGACAGAGTGTTACATTGTACTGTCGTGACCTTATTTCCTTTCTTGGATTTGAGTCGTTTCTTCTTCTTTTGGGAATTTGACTTTGCCGGCTCCTGCCCCCAGAAGGGCTCATTTTCAGCTTCTTCTTGTTCTGCCTCTGGCTGCTCTTTAATTTTCAATTCTTCGAGCTGTTCCCAGAGTATACAGTCTTTCATCAGCAGATGCTTGGGCTTCTTCTGCTCGTACTCATCGAGCTCATTAATATATTGCTGCAGACGCCTGGCTGCAGGGCTTACTTCTTTATGTGTAGGGAGGGGAGTTTGTCTCCTCCGGTTGTGAGTAGGGATCCGGATGACTGGTCCAGTCTCAGTTGTATGCCATATTGACTTTATTGGAGGCGGCTCAGGCCTTGGTGTAACGCCCCGGATAACTGCTCCGCTGGTACTGGCTACAGGAGTCTTCTTCTTTTTGCGTTTTATGGGTATCATCTGCCATCCTTCCTGATCTTTCTGCGGGGTGAGGAAGCAAGCTTCATAGGTATTCTTGGTGCATTCTTCAACGGCCTCCTTGGGCAGCTGTTGGTAGACTGAGATCATATTGGCAGCCACTCTCCAGGGTGGAGGCTCATGTGGGTGAGGCGGCTTTACCTGGTAATCTCCCAGCTGCAGCTCACCTTTCTTGACCATTCCTTCCATGATATCTTTGAAGACATAACAATCTTCAATTGCGTGCCCCAGCGCGCGGTGAAATGGACAGAACAGCGGATCATCTTTCTTTGCTGCATCGGCTGGTCTTTTGGGTTCAGGCAATGTTACCTTATTGAACTTGTATGCCCAGTTGAACAGTGCGGCCGTCTTATCCTTTGGGAAGGAATATGCCTTTCTCATCTTGTCTCTCAGAGAGACTTTATCCTTCCTTTCTGCTGTATCTGCCAGCGGGGGAGCTTCATCTGCCCCTTTCTTCCCCTTCTGCTGCTCGAAGGTTCTGAAATCGACGGTGTTGGTCTCAGAGTGTGATGGCCGTCGTTCATTGGATTTTCCCTTCGGCATAGTGAGAACATTGGCGGTCGGACGCTTGGACAAGAATGTCTCGACCTCTGCCACTATATTGTTCAGTCGGTCGAATGTTCTGACATCTGCACCAATCATCTTTTCTAGCACCTCCCTCCTGAGGCTCTGCTTGCATATCTGCACCGCATCTTCCTGATGAGGAGGCCTGCGGGAGGCGTAAGTGCAGAATAAGCGACACGGGGTCTGCAGGTGTTCTTCATCATTTGAGGGTATATTCCTCAGTTTTATCCTTGACATTGTCCTTCAGCTTGATCATGTTGCTGTAGTAACCCTTTTGCATATCCATCTTTCATTTTGATGTCTTCATTTTCGTATTTTCTTTATTTCCAGCATTTCGGGGCTTCTCGGCATGGACCTCCCGGCGCGAAGGATATCGGCGCGTATGGGCTTCTCGGTGCGCTTCACGGCCGACAGGGGTTCTCGGCCTGGGAGTTGTCGGCGCGACTTTTGGCTGACGGGGGGGTTTTCGGCCGGGGAGCTCTCGGCGCGCCTTTTGGCCGACGGGAAGCTATCAAGACTTTAATATAAAGCTCTCGTCCATAACAGTGCTAAGGTGTAGAATATTTGTTGACACCTAGAAAATGAACAGGGGTGGAAGCATAACTGAAAAGAAAGTCAGGCCAACAGTAGAAGACCACTGATGAAGCTCGTCAACCATTCACCCGGCTAAAGCCTTTGTCGGCCAAATCTGATGCCCGGTGACGATGTCATTCAGACGGCAGCGCCGATGAAGCCACAGTCACTCGACTGATGGGACCTCCCAGCCTTTTAAGAAGAGCTGTACTACTGCTTCGTCCGAGAATCCACGGATGATATGTCAAGGTAAGCCAGATGTCAGCTTACTGATGGATGTAATATGAGATAAAGATGAAAGCGGCACCGACAGATAAAGATTGTCAGGGCTCCTACAAAGTCAGAACAGAAGAGCAATCCTCTCCACAGATTACATACCCGGCCGAAGTCTGTCAGACTGAAGCTGATGTCTGGTCTTGTCACCGTTCGGATGACAATGCCGTTGAAACATACCCGGTTTTGTCGTCATTCATACGGCAATACTGATTAAACCCCAGTTCGTTCACTGATGGAGCCTCAAAACGATCTCAACAAAGTCATGCCTCTACTAAAGGTGGGCTTTATTCGGTTCTGACGAAGATTAATTCAAAAGAAAGCATGAAGAGAAGCCTAAGGCACGAATGAGGCCTGAAGGCGCTAGATGGGCCGGTCATTTGGGCTCCTGTTAGTGGCGCCGGGAGCCTCAACAGGGGGCTACTTGTCGCGCCGGGAGATGTCTCGAATGGAACTGGCCACACCGACTGCCCTCCGCCGAGAGCACAGAAGGATGAGACCTATATAAACATACCCCCTTTGAAAGAAAAGGGGATCGGAGGATCAGAAGCCAGACCATCGATCAAAAAGAAAGAAAAAGAGAAGAGACCAGAGAGAGAGAGAGCCTCCTCCGCTGAAAAAGAAAGAGAGAAGAGACCCATTCCCAGGGAAGAAGCTCCAGGTGGGCATCCGGGGGAGGGAGAGGAGTCAATGCTCCGCCCTCCCCCATGTTTGTTTTCTCTTTTCTTCTATTTCATGTAATACTTTCGAATCTTATCTCGATTCATGCAATGTAGCCGAAATATCTCGGCATCTGTCTGTTCCCCTTTCCCTCACTCTCTCCCTGTAATCGGTTTGGGTATGGGAATGATGTTTCATATGGGTTTTCTGACTACATGTCTTCCGTGATGGGCATCATCAAACGAATGGATATATATGTATGATGGGCTGTAGTTTGAGCTTGATTTTTGCTTTTTTTAAGCCCTATTGCCATTCTCTGTGTTATTTGTAAATCAATAGCATGATGATCAGTTTCGTCTGTCCTTTCTCTGCCTCGTAGCACTGTTATTGCTCACCCCAAAGCCTGGAACAGATTATTCTTTGGCTGCTGGGATGAAGCCGTGCTGTGCAATGATTGAGGCTTGAGAAACTCCGGGGTTCCAAGCATGTGTGTTTCCTCCGTATATGTCATCTAAGTCTCCTCTGGGGCCAGAGACAGCCATCTCTTGGCTCCCAGGGTGACGAATGACCATATTAAGTTTGTCCCCAAGCTCTGCATGATAACGGCGATGAACAGGGGCATTCAGACTTCGGCCTCCCAGATGCCTCTCAAATCCCAATACTCCTCTGGATTCTAGACCTAATCCAACTCAAAGTGGATGCTTCGGACAGCTCAGAGCCCATAGAGTCCGTCGCTTTCAGCCCAAACCATCATTAAAACCAGAAAACAGAGTACCGTAAGCTTTGTTCTAATCCCGGCGCCCTCATACTTCTCGGATCAACCTACAGTAAATTTGGTGAATAGCTCCCGGCGCCGCTTCGTCAGGCGCCGAGAACCACCAGGATCAGCTCCTCCCCCCCTTTTTTTCTTTGCGCGCCGGGAGCCCCTATGCCTTGGCTTTCTTCCCCGCGCGCCGGGAGGCCCTCTTTCTTCCTCATGTGCCGAGAGACCCTCCGGGCCATCCTATCAGCGCACCGAGAAACCCGTGCCGGGAGCTCTCTGGCATCCTTGCCATCGACGCCGAAAAGCCAACCTGTACACCTCAAGTCGTAAAACCTTTGCTACCACTGAAGAAACCCCATAAATACTCTTGTTATGTCAAGGGATGCCCCGGGCCATCATATGCACCTCGGGGGTGACAATTAATGGGGATAACCCTCCCCTTTTCTACGAGGTTTTCCGGACTCGATCGGCTTTTATAACCTTCCGAGGCAATGGAGCTCCGCCACTGCATAAGCTTCGCTGACCTCTAAAGGGATATCGAAACAGTGCTGCAGGCACGTACATGGTTAGGGGTTCAATACCCCTCTATTTGGCTTTCACCCCGGCATTCCGTGGGTGATCGTCTATCATTCCCTGGCAAATGCTGAGTCCGGGGGAGATGCTGTCAAAATTCTCCCAGGACCACGAAAAGCCAACATTAAGCTGTCCCCGGGACTCTGTATGACACCGGTGACAGGGATCCTCTACGCCTTGGCCTTCCCAAATTCCTCCTCGATCCTGATGTTCTTATAAAGCCCAAGCCTAATCTAGTTCAAACTTTGATGCCCTGACCTATTTTTGACCCCAAAGAAATCCTTCCCCTTGGCATGAATCAATCAGATACCCAAAACAGAGTACCGTAAGCTCTGTTCTGGTCCCGGCGCCCTCACTGCTCTCGGCTCAGCCTACAGTAAACTGGGTGAATAGCTCCCGGCGCCACTTCTTCAGGCGCCGAGAACCCCCAGGGGCAGCTCCTCTCCCTTTCACCTCAGCGCGCCGGGAAGCCCGGGCCGAGAACCTCCAGAGTCCTCTTTGCATCCTCCGCGCCGGGAGACCCCCCCTTGCAGCCTCGTCGCGCCGGGAGCCTTGCTCAACCATCCCGCGCCGAGACCCTCTTCCAGCATTTCTTCCTCGCGCCGGGAAGCCTGCGCCGAAGGCCCTCTCCCCTTTGGCTTCTCTTTGTCGCGCCGGGAACCTAAGTCCTCTCGCCTTGGCGCCGGGAACCCCCAGCCTTCTTGTTTTGGCGCCGGAAGCCCTGGCCTTCCCATTTTTGGGTCGTGCCGAGAGCCTGTGTCCATTCAGAGCGTGCCGAGAGCCCGATCTACCACCCAATGAATTCCAATACCCAAAGCGAACCCACAAAAGGGATATCTGTGGATCACCCGATATGTTCCGGGGATAAAATTGAAGGGGAGTCATAACCCCTATGTTCCACCTAACTACAATGGATTTACGAATAACCCTTTTGCTCGGGGGGGTCTTGCCACTGCATGAATCCCGCTAGCTTTTCAAAGGGAAAATCACACATTGCCCCATAGCCCGTATGTACACGGGTTGGGAGGTTCGGCCTCTCTAGCTCTCGGCTTTCATCTCGGCATTCCGTGGGTGATAGCCTATTTCCCCCTGGGCATAACCCAGATTAAGAGAAAAGGCCGTCGAAATACCGATCGAAGCTTTAAACCTATATCATGGCCAGGGCTTTGCCTTTCCGTGGTGGATATCTTATATCTCCTTGTTTCCACCAAGTATAACTGTTTTGAACCGCCAACCACACGATCTAGTCGGTTTCTGTGGTTGATGTTATTATCTTACCCGCCTCCCCGGCCCTGGTATGAAGTTTAAAGTTAAGCATGTGAATATCTGTTTGCCTCTCGAGGCCTCTTACTTTAGCGTTTAATCAAGGGTTGTCCTTCCCTGGAAGGACGTAATTAACGTCATAACGTTCATGGTATGACGGACTTCAGGTCCCGACACGATCACTCACAATCGACTGACCATGTCAGATCGAGCGCACAATGAAATCGTCACACATGTGACTGGCACGCCAATAAATCCATAAATATAAATAAATGAACAAATAATAAATAAATAAAAAAAATCCGCATCCACAAGTCTGGCACGCCCGGTGGGACTTAGTCTCCCTTCATCTTTACGCTAAAATAGGAGGCCCGGCGGGCCCCCCTGAAACTTCTGATTCTGTGTACTTTCCTTATTTCCAGGAATCTACAATGACAGCTGGAATCATGTCCGTTTGCTTCAACAAACAACCGGTGGACATGCATGTCCAGGAGGGATACTTGGCGGTACCACTGGCGTTCGGCTCGTTTCCCCCAGCTGTCGGGCTGCCCAACTGCTTGGGCGTCGTCTACACCGACCTTCTGAAGGTCGATAACCATGAGCAAGGCACTGCTGCGAGTGCCCCAATGGAGACCACTGTTCAGAAGGACAGCGTGCCAGAGAAGACGGCCCCCACGGCCGTCGCCTGCTATGTCCACCACGTCCAGAAAAGGGGCACGGTCCCCGCTGCTGCTCAAAAGGGGAGGAGGACCAACCGGAGGAGCCGGTATGTCACTGATGACCGTTGTCTTTCCAACTCCGGAAAGACCATGATGATCGGAGGGATCCGGACGAACCTCAACGGCCGCCCGAGGGAGGTCAACCCAGATGTGATCGTCCCGCGAGTGCCCACTACGAACAGATTCCAAACTCTGGCCACCAGGCATGCCAACTGGGAGGCCGATGAGAGGAAGCCACTGGCGCCCAAGCCAGCAAAATACAAATAGGTCTGGCGACCGAAGAAGATGCAGAGCTGGGCTCCAGCTCAAGATGAGGAGAAGGCTACCAATGATGCTGTCACCCACTTCAGGGCGGGAAGCCAAAGAAGAGAGGGAAAAGAAACAGGAAATGCTATTGCTGCTCACCCCAGAGCCTGGGGTAGGAGAGATGAAAGAAACAATGGAGAAAGAAAACTGACTGCTGCTCGCCCCATAATGAGGGGTAGGAGACTTGAGAAGAAAGAAGACCTTGCTGTCACCCACCCCAGGGCCGGGGGCAGAAGATGGCAGAGAAAGAACCATGATGTTGCTGCCAACTGCTGCCGGAATAACGATGCGGGAATGTGTGAACCAGTCATGGTTGCCGTCCCAAGAAGAGCAAGGGCCTGTGCCAGACAGGCCGACATCTTCAAATATTCCAAGGCCGAGCATTTGAATGCTCAGATAACAAGACTGGCCTATCAGCAAAGAAGCCAGGAAAGACTGATGTTCCAGCCTGAGCCGCAAAGGCGCAACTCTGAAGAGACAAAGCAAGTAGTCCAAGACTACTTCCACTACCTAGGGAGCTCTGCCCTAGGTCAACAAAGACTATCCCGTGCCTTGGGCACCAGGGATGATGAAGAAGAAGAAACCTTCCAAGAAATGATGATCGGAGCCTCCTCCTCCGATTCAAATGACTATGGAGAAGGCCTCAGGGCCAGATATAATGAAGAAGACCTGCACGGGGAAGAAGACAAAGAAAGAATATCGGTCTTTGACCGGCTCAGATATCCTAGCCAAATAAAAAGAAAGGATTACAGGCGAAAAGGAAAGATGCAAATCTTCGCCTACAACATGGCTGGACTGGCCAGGGGACAAGATATACTACCAACTCAGCCAGATGAATTGCTCAGACTGGCAACTAGACCTGGTCCTGTCACAAGAAGAGGCCAGGCCGCAAAGGATAAAATGAAAATTGATGATGAAGCCCGCAGGATTACCACTATGACAGTTAATGTGGTAACAACAGAAGATGGAGATAACCCCTTTGTTGATGATGCTGAAGGGACTTCTGAAGATATACAAATCCCATCAACTATGGATCCCATGATCCAGATGATGTTCAGGAGATATCAGCAGGAGATCAGCGCTCTCCGAAGACAGCTCAATGAGAGACAGGAAGCTACATCAGTCTCGAAGCAAGCTGAACCTACGGGGCAGACATCCAGCTCCACAGAAATAACTATCCTGGCTAATCCTCTCCTAGCTGATAAGGGCAAGACACCGAGCCAACCTGTTCCACAGCAAACAGCAGCTCAGCCCTCTATGTCTCAGACACAGCCTACCGCGCCCATCTTGTGCGCCACTGTGATGACAACTCCTCACAGCCAGCAACAAGCTCACTTCTTCCCAGAAGAGATAGATCCAGCTGTGGCCCACAAGCAGATGATTGAAAGAATTGTGGAAATGAAGCTGTCAGAAAAGACTGGTGGTGATGCGGGTACCTATGATGTGTACAGGGTACCCTATCCTCCCCAATATGCTGCTAAGAAACTACCCCCAGGCGTCAGTAAGCCGCCGAAGTTTGAGAAATTTAATGGCCAAGGCTCCCCTAGGGAGCATATAGCCTACTACACTACAATCATGGGCGACCTAGCAGTCGACGAAGCTTATCTGCTCAAGTTCTTTGGCTCATCCCTCATTGGGTTGGCCTTTGAATGGTACTCTAGCCTGCCAGCCGGGTCAGTGGTTGATTGGCCTGATATGCAAAGAAAGTTCCGCGACAGATTTCATGTCACGGAAAGGGAAATCACGATAGCAGAGCTATATGCAACCAGGCAGAAACAAGATGAGACTGCACTGGACTACATCAAAAGGTGGAGGAATTTAGCCATGAGATGCCGAAGGCCTCCTCATCAGGAAGATGCGGTGCAGATATGCAAGCAGAGCCTCAGGAGGGAGGTGCTAGAAAAGATGATCGGTGCAGATGTCAGAACATTCGACCGACTGAACAATATAGTGGCAGAGGTCGAGACGTTCTTGTCCAAGCGTCCGACCGCCAATGTTCTCACTATGCCGAAGGGAAAATCCAATGAACGACGGCCATCACACTCTGAGGCCAACACCGTCGATTTCAGAACCTTCGAGCAGCAGAAGGGGAAGAAAGGGGCAGATGAAGCTCCCCCGCTGGCAGATACAGCAGAAAGGAAGGATAAAGTCTCTCTGAGAGACAAGATGAGAAAGGCATATTCCTTCCCAAAGGATAAGAGGGCCGCACTGTTCAACTGGGCATACAAGTTCAATAAGGTAACATTGCCTGAACCCAAAAGGCCAGCCGATGCAGCAAAGAAAGATGATCTGCTGTTCTGTCCATTTCACCGCGCGCTGGGGCACGCAATTGAAGATTGTTATGTCTTCAAAGATATCATGGAAGGAATGGTCAAGAAAGGTGAGCTGCAGCTGGGAGATTACCAGGTAAAGCCGCCTCACCCACATGAGCCTCCACCCTGGAGAGTGGCTGCCAATATGATCTCAGTCTACCAACAGCTGCCCAAAGAGGCCGTTGAAGAATGCACCAAGAATACCTATGAAGCTTGCTTCCTCACCCCGCAGAAAGATCAGGAAGGATGGCAGATGATACCCATAAAAAGCAAAAAGAAGAAGACTCCTGTAGCTAGTACCAGCGGAGCAGTTATCCGAGGTGTTACACCAAGGCCTGAGCCGCCTCCAATAAAGTCAATATGGCATACAACTGAGACTGGACCAGTCATCCGGATCCCTACTCACAACCGGAGGAGACAAACTCCCCTCCCTACACATAAAGAAGTAAGCCCTGCAGCCAGGCGTTTACAGCAATATATTAATGAGCTCGATGAGTACGAGCAGAAGAAGCCCAAGCATCTGCTGATAAAAGACTGTATACTCTGGGAACAGCTCGAAGAATTGAAAATTAAAGAGCAGCCAGAGGCAGAACAAGAAGAAGCTGAAAATGAGCCCTTCTGGGGGCAGGAGCCGGCAAAGTCAAATTCCCAAAAGAAGAAGAAACGACTCAAATCCAAGAAAGGAAAGAAGGTCACGACAGTACAATGTAACACTCTGTCAGTACTCTTCTCCTTGCCCGGGGAGGACGATGAGCCGGAAGCATCCAACGCTCCGCTAGAAGGTAACCATGCCGAAGCCTCTACCTCGGCCCATGCAACACGTTCTGGGAGAAGATGGGGGTGCCCACCACCAGCCAACCATAATATCATGTTCAGAGGGGAGCAACCCTATCAAATCCCGGAACCAGAGATACGAGGTGTCCAGGTTCCTCCCCCTGCCAGTCTGTACCAAGACAAAAAGAAGGCAGATGAAGCCCCTTCATTTCTGGAGTTCTTGTCCAGCTTAGAAAATGAGCGACCGGCTCGTACTACTCCAGATAAAAGCAATAAATGCCAGCAGACGGCGGCTGGAAAGCAGAAACAGCATGAAGGAGATGAAGAAGGTAACCCTCTAGCAAAAGCAGGGGCAGTCGCTACAGAAGAAGCCTCCCGAGAGACCGATGAAGAAGATAAAATTGGGACTGGGCAGCCAAGGCCACAGGCACCACATGAACCTCCAAGGCCCCGATGGGCAGAGGAGATGAGACTGTCTAATGTCCGGGTGGGCAGTCGAGTCATGAAAATGTTGAAGAGGCTCCCTACCAGATTCTCCATCTGGGAAATTCTCTCTCTGAGTGAAGAAGCTCTCCAAGCAATTGTGGATGCCCTGCAGTCCCCGGCACAATGTGAAGCACTCTTAACAGAGGTGAATGCTGGGCCATCAGTAACATTCACAGAAAATGATATGCTAATCCCGAATTCCGGCCATAATAGACCACTATATATGAGGGGTTCCCTGAACTGTCAGCCGATAAGCAGAATACTAATAGATCCAGGGGCTGCTGTGAATATTCTCCCATACCGCATCTATCAGAAATATTACCTTGATCTGCAGCTCACCAAGGTCAGAGATATGAAGATTGCAGGATTCAACCAGAAATGTGAAACACCTCTCGGGGTGGCTGATTTCAATCTCACATTGGGCGATCTCACTACAGTGGTACGATTCTATGTAATCGACTCCAACACCACATATAAGGCCCTGCTGGGAAGACCGTGGCTGCACGAATATCAGATAGTGCCATCCATGCTACACCAATGCATAAAATATTGCCATGAAGGAAAAGAGGAAAGGGTGTTTGCAGACCTACATCCCTTCGAAGTGTTCGAGTGCCATATGCTCGATGCATCCTATTACACCGAGGTGTCACAAAGGGATAAAGGAAAAGAAACTGTGGTCAGCCAAGAAAAGCCGGCGACGAAAGTAAGAAATTGGTCTCCGCCGCCACCAAAGGGCTACATTAAAAAGCATGGGGTGTCTCACATCTCCTATGCTGGTGATTTTGCTCGGATCACTCCTCCCGGCATACACCCAGATGATACTGAAGAAAAGATGAAAGAAAAATACACACAGGTGGAAGTTCCTCAGGGTCTAGTCAAGCCCATAGCCAGCACAGAATACCAGACAGTGCTGCCCCTAAAGACTATGGAAATCCCTCGCTTTGGCGAACCCCCTATCATATTCTACACCGGGGAGGCAGTTGAAGAAGATGATCAAGATTGCATGGCCCCTGAAGAAGCTGCAAACCTGATGGTACCAATTACGGGCCTGGATTATACTACCCAACGGGTTTCACAAATGTTCTCCAAGATGCAAATGCCATCGATACAGCCTGCTGCTCAGAAGAAAGCATTCAAGGAGTTATGGGATCCGCCTCGAGATAGCAAGGAGCTGAGGAAGATCACACAACACCCGGGACTGGGTTATACCCTGCAAGAATACTATGAAGCCGAGGTGGATGTCATCTCAGCCTTCTACCCGAATGAAGATTCCCCAGAAGTAGGGTATGATCAATACCCCTTTGAAGATGAAGAGATTATGTATCAATCCATAACAGATAATGAAGCCCAAGACAACCAGTCGGTGGCAAGGGCGTCTGATGAGACCAAGAAGGGTTGGTGCTGGGAGAATCCGTCCTGCAAAGAGGATCTGTTCCAGGCCGAAGCACAATTTGACACCGGAACCCCGGATGAAGACCAAGTAGCCAGAGAGCTACAAGAGTGCCTGGAGTTTGGGCGCATTCTAGAAGAATTCCGAGCTCTACATAATGATAACCTCTCAGGGGAGCCCACATCAGAAGAGCCTCTAAGCACAGAAGACTCTACGTCGAAGTTTTCCGCTGAGCCAGTCACGTCCTCGGGGCAGACTGGACAGAATCCGGCCATATTGGCCTTATACGATGCACCAGCATCTGCTGATGATCGGTGTGATGAAACAGAAAGTCATGAGAATGAAGAAGATTATATCCCGGGAGGCTTCATTGATTTGCAAGAAGCCCCGCCCGAAGTTGAGGACGGAGGCCAGGCCACCGTCGATGAGCTGATAGAAGTGAATCTGGGGTCAGCAGATGAGCAAAGGCCTACGTTCCTCAGTGCACTGCTGGAGCCAGCTGTCAAAGAACAGTATATTCAGTTTCTGAAAGAATTCCGAGACTGCTTCGCATGGACATATGATGAGATGTCGGGACTGAGTTCCGATGTGGCACAGCACCGATTGGCGATAAACCCAGAGGCAAGCCCTGTGAAGCAGCCTGCCAGGAGAATGCGTCCCGAACTGATAAATCAGATCAACAAAGAAGTCGACAAGCTGATCGATGTGGGCTTTGTTGAAGAGAACCAATATACTACATGGCTGGCCAATATAGTGCCCGTGAAGAAGAAAAATGGGCAGATCAGAATATGTGTAGATTTCAGGGACCTGAATAAGGCTTGCCCGAAAGATGATTTCCCAGTGCCAATCACTGAAGTAATGATCGATGCAACCACTGGCCATGAAGCCCTGTCATTCATGGATGGGTCATCAGGATACAACCAGATCTGGATTGCTGAAGAAGACAGAGTGCATACTGCATTCCGCACCCCGAAGGGGATATTTCACTACAAAAGGATGCCGTTCGGCCTCAAGAATGCCGTCGCTACTTATCAAAGAGCTATGACAAAGATTTTGATGATTTACTCTTCAAGAAAGTGGAGTGCTACATCGATGACCTGGTGGTGAAAACCAGCAGAAGAGAAGATCATCTGCAAGATCTGAGGATAGTGTTCCAGAGGCTGCGCAGATATGAACTCAAGATGAATCCTATGAAATGTGCCTTCGACGTGTCCAGTGGAAAATTCCTTGGGTTCGTTGTCCATCATAGGGGCATTGAGATCGACCCATCCAAGATTAAAGCTATCCAGGAGCTCCCTCCACCAAGGAATCTCCACGAGCTGAGATCTCTGCAAGGGCGTTTGGCCTATATCCGACGATTCATATCAAATCTGTCGGGGAGATGCCACCCTTTTCACAAGCTCATGATGAAAGATGTACCGTTCCTCTGGGACGAAGGCTGTCAGGAAGCTTTTGAGAAGCTGAAAGAATATCTCAAGACCCCTCCAGTGCTGGGGGCACCTATTAAGGGCAAGCCCCTGATACTATACATTGCAGCCACACACTATTCCCTGGGGGCAATGCTGGCACAGATAAATGAAGAAGGCAAAGAACAGGCTCTATACTACCTGAGTCGGAGGCTGATTAGAACTGAAGAAAGCTACACCTATATAGAAAAGACATGCTTGGCACTAGTCTTTGCCGTTAAAAAACTCCGGCACTATATGCTGTCACACGAAATCAGATTGATATCTGCAGCAGATCCGCTCAAATACATATTGACTCAGCCAACACTGAAAGGCCGGTTGGGCAAATGGGCAGTAATTCTGATGGAATTCGATATCACATATATACCCCAGAGGGCAATAAAAGGACAGGCCGTGGCTGATTTCTTCGCAGAGCACCCTGTGCCAGAGAATGATATGTTGGGGACTGAGTTACCCGATGATGAAACATTAGAAGCCTGCCAGGCTCAGTCAACTATGTGGCAGCTATTCTTTGATGGAGCATCTAGGACAGAGACGGACTCCAATGGAAAGACCAGAATACGGGCCGGAGCTGGTATTGTGCTAAGATCGCCAGAGGGGGAGGTTGTGCATACTTCCTGTTCTATAAACAAGCCCTGCACTAATAATGAAGCCGAGTATGAAGCTCTGATAATCGGGCTGCACATCAGCCTCCACATGGGTATCCAGATGCTTCAGGTATTCGGGGATTCAATGTTGATAATAAAGCAAATCCAAGGTGAGTTCGAAGTGCAAAAGCCGGGGTTGAACCCCTACCACCAAAAAGTTGTGCGCCTCATGGCGAAGTTCTATCATATTGAGCTCAAGCATGTGGGCCGTGTACATAATGCCCAGGCTGATGCATTGGCAAAGCTAGCCAGCTCAATAGCAGTCCCACCGGATGAGACACTGAACATTGTTGTTATAAATCGCCGGCAAGTCCCCAGCATGCTAGAAGGCTGCCCCGAAGAAAATGAAGTCGCCACGATCAGTACAGAACAGGCATCTGACTGAGACAGCACCTGCTACAATGGTTTTTGCACCAACAGTTGCCGCAGAAAAGAGAAGAAAAGATGAAACTTTTAAGGATCAAAGGTTCTTATGAATTCAGAAATGGAACTCTGTTCCGAATAATGGCAGATGCACGCAAGAAGATTCTGCTCCGCTGCCTGTCCACTGAGGAAGCTTGGCAAGCGATGAAAGAAATACATGCCGGGACGACAGGTGCTCACCAAGCTGGCCCTAAGATGAAGATAGAAATCAAGAAGCTGGGCTACTATTGGCCCACTATGTTTGAAGATTGCTGCAAGTTTGCGAAGTCATGTCAGAAATGTCAGGAGCATGCTGCTGTGCCTAGAAGGCCACCTGCCGTTCTGCACCCTACAATCCCTAGCTGGCCGTTTGCACAATGGGGAACCGATGTAGTCGGCCCACTACCAACCTCCTCAGCCGGACATAAGTACATACTGGCAATAACAGATTACTTCTCCCAATGGGCGGAAGCTATAGCATTACGAGAAGTGACTGGTGAGCTGGTTGCCAGATTCATCAAACAAAACATTATCTTCCGGTTTGGGATCCCCAGCCGAATAATATCTGATAATGGAAGTCATTTCAGAAATCAAAAGATCTATCGGCTCGCCGAGAAGTATAAGATCGAGTGGAGGACTTCCACTCCTTACAATCCACAGGCAAATGGATTGGTAGAAGCCTTCAACAAAATGTTATGCACCTTGTTGGCTAAAGTCGTCAGTTCTAATAAGAAGGACTGGGAAGAAAAGATGTATGAAGCTCTATGGGCATACCGCACTGTCTTCAAGACACCTACAGGGTGCTTGCCATACTCACTGGTATACGGCTCAGAGGCAGTAGTTCCGCTGGAGCTGGAAGTCCCGTCACTCAGGGTGGCAGTCCAATATGACCTGGCCCATGGCGAACAAACCAATGCAGAAAGAAGATTACAAGAATTGGCTAAATTGGAAGGGAAGCGCCTCCAAGCTCAGAAGAATATCCAGATGTACCCGGCCCGCATGGCCACTGCATTCAACAAACTCGTAAAAGGACGAGAATTTAAGAAAGGTGACCTCGTCATGGTCAAGAAAAGAGAAGTCATGGCGTCCAACCCAAAAGGGAAGCGGAATCCTAATTGGGAAGGTCCTTATGTGATATATAGGGTCTACGAAGGAGGGGCCTACATGGTCGTTAACCATCGAGGGGAAATCCAATTCTCACCACTCAACGGTAGACACCTAAAGCTGTATCATGCCGCCCAACCAATATTCCCCAAGTAATCAGGCTAAAAGCTACCCTTCTTCTTCGGTCTAGCGGCACTCTGCCCTAACCGAGCTACCCCGCTCCCTTGGTCTAGCGGCACTCTGCCCTAACCGAGCTACCCATTTCCTTGGTCTAGCGGCACTCCGCCCTAACCGAGCTACCCTTTTCTTGGTCTAGCGGCACTCCGCCCTAACCAAGCTACCCATTTCCTTGGTCTACCGGCACTCCGCCCTAACCGAGCTACCCTGCTCCCTTGGTCTAGCGGCACTCTGCCCTAACCGAGCTACCCATTTCCTTGGTCTAGCGGCACTCCGCCCTAACCGAGCTACCCTTTTCTTGGTCTAGCGGCACTCCGCCCTAACCAAGCTACCCATTTCCTTGGTCTAGCGGCACTCCGCCCTAACCAAGCTACCCTTCTCCCTTGGTCTAGCGGCACTCTGCCCTAACCGAGCTACCCATTTCCTTGGTCTAGCGGCACTCCGCCCTAACCAAGCTGCCCTTCTTCCTCGGTCTAGCGGCACTCCGCCCTAACCGAGCTACCCTGCTCCCTTGGTCTAGCGGCACTCTGCCCTAACCGAGCTACCCATTTCCTTGGTCTAGCGGCACTCCGCCCTAACCGAGCTACCCTTTTCTTGGTCTAGCGGCACTCCGCCCTAACCAAGCTACCCATTTCCTTGGTCTAGCGGCACTCCGCCCTAACCGAGCTACCTTGCTCCCTTGGTCTAGCGGCACTCTCCCCTAACCGAGCTACCCATTTTCTTGGTCTAGCGGCACTCTGCCCTAACCGAGCTACCCTTTTCTTGGTCTAGCGGCACTCCGCCCTAACCAAGCTACCCATTTCCTTGGTCTAGCGGCACTCCGCCCTAACCAAGCTACCCTTCTCCCTTGGTCTAGCGGCACTCTGCCCTAACCAAGCTACCCATTTCCTTGGTCTAGCGGCACTCCGCCCTAACCAAGCTACCCTTCTTCCTTGGTCTAGCGGCACTCCGCCCTAGCCGAGCCATCCCTTATCATGATCTAATGACAGTCAGACTTGTTACCCTCCCAAAAAGAGGGGAAGAGAGAATAAAAGAATGAAAATAAATAAAAATGGGGTTAAAAATAGAGATACCCTGCCGGTCTTGTTCAGGTTTTCCGAGCAAGGGCAAAAAATGGCTAAAACCCAGCTGTGGTGAAAACCCGAAAGGGCACTGCAGGCAAAATCGGGTACCCCGCCACGTGAAATCCCGAAAGGGCGCGTGGGCAAAAGCAAGAGGGGGCTGGCTCCGGTGAAAACCCGAAAGGGCGCTTGGGCCAGTAATATGGTGATCCTAAAGAAACCTCACCTCCCGTCATAAACTTCTCGTCGATCGGCCGGCACCTCGTCCAATCAACGATCAAACCCACCCAGTTCAGACCCTACGTCTGTCCTGATAAAACCCTCATACCTTGCCAAAGTCCCACCATGGTGAAACCTGCTTTGATCGATTGGCGCATTGCCCGGTCAATGATGAAACCTATCCGGCTTAGACCTTACGTCTATCCCGATGAAACTTATGAAATCCCTGCATTGGTATAAACCCAATACCGACGATGAAACCTGTTGTTGATTGATTGGCACATTGCCCAATCAGCGGTAAGACCTATCCAGTTTAGACCCTACGTCTATCCTGATGAAATCCATGATATCCTTGCATTGGTATAAACCCAATACCGATGATGAAACCCATCTTTGGTCGACAGGGCACCCTGCCCGATCGGCGAAGAAATCTGTTCGGTCTACATCTCACATCTGTTCCGACTAGAGCTGCGTGTCTCGCTATGTCCCACCGTGATGAAATCTGCTGCTGATTAATGGGCACACTCGCCCGAGCAGCAATGAAACCTATCCGGCTTAGACCTTACGTCTATCCCGATGAAACCCACGAAACCTTTGCATTGGTATAAACCCAATACTGATGATGAAACCTGCTGTTGATCGATTGGCACCCTGCCCGATCAGCAACAAAACCAGCCCAGGGTAGACCTTACGTCTATTCTGATGAAGATTCATAAGATCCTTGCATTGGTATAAACTCAATACCAATGATGAAACCCACCTTTGGTCAATGGGCACCCTGCCCGATCAACGAAGAAACCCGTCCTATCAAATTTGCATATCCCTTTACGTCCCGCCGTGATGAGACCTACCATTGGCCGATCGGCACCCTGCCCGATCAATGATAAAACTAGCCCAGTGTGGACCTTACGTCTACCTTGATGAAACCTATAAAATCCTTGCGTCGGCATATACCCAATACCGATGATAAGAGCATGCATTAATGAAGCAGCACATCGCCTGATCCGTGCTGAAGTCCCGATTCAGGAATCATATGTATATTAAAAAAATGGGGTTAAAAATAGAGATACCCCACCAGACTTGTTCGGACATCCCGGATAAGGGCAAAAATGGCCAAAAAACCCCGCTGTGGTGAAAACCCGAAAGGGCACCGCAGGCAAAATCGGGTACCCCGCCATGTGAAAACCCGAAAGGGCGTGTGGGCAAAAGCAAGAGGGGGCTGGCTCCGGTGAAGACCCGAAAGGGCACTTGGGTCAATAATGTGGTAATCTAAAAGTTCCATGCCAACCGGCACGCTACCTTTACCTCCCCTTCACTGATGAAGCCTTCCGTCGGTCATATGGCTCTATGCCCCACCGATGATAAAGCCTTCCCGGGGTGGACCTTACGTCTACCCTGATGAAACCTACATACCCGCTTTCAAACGTCCCACCGACAATGAAACCCATCACCACCCTGATGAAGCCTGTCCAGCTCAGACCTCACGTCTGTCCTGATGAAGCCTACGCATTTCTTGGCAAGCCCCACATGCGATAAAACATGTTGGAATAGACCTTACGTCTATCCTGACGAGACCAACACCTTCACATATGTCCCACAGTTGATCGATTGGCATCCTGCCCGATCGATGATGAAACCTTGTCCAGTTTAGACCTTTCGTCTATACTGATGAAACTTATAAATCCCTTTGCATCGATATAAACCCAATATTGATGATGAAACCAACCGTTGATCGATTGGCACCCTGCCCGATCAATGATGAAACCTTGTCCAGTTTAGACCTTTCGTCTATACTGATGAAACTTATAAATCCCTTTGCATCGATATAAACCCAATATTGATGATGAAACCAACCGTTGATCGATTGGCACCCTGCCCGATCAATGATGAAACCTTGTCCAGTTTAGACCTTTCGTCTATACTGATGAAACTTATAAATCCCTTAGCATCGATATAAACCCAATATTGATGATGAAACCAACCGTCGATCGATTGGCATCCTGCCCGATCAATGATGAAACCTTGTCCAGTTTAGACCTTTCGTCTATTCTGATGAAACTTGTGAAATCTCCTTGCATCGATATAAACCCAATATTGATGATGAAATCAATTGTTGATCGACCGGCACCTCGCCCGATCAATGATGAAACCCTACCCAGTTTAGACCTTTTGTTTATTCTGATGAAACTTATAAAACCCTTCGCTTCGATATAAACCCCATATCAATGATGAAACCACCGTTGATCGACCGGCACCGCGCCCTATCAATGATAAAACCCTGCCCAGTTCAGACCCTACGTCTGTTCTGATGAAAACTATGCCACCTTCAAATGTCCCACCTGCCATAACCTCTATCCAGTCTAGACTTGCCGTCTATTTTGATGAAACCCCTTCTATCACATCCCTGCAAATTGTCTCCCTCATAGCACACGTCGTCAAGAGGGACGTTTGATGATACCGACACAATCCGATTTAAGCACCTCTTCGGATGCCCGTCACGCGGTGGAGTGAGTTCCCCATCCTTTCTCTGAAGGGGTGGACGCTCTCCTGCTAGGTACGAGCCATTCACATAAGGGATTGCTAAAACCACTACCCCACTTCCCGAAGTGATGAAACCACATGGTAGACAAGATGGATACACATGAAGCCAAAAGATCTCTTTTCATTTCATTACGAAGTGAGTACATAAGGGGCCCCGAGGGGACGCTGTGTCACAAAAAGAAAGAAAAGAAAAGAAAGTGAAGATAATTCATGGCCGCCGAAAGATATCTTCAAAGGCCAGAAGACCAACATAGGGGGCGGCTCCTAACTCATGAAGGCGCGCTTCCTCCTCCTGAAGCCTCATGGACAGGTCCTGGAAAGACATCACCCGACCCTCCAGTGAAGCCACCTCCTCGGTGGACTGTGGCCGAATAGAAGATAATTGCTGCAGCTCGGCCCGAAGTTCAGTGAGCTACTCCATTAGAGGCCCTACAGGTAAGCTGCGATAAACTCCAGATGGACCGGTAAGCTTTCATCAGGTACCGGTATGCATAACCGAAAGAATAGCGGCCCTCTCCATTAGAGGCGTCCTTGATGGAATCATCCAGGCAGACCTCCTCGTATGGCTCTCCGTCCATGGGTAGGCCAGAAAGCTGCGATAAACTCCAGAGGTCGAGGGATGTCTCGCCTTCCGCTGTATAGAATGTATTGAACTGCGAGTAGAACACTTCAAGCATACCGCAACACAATCCCCGAGAGATGGGATAGCGGAACCTGGAGGCAAATACACTATGGTATACCCCAGCTCTAACCAATAGAGGGGCATACTCCTTCAAAACATATTCTGTAAACTCCACTGCTCCAACCCTAAAAAGATGGGCGTTTGTCAACTTGGCATCTCCAAACCAGCCGGCAGCCAGCTGATATTTAAACTGAACGGCCAGGCAGTTAAGAACAAATGGCTCGTCTCTATAACCCCACTTCGCAGGCGCCAAAAAGAGTCCGAATGAAGTCTTCTCTCGGTGGACACGGCTGGTGGTATGATCCCACCTTGCAGGGGTGAATTCTGGGGCCCGGGTTAGCATCTTCTTCTCGGGTTCTAAATCGGAGATGCCCAGCACAGCATTCCAGTCCCTCTGTTCACCTGGGAGATATATGGCTCGGGCTCGATAGACAGAACCCTTCATGCTGTCTCTATCGGCAAGTATTGCCGCTTCCACGGAGCGGGTAATAATAACATCCCGCATTCCGCGTACGGTGAAAGTCCGAACAAACGGCAGCAAATGACGATCCTTTGGCAAGTCCGGGCGGTAGTCAGCAGCTCTCCTGAATTCAGCACCCTCCAGGGAAGAATAAATTTCAGCAGTCGATACGGTGTCAGTTTCAGAATCGGAAGATTCGTCGACACTAGCAATCTGGTCATAGCCAAAGCTCAGGCTGTATATATTCAACCAGTTGACTTTGGCCCGAGATATGTCCGGCTGAGCCGTTGAACTTGTTCCAACGGCTCCGGAAGATGCAGCAGCAGAACTGGAAGCCATGTCAGCACCTGCAGTCAGAAAAAGACAAGAAAAGAAGCTTCAGAAAGATGAATGGGCATGAAACAATAAGACAAACAAATTCTCAAAAATTTCGGCAGCATCTCCTCTTGTCCGAGGTATGCCCAAAAAAAGAATAGGGAGTCACCCACCAAGAGGGAGTCATCCCGAGCATAAGATGGGACTCAATCCCATATATATAGCGAACCTACCCCAAAAAAATCGGCAAAGAAGGGGGGGGGAATGACGCTCTCGGGGGGGAAGCTCATAGCTCACCGCCACCGCCAAAGTGAAGAAAGAGAAAGAAGAGGAGAGAATGAGGGACAGCAAGGCTTTCGGCGCCTTAAAAAGGCCCAAAGCTGAGGGGCTCTCGGCGCGGCCAAATGCGCGCCGAGAACCCCCCCGGCCGAGAGCTCCCGTCGGCCAAAAGGCGCGCCGAGAGCTCCCCGGCCGAAACCCCCCCCGTCAGCCAAAACTCGCGCCGACAACTCCCAGGCCGAGAACCCCTGTCGGCCGTGAAGCGCGCCGAGAAGCCCATACGCGCCGATATCCTTCGCGTCGGGAGGTCCATGCCGAGAAGCCCCGAAATGCTGGAAATAAAGAAAATACGAAAATGAAGACATCAAAATGAAAGATGGATATGCAAAAGGGTTACTACAGCAACATGATCAAGCTGAAGGACAATGTCAAGGATAAAACTGAGGAATATACCCTCAAATGATGAAGAACACCTGCAGACCCCGTGTCGCTTATTCTGCACTTACGCCGCCCGCAGGTGGGGGGCATTTGTTGACACCTAGAAAATGAACAGGGGTGGAAGCATAACTGAAAAGAAAATCAGGCCAACAGTAGAAGACCACTGATGAAGCTCGTCAACCATTCACCCGGCTAAAGCCTTTGTCGGCCAAAGCTGATGCCCGGTGCCGATGTCATTCAGACGGCAGCGCCGATGAAGCCGTAGTCACTCGACTGATGGGACCTCCCAGCCTTTTAAGAAGAGCTGTACTACTGCTTCAGCCGAGAATCCACGGATGATATGTCAAGGTAAGCCAGATGTCAGCTTACTGATGGATGTAATATGAGATAAAGATAAAACCGGCACCGACAGATAAAGATTGTCAAGGCTCCTACAAAGTCAGAACAGAAGAGCAATCCTCTTCACAGATTACATACCCGGCCGAAGTCTGTCAGACTGAAGCTGATGTCTGGTCTTGTCACCGTTCGGATGACAATGCCGATGAAACATACCCAGTTTTGTCGTCATTCATACGGCAATACTGATTAAACCCCAGTTCGTTCACTGATGGAGCCTCAAAACGATCTCAACAAAGTCATGCCTCTACTAAAGGTGGGCTTTATTCGGTTCTGACGAAGATTAATTCAAAAGAAAGCATGAAGAGAAGCCTAAGGCACGAATGAGGCCTGAAGGCGCTAGATGGGCCGGTCATTTGGGCTCCTGTTAGTGGCGTCGAAAGCCTCAACAGGGGGCTACTTGTCGCGCCGGGAGATGTCTCGAATGGAACTGGCCACACCGACTGCCCTCCGCCGAGAGCACAGAAGGATGAGACCTATATAAACATACCCCCTTTGAAAGAAAAGGGGATCGGAGGATCAGAAGCAAGACCATCGATCAAAAAGAAAGAAAAAGAGAAGAGACCAGAGAGAGAGAGAGCCTCCTCCGCTGAAAAAGAAAGAGAGAAGAGACCCATTCCCAGGGAAGAAGCTCCAGGTGGGCATCCGGGGGAGGGAGGGGAGTCAATGCTCCGCCCTCCCCCATGTTTGTTTTCTCTTTTCTTCTATTTCATGTAATACTTTCGAATCTTATCTCGATTCATGCAATGTAGCCGAAATATCTCGGCATCTGTCTGTTCCCCTTTCCCTCACTCTCTCCCTGTAATCGGTTTGGGTATGGGAATGATGTTTCATATGGGTTTTCTGACTATGTGTCTTCCGTGATGGGCATCATCAAACGAATGGATATATATGTATGATGGGCTGTAGTTTGAGCTTGATTTTTGCTTTTTTTTTTAAGCCCTATTGCCATTCTCTGTGTTATTTGTAAATCAATAGCATGATGATCAGTTTCGTCTGTCCTTTCTCTGCCTCGTAGCACTGTTATTGCTCACCCCAAAGCCTGGAACAGATTATTCTTTGGCTGCTGGGATGAAGCCGTGCTGTGCAATGATTGAGGCTTGAGAAACTCCGGGGTTCCAAGCATGTGTGTTTCCTCCGTATATGTCATCTAAGTCTCCTCTGGGGCCAGAGACAGCCATCTCTTGGCTCCCAGGGTGACGAATGACCATATTAAGTTTGTCCCCAAGCTCTGCATGATAACGGCGATGAACAGGGGCATTCAGACTTCGGCCTCCCAGATGCCTCTCAAATCCCAATACTCCTCTGGATTCTAGACCTAATCCAACTCAAAGTGGATGCTTCGGACAGCTCAGAGCCCATAGAGTCCGTCGCTTTCAGCCCAAACCATCATTAAAACCAGAAAAATAGAGTACCGTAAGCTTTGTTCTGATCCCGGCGCCCTCATACTTCTCGGATCAACCTACAGTAAATTTGGTGAATAGCTCCCGGTGCCGCTTCTTCAGGCGCCGAGAACCACCAGGATCAGCTCCTCCCACCCTTTTTTCTTTGCGCGCCGGGAGCCCCTATGCCTTGGCTTTCTTCCCCGCGCGCCGGGAGGCCCTCTTTCTTCCTCATGTGCCGAGAGACCCTCCGGGCCATCCTATCAGCGCACCGAGAAACCTGTGCCGGGAGCTCTCTGGCATCCTTGCCATCGGCGCCGAAAAGCCAACCTGTACACCTCAAGTCGTAAAACCTTTGCTACCACTGAAGAAACCCCATAAATACTCTTGTTATGTCAAGGGATGCCCCGGGCCATCATATGCACCTCGGGGGTGACAATTAATGGGGATAACCCTCCCCTTTTCTACGAGGTTTTCCGGACTCGATCGACTTTTATAACCTTCCGAGGCAATGGAGCTCCGCCACTGCATAAGCTTCGCTGACCTCTAAAGGGATATCGAAACAGTGCTGCAGGCACGTACATGGTTAGGGGTTCAATACCCCTCTATTTGGCTTTCACCCCGGCATTCCGTGGGTGATCGTCTATCATTCCCTGGCAAATGCTGAGTCCGGGGGAGATGCTGTCAAAATTCTCCCAGGACCACGAAAAGCCAACATTAAGCTATCCCCGGGACTCTGTATGACACCGGTGACAGGGATCCTCTACGCCTTGGCCTTCCCAAATTCCTCCTCGATCCTGATGTTCTTATAAATCCCAAGCCTAATCTAGTTCAAACTTTGATGCCCTGACCTATTTTTGACCCCAAAGAAATCCTTCCCCTTGGCATGAATCAATCAGATACCCAAAACAGAGTACCGTAAGCTCTGTTCTGGTCCCGGCGCCCTCACTGCTCTCGGCTCAGCCTACAGTAAACTGGGTGAATAGCTCCCGGCGCCACTTCTTCAGGCGCCGAGAACCCCCATGGGCAGCTCCTCTCCCTTTCACCTCAGCGCGCCGGGAAGCCCCGGCCGAGAACCTCCAGAGTCCTCTTTGCATCCTCCGCGCCGGGAGACCCCCCCTTGCAGCCTCGTCGCGCCGGGAGCCTTGCTCAACCATCCCGCGCCGAGACCCTCTTCCAGCATTTCTTCCTCACGCCGGGAAGCCTGCGCCGAAGGCCCTCTCCCCTTTGGCTTCTCTTTGTCGCGCCGGGAACCTAAGTCCTCTCGCCTTGGCGCCGGGAACCCCCAGCCTTCTTGTTTTGGCGCCGGAAGCCCTGGCCTTCCCATTTTTGGGTTGTGCAGAGAGCCTGTGTCCATTCAGAGCGTGTCGAGAGCCCGATCTACCACCCAATGAATTCCAATACCCAAAGCGAACCCACAAAAGGGATATCTGTGGATCACCCGATATGTTCCGGGGATAAAATTGAAGGGGAGTCATAACCCCTATGTTCCACCTAACTACAACGGATTTACGAATAACCCTTTTGCTCGGGGGGGTCTTGCCACTGCATGAATCCCGCTAGCTTTTCAAAGGGAAAATCACACATTGCCCCATAGCCCATATGTACACGGGTTGGGAGGTTCGGCCTCTCTAGCTCTCGGCTTTCATCTCGGCATTCCGTGGGTGATAGCCTATTTCCCCCTGGGCATAACCCAGATTAAGAGAAAAGGCCGTCGAAATACCGATCGAAGCTTTAAACCTATATCATGGCCAGGGCTTTGCCTTTCCGTGGTGGATATCTTCTATCTCCTTGTTTCCACCAAGTATAACTGTTTTGAACCGCCAACCACACGATCTAGTCGGTTTCTGTGGTTGATGTTATTATCTTACCCGCCTCCCCAGCCCTGGTATGAAGTTTAAAGTTAAGCATGTGAATATCTGTTTGCCTCTCGAGGCCTCTTACTTTAGCATTTAATCAAGGGTTGTCCTTCCCTGGAAGGACGTAATTAACGTCATAACGTTCATGGTATGACGGACTTCAGGTCCCGACACGATCACTCACAATCGACTGACCATGTCAGATCGAGCGCACAATGAAATCGTCACACATGTGACTGGCACGCCAATAAATCCATAAATATAAATAAATGAACAAATAATAAAAAAATAAAAAAATCCGCGTCCACAGGGCACCTAGCCCAGTTCGCAGCTGGGCACAAAGAAGACAAAGACACCGCCGAGGAGATCGACAACGCCCCCCGAGGGGTCCACATCAACGTCATCTCCGGAGGAACGGCATCGGGCGGCGACACCAGCCGAGGAAGGAAGCGCCATGCCGAGCGGGTAAAACTGGGTAGGGTTTCATCATTGATCGGGCGAGGTGCCGGTCGATCAACAATTGATTTCATCATCGATATTGGGTTTATATCGATGCAAGGAGATTTCACAAGTTTCATCAGAATAGACGAAAGGTCTAAACTGGACAAGGTTTCATCATTGATCGGGCAGGATGCCAATCGATCGACGGTTGGTTTCATCATCAATATTGGGTTTTTATTGATGCAAAGGGATTTATAAGTTTTATCAGTATAGACGAAAGGTCTAAACTGGACAAGGTTTCATCATTGATCGGGCAGGGTGCCAATCGATCAACGGTTGGTTTCATCATCAATATTGGGTTTATATCGATGCAAAGGGATTTATAAGTTTCATCAGTATAGACGAAAGGTCTAAACTGGACAAGGTTTCATCATTGATCGGGCAGGGTGCCAATCGATCAACGGTTGGTTTCATCATCAATATTGGGTTTATATCGATGCAAAGGGATTTATAAGTTTCATCAGTATAGACGAAAGGTCTAAACTGGACAAGGTTTCATCATCGATCGGGCAGGATGCCAATCGATCAACTGTGGGACGTATGTGAAGGTGTTGGTCTCGTCAGGATAGACGTAAGGTCTATTCCAACATGTTTTATCGCATGTGGGGCTTGCCAAGAAATGCGTAGGCTTCATCAGGACAGACGTGAGGTCTGAGCTGGACAGGCTTCATCAGGGTGGTGATGGGTTTCATTGTCGGTGGGACGTTTGAAAGCGGGTATGTAGGTTTCATCAGGGTAGACGTAAGGTCCACCCCGGGAAGGCTTTATCATCGGTGGGGCATTGAGCCAGATGACCGACGGAAGGCTTCATCAGTGAAGGGGAGGTAAAGGTAGCGTGCCGGTTGGCATGGAACTTTTAGATTACCACATTACTGACCCAAGTGCCCTTTCGGGTCTTCACCGGAGCCAGCCCCCTCTTGCTTTTGCCCACGCGCCCTTTCGGATTTTCACGTGGCGGGGTACCCGATTTTACCTGCGGTGCCCTTTCGGGTTTTCACCACAGCGGGGTTTTTTGGCCATTTTTGCCCTTATCCGGGATGTCCGAACAAGTCTGGCGGGGTATCTCTATTTTTAACCCCATTTTTTTTTATATACATATGTTTCCTGAATCGGGACTTCAGCACGGATCAGGCGATGTGCTGCTTCATTAATGCATGCTCTTATCATCGGTATTGGGTATATGCCGACGCAAGGATTTTATAGGTTTCATCAGGGTAGACGTAAGGTCCACACTGGGCTGGTTTTATCATTGATCGGGCAGGGTGCCGATCGGCCAATGGTAGGTCTCATCACGGCGGGACGTAAAGGGATATGCAAATTTGATAGGACGGGTTTCTTCGTTGATCGGGCAGGGTGCCCATTGACCAAAGGTGGGTTTCATCATTGGTATTGAGTTTATACCAATGCAAGGATCTTATGAATCTTCATCAGAATAGACGTAAGGTCTACCCTGGGCTGGTTTTGTTGCTGATCGGGCAGGGTGCCAATCGATCAACAGCAGGTTTCATCATCAGTATTGGGTTTATACCAATGCAAAGGTTTCATGGGTTTCATCGGGATAGACGTAAGGTCTAAGCCGGATAGGTTTCATTACTGCTCGGGCGAGTGTGCCCATTAATCAGCAGCAGATTTCATCACGGTGGGACATAGCGAGACACGCAGCTCTAGTCGGAACAGATGTGAGATGTAGACCGAACATGTTTCTTCGCCGATCGGGCAGGGTGCCCTGTCGACCAAAGATGGGTTTCATCATCGGTATTGGGTTTATACCAATGCAAGGATATCATGGATTTCATCAGGATAGATGTAGGGTCTAAACTGGATAGGTCTTACCGCTGATTGGGCAATGTGCCAATCAATCAACAGCAGGTTTCATCGTCGGTATTGGGTTTATACCAATGCAGGGATTTCATAGGTTTCATCGGGATAGACGTAAGGTCTAAGCCGGATAGGTTTCATCATTGACCGGGCAGTGCGCCAATCGATCAAAGCAGGTTTCACCATGGTGGGACTTTGGCAAGGTATGAGGGTTTTATCAGAACAGACGTAGGGTCTAAACTGGGTGGGTTTGATCGTTGATTGGACGAGGTGCCGGCCGATCGACGAGAAGTTTATGACGGGAGGTGAGATTTCTTTAGGATCACCATATTACTGGCCCAAGCGCCCTTTCGGGTTTTCACCGGAGCCAGCCCCCTCTTGCTTTTGCCCACGCGCCCTTCCGGGTTTTCACGTGGCGGGGTACCCGATTTTGCCTGCAGTGCCCTTTCGGGTTTTCACCACAGCTGGGTTTTAGCCATTTTTTGCCCTTGCTCGGAAAACCTGAACAAGACCGGCAGGGTATCTCTATTTTTAACCCCATTTTTATTTATTTTCATTCTTTTATTCTCTCTTCCCCTCTTTTTGGGAGGGTAACAAGTCTGACTGTCATTAGATCATGATAAGGGATGGCTCGGCTAGGGCGGAGTGCCGCTAGACCAAGGAAGAAGGGTAGCTTGGTTAGGGCGGAGTGCCGCTAGACCAAGGAAATGGGTAGCTCGGTTAGGGCAGAGTGCCGCTAGACCAAGGGAGAAGGGTAGCTTGGTTAGGGCGGAGTGCCGCTAGACCAAGGAAATGGGTAGCTTGGTTAAGGCGGAGTGCCGCTAGACCAAGAAAAGGGTAGCTCGGTTAGGGCGGAGTGCCGCTAGACCAAGGAAATGGGTAGCTCGGTTAGGGCAGAGTGCCGCTAGACCAAGGGAGTAGGGTAGCTCGGTTAGGGCGGAGTGCCGCTAGACCAAGGAAATGGGTAGCTTGGTTAGGGCGGAGTGCCGCTAGACCAAGAAAAGGGTAGCTCGGTTAGGGCGGAGTGCCGCTAGACCAAGGAAATGGGTAGCTCAATTAGGGCAGAGTGCCGCTAGACCAAGGGAGCAGGGTAGCTCGGTTAGGGCGGAGTGCCGCTAGACCGAGGAAGAAGGGTAGCTTTTAGCCTGATTACTCGGGGAATATTGGTTGGGCGGCATGATACAGCTTTAGGTGTCTGCCATTGAGTGGTGAGAATTGGATTTCCCCTCGATGGTTAACGACCATGTAGGCCCCTCCTTCGTAGACCCTATATATCACATACGGACCTTCCCAATTAGGATTCAGCTTCCCTTTTGGGTTGGACGCCATGACTTCTCTTTTCTTGACCATGACGAGGTCACCTTTATTAAATTCTCGTCCTTTTACGAGTTTGTTGAATGCAGTGGCCATGCGGGCCTGGTACATCTGGATATTCTTCTGAGCTTGGAGGCGCTTCCCTTCCAATTCAGCCAATTCTTGTAATCTTCTTTCTGCATTGGTTTGTTCGCCACGGGCCAGGTCATATTGGACTACCACCCTGAGTGACGGGACTTCCAGCTCCAGCGGAACTACTGCCTCTGAGCCGTATACTAGTGAGTATGGCGAGCACCCTGTAGGTGTCTTGAAGACAGTGCGGTATGCCCATAGAGCTTCATACATCTTTTCTTCCCAGTCCTTCTTATTAGAACTGACGACTTTAGCCAACAAGGTGCATAACATTTTGTTGAAGGCTTCTGCCAATCCATTTGCCTGTGGATTGTAAGGAGTGGAAGTCCTCCACTCGATCTTATACTTCTCGGCGAGCCGATAGATCTTTTGATTTCTGAAATGACTTCCATTATCAGATATTATTCGGCTGGGGATCCCAAACCGGAAGATAATGTTTTGTTTGATGAATCTGGCAACCAGCTCACCAGTCACTTCTCGTAATGCTATAGCTTCCGCCCATCGGGAGAAGTAATCTGTTATTGCCAGTATGTACTTATGTCCGGCTGAGGAGGTTGGTAGTGGGCCGACTACATCGGTTCCCCATTGTGCAAACGGCCAGCTAGGGATTGTAGGGTGCAGAACGGCAGGTGGCCTTCTAGGCACAGCAGCATGCTCCTGACATTTCTGACATGACTTCGCAAACTTGCAGCAATCTTCAAACATAGTGGGCCAATAGTAGCCTAGCTTCTTGATTTCTATCTTCATCTTAGGGCCAGCTTGGTGAGCACCTGCCGTCCCAGCATGTATTTCTTTCATCGCTTGCCAAGCTTCCTCAGTGGACAGGCAGCGGAGCAGAATCTTCTTGCGTGCATCTGCCATTATTCGGAACAGAGTTCCATTTCTGAATTCATAAGAACCTTTGATCCTTAAAAGTTTCATCTTTTCTTCTCTTTTCTGCGGCAGCTGTTGGTGCAAAAACCATTGTAGCAGGTGCTGTCTCCAGTCAGATGCCTGTTCTGTACTGATCGTGGCGACTTCATTTTCTTCGGGGCAGCCTTCTAGCATGCTGGGGACTTGCCGCTGATTTATAACAACAATGTTCAGTGTCTCATCCGGTGGGACTGCTATTGAGCTGGCTAGCTTTGCCAATGCATCAGCCTGGGCATTATGTGCACGGCCCACATGCTTGAGCTCAATATGATAGAACTTCGCCATGAGGCGCACAGCTTTTTGGTGGTAGGGGTTCAACCCCGGCTTTCGTACTTTGAACTCACCTTGGATTTGCTTTATTATCAACATTGAATCCCCGAATACCTGAAGCATCTGGATACCCATGTGGAGGCTGATGTGCAGCCCGATTATCAGAGCTTCATACTCGGCTTCATTATTAGTGCAGGGCTTGTTTATAGAACAGGAAGTATGCACAACCTCCCCCTCTGGCGATCTTAGCACAATACCGGCTCCGGCCCGTATTCTGGTCTTTCCATTGGAGTCCGTCTCTGTCCTAGATGTTCCATCAAAGAATAGCTGCCACATAGTTGACTGAGCCTGGCAGGCTTCTAATGTTTCATCATCGGGTAACTCAGTCCCCAACATATCATTCTCTGGCACAGGGTGCTCTGCGAAGAAATCAGCCACGGCCTGTCCTTTTATTGCCCTCTGGGGTATATATGTGATATCGAATTCCATCAGAATTATTGCCCATTTGCCCAACCGGCCTTTCAGTGTTGGCTGAGTCAATATGTATTTGAGCGGATCTGCTGCAGATATCAATCTGATTTCGTGTGACAGCATATAGTGCCGGAGTTTTTTAACGGCAAAGACTAGTGCCAAGCATGTCTTTTCTATATAGGTGTAGCTTTCTTCAGTTCTAATCAGCCTCCGACTCAGGTAGTATAGAGCATGTTCTTTGCCTTCTTCATTTATCTGTGCCAGCATTGCCCCCAGGGAACAGTGTGTGGCTGCAATGTATAGTATCAGGGGCTTGCCCTTAATAGGTGCCCCCAGCACTGGAGGGGTCTTGAGATATTCTTTCAGCTTCTCAAAAGCTTCCTGACAGCCTTCGTCCCAGAGGAACGGTACATCTTTCATCATGAGCTTGTGAAAAGGGTGGCATCTCCCCGACAGATTTGATATGAATCGTCGGATATAGGCCAAACGCCCTTGCAGAGATCTCAGCTCGTGGAGATTCCTTGGTGGAGGGAGCTCCTGGATAGCTTTAATCTTGGATGGGTCGATCTCAATGCCCCTATGACGGACAACGAACCCAAGGAATTTTCCACTGGACACGTCGAAGGCACATTTCATAGGATTCATCTTGAGTTCATATCTGCGCAGCCTCTGGAACACTATCCTCAGATCTTGCAGATGATCTTCTCTTCTGCTGGTTTTCACCACCAGGTCATCGATGTAGCACTCCACTTTCTTGAAGAGTAAATCATCAAAGATCTTTGTCATAGCTCTTTGATAAGTAGCGCCGGCATTCTTGAGGCCGAACGGCATCCTTTTGTAGTGAAATATCCCCTTCGGGGTGCGGAATGCAGTATGCACTCTGTCTTCTTCAGCAATCCAGATCTGGTTGTATCCGGATGACCCATCCATGAATGACAGGGCTTCATGGCCAGTGGTTGCATCGATCATTACTTCAGTGATTGGCACTGGGAAATCATCTTTCGGGCAAGCCTTATTCAGGTCCCTGAAATCTACACATATTCTGATCTGCCCATTTTTCTTCTTCACGGGCACTATATTGGCCAACCATGTAGTATATTGGTTCTCTTCAACAAAGCCCACATCGATCAGCTTGTCGACTTCTTTGTTGATCTGATTTATCAGTTCGGGATGCATTCTTCTGGCAGGCTGCTTCACAGGGCTTGCCTCTGGGTTTATCGCCAATCGGTGCTGTGCCACATCGGAACTCAGTCCCGACATCTCATCATATGTCCATGCGAAGCAGTCTTGGAATTCTTTCAGAAACTGAATATACTGTTCTTTGACAGCTGGCTCCAACAGTGCACTGAGGAATGTAGGCCTTAGCTCATCTGCTGACCCCAGATTCACTTCTATCAGCTCATCGACGGTGGCCTGGCCTCCGTCCTCAACTTCAGGCGGGGCTTCTTGCAAATCAATGAAGCCTCCCGGGATATAATCTTCTTCATTCTCATGACTTTCTATTTCATCACACCGATCATCAGCAGATGCTGGTGCATCGTATAAGGCCAATATGGCCGGATTCTGTCCAGTCTGCCCCGAGGACGTGACTGGCTCAGCGAAAAACTTCGACGTGGAGTCTTCTGCGCTTAGAGGCTCTTCTGATGTGGGCTCCCCTGAGAGGTTATCATTATGTAGAGCTCGGAATTCTTCTAGAATGCGCCCAAACTCCAGGCACTCTTGTAGCTCTCTGGCTACTTGGTCTTCATCCGGGGTTCCGGTGTCAAATTGTGCTTCGGCCTGGAACAGATCCTCTTTGCAGGACGGATTCTCCCAGCACCAACCCTTCTTGGTCTCATCAGACGCCCTTGCCTCCGGCTGGTTGTCTTGGGCTTCATTGTCTGTTATGGATTGATACATAATCTCTTCATCTTCAAAGGGGTATTGATCATACCCTACTTCTGGGGAATCTTCATTCGGGTAGAAGGCTGAGATGACATCCACCTCGGCTTCATAGTATTCTTGCAGGGTATAACCCAGTCCCGGGTGTTGTGTGATCTTCCTCAGCTCCTTGCTATCTCGAGGCAGATCCCATAACTCCTTCAATGCTTTCTTCTGAGCAGCAGGCTGTATCGATGGCATTTGCATCTTGGAGAACATTTGTGAAACCCGTTGGGTAGTATAATCCAGGCCCGTAATTGGTACCATCAGGTTTGCAGCTTCTTCAGGGGCCATGCAATCCTGATCATCTTCTTCAACTGCCTCCGCGGTGTAGAATATGATAGGGGGTTCGCCAAAGCGAGGGATTTCCATAGTCTTTAGGGGCAGCACTGTCTGGTATTCTGTGCTGGCTATGGGCTTGACTAGACCCTGAGGAACTTCCACCTGTGTGTATTTTTCTTTCATCTTTTCTTCAGTATCATCTGGGTGTATGCCGGGAGGCGTGATCCAAGCAAAATCACCAGCATAGGAGATGTGAGACACCCCATGCTTTTTAATGTAGCCCTTTGGCGGCGGCGGAGACCAATTTCTTACTTTCGTCGCCGGCTTTTCTTGGCTGGCCACAGTTTCTTTTCCTTTATCCCTTTGTGACACCTCGGTGTAATAGGATGCATCGAGCATATGGCACTCGAACACTTCGAAGGGATGTAGGTCTGCAAACACCCTTTCCTCTTTTCCTTCATGGCAATATTTTATGCATTGGTGTAGCGTGGATGGCACTATCTGATATTCGTGCAGCCACGGTCTTCCCAGCAAGGCCTTATATGTGGTGTTGGAGTCGATTACATAGAATCGTACCACTGTAGTGAGATCGCCCAATGTGACATTGAAATCAGCCATCCCGAGAGGTGTTTCACATTTCTGGTTGAATCCTGCAATCTTCATATCTCTGACCTTGGTGAGCTGCAGATCAAAGTAATATTTCTGATAGATGCGGTATGGGAGAATATTCACAGCAGCCCCTGGATCTATTAGTATTCTGCTTATCGGCTGACAGTTCAGGGAACCCCTCATATATAGTGGTCTATTATGGCCGGAATTCGGGATTAGCATATCATCCTCTGTGAATGTTACTGATGGCCCAGCATTCACCTCTGTTAAGAGTGCTTCACATTGTGCCGGGGACTGCAGGGCATCCACAATTGCTTGGCGAGCTTCTTCACTCAGAGAGAGAATTTCCCAGATGGAGAATCTGGTAGGGAGCCTCTTCAGCATTTTCATGACTCGACTGCCCACCCGGACATTAGACAGTCTCATCTCCTCTGCCCATCGGGGCCTTGGAGGTTCATGTGGTGCCTGTGGCCTTGGCTGCCCAGTCCCAATTTTATCTTCTTCATCGGTCTCTCGGGAGGCTTCTTCTGTAGCGACTGCCCCTGCTTTTGCTAGAGGGTTACCTTCTTCATCTCCTTCAAGCTATTTCTGCTTTCCAGCCGCCGTCTGCTGGCATTTATTGCTTTTATCTGGAGCAGTACGAGCCGGTCGCTCATTTTCTAAGCTGGACAAGAACTCCGGAAATGAAGGGGCTTCATCTGCCTTCTTTTTGTCCTGGTACAGACTGGCAGGGGGAGGAACCTGGACACCTCGTATCTCTGGTTCCGGGATTTGATAGGGTTGCTCCCCTCTGAACATGATATTATGGTTGGCTGGTGGTGGGCGCCCCCATCTTCTCCCAGAACGTGTTGCATGGGCCGAGGTAGAGGCTTCGGCATGGTTAGCTTCTAGCGGAGCGTTGGATGCTTCCGGCTCATCGTCCTCCCCGGGCAAGGAGAAGAGTACTGACAGAGTGTTACATTGTACTGTCGTGACCTTCTTTCCTTTCTTGGATTTGAGTCGTTTCTTCTTCTTTTGGGAATTTGACTTTGCCGGCTCCTACCCCCAGAAGGGCTCATTTTCAGCTTCTTCTTGTTCTGCCTCTGGCTGCTCTTTAATTTTCAATTCTTCGAGCTGTTCCCAGAGTATACAGTCTTTCATCAGCAGATGCTTGGGCTTCTTCTGCTCGTACTCATCGAGCTCATTAATATATTGCTGCAGACGCCTGGCTGTAGGGCTTACTTCTTTATGTGTAGGGAGGGGAGTTTGTCTCCTCCGGTTGTGAGTAGGGATCCGGATGACTGGTCCAGTCTCAGTTGTATGCCATATTGACTTTATTGGAGGCGGCTCAGGCCTTGGTGTAACACCCCGGATAACTGCTCCGCTGGTACTGGCTACAGGAGTCTTCTTCTTTTTGCTTTTTATGGGTATCATCTGCCATCCTTCCTGATCTTTCTGCGGGGTGAGGAAGCAAGCTTCATAGGTATTCTTGGTGCATTCTTCAATGGCCTCTTTGGGCAGCTGTTGGTAGACTGAGATCATATTGGCAGCCACTCTCCAGGGTGGAGGCTCATGTGGGTGAGGCGGCTTTACCTGGTAATCTCCCAGCTGCAGCTCACCTTTCTTGACCATTCCTTCCATGATATCTTTGAAGACATAACAATCTTCAATTGCGTGCCCCAGCGCGCGATGAAATGGACAGAACAGCGGATCATCTTTCTTTGCTGCATCGGCTGGTCTTTTGGGTTCAGGCAATGTTACCTTATTGAACTTGTATGCCCAGTTGAACAGTGCGGCCGTCTTATCCTTTGGGAAGGAATATGCCTTTCTCATCTTGTCTCTCAGAGAGACTTTATCCTTCCTTTCTGCTGTATCTGCCAGCGGGGGAGCTTCATCTGCCCCTTTCTTCCCCTTCTGCTGCTCGAAGGTTCTGAAATCGGCGGTGTTGGCCTCAGAGTGTGATGGCCGTCGTTCATTGGATTTTCCCTTCGGCATAGTGAGAACATTGGCGGTCGGACGCTTGGACAAGAACGTCTCGACCTCTGCCACTATATTGTTCAGTCGGTCGAATGTTCTGACATCTGCACCGATCATCTTTTCTAGCACCTCCCTCCTGAGGCTCTGCTTGCATATCTACACCGCATCTTCCTGATGAGGAGGCCTTCGGCATCTCATGGCTAAATTCCTCCACCTTTTGATGTAGTCCAGTGCAGTCTCATCTTGTTTCTGCCTGGTTGCATATAGCTCTGCTATCGTGATTTCCCTTTCCGTGACATGAAATCTGTCGCGGAACTTTCTTTGCATATCAGGCCAATCAACCACTGACCCGGCTGGCAGGCTTGAGTACCATTCAAAGGCCAACCCAGTGAGGGATGAGCCAAAGAACTTGAGCAGATAAGCTTCGTCGACTGCTAGGTCGCCCATGATTGTAGTGTAGTAGGCTATATGCTCCCTAGGGGAGCCTTGGCCATTAAATTTCTCAAACTTCGGCGGCTTACTGACGCCTGGGGGTAGTTTCTTAGCAGCATATTGGGGAGGATAGGGTACCCTGTACACATCATAGGTACCCGCATCACCACCAGTCTTTTCTGACAGCTTCATTTCCACAATTCTTTCAAGCATCTGCTTGTGGGCCACAGCTGGATCTATCTCTTCTGAGAAGAAGTGAGCTTGTTGCTGGCTGTGAGGAGTTGTCATCACAGTGGCGCGCAAGATGGGCGCGGTAGGCTATGTCTGAGACATAGAGGGCTGAGCTGCTGTTTGCTGTGGAACAGGTTGGCTCGGTGTCTTGCCCTTATCAGCTAGGAGAGGATTAGCCAGGATAGTTGTTTCTGTGGAGCTGGATGTCTGCCCCGTAGGTTCAGCTTGCTTCGAGACTGATGTAGCTTCCTGTCTCTCATTGAGCTGTCTTCGGAGAGCGCTGATCTCCTACTGATATCTCCTGAACATCATCTGGATCATGGGATCCATAGTTGATGGGATTTGTATATCTTCAGAAGTCCCTTCAGCATCATCAACAAAGGGGTTATCTCCATCTTCTGTTGTTACCACATTAACTGTCATAGTGGTAATCCTGCGGGCTTCATCATCAATTTTCATTTTATCCTTTGCGGCCTGGCCTCTTCTTGTGACAGGACCAGGTCTAGTTGCCAGTCTGAGCAATTCATCTGGCTGAGTTGGTAGTATATCTTGTCCCCTGGCCAGTCCAGCCATGTTGCAGGCGAAGATTTGCATCTTTCCTTTTCGCCTGTAGACCTTTCTTTTTATTTGGCTAGGATATTTGAGCCGGTCAAAGACCGATATTCTTTCTTTGTCTTCTTCCCCGTGCAGGTCTTCTTCATTATATCTGGCCCTGAGGCCTTCTCCATAGTCATTTGAATCGGAGGAGGAGGCTCCGATCATCATTTCTTGGAAGGTTTCTTCTTCTTCATCATCCTTGGTGCCCAAGGCACGGGATAGTCTTTGTTGACCTAGGGCAGAGCTCCCTAGGTAGTGGAAGTAGTCTTGGACTACTTGCTTTGTCTCTTCAGAGTTGCGCCTTTGCGGCTCAGGCTGGAACATCAGTCTTTCCTGGCTTCTTTGCTGATAGGCCAGTCTTGTTATCTGAGTATTCAAATGCTCGGCCTTGGAATATTTGAAGATGTCGGCTTGTCTGGCACAGGCCCTTGCACTTCTTGGGATGGCAACCATGACTGGTTCACACATTCCCGCATCGTTATTCCGGCAGCAGTTGGCAGCAACATCATGGTTCTTTCTCTGCCATCTTCTTCCCCCGGCCCTGGGGTGGGTGACAGCAAGGTCTTCTTTCTTCTCAAGTCTCCTACCCCTCATTATGGGGCGAGCAGCAGTCAGTTTTCTTTCTCCATTGTTTCTTTCATCTCTCCTACCCCAGGCTCTGGGGTGAGCAGCAATAGCATTTCCTGTTTCTTTTCCCTCTCTTCTTTGGCTTCCCGCCCTGAAGTGGGTGACAGCATCATTGGTAGCCTTCTCCTCATCTTGAGCTGGAGCCCAGCTCTGCATCTTCTTCGGTCGCCAGACCTGTTCGTATTTTGCTGGCTTGGGCGCCAGTGGCTTCCTCTCATCGGCCTCCCAGTTGGCATGCCTGGTGGCCAGAGTTTGGAATCTGTTCGTAGTGGTCGCGGGACGATCACATCTGGGTTGACCTCCCTCGGGCGGCCGTTGAGGTTCGTCCGGATCCCTCCGATCATCATGGTCTTTCCGGAGTTGGAAAGACAACGGTCAGCAGTGACATACCGGCTCCTCCGGTTGATCCTCCTCCCCTTTTGAGCAGCAGCGGGGACCGTGCCCCTTTTCTGGACGTGGTGGACATAGCAGGCGACGGCCGTGGGGGCCGTCTTCTCTGGCAAGCTGTCCTTCTGGATAGTGGTCTCCATTGGGGCACTCGCAGCAGTGCCTTGCTCATGGTTATCGACCTTCAGAAGGTCGGTGTAGACGACGCCCAAGCAGTTGGGCAGCCCGACAGCTGGGGGAAACGAGTCGAACGCCAGTGGTACCGCCAAGTATCCCTCCTGGACATGCATGTCCACCGGTTGTTTGTTGAAGCAAACGGACATGATTCCAGCTGTCATTGTAGATTCCTGGAAATAAGGAAAGTACACAGAATCAGAAGTTTCAGGGGGGCCCGCCGGGCCTCCTACTTTAGCGTAAAGATGAAGGGAGACTAAGTCCCACCGGGCGTGCCAGACTTGTGGACGCGGATTTTTTTATTTTTTTATTATTTGTTCATTTATTTATATTTATGGATTTATTGGCGTGCCAGTCACATGTGTGACGATTTCATTGTGCGCTCGATCTGACATGGTCAGTCGATTGTGAGTGATCGTGTCGGGACCTGAAATCCGTCATACCATGAACGTTATGACGTTAATTACGTCTTTCGAGGGAAGGACAACCCTTGATTAAACGCTAAAGTAAGAGGCCTCGAGAGGCAAACAGATATTCACATGCTTAACTTTAAACTTCATACCAGGGCCGGGGAGGCGGGTAAGATAATAACATCAACCACAGAAACCGACTAGATCGTGTGGTTGGCGGTTCAAAACAGTTATACTTGGTGGAAACAAGGAGATAGAAGATATCCACCACGGAAAGGCAAAGCCCTGGCCATGATATAGGTTTAAAGCTTCGATCGATATTTCGACGGCCTTTTCTCTTAATCTGGGTTATGCCCAGGGGGAAATAGGCTATCACCCACGGAATGCCGAGATGAAAGCCGAGAGCTAGAGAGGCCGAACCTCCCAACCCGTGTACATATGGGCTATGGGGCAATGTGTGATTTTCCCTTTGAAAAGCTAGCGGGATTCATGCAGTGGCAAGACCCCCCCGAGCAAAAGGGTTATTCGTAAATCCGTTGTAGTTAGGTGGAACATAGGGGTTATGACTCCCCTTCAATTTTATCCCCGGAACATATCGGGTGATCCACAGATATCCCTTTTGTGGGTTCGCTTTGGGTATTGGAATTCATTGGGTGGTAGATCGGGCTCTCGGCACGCTCTGAATGGACACAGGCTCTCGGCACGACCCAAAAATGGGAAGGCCAGGGCTTCCAGGGCCAAAACAAGAAGGCTGGGGGTTCCCGGCGCCAAGGCGAGAGGACTTAGGTTCCCGGCGCGATAAAGAGAAGCCAAAGGGGAGAGGGCCTTCGGCGCAGGCTTCCCAGCGCGAGGAAGAAATGCTGGAAGAGGGTCTCGGCGCGGGATGGTTGAGCAAGGCTCCCGGCGCGACGAGGCTGCAAGGGGGGGTCTCCCGGCGTGGAGGATGCAAAGAGGACTCTGGAGGTTCTCGGCCCGGGCTTCCCGACGCGCTGAGGTGAAAGGGAGAGGAGCTGCCCCTGGGGGTTCTCGGCGCCTGAAGAAGTGGCACCGGGAGCTATTCACCCAGTTTACTGTAGGCTGAGCCGAGAGCAGTGAGGGCGCCGGGACCAGAACAGAGCTTACGGTACTCTATTTTGAGTATCTGATTGATTCATGCCATGGGGAAGGATTTCTTTGGGGTCAAAAATAGGTCAGGGCATCAAAGTTTGAACTAGATTAGGCTTGGGCTTTATAAGAACATCAGGATCGAGGAGGAATTTGGGAAGGCCAAGGCGTAGAGGATCCCTGTCACCGGTGTCATACAGAGTCCCGGGGACAGCTTAATGTTGGCTTTTCGTGGTCCTGGGAGAATTTTGACAGCATCTCCCCCGGACTCAGCATTTGCCAGGGAATGATAGACGATCACCCACGGAATGCCGGGGTGAAAGCCAAATAGAGGGGTATTGAACCCCTAACCATGTACGTGCCTGCAGCACTATTTCGATATCCCTTTAGAGGTCAGCGAAGCTTATGCAGTGGCGGAGCTCCATTGCCTCGGAAGGTTATAAAAGCCGATCGAGTCCGGAAAACCTCGTAGAAAAGGGGAGGGTTATCCCCATTAATTGTCACCCCCGAGGTGCATATGATGGCCCGGGGCATCCCTTGACATAACAAGAGTATTTATGGGGTTTCTTCAGTGGTAGCAAAGGTTTTACGACTTGAGGTGTACAGGTTGGCTTTTCGGCGCTGATGGCAAGGATGCCAGAGAGCTCCCGGCACGGGTTTCTCGGTGCGCTGATAGGATGGCCCGGAGGGTCTCTCGGCACATGAGGAAGAAAGAGGGCCTCTCGGCGCGCGGGGAAGAAAGCCAAGGCATAGGGGCTCCCGGCGCGCAAAGAAAAAAGGGGGGGAGGAGCTGATCCTGGTGGTTCTCGGCGCCTGAAGAAGCGGCGCCGGGAGCTATTCACCAAATTTACTGTAGGTTGATCCGAGAAGTATGAGGGCGCCGGGATCAGAACAAAGCTTACGGTACTCTATTTTCTGGTTTTAATGATGGTTTGGGCTGAAAGCGACGGACTCTATGGGCTCTGAGCTGTCCGAAGCATCCACTTTGAGTTGGATTAGGTCTAGAATCCAGAGGAGTATTGGGATTTGAGAGGCATCTGGGAGGCCGAAGTCTGAATGCCCCTGTTCATCGCCGTTATCATGCAGAGCTTGGGGACAAACTTAATATGGTCATTCGTCACCCTGGGAGCCAAGAGATGGCTGTCTCTGGCCCCAGAGGAGACTTAGATGACATATACGGAGGAAACACACATGCTTGGAACCCCGGAGTTTCTCAAGCCTCAATCATTGCACAGCACGGCTTCATCCCAGCAGCCAAAGAATAATCTGTTCCAGGCTTTGGGGTGAGCAATAACAGTGCTACGAGGTAGAGAAAGGACAGACGAAACTAATCATCATGCTATTGATTTACAAATAACACAGAGAATGGCAATAGGGCTTAAAAAAAAAGCAAAAATCAAGCTCAAACTACAGCCCATCATACATATATATCCATTCGTTTGATGATGCCCATCACGGAAGACACATAGTCAGAAAACCCATATGAAACATCATTCCCATACCCAAACCGATTACAGGGAGAGAGTGAGGGAAAGGGGAACAGACAGATGCCGAGATATTTCGGCTACATTGCATGAATCGAGATAAGATTCGAAAGTATTACATGAAATAGAAGAAAAGAGAAAACAAACATGGGGGAGGGCAGAGCATTGACTCCTCTCCCTCCCCCGGATGCCCACCTGGAGCTTCTTCCCTGGGAATGGGTCTCTTCTCTCTTTCTTTTTCAGCGGAGGAGGCTCTCTCTCTCTCTGGTCTCTTCTCTTTTTCTTTCTTTTTGATCGATGGTCTGGCTTCTGATTCTCCGATCCCCTTTTCTTTCGAAGGGGGTATGTTTATATAGGTCTCATCCTTCTGTGCTCTCGACGGAGGGCAGTCGGTGTGGCCAGTTCCATTCGAGACATCTCCCGGCGCGACAAGTAGCCCCCTGTTGAGGCTCCCGGCGCCACTAACAGGAGCCCAAATGACCGGCCCATCTAGCGCCTTCAGGCCTCATTCGTGCCTTAGGCTTCTCTTCATGCTTTCTTTTGAATTAATCTTCGTCAGAACCGAATAAAGCCCACCTTTAGTAGAGGCATGACTTTGTTGAGATCGTTTTGAGGCTCCATCAGTGAACGAACTGGGGTTTAATCAGTATTGCCGTATGAATGACGACAAAACCGGGTATGTTTCATCGGCATTGTCATCCGAACGGTGACAAGACCAGACATCAGCTTCAGTCTGACAGACTTCGGCCGGGTATGTAATCTGTGGAGAGGATTGCTCTTCTGTTCTGACTTTGTAGGAGCCCTGACAATCTTTATCTGTCGGTGCCGGTTTCATCTTTATCTCATATTACATCCATCAGTAAGCTGACATCTGGCTTACCTTGACATATCATCCGTTGATTCTCGGACGAAGCAGTAGTACAGCTCTTCTTAAAAGGCTGGGAGGTCCCATCAGTCGAGTGACTGCGGCTTCATCGGCGCTGCCGTCTGAATGACATCGGCACCGGGCATCAGCTTTGGCCGACAAAGGCTTTAGCCGGGTGAATGGTTGACGAGCTTCATCAGTGGTCTTCTACTGTTGGCCTGATTTTCTTTTCAGTTATGCTTCCACCCCTGTTCATTTTCTAGGTGTCAACAAATGCCCCCCACCTGCGGGCGGCGTAAGTGCAGAATAAGCGACACGGGGTCTGCAGGTGTTCTTCATCATTTGAGGGTATATTCCTCAGTTTTATCCTTGACATTGTCCTTCAGCTTGATCATGTTGCTGTAGTAACCCTTTTGCATATCCATCTTTCATTTTGATGTCTTCATTTTCGTATTTTCTTTATTTCCAGCATTTTGGGGCTTCTCGGCATGGACCTCCCGGCGCGAAAGATATCGGCGCGTATGGGCTTCTCGGCGCGCTTCACGGCCGACAGGGGTTCTCGGCCTGGGAGTTGTCGGCACGACTTTTGGCTGACGGGGGGGTTTTCGGCCGGGGAGCTCTCGGCGCGGATTTTTATTATTTATTTATTATTTGTTCATTTATTTATATTTATGGATTTATTGGCGTGCCAGTCACATGTGTGACGATTTCATTGTGCGCTCGATCTGACATGGTCAGTCGATTGTGAGTGATCATGTCGGGACCTGAAGTCCGTCATACCATGAACGTTATGAGGTTAATTACGTCCTTCCAGGGAAGGACAACCCATGATTAAACGCTAAAGTAAGAGGCCTCGAGAGGCAAACAGATATTCACATGCTTAACTTTAAACTTCATACCAGGGCCGGGAGGCGGGTAAGATAATAACATCAACCACAGAAACCGACTAGATCGTGTGGTTGGCGGTTCAAAACAGTTATACTTGGTGGAAACAAGGAGATAGAAGATATCCACCATGGAAATGCAAAGCCCTGGCCATGATATAGGTTTAAAGATTCGATTGGTATTTCGACGGCCTTTTCTCTTAATCTGGGTTATGCCCAGGGGGAAATAGGCTATCACCCACGGAATGCCGAGATGAAAGCCGAGAGCTAGAGAGGCCGAACCTCCCAACCCGTGTACATATGGGCTATGGGGCAATGTGTGATTTTCCCTTTGAAAAGCTAGCGGGATTCATGCAGTGGCAAGACCCCCCCGAGCAAAAGGGTTATTCGTAAATCCGTTGTAGTTAGGTGGAACATAGGGGTTATGACTCCCCTTCAATTTTATCCCCGGAACATATCGGGTGATCCACAGATATCCCTTTTGTGGGTTCGCTTTGGGTATTGGAATTCATTGGGTGGTAGATCGGGCTCTCGGCACGCTCTGAATGGACACAGGCTCTCGGCACGACCCAAAAATGGGAAGGCCAGGGCTTCCGATGCCAAAACAAGAAGGCTGGGGGTTCCTGGCGCCAAAGCGAGAGGACTTAGGTTCCCGGCGCGACAAAGATAAGCCAAAGGGGAGAGGGCCTTCGGCGCAGGCTTCCCGGCGCGAGGAAGAAATGCTGGAAGAGGGTCTCGGCGCGGGATGGTTTAGCAAGGCTCCCGGCACGACGAGGCTGCAAGGGGGGGTCTCCCGGCGTGGAGGATGCAAAGAGGACTCTGGAGGTTCTCGGCCCGGGCTTCCCGGGGCGCTGAGGTGAAAGGGAGAGGAGCTGCCCCTGGGGGTTCTCGGCGCCTGAAGAAGTGGCGCCGGGAGCTATTCACCCAGTTTACTGTAGGCTGAGCCGAGAGCAGTGAGGGCGTCGGGACTAGAACATAGCTTACGGTACTCTGTTTTGGGTATCTGATTGATTCATGCCAAGGGGAAGGATTTCTTTGGGGTCAAAAATAGGTCAGGGCATCAAAGTTTGAACTAGATTAGGCTTGGGCTTTATAAGAACATCAGGATCGAGGAGGAATTTGGGAAGGCCAAGGCGTAGAGGATCCCTATCACCGGTGTCATACAGAGTCCCGGGGACAGCTTAATGTTGGCTTTTCGTGGTCCTGGGAGAATTTTGACAGCATCTCCCCTAGACTCAGCATTTGCCAGGGAATGATAGACGATCACCCACGGAATGCCGGGGTGAAAGCCAAATAGAGGGGTATTGAACCCCTAACCATGTACGTGCCTGCAGCACTGTTTCGATATCCCTTTAGAGGTCAGCGAAGCTTATGCAGTGGCGGAGCTCCATTGCCTCGGAAGGTTATAAAAGTCGATCGAGTCCGAAAAACCTCGTAGAAAAGGGGAGGGTTATCCCCATTAATTGTCACCCCCGAGGTGTATATGATGGCCCGGGGCATCCCTTGACATAACAAGAGTATTTATGGGGTTTCTTCAGTGGTAGCAAATGTTAGGTTCGGTGCAGTATTCAGAGGGGGGGTGAATGAATATAACCTATTTAAAAGCCTTCACCCAATTAAAAATATGATGCTCACTAACTATCTAGAATGCTAACTAGACAGATATATCAAATCTGAAAGACTAATTAGCAGTAGCGGAATTCAACAAATAGACAGTGAGCAACCAAAGCAAAACGCACCTAAGTATTCATTCAAACCATTCTTTCACTCAAATAAACTTTCGCTCACTCAACGGATTAAACACTCAGAACAAGATCTGATCAACCACTTGGAGCGCCCCTTATGCAAACATCTAGCGGAAGCAAAACATATAGAGAAATCAGACCACTGCACAGAGGATTTTTAGGTGGTTCGGTCCTCCAGACCTACATCCACCCCACACTCAAACCGAGTGTGGCTTGCACTAGCTCACGCTAGAAACAGCAGACTCAGTCTGCAACAAATGCTGCCAAACAGCTTGACCAGGGGAACAGCCTCCCCTCTTCCTCCCAACCGGAGGGAACCACTAGTGACACCAGTCACTAGCAAACCAGAGACACACGGTCTCTCTTCCTCCAGACCTGGAGGGAACCCCTGGACTTGAATCCACAAGCCCAGAACCGGAGACAAGTCTCCCTTCCTCCAAACCAGAGGGAACCCACAAGTAGCTCCCAACTACTTGCAACTGGAGATGTCAATCTCCCTTCTCCTGAACTAACAGGAGGAACCCCGACCACTCTAAAGAGTATCGGAAACCACAGTAAACCAGAAAACAAAGGAAAAACAATAAACGAGAATGACTTCAGCAAAACAGAAGGCTGAAAATGAAATGCACAATGTGGCTCTCAACGGAGCTGACTGGCCTGGATTTGATCCACGGTCCAGTAGACGGATCTTCAGGTAAGATCTTCCTTCTTCTCCACGAGCTCTCTCGCTCACTCTCTATCTTTCTTTCTCTTTCTTCTGCTCTTCTCTCACTCTCTGCTTCTTCTTCTCTTCACACTCTTCTCGAGCTCTCTACCTCTCTTCTTCTCCTTCTGCTCTTCTTCTTTTTCTTTTCTTCTTCTATCTGGATCGTGGCTCTCTGTATGAGCGTTTCTTCACGCCAACTCGATCACCTTCATCTGTGGACGAAGGTCTCATATATATAGCAGCAGCAGCATCATCAGCCACGACGTGTGACCTCCACATTTCCAGCCCTAAGAATTTGGTCCACGTGGCAGTCTCTCAGCAGGCTTCATTCCAGCCTCGGATCACGTGCTGCCCAGGTGTGTGGAATGTTCTTCCTCGGATCTGCAAGGAGATGAAAATCATTAAAGCTGAGGGCCATAGGAACTAAAGCTGCACGAAGTATGTAATAGAAATACTAGATGCACTGAGAACGACACGAAGAAGATGAAAACAACACGAGGTAATAAGAAGAACGACACGAGATACATTGTGACAGAACAGACACAACGAAGAGACCGACACGAAGTGAAACAAGAATGACACGAAATGGCAACAAGGAGAACATTACGAGATACATACGATGACAAAGGCACGAAGTAAAGAAAACGACACGACGTAATACACATCAAAGAGAACGGCTCGAGAACAACATGGACTGGCAACAGAAACCGACACGAAGTGTTTGCAAATAAGCAAGACACGAGGTCTACGTAAAGCAACACGAAGTGTGGTCAAAGTAAAAACGACACGAGGTGGTGACACAGAAAGCAACACGAAGTGCTGCAATGTTCTGCACGCAGTGGAACAAAAAACAACACGGAGTGAAAAGCGACACGAAGACGTGAGAAGGAAAAAGAACGACACGAAGTGAAAAACGACACGAGGTGAAAACAATACGAAGACATGAAACAACACTTAAAACGAAGTTGACACGGAGTAAAAAAGTAGACATAAAAAATGACACGAGATTCAACTAGAGGACAGAGAGAAGTGACACGAGGTTTACACAGAAACGACACGAGGTTCACTGTGAAACATGACACGAAGTCACAAGAAGAACAGTAACCAACACGAAGTGTGGTTACAGAACAAAAACGACACGTGGTCACAAGACAAACGACACGAAGTGTTACTGTAACAACAAACACTACGAAGTTACGAATACAAAAAGCAACACGGAGACATAGAGAAGTAAAACCTGACACGAAGTGTGTTTACAAAAATAAAAGGACACGAGGTATAGGAAGAACAACACGACCACGGAAAAGAGTTGACACGGGGTGTGGTCAAGGCGAGAAGGATACGAAGTCTAAAGAGAAAACAGCACGAAGACGATGTACATTCTGATATACAGACTTTAAAGAACAGTCTAATGTATAGACTTGTAGATTGAAGGTGATGTATAGATCATGCACATACCAGAAGTCTAACACACACAATATATCAGTCATACACGTGCATTCTCCAGATGATATACAAATCACAATCATGAAGCTATCATCAAAGCACAAGGTCAGCAGATAAACTGAATGAGCATATGAAGTCCTGAATGAACATCTCATCAGGATGACTCACAATGATTACCATCAAACACCAATCATCAAAACCAGATAAATCATTAAAACCACAGCAATGAATGCTTTATGCATCAGTTTAATATGTAGCATGACTGATCATTAAGAATGACTCTAAATTGAGCAGCAGGATGACTGAACATTTGATTAACTCACACCAACAATCAATCAACAAAACCATCATTAAAACCATCATCAAAACCAAAACCACATGCATGGGCACAACAATCTCCCCCTTTTTGATGATGGCAACACTTTCAATACATTGAGTCATTCTGATGATGTGAGGCATTCTGAGGGCATTCTGAGGCATTCTGAAGACTCAAATTATTCTCCCCCTTTGACTTCATCAAAAAGAAAAATAATTTGAGAAATTATAGCATGTATAAGAGTTCAGTCAATTTCTCCCCCTTCCAAGAACATGATTCTCCCTCTTTGGCAAACAATCTCCCCCTTTGATATAAACAAAATAAACCATGGGAAGGGTTAAATGCAAAAATGCAGATGCAACAAGGAATGCAATACTCCCCCTAAGTATGTGAATGCAAGGTCACAAATGATATGAACATGATTCAGTGTGACAAGGAATGCTCCCCCTGACTAGATGCCAATTGATATGAAATTGATGCAAGACTTGGAATCTCCCCTTCAATAAGTGGAATCTTATGAGATGAATGAGAAGGAGACCTCATGGGCAAACAAGGAGAAGTTCAGGTCATTGAGCCAATGATATGAGCAGAAGAAGTTCAGATGAGCTTCAACCAGAAGGAGTTCAATCAGATTTTCAAGGAAACTCCAAACATAAGAAATTCTGCCAGATTTTCAAAGAGATATCAATCTCATAATTCTAAAGCATAAGTTTTCAAAGTCTTCTATCATAAGGGCTTATGAATGACATTTATTGAATAGCATGGTTTAAACATGATGTATGCAGAGTTTATCAATAAAATTCTGTATAGATATCTAAAACCATGGTTTAATAAATATGAACCAAGCCCTCATATTTATCTTGATAAATCTCCCTTTCTCTTACACAATCAAACTTATTGACTTCTTTCGCAATTACATGCATCTGTATTGAAATCAAGCAATTATGAAGTCATATGATTTTGTCTAGGGTTGTAGCAATTTGATTTTGGCATCAATATTCAGATATTTCAATTTATTCAATAATTTTCCTTGCTACAAATTTTACGTGCACTCTAGTTCAGTACACACCTTGTAACTAGAGGATATACCTTGATCAGAGGCCAATATCCCTAAGCCCTTAGTGTGACTAACTGTCATGCCTTATGTAAACAGAGTTAGCATTTACACATCATGACACACTACAGCTCAATTTTAATGAGTGAATTGTATTTCTCAGTGTGCATGCCATTGCTCTGCCTGATTTTCAATGAATTTTCATCTTACAGAGTTAACTAAGGTACCTCATGACACAATCCTTTGGACATGTGTTTCTCAGTGACCAAGGTCATTGCTCCGACAAATACTTTACCCTTTAGACAATTCAGACACATTCATTTGCTTCAAAACAATATTAATCTCATGTACTTAACCAATTAAAGTCATGTATTCAAAAGTGCAGATTTCAGAAGTTTTTGCAAGACATAGCATGAAACAGTTGGTTAAGATTTATTAAACATGATTCAGATATGTTAAGAGATTTTGAAGTTAAACTCCATGAATACATTAAGCTTAAACCACATGAGTTATTTCAGTCATTCTTAAGAATGTATAATAGAAGATTTCTAGTTCAAGAGTTTTTCAGATTTATGATCGAGATAGCCCATTGAAATCTTCATGGAAGACTGATGGAATTCTGAAGTCAAATGATATCAATTGATAGTAGAAGTACCAATTGTTAAGAGAGATTGTGAATCTCAAAGTTTTTTCAGAATATGATTAAGGTTTGTCAACAAAATCAGTAAGAGAGGATATGCAGTAAGCTCTGACCCATGTATGCATTTGACAGCCTATATGCAATGCACTATATGTATGCAGGGACATGCAAAGACTCGACATTTAATTGCTATGCAAAGATATGCAACTAACTCCCCCTGAAAACATGCAGTACACTGGTCTACATGAAGACAAGACCCTTGGTACTTGACAGAGAACCTGGTCTCAAGGACCATTTCACACATAGTAAGAACCTTTAGGCAGATTTCCTTGCCTTTTAGTAACTTACCATTTGATATACCAGGGTTATGCAAGACAATGCAACTCGAGGCAAAAAAAAAAAAAAATGCAGTCTTCAGCAATAGGCAAATGATAGTCATGCAGACGAAATGTGTACCTATGAGACACATGCATTGACAATATACACTGAAGAAGCATTCAAATTCAGTTCAATCATATGTCAAGAGAAGAGCATCAGTTATGCAGAATTGAATTCAATAGTTGAGTCTGGAGTGCAGACTGATCAACTAGACAAGAGAAGATCATACAACAACCAAGTAAATCAGCATGGAATTCTCATTTTTCGTACTCACAAATTCAGATAATGAATTTAAAACAAATTTCAGAACTGACCTGAATTGAATCATGGGGTTTTCTTTTTGAGTGCCTTGGTTAACCCCTTTTATTTCTCCTTCCAAGGCCCTACCTGCGGCAAGTCAATCAATATGATCTTGCAGGGACCCAAGCAGTCTTGGGTCCTGTACTACCCCTATCAGGTGTTCTAAACAGTTTCTTAGCAACATGGTCATCATATTTCATCAGAAAATAATTATCCATAGAGTGACCAAGTTTATCACAGTATCTACATGAAACAGCAGATTTTCTGGTCCTGTGATGCATATCAACAGCAGCATGAGACCTATGATAATTAGCATGAATTTGTGATTTATCATTACTTGCCCACCAGCATTCAGAAGCTCGGTGGCCAGGTTTTCCACATTCATAACAAGCAAGAGTCTTTTCTTTAAGACTAGTTTTATTTCTGCCCAAGAGATTTTTGTTTGGAGGGAATCTTACAAATTTGGAATTAAAATGATTTCCCTGAACAAACCAGCAGTCCTTGACTACATGCCCATACTTACCACATTCAATGCACCTAGAATGCTTACCTCTTGAGCCAGTAAATCCCCATGAAGGCCTAAACCAACACTCAACAGCTTTGTGACCACGTCTGTTACAATTGTAACAAATGATATGTTGGTTTGAGGAAGACATGTTTCTTTTGGGGTGGTGATGATTATTTGGAAGAGTTTTATCATGCATCATATCATCCCTTATCATTACTCTGCAGTCATCCATATAATGACCATGCCTACCACAGTAGTAACAATAGGCATCAGATTTCCTAGGAACATGGTTTCTATCATGTGAGTTCCTTGGTGTATGTGAACGAGTACAAGAAGCATGAGCATTATGTATTGGCCCAACAGATTCAGCAGAACTAGCAAATTTCAGAGTACAACCAGAAGTATTCTTAGCCTTCTTTGTTTGACTCTTTCTTTTCAATTTCTGATTATTCTCAATAGATTTTGTTTGCTTTTCAATTTTCTGGGCTTTAAACTGAAAGACAGATTTCGAAGGTGACTTCTGATTTTCATTTTGTTTTGGGCATTGCCTTGAAGTACCAGCTACATTAGTGCTTTGGACAAATGTTGTATATAGCTGGTTTTTAGTGATTTTCTTATCATCAGAACAGCAATTTGTTCCCCCTTCAAAGTTATCATCCTTCCTCCTCTCAACAATTTTCATTTTTCCTTTAATCTTGGCAGACTCAATAGCTGAATTTTCCAGATTATGAATTTTATCTTCCAAGTTAGCAATGTGAAGTTTATAACTGGCTATTTCCTGTTCATTGCAATTTACACATTCGCTTAGAACTTGGTTTGCAGTTTTATACTTCTCAATTTCTTGTTCTAGACTGTTCAAACTTTTTGAATTTTCATCATAAACAGCTTTTCCTTTTTCAATTGACAGCCATTTCTCAGAGAATACAGTATTAAGAACCATTAGCCTTTTATTTTGATCCTTTAAGTAGACATTTTCTTCTTTTAGAGATTTTATTTGTTCTTTTTGAAGAATGTCATCAGACTCAAACTCATTAATTATGTCTTCGAGAGTGGCACAACCTTTACAAGAATTATCTTCTCTAATGTGCTCCTTTTCAGATTTCAAAGTTTTCACTTCTTTTCTCAATTTCTTATTTTCAGATTTTAGTTTCTTGGATACTTTGAACAGATCTTTATACATTACTATCAATTCATCAAAAGTGTATCCATCTGATTCGGAGCTTACCTGAGATGAAGTTTCCTCACCATCACTTCCCCGGTTGGCCATTAAGCATATTGACTTTCTTCCTTCTCTATCAATGTCCGAGGTGTTGACTTTGAGTTTCAATAACTCTGGACAATCATCCTTTGTGTGTCCAGCCTTCCTGCATTTGTAGCAAACATTAGAGTCAATAATCTTGGCAGGATTAGAAGTATACCTTCTTTGCTGTTTGCTACCGTCAAGCTTTCCTTCTCTTTTTCTCAGAAATTTCCTGAAGTTACTAATCATCATTCCAATGTGGTCTTCATCAATTTCAGACCGCGAGAGGCTACTTTTCTTGCTTGATGATCCAATGTGGCTGGATCTGTTTGCTTTGCTGGAGCTAGCCTTCAGCACGATTGGCTCCATTGCAAACAATCTGAAAGCTCAGAACAAACTGAAGCACCTAAACCAAATAAGCAAGACAAAGCACTAAGACGGAGAATCAAAGCTACGAACACAGAAGGCACACTCTGAAAAACACCAAACAAACCAGCAGGATCCTCTGTAGATTGTTAGATCAGATAGATCAGAGACCTGCTCTGATACCAATTGTTAGGTTCGGTGCAGTATTCAGAGGGGGGGTGAATGAATATAACCTATTTAAAAGCCTTCACCCAATTAAAAATATGATGCTCACTAACTATCTAGAATGCTAACTAGACAGATATATCAAATCTGAAAGACTAATTAGCAGTAGCGGAATTCAACAAATAGACAGTGAGCAACCAAAGCAAAATGCACCTAAGTATTCATTCAAACCATTCTTTCACTCAAATAAACTTTCGCTCACTCAACGGATTAAACACTCAGAACAAGATCTGATCAACCACTTGGAGCGCCCCTTATGCAAACATCTAGCGGAAGCAAAACATATAGAGAAATCAGACCACTGCACAGAGGATTTTTAGGTGGTTCGGTCCTCCAGACCTACATCCACCCCACACTCAAACCGAGTGTGGCTTCCACTAGCTCACGCTAGAAACAGCAGACTCAGTCTGCAACAAATGCTGCCAAACAGCTTGACCAGGGGAACAGCCTCCCCTCTTCCTCCCAACCGGAGGGAACCACTAGTGACACCAGTCACTAGCAAACCAGAGACACACGGTCTCTCTTCCTCCAGACCTGGAGGGAACCCCTGGACTTGAATCCACAAGCCCAGAACCGGAGACAAGTCTCCCTTCCTCCAAACCGGAGGGAACCCACAAGTAGCTCCCAACTACTTGCGACTGGAGATGTCAATCTCCCTTCTCCTGAACTAACAGGAGGAACCCCGACCACTCTAAAGAGTATCGGAAACCACAGTAAACCAGAAAACAAAGGAAAAACAATAAACGAGAATGACTTCAGCAAAACAGAAGGCTGAAAAATGAAATGAACAATGTGGCTCTCAACGGAGCTGACTGGCCTGGATTTGATCCACGGTCCAGTAGACGGATCTTCAGGTAAGATCTTCCTTCTTCTCCACGAGCTCTCTCGCTCACTCTCTATCTTTCTTTCTCTTTCTTCTGCTCTTCTCTCACTCTCTGCTTCTTCTTCTCTTCACACTCTTCTCGAGCTCTCTACCTCTCTTCTTCTCCTTCTGCTCTTCTTCTTTTTCTTTTCTTCTTCTATCTGGATCGTGGCTCTCTGTATGAGCGTTTCTTCACGCCAACTCGATCACCTTCATCTGTGGACGAAGGTCTCATATATATAGCAGCAGCAGCATCATCAGCCACGACGTGTGACCTCCACATTTCCAGCCCTAAGAATTCGGTCCACGTGGCAGTCTCTCAGCAGGCTTCATTCCAGCCTCGGATCACGTGCTGCCCAGGTGTGTGGAATGTTCTTCCTTGGATCTGCAAGGAGATGAAAATCATTAAAGCTGAGGGCCATAGGAACTAAAGCTGCACGAAGTATGTAATAGAAATACTAGATGCACTGAGAACGACACGAAGAAGATGAAAACAACACGAGGTAATAAGAAGAACGACACGAGATACATTGTGACAGAACAGACACAACGAAGAGACCGACACGAAGTGAAACAAGAATGACACGAAATGGCAACAAGGAGAACATTACGAGATACATACGATGACAAAGGCACGAAGTAAAGAAAACGACACGACGTAATACACATCAAAGAGAACGGCTCGAGAACAACATGGACTGGCAACAGAAACCGACACGAAGTGTTTGCAAATAAGCAAGACACGAGGTCTACGTAAAGCAACACGAAGTGTGGTCAAAGTAAAAACGACACGAGGTGGTGACACAGAAAGCAACACGAAGTGCTGCAATGTTCTGCACGCAGTGGAACAAAAAACAACACGGAGTGAAAAGCGACACGAAGACGTGAGAAGGAAAAAGAACGACACGAAGTGAAAAACGACACGAGGTGAAAACAATACGAAGACATGAAACAACACTTAAAACGAAGTTGACACGGAGTAAAAAAGTAGACATAAAAAATGACACGAGATTCAACTAGAGGACAGAGAGAAGTGACACGAGGTTTACACAGAAACGACACGAGGTTCACTGTGAAACATGACACGAAGTCACAAGAAGAACAGTAACCAACACGAAGTGTGGTTACAGAACAAAAACGACACGTGGTCACAAGACAAACGACACGAAGTGTTACTGTAACAACAAACACTACGAAGTTACGAATACAAAAAGCAACACGGAGACATAGAGAAGTAAAACCTGACACGAAGTGTGTTTACAAAAATAAAAGGACACGAGGTATAGGAAGAACAACACGACCACGGAAAAGAGTTGACACGGGGTGTGGTCAAGGCGAGAAGGATACGAAGTCTAAAGAGAAAACAACACGAAGACGATGTACATTCTGATGTACAGACTTTGAAGAACAGTCTAATGTATAGACTTGTAGATTGAAGGTGATGTATAGATCATGCACATACCAGAAGTCTAACACACACAATATATCAGTCATACACGTGCATTCTCCAGATGATATACAAATCACAATCATGAAGCTATCATCAAAGCACAAGGTCAGCAGATAAACTGAATGAGCATATGAAGTCCTGAATGAACATCTCATCAGGATGACTCACAATGATTACCATCAAACACCAATCATCAAAACCAGATAAATCATTAAAACCACAGCAATGAATGCTTTATGCATCAGTTTAATATGTAGCATGACTGATCATTAAGAATGACTCTAAATTGAGCAGCAGGATGACTGAACATTTGATTAACTCACACCAACAATCAATCAACAAAACCATCATTAAAACCATCATCAAAACCAAAACCACATGCATGGGCACAACAGCAAAGGTTTTACGACTTGTGGTGTACAGGTTGCTTTTCGGCGCCGATGGCAAGGATGCCAGAGAGCTCCCGGCACGGGTTTCTCGGTGCGCTGATAGGATGGCCCGGAGGGTCTCTCGGCACATGAGGAAGAAAGAGGGCCTCCCGGCGCGCGGGGAAGAAAGCCAAGGCATAGGGGCTCCCGGCGCGCAAAGAAAAAAGGGGGGGAGGAGCTGATCCTGGTGGTTCTCGGCGCCTGAAGAAGCGGCGCCGGGAGCTATTCACCAAATTTACTGTAGGTTGATCCGAGAAGTATGAGGGCACCGGGATCAGAACAAAGCTTACGGTACTCTGTTTTTCTGGTTTTAATGATGGTTTGGGCTGAAAGCGACGGACTCTATGGGCTCTGAGCTGTCCGAAGCATCCACTTTGAGTTGGATTAGGTCTAGAATCCAGAGGAGTATTGGGATTTGAGAGGCATCTGGGAGGCCGAAGTCTGAATGCCCCTGTTCATCGCCGTTATCATGCAGAGCTTGGGGACAAACTTAATATGGTCATTCGTCACCCTGGGAGCCAAGAGATGGCTGTCTCTGGCCCTAGAGGAGACTTAGATGACATATACGGAGGAAACACACATGCTTGGAACCCCGGAGTTTCTCAAGCCTCAATCATTGCACAGCACGGCTTCATCCCAGCAGCCAAAGAATAATCTGTTCCAGGCTTTGGGGTGAGCAATAACAGTGCTACGAGGCAGAGAAAGGACAGACGAAACTGATCATCATGCTATTGATTTACAAATAACACAGAGAATGGCAATAGGGCTTAAAAAAAAGCAAAAATCAAGCTCAAACTACAGCCCATCATACATATATATCCATTCGTTTGATGATGCCCATCACGGAAGACACATAGTCAGAAAACCCATATGAAACATCATTCCCATACCCAAACCGATTACAGGGAGAGAGTGAGGGAAAGGGGAACAGACAGATGCCGAGATATTTCGGCTACATTGCATGAATCGAGATAAGATTCGAAAGTATTACATGAAATAGAAGAAAAGAGAAAACAAACATGGGGGAGGGCGGAGCATTGACTCCTCTCCCTCCCCCAGATGCCCACCTGGAGCTTCTTCCCTGGGAATGGGTCTCTTCTCTCTTTCTTTTTCAGCGGAGGAGGCTCTCTCTCTCTCTGGTCTCTTCTCTTTTTCTTTCTTTTTGATCGATGGTCTGGCTTCTGATCCTCCGATCCCCTTTTCTTTCAAAGGGGGTATGTTTATATAGGTCTCATCCTTCTGTGCTCTCGGCGGAGGGCAGTCGGTGTGGCCAGTTCCATTCGAGACATCTCCCGGCGCGACAAGTAGCCCCCTGTTGAGGCTCCCGGCGCCACTAACATGAGCCCAAATGGCCGGCCCATCTAGCGCCTTCAGGCCTCATTCGTGCCTTAGGCTTCTTTTCATGCTTTCTTTTGAATTAATCTTCGTCAGAACCGAATAAAGCCCACCTTTAGTAGAGGCATGACTTTGTTGAGATCGTTTTGAGGCTCCATCAGTGAACGAACTGGGGTTTAATCAGTATTGCCGTATGAATGATGACAAAACTGGGTATGTTTCATCGGCATTGTCATCCGAATGGTGACAAGACCAGACATCAGCTTCAGTCTGACAGACTTCGGCCGGGTATGTAATCTGTGGAGAGGATTGCTCTTCTGTTCTGACTTTGTAGGAGCCCTGATAATCTTTATATGTCAGTGCCGGTTTCATCTTTATCTCATATTACATCCATCAGTAAGCTGACATCTGGCTTACCTTGACATATCATCCGTGGATTCTCGGACGAAGCAGTAGTACAGCTCTTCTTAAAAGGCTGGGAGGTCCCATCAATCGAGTGACTGCGGCTTCATCGGCGCTGCCGTCTGAATGACATCGGCACCGGGCATCAGCTTTTGCCGACAAAGGCGTTAGCTGGGTGAATGGTTGACGAGCTTCATCAGTGGTCTTCTACTGTTGGCCTGATTTTCTTTTTAGTTATGCTTCCACCCCTGTTCATTTTCTAGGTGTCAACAAATGCCCCCCACCTGCGGGCGGCGTAAGTGCAGAATAAGCGACACGGGGTCTGCAGGTGTTCTTCATCATTTGAGGGTATATTCCTCAGTTTTATCCTTGACATTGTCCTTCAGCTTGATCATGTTGCTGTAGTAACCCTTTTGCATATCCATCTTTCATTTTGATGTCTTCATTTTCGTATTTTCTTTATTTCCAGCATTTCGGGGCTTCTCGGCATGGACCTCCCGGCGCGAAGGATATCGGCGCGTATGGGCTTCTCGGCGCGCTTCACGGCCAACAGGGGTTCTCGGCCTGGGAGTTGTCGGCGCGACTTTTGGCTGACGGGGGGGTTTTCGGCCGGGGAGCTCTCGGCGCGCCTTTTGGCCGACGGGAGCTCTCGGCCGGGGGGGTTCTCGGCGCGCATTTGGCCGCGCCGAGAGCCCCTCAGCTTTGGGCCTTTTTAAGGCGCCGAAAGCCTTGCTGTCCCTCATTCTCTCCTCTTCTTTCTCTTTCTTCACTTTGGCGGTGGCGGTGAGCTGTGAGCTCCCCCCCCCCCCCCCCCGAGAGCGTCATTTCCCCCCCCCCCCTTCTTTGCCGATTTTTTTGGGGTAGGTTCGCTATATATATGGGATTGAGTCCCATCTTATGCTCGGGATCACTCCCTCTTGGTGGGTGACTCCCTATTCTTTTTTTGGGCATACCTCGGACAAGAGGAGATGCTGCCGAAATTTTTGAGAATTTGTTTGTCTTATTGTTTCATGCCCATTCATCTTTCTGAAGCTTCTTTTCTTGTCTTTTTCTGACTGCAGGTGCTGACATGGCTTCCAGTTCTGCTGCTGCATCTTCCGGAGCCGTTGGAACAAGTTCATCAGCTCAGCCGGACATATCTCGGGCCAAAGTCAACTGGTTGAATGTATACAGCCTGAGCTTTGGCTATGACCAGATTGCTAGTGTCGACGAATCTTTCGATTATGAAACTGACACCGTATCGACTGCTGAAATTTATTCTTCCCTGGAGGGTGCTGAATTCAGGAGAGCTGCTGACTACCGCCCGGACTTGCCGAAGGATCGTCATTTGCTGCCGTTTGTTCGGACTTTCACCGTACGCGGAATGCGGGATGTTATTATTGCCCGCTCCGTGGAAGCGGCAATACTTGCCGATAGAGACAGCATGAAGGGTTCTGTCTATCGAGCCCGAGCCATATATCTCCCAGGTGAACAGAGGGACTGGAATGCTGTTCTGGGCATCTCCGATTTAGAACCCGAGAAGAAGATGCTAACCCGGGCCCCAGAATTCACCCCTGCAAGGTGGGATCATACCACCGGCCATGTCCACCGAGAGAAGACTTCATTCGGACTCTTTTTGGCGCCTGCGAAGTGGGGTTATAGAGACGAGCCATTTGTTCTTAACTGCCTGGCCGTTCAGTTTAAATATCAGCTGGCTGCCGGCTGGTTTGGAGATGCCAAGTTGACAGACGCCCATCTTTTTAGGGTTGGAGCAGTGGAGTTTACAGAATATGTTTTGAAGGAGTATGCCCCTCTATTGGTTAGAGATGGGGTATACCATAGTGTATTTGCCTCCAGGTTCCGCTATCCCGTCTCTCGGGGATTGTGTTGCGGTATGCTTGAAGTGTTCTGCCTGCAGTTCAATACATTCTATACATCGGAAGGCGAGACATCCCTCGACCTCTGAAGTTTATCGCAGCTTTCTGGCCTACCCATGGACGGAGAGCCATACGAGGAGGTCTGCCTGGATGATTCCATCAAGGACGCCTCTAATGAAGAGGGCCGCTATTCTTTCGGTTATGCATACCGGTACCTGATGAAAGCTTACCGGTCCATCTGTTTGGCCTACAGTAGGGGGTCCTCCAAAGGCTATCAAGCCAGGGAAAAGAGCAGCCGACTGAGAGTCCGTGTGGGGCAGTGGATACAATATTTCTTCGGGGGTCCCTTGAGGTACGCAGACTTTCCTTCCGTAGGGCTGACTTCCGGTAAACAGGTCAGGGCCCCCCGTTACAAGTCAGCACTGCCAGCTTCATTGCGCCGGACAGACGCAGATGGCCCGAACCCAGCAGGGGTTGATCCCATCACCCATTGTGCGGCCTATTTGACTTTCTGGCTATGCACTTTCGCTCTCCCTCAAGGGGACGAGACGATTATTAGACCCGAGGCTATATATCCGGCCTACCAGATGGCTTGGGGGATGCGATTGTCTTTGTGCCCAGTGGCTCTGTGTTTAATTTACAAATCCTTGGGGGACTTGCATAGACATCGGACCCCCCGCTCTTCGAGGACTGTGGGTCCCTTTCATTTCTTCAATGCCTGGGTTTGCAGCATTTTCCCTGAGCTGGCCCCGAGAACTTTACAGTCAGACACACTGCTCCCTCGTATGATTGAGTTCGCTAGCGCTGAACCTGGTCCTTTCTCAGAACAGCTGTTCAAGATGAGGGGTAGGCTAATAAGAGTGCCTGTAGACGCACCTGGCAGCATTCACTTTTGGAGCTTGGCAGCAGGTTCAGCTCCCTTGGTGGACCCTCAAAGGGAGTGTAAAATGGAGGAGGTGGAGGTTTATGTCCATCCTGTTTCGGGGGTCGCCGCCACCCGGCCTCTTTTAGAACCAGAATTGGTGAGGTGGGCCATGGCCATACGGCCCAGTGTATTAGTTTTCAGGAAGGGGGGCTTGCTCATTTTGGAGCCCTATTATCCCTTCCGCTTTGGCAGAAATTTTGGTTACGACCAGCATATCCCTCCATCGACTGCTCAGTTTCCTCTGGAGAGCCGGGCCAAGCACGGGTCCAGTATTGCCGGCGACGGTTGGATATGGTGGGATTTCTTTCATCGTCGGGAAGACACAACTTTCAGGGTCCCGACCGTCTCCAATCGTCTCCCTCGGGTCTCATCAGACTATATCAAGTGGTGGAACATACGCACCAATTTTTATAAAGATGGCAGAGGCGCTTTCTGGGATGTGGCCGAGCGCTCCTTTTTGAAGCGGCAATCAGGGCCTGTATTTGATATTGACGAGGTCCATCTGAGGAGGCTTTATTCCCAGCACCAGAGGGAGGCAGAAGCTTATATCGCTGCCCGCCGGTCTTTGAAGGAGGCGGGTGCGGAACTACCCACTCCTGTCTTTTCTGAAGTTGATGTGGACACTTTCACCAGAGACTTGAGACAGCTGGGCCACATAGGGGACACTCATTTGGAGGTGCAGTATCCATTCCCCTCGGAGGAACCACTTTCGAAGGCTACTTCTTGGAGGGGTCCGATAGACAGGTTTCATCCTTATAGGACCTTCGTGCGGAGGGAGGACCGCACCCAGTCATATTATCAGCACACCTCCTAGCTTTTTGTACTGTTAAATGTCCACGGGCTGACAGTGGAGAGCCCGGTAGCTGTCATTCTAAATAAGCAGCTTTTTGTTTCTTTCCATTATGTTGACGCCTGGTGCATAGATTACCTCGGCCTATTTCATTGCCTTGATTTCCATGGCCATAAGGACTTGGCCGCCCTGACGGAGCAGTGTCAGACTATTGGCAATGTATGCTGGCTCGTGAAGGAGGCCGCCTCCCGATCAAAGGAGGTAGCTTATATGTATTGGCCGCTTTCCACATTTTATGACGGCCCAGCAGGTGTGCTCCTTGTTTGTTTGATCATGGCTTCTTTCTTCTTATTGTCATGTTTTGCATATGTTGACTATGACTGCCTTTCTCGTGTCTCGTACAGATAGACCAGACATAAAGCGGCAGGGGCTTTACAGGAAGATAATTGCTCAAGCTGAGAAACCTGCCCACTTTGAAATTCCCGAAGCAGCACCTACGACCACTCCCCTGCCTCCGGGCAAGAAGAGGAAGCCTTCTGTGGTGAAGGTTGCAGTCGCCAAGGCCAAGAAGGCCAAGGTTGCTCGGACCCGGAAGTCGGCTTCGACTGCGAAGGAAGCTGGAACCCCTCTTCCGGATATCCCTTCATTTGACGCATTCGCATCTCAGAGGGAGGCCGCACAGGCATCTGCCGAAGGTGACGGTGATAGCTTGTAGCTGGAACTTCCTTTGTCATCTTGACCAATCTCCTAGGGAGTTCTTTGAGGCTGAGCTTCTTTTTATCTGATACAGCCCAGGAGCAGGTTGAAGCGCCTGTGGAGACGGACACAAGACTGCCTTCTCCCACCCCGGCTGGCGAGGAGGAGGGTAAATGTGCTTTTTCCATTTGTTTCATACTTCCGTTGTTTTCTTTGCTATACTTCTCAGAAGTTTTCTTTTCTTGTAGCAGTGGCAGTCGGGGAGCAAGCCGAGGCCATGATAATGACAGAAGAGCTGCCTCGACCACAGGAGGGTCACAAGACTCGGCCAAAGCAGAGTACTATTCCGGCCAGACGCATAATCACTCGATCTTCATCCCGCCATGCTTTAGAGGTACCGGCCCAGCATATAGCTAGTGTGGAAATATCTTCGGGCAGCTCCCAGGCTGTCTCCCATGAGGAGGAGGTAGATTTCAGCGACAGCGAAGGGGAAGGTATTGCCAAGTCAGAAGCCCCTCCTGCACTTGCGAAAGGTGTTCCGTCTCTTCGACCCGCCGAACTATCAACGTCATCCTCTGAGGAAGAATTTCAGGAGGAGTTTGCCGGGCTCGATACTGAGATTGACATAACTCCACCACTCGCCATTTCGGCCACGGAGCTTTCTTCTCTTTCGCCCCATTTTGAGGGTGCGGACCCTGCTCCAAAGGTGGGTTGTTCTTCATGTATGCTGCTTCATTTGTTTCTTTTATTTAGTGCTGAAGGTCGCTTTGCTTTGGTCTCAGAGTATTGTTGCTGCTACCCCGGCCACCTCCACATCCTTCATGGACATTTCCCTTGTAGATTTGGCTATTGTTCCTTTTCTGCCTTTAACTTGCACGGGGGCTCCTGAGATCATTTTCCCTGTGCCAGTGCGGATACAGTCCTCGACAGACTTGGCATCATTAGACTTGGGGGCTGCAGAAGAAAGCATCATCCCTGCTAGGGCTTCAGATCTTAGAGCCGAAGCAGATCCGGCTAGGAGCTCTGCTTTCATACCGGCCGCAGTAATGTCAATCGCGCCCGAGTTAGCAATTCTTGCCATAGTGGCTGCAGAGTCCGAATTCCTGCCTACACAGTCTAAGGCACCTCTGTCCCCATCACCAGAAAGAGCAGCTGAAGGTGCAGCCTCCATTGCAGAGATAACCCCATTACTCATTGATTCTCCTCCCGCGGATGTTCAAGGTGTAGCTCCCGAAGCAGCAGCAGAGGAGGAGTCTTCAGTCCAGCAGGGGAGTACAGAGAGATACCGGCTAGCTCTTTCGGCAGATTTGCCTTCTTCGTCCTCCCAAGCGGGCATTGGACTATGGGCAGATATTGACAGAGAGGTGACTTTTGAAGTCGTCGCATCTGCTTCCTTTGGCTTTACGTCTCCTGACAGCTTCGTCTGGCAGCATCTGGACATGTTACGCCAGCTAGTAGAGTCTCAGCCTGGCTTGACATATCTACAGCTGAAGGAAATCGCCAATCGCCTCACTGCTGGCCTGCAAGCCATGGGCTGCCCTTTGGACACATGGGCTCAGCGGGTCTTGCTTTTGTTGAAATTCGTGCATCGGAGAGACTTCCTAGCACGGATCATGGTTGACAGGTTGACGGCGTTGAAGTTGCAGAGGTCGGAATGCAAATCCGAGGTGGAAAAGCTAACGCTGACACTTGATGAATGCCAGGCCGAGCTACAGAGTATTATTCAGCGGGAGGAGGCTATCCAGAAATGGGTAGCCGTTTTGGAGGCGGAGCTCACTGAACTTCGGGCCGAGCTGCAGCAATTATCTTCTATTCGGCCACAGTCCACCGAGGAGGTGGCTTCACTGGAGGGTCGGGTGATGTCTTTCCAGGACCTGTCCATGAGGCTTCAGGAGGAGGAAGCGCGCCTTCATGAGTTAGGAGCCGCCCCCTATGTTGGTCTTCTGGCCTTTGAAGATATCTTTCGGCGGCCATGAATTATCTTCACTTTCTTTTCTTTTCTTTCTTTTTGTGACACAGCGTCCCCTCGGGGCCCCTTATGTACTCACTTCGTAATGAAATGAAAAGAGATCTTTTGGCTTCATGTGTATCCATCTTGTCTACCATGTGGTTTCATCACTTCGGGAAGTGGGGTAGTGGTTTTAGCAATCCCTCATGTGAATGGCTCGTACCTAGCAGGAGAGCGTCCACCCCTTCAGAGAAAGGATGGGGAACTCGCTCCACCGCGTGACGGGCATCCGAAGAGGTGCTTAAACCGGATTGTGTCGGTATCATCAAACGTCCCTCTTGGCGACATGTGCTATGAGGGAGACAATTTGCAGGGATGTGACAGAAGGGGTTTCATCAGAATAGACGGCAAGTCTAGATTGGATAGAGGTTATGGCAGGTGGGACATTTGAAGGGGGCATAGTTTTCATCAGAACAGACGTAGGGTCTGAACTGGGCAGGGTTTTATCATTGATCGGGCGCGGTGCCGGTCGATCAACGGTGGTTTCATCATTGATATGGGGTTTATATCGAAGCGAAGGGTTTTATAAGTTTCATCAGAATAAACGAAAGGTCTGAACTGGGTAGGGTTTCATCATTGATCGGGCGAGGTGCCGGTCGATCAACAATTGATTTCATCATCGATATTGGGTTTATATCGATGCAAGGAGATTTCACAAGTTTCATCAGAATAGACGAAAGGTCTAAACTGGACAAGGTTTCATCATTGATCGGGCAGGATGCCAATCGATCGACGGTTGGTTTCATCATCAATATTGGGTTTATATCGATGCAAAGGGATTTATAAGTTTCATCAGTATAGACGAAAGGTCTAAACTGGACAAGGTTTCATCATTGATCTGGCAGGGTGCCAATCGATCAACGGTTGGTTTCATCATCAATATTGGGTTTATATCGATGCAAAGGGATTTATAAGTTTCATCAGTATAGACGAAAGGTCTAAACTGGACAAGGTTTCATCATTGATCGGGCAGGGTGCCAATCGATCAACGGTTGGTTTCATCATCAATATTGGGTTTATATCGATGCAAAGGGATTTATAAGTTTCATCAGTATAGACGAAAGGTCTAAACTGGACAAGGTTTCATCATTGATCGGGCAAGCTGCCAATCGATCAACGGTTGGTTTCATCATCAATATTAGGTTTATATCGATGCAAAGGGATTTATAAGTTTCATCAGTATAGACGAAAGGTCTAAACTGGACAAGGTTTCATCATCGATCGGGCAGGATGCCAATCGATCAACTGTGGGACGTATGTGAAGGTGTTGGTCTCATCAGGATAGACGTAAGGTCTATTCCAACATGTTTTATCGCATGTGGGGCTTGCCAAGAAATGCGTAGGCTTCATCAGGACAGACGTGAGGTCTGAGCTGGACAGGCTTCATCAAGGTGGTGATGGGTTTCATTGTCGGTGGGACGTTTGAAAGCGGGTATGTAGGTTTCATCAGGGTAGACGTAAGGTCCACCCCGGGAAGGCTTTATCATCGGTGGGGCATAGAGCCAGATGACCGACGGAAGGCTTCATCAGTGAAGGGGAGGTAAAGGTAGCGTGCCGGTTGGCATGGAACTTTTAGATTACCACATTACTAACCCAAGTGCCCTTTCGGGTCTTCACCGGAGCTAGCCCCCTCTTGCTTTTGCCCACGCGACCTTTCGGGTTTTCACGTGGCGGGGTACCCGATTTTGCCTGCGGTGCCCTTTCGGGTTTTCACCACAGCGGGGTTTTTTGGCCATTTTTGCCCTTATCCGGGATGTCCGAACAAGTCTGGCGGGGTATCTCTATTTTTAACCCCATTTTTTTTATATACATATGTTTCCTGAATTGGGACTTCAGCACGGATCAGGCGATGTGCTGCTTCATTAATGCATGCTCTTATCATCGGTATTGGGTATATGCCGACGCAAGGATTTTATAGGTTTCATCAGGGTAGACGTAAGGTCCACACTGGGCTGGTTTTATCATTGATCGGGCAGGGTGCCGATCGGCCAATGGTAGGTCTCATCACGGCGGGACGTAAAGGGATATGCAAATTTGATAGGACGGGTTTCTTCGTTGATCGGGCAGGGTGCCCATTGACCAAAGGTGGGTTTCATCATTGGTATTGAGTTTATACCAATGCAAGGATCTTATGAATCTTCATCAGAATAGACGTAAGGTCTACCCTGGGCTGGTTTTGTTGCTGATCGGGCAGGGTGCCAATCGATCAACAGCAGGTTTCATCATCAGTATTGGGTTTATACCAATGCAAAGGTTTCATGGGTTTCATCGGGATAGACGTAAGGTCTAAGCCGGATAGGTTTCATTGCTGCTCGGGCGAGTGTGCCCATTAATCAGCAGCAGATTTCATCACGGTGGGACATAGCGAGACACGCAGCTCTAGTCGGAACAGATGTGAGATGTAGACCGAACAGGTTTCTTCGCCGATCGGGCAGGGTGCCCCGTCGACCAAAGATGGGTTTCATCATCGGTATTGGGTTTATACCAATGCAAGGATATCATGGATTTCATCAAGATAGACGTAGGGTCTAAACTGGATAGGTCTTACCGCTGATTGGGCAATGTGCCAATCAATCAACAGCAGGTTTCATCGTCGGTATTGGGTTTATACCAATGCAGGGATTTCATAGGTTTCATCGGGATAGACGTAAGGTCTAAGCCGGATAGGTTTCATCATTGACCGGGCAGTGCGCCAATCGATCAAAGCAGGTTTCACCATGGTGGGACTTTGGCAAGGTATGAGGGTTTTATTAGGACAGACGTAGGGTCTGAACTGGGTGGGTTTGATCGTTGATTGGACGAGGTGCCGGCCGATCGACGAGAAGTTTATGACGGGAGGTGAGGTTTCTTTAGGATCACCATATTACTGGCCCAAGCGCCCTTTCGGGTTTTCACCGGAGCCAGCCCCCTCTTGCTTTTGCCCACGCGCCCTTCCGGGTTTTCACGTGGCGGGGTACCCGATTTTGCCTGCAGTGCCCTTTCGGGTTTTCACCACAGCTGGGTTTTAGCCATTTTTTGCCCTTGCTCGGAAAACCTGAACAAGACCGGCAGGGTATCTCTATTTTTAACCCCATTTTTATTTATTTTCATTCTTTTATTCTCTCTTCCCCTCTTTTTGGGAGGGTAACAAGTCTGACTGTCATTAGATCATGATAAGAGATGGCTCGGCTAGGGCGGAGTGCCGCTAGACCAAGGAAGAAGGGTAGCTTGGTTAGGGCGAAGTGCCGCTAGACCAAGGAAATGGGTAGCTCGGTTAGGGCAGAGTGCCGCTAGACCAAGGGAGAAGGGTAGCTTGGTTAGGGCGGAGTGCCGCTAGACCAAGGAAATGGGTAGCTTGGTTAGGGCGGAGTGCCGCTAGACCAAGAAAAGGGTAGCTCGGTTAGGGCGGAGTGCCGCTAGACCAAGGAAATGGGTAGCTCGGTTAGGGCAGAGTACCGCTAGACCAAGGGAGAAGGGTAGGTTGGTTAGGGCGGAGTGCCGCTAGACCAAGGAAATGGGTAGCTTGGTTAGGGCGGAGTGCCGCTAGACCAAGAAAAGGGTAGCTCGGTTAGGGCGGAGTGCCGCTAGACCAAGGAAATGGGTAGCTCGGTTAGGGCAGAGTGCCGCTAGACCAAGGGAGCAGGGTAGCTCGGTTAGGGCGGAGTGCCGCTAGACCAAGGAAATGGGTAGCTTGGTTAGGGCGGAGTGCCGCTAGACCAAGAAAAGGGTAGCTCGGTTAGGGCGGAGTGCCGCTAGACCAAGGAAATGGGTAGCTCGGTTAGTGCAGAGTGCCGCTAGACCAAGGGAGCAGGGTAGCTCGGTTAGGGCGGAGTGCCGCTAGACCAAGGAAATGGGTAGCTTGGTTAGGGCGGAGTGCCGCTAGACCAAGAAAAGGGTAGCTCGGTTAGGGCGGAGTGCCGCTAGACCAAGGAAATGGGTAGCTCGGTTAGGGCAGAGTGCCGCTAGACCAAGGGAGCAGGGTAGCTCGGTTAGGGCGGAGTGCCGCTAGACCGAGGAAGAAGGGTAGCTTTTAGCCTGATTACTCGGGGAATATTGGTTGGGCGGCATGATACAACTTTAGGTGTCTACCGTTGAGTGGTGAGAATTGGATTTCCCCTCAATGGTTAACGACCATGTAGGCCCCTCCTTCGTAGACCCTATATATCACATAAGGACCTTCCCAATTAGGATTCAGCTTCCCTTTTGGGTTGGACGCCATGACTTCTCTTTTCTTGACCATGACGAGGTCACCTTTCTTAAATTCTCGTCCTTTTACGAGTTTGTTGAATGCAGTGGCCATGCGGGCCTGGTACATCTGGATATTCTTCTGAGCTTGGAGGCGCTTCCCTTCCAATTCAGCCAATTCTTGTAATCTTCTTTCTGCATTGGTTTGTTCGCCACGGGCCAGGTCATATTGGACTGCCACCCTGAGTGACGGGACTTCCAGCTCCAGCGGAACTACTGCCTCTGAGCCGTATACCAGTGAGTATGGCGAGCACCCTGTAGGTGTCTTGAAGACAGTGTGGTATGCCCATAGAGCTTCATACATCTTTTCTTCCCAGTCCTTCTTATTAGAACTGACGACTTTAGCCAACAAGGTGCATAACGTTTTGTTGAAGGCTTCTGCCAATCCATTTGCCTGTGGATTGTAAGGAGTGGAAGTCCTCCACTCGATCTTATACTTCTCGGCGAGCCGATAGATCTTTTGATTTCTGAAATGACTTCCATTATCAGATATTATTCGGCTGGGGATCCCAAACCGGAAGATAATGTTTTGTTTGATGAATCTGGCAACCAGCTCACCAGTCACTTCTCGTAATGCTATAGCTTCCGCCCATCGGGAGAAGTAATCTGTTATTGCCAGTATGTACTTATGTCCGGCTGAGGAGGTTGGTAGTGGGCCGACTACATCGGTTCCCCATTGTGCAAACGGCCAGCTAGGGATTGTAGGGTGCAGAACGGCAGGTGGCCTTCTAGGCACAGCAGCATGCTCCTGACATTTCTGACATGACTTCGCAAACTTGCAGCAATCTTCAAACATAGTGGGCCAATAGTAGCCCAGCTTCTTGATTTCTATCTTCATCTTAGGGCCAGCTTGGTGAGCACCTGCCGTCCCAGCATGTATTTCTTTCATCGCTTGCCAAGCTTCCTCAGTGGACAGGCAGCGGAGCAGAATCTTCTTGCGTGCATCTACCATTATTCGGAACAGAGTTCCATTTCTGAATTCATAAGAACCTTTGATCCTTAAAAGTTTCATCTTTTCTTCTCTTTTCTGTGGCAGCTGTTGGTGCAAAAACCATTGTAGCAGGTGCTGTCTCCAGTCAGATGCCTGTTCTGTACTGATCGTGGCGACTTCATTTTCTTCGGGGCAGCCTTCTAGCATGCTGGGGACTTGCCGCCGATTTATAACAACAATGTTCAGTGTCTCATCCGGTGGGACTGCTATTGAGCTGGCTAGCTTTGCCAATACATCAGCCTGGGCATTATGTGCACGGCCCACATGCTTGAGCTCAATATGATAGAACTTCGCCATGAGGCGCACAGCTTTTTGGTGGTAGGGGTTCAACCCCGGCTTTTGCACTTTGAACTCACCTTGGATTTGCTTTATTATCAACATTGAATCCCCGAATACCTGAAGCATCTGGATACCCATATGGAGGCTGATGTGCAGCCCGATTATCAGAGCTTCATACTCGGCTTCATTATTAGTGCAGGGCTTGTTTATAGAACAGGAAGTATGCACAACCTCCCCCTCTGGCGATCTTAGCACAATACCGGCTCCGGCCCGTATTCTGGTCTTTCCATTGGAGTCCGTCTCTGTCCTAGATGCTCCATCAAAGAATAGCTGCCACATAGTTGACTGAGCCTGGCAGGCTTCTAATGTTTCATCATCGGGTAACTCAGTCCCCAACATATCATTCTCTGGCACAGGGTGCTCTGCGAAGAAATCAGCCACGGCCTGTCCTTTTATTGCCCTCTGGGGTATATATGTGATATCGAATTCCATCAGAATTACTGCCCATTTGCCCAACCGGCCTTTCAGTGTTGGCTGAGTCAATATGTATTTGAGCGGATCTGCTGCAGATATCAATCTGATTTCGTGTGACAGCATATAGTGCCGGAGTTTTTTAACGGCAAAGACTAGTGTCAAGCATGTCTTTTCTATATAGGTGTAGCTTTCTTCAGTTCTAATCAGCCTCCGACTCAGGTAGTATAGAGCCTGTTCTTTGCCTTCTTCATTTATCTGTGCCAGCATTGCCCCCAGGGAACAGTGTGTGGCTGCAATGTATAGTATCAGGGGCTTGCCCTTAATAGGTGCCCCCAGCACTGGAGGGGTCTTGAGATATTCTTTCAGCTTCTCAAAAGCTTCCTGACAGCCTTCGTCCCAGAGGAACGGTACATCTTTCATCATGAGCTTGTGAAAAGGGTGGCATCTCCCCGACAGATTTGATATGAATCGTCGGATATAGGCCAAACGCCCTTGCAAAGATCTCAGCTCGTGGAGATTCCTTGGTGGAGGGAGCTCCTGGATAGCTTTAATCTTGGATGGGTCGATCTCAATGCCCCTATGACGGACAACGAACCCAAGGAATTTTCCACTGGACACGCCGAAGGCACATTTCATAGGATTCATCTTGAGTTCATATCTGCGCAGCCTCTGGAACACTATCCTCAGATCTTGCAGATGATCTTCTCTTCTGCTAGTTTTCACCACCAGGTCATCGATGTAGCACTCCACTTTCTTGAAGAGTAAATCATCAAAGATCTTTGTCATAGCTCTTTGATAAGTAGCGCCGGCATTCTTGAGGCCGAACGACATCCTTTTGTAGTGAAATATCCCCTTCGGGGTGTGGAATGCAGTATGCACTCTGTCTTCTTCAGCAATCCAGATCTGGTTGTATCCGGATGACCCATCCATGAATGACAGGGCTTCATGGCCAGTGGTTGCATCGATCATTACTTCAGTGATTGGCACTGGGAAATCATCTTTCGGGCAAGCCTTATTCAGGTCCCTGAAATCTACACATATTCTGATCTGCCCATTTTTCTTCTTCACGGGCACTATATTGGCCAGCCATGTAGTATATTGGTTCTCTTCAACAAAGCCCACATCGATCAGCTTGTCGACTTCTTTGTTGATCTGATTTATCAGTTCGGGACGCATTCTCCTGGCAGGCTGCTTCACAGGGCTTGCCTCTGGGTTTATCACCGATCGGTGCTGTGCCACATCGGAACTCAGTCCCGGCATCTCATCATATGTCCATGCGAAGCAGTCTCGGAATTCTTTCAGAAACTGAATATACTGTTCTTTGACAGCTGGCTCCAGTAGTGCACTGAGGAATGTAGGCCTTGGCTCATCTGCTGACCCCAGATTCACTTCTATCAGCTCATCGACGGTGGCCTGGCCTCCGTCCTCAACTTCGGGCGGGGCTTCTTGCAAATCAATGAAGCCTCCCGGGATATAATCTTCTTCATTCTCATGACTTTCTGTTTCATCACACCGATCATCAGCAGATGCTGGTGCATCGTATAAGGCCAATATGGCCAGATTCTGTCCAGTCTGCCCCGAGGACGTGACTGGCTCAGCGGAAAACTTCGACGTGGAGTCTTCTGCGCTTAGAGGCTCTTCTGATGTAGGCTCCCCTGAGAGGTTATCATTATGTAGAGCTCGAAATTCTTCTAGAATGCGCCCAAACTCCAGGCACTCTTGTAGCTCTCTGGCTACTTGGTCTTCATCCGGGGTTCCGGTGTCAAATTGTGCTTCGGCCTGGAACAGATCCTCTTTGCAGGACGGATTCTCCCAGCACCAACCCTTCTTGGTCTCATCAGACGCCCTTGCCTCCGGCTGGTTGTCTTGGGCTTCATTGTCTGTTATGGATTGATACATAATCTCTTCATCTTCAAAGGGGTATTGATCATACCCTACTTCTGGGGAATCTTCATTCGGGTAGAAGGCTGAGATGACATCCACCTCGGCTTCATAGTATTCTTGCAGGGTATAACCCAGTCCCGGGTGTTGTGTGATCTTCCTCAGCTCCTTGCTATCTCGAGGCGGATCCCATAACTCCTTGAATGCTTTCTTCTGAGCAGCAGGCTGTATCGATGGCATTTGCATCTTGGAGAACATTTGTGAAACCCGTTGGGTAGTATAATCCAGGCCCGTAGTTGGTACCATCAGGTTTGCAGCTTCTTCAGGGGCCATGCAATCCTGATCATCTTCTTCAACTGCCTCCCCGGTGTAGAATATGATAGGGGGTTCGCCAAAGCGAGGGATTTCCATAGTCTTTAGGGGCAGCACTGTCTGGTATTCTGTGCTGGCTATGGGCTTGACTAGACCCTGAGGAACTTCCACCTGTGTGTATTTTTCTTTCATCTTTTCTTCAGTATCATCTGGGTGTATGCCGGGAGGAGTGATCCAAGCAAAATCACCAGCATAGGAGATGTGAGACACCCCATGCTTTTTAATGTAGCCCTTTGGCGGCGGCGGAGACCAATTTCTTACTTTCGTCGCCGGCTTTTCTTGGCTGGTCACAGTTTCTTTTCCTTTATCCCTTTGTGACCCCTCGGTGTAATAGGATGCATCGAGCATATGGCACTCGAACACTTCGAAGGGATGTAGGTCTGCAAACACCCTTTCCTCTTTTCCTTCATGGCAATATTTTATGCATTGGTGTAGCCTGGATGGCACTATCTGATATTCGTGCAGCCACGGTCTTCCCAGCAAGGCCTTATATGTGGTGTTGGAGTCGATTACATAGAATCGTACCACTGTAGTGAGATCGCCCAATGTGACATTGAAATCAGCCATCCCGAGAGGTGTTTCACATTTCTGGTTGAATCCTGCAATCTTCATATCTCTGACCTTGGTGAGCTGCAGATCAAAGTAATATTTCTGATAGATGCGGTATGGGAGAATATTCACAGCAGCCCCTGGATCTATTAGTATTCTGCTTATCGGCTGACAGTTCAGGGAACCCCTCATATATAGTGGTCTATTATGGCCGGAATTCGGGATTAGCATATCATCCTCTGTGAATGTTACTGATGGCCCAGCATTCACCTCTGTTAAGAGTGCTTCACATTGTGCCGGGGACTGCAGGGCATCCACAATTGCTTGGCGAGCTTCTTCACTCAGAGAGAGAATTTCCCAGATGGAGAATCTGGTAGGGAGCCTCTTCAGCATTTTCATGACTCGACTGCCCACCCGGACATTAGACAGTCTCATCTCCTCTGCCCATCGGGGCCTTGGAGGTTCATGTGGTGCCTGTGGCCTTGGCTGCCCAGTCCCAATTTTATCTTCTTCATCGGTCTTCCGGGAGGCTTCTTCTGTAGCGACTGCCCCTGCTTTTGCTAGAGGGTTACCTTCTTCATCTTCTTCATGCTATTTCTGCTTTCCAGCCGCCGTCTGCTGGCATTTATTGCTTTTATCTGGAGCAGTACGAGTCGGTCGCTCATTTTCTAAGCTGGACATGAACTCCAGAAATGAAGGGGCTTCATCTGCCTTCTTTTTGTCTTGGTACAGAATGGCAGGGGGAGGAACCTGGACACCTCGTATCTCTGGTTCCGGGATTTGATAGGGTTGCTCCCCTCTGAACATGATATTATGGTTGGCTGGTGGTGGGCGCCCCCATCTTCTCCCAGAACGTGTTGCATGGGCCGAGGTAGAGGCTTCGGCATGGTTAGCTTCTAGCGGAGCGTTGGATGCTTCCGGCTCATCGTCCTCCCCGGGCAAGGAGAAGAGTACTGACAGAGTGTTACATTGTACTGTCGTGACCTTCTTTCCTTTCTTGGATTTGAGTCGTTTCTTCTTCTTTTGGGAATTTGACTTTGCCGGCTCCTGCCCCCAGAAGGGCTCATTTTCAGCTTCTTCTTGTTCTGCCTCTGGCTGCTCTTTAATTTTCAATTCTTCGAGCTGTTCCCAGAGTATACAATCTTTCATCAGCATATGCTTGGGCTTCTTCTGCTCGTACTCATCGAGCTCATTAATATATTGCTGCAGATGCCTGGCTGCAGGGCTTACTTCTTTATATGTAGGGAGGGGAGTTTGTCTCCTCCGGTTGTGAGTAGGGATCCGGATGACTGGTCCAGTCTCAGTTGTATGCCATATTGACTTTATTGGAGGCGGCTCAGGCCTTGGTGTAACACCCCGGATAACTGCTCCGCTGGTACTGGCTACAGGAGTCTTCTTCTTTTTGCTTTTTATGGGTATCATCTGCCATCCTTCCTGATCTTTCTGCGGGGTGAGGAAGCAAGCTTCATAGGTATTCTTGGTGCATTCTTCAACGGCCTCTTTGGGCAGCTGTTGGTAGACTGAGATCATATTGGCAGCCACTCTCCAGGGTGGAGGCTCATGTGGGTGAGGCGGCTTTACCTGGTAATCTCCCAGCTACAGTTCACCTTTCTTGACCATTCCTTCCATGATATCTTTGAAGACATAACAATCTTCAATTGCGTGCCCCAGCGTGCGGTGAAATGGACAGAACAGCGGATCATCTTTCTTTGCTGCATCGGCTGGTCTTTTGGGTTCAGGCAATGTTACCTTATTGAACTTGTATGCCCAGTTGAACAGTGCGGCCGTCTTATCCTTTGGGAAGGAATATGCCTTTCTCATCTTGTCTCTCAGAGAGACTGTATCCTTCCTTTCTGCTGTATCTGCCAGCGGGGGAGCTTCATCTGCCCCTTTCTTCCCCTTCTGCTACTCGAAGGTTCTGAAATCGACGGTGTTGGCCTCAGAGTGTGATGGCCGTCGTTCATTGGATTTTCCCTTCGGCATAGTGAGAACATTGGCGGTCGGACGCTTGGACAAGAACGTCTCGACCTCTGCCACTATATTGTTCAGTCGGTCGAATGTTCTGACATCTGCACCGATCATCTTTTCTAGCACCTCCCTCCTGAGGCTCTGCTTGCATATCTGCACTGCATCTTCCTGATGAGGAGGCCTTCGGCATCTCATGGCTAAATTCCTCCACCTTTTGATGTAGTCCAGTGCAGTCTCATCTTGTTTCTGCCTGGTTGCATATAGCTCTACTATCGTGATTTCCCTTTCCGTGACATGAAATCTGTCGCGGAACTTTCTTTGCATATCAGGCCAATCAACCACTGACCCGGCTGGCAGGCTTGAGTACCATTCAAAGGCCAACCCAGTGAGGGATGAGCCAAAGAACTTGAGCAGATAAGCTTCGTCGACTGCTAGGTCGCCCATGATTGTAGTGTAGTAGGCTATATGCTCCCTAGGGGAGCCTTGGCCATTAAATTTCTCAAACTTCGGCGGCTTACTGACGCCTGGGGGTAGTTTCTTAGCAGCATATTGGGGAGGATAGGGTACCCTGTACACATCATAGGTACCCGCATCACCACCAGTCTTTTCTGATAGCTTCATTTCCACAATTCTTTCAATCATCTGCTTGTGGGCCACAGCTGGATCTATCTCTTCTGGGAAGAAGTGAGCTTGTTGCTGGCTGTGAGGAGTTGTCATCACAGTGGCGCGCAAGATGGGCGCAGTAGGCTGTGTATGAGACACAGAGGGCTGAGCTGCTGTTTGCTGTGGAACAGGTTGGCTCGGTGTCTTGCCCTTATCAGCTAGGAGAGGATTAGCCAGGATAGTTGTTTCTGTGGAGCTGGATGTCTGCCCCGTAGGTTCAGCTTGCTTCGAGACTGATGTAGCTTCCTGTCTCTCATTGAGCTGTCTTCGGAGAGCGCTGATCTCCTGCTGATATCTCCTGAACATCATCTGGATCATGGGATCCATAGTTGATGGGATTTGTATATCTTCAGAAGTCCCTTCAGCATCATCAACAAAGGGGTTATCTCCATCTTCTGTTGTTACCACATTAACTGTCATAGTGGTAATCCTGCGGGCTTCATCATCAATTTTCATTTTATCCTTTGCGGCCTGGCCTCTTCTTGTGACAGGACCAGGTCTAGTTGCCAGTCTGAGCAATTCATCTGGCTGAGTTGGTAGTATATCTTGTCCCCTGGCCAGTCCAGCCATGTTGCAGGCGAAGATTTGCATCTTTCCTTTTCGCCTGTAGACCTTTCTTTTTTTTTGGCTAGGATATCTGAGCCGGTCAAAGACCGATATTCTTTCTTTGTCTTCTTCCCCGTGCAGGTCTTCTTCATTATATCTGGCCCTGAGGCCTTCTCCATAGTCATTTGAATCGGAGGAGGAGGCTCCGATCATCATTTCTTGGAAGGTTTCTTCTTCATCATCATCCCTGGTGCCCAAGGCACGGGATAGTCTTTGTTGACCTAGGGCAGAGCTCCCTAGGTAGTGGAAGTAGTCTTGGACTACTTGCTTTGTCTCTTCAGAGTTGCGCCTTTGCGGCTCAGGCTGGAACATCAGTCTTTCCTGGCTTCTTTGCTGATAGGCCAGTCTTGTTATCTGAGCATTCAAATGCTCGGCCTTGGAATATTTGAAGATGTCAGCCTGTCTGGCACAGGCCCTTGCTCTTCTTGGGACGGCAACCATGACTGGTTCACACATTCCCGCATCGTTATTCCGGCAGCAGTTGGCAGCAACATCATGGTTCTTTCTCTGCCATCTTCTTCCCCCGGCCCTGGGGTGGGTGACAGCAAGGTCTTCTTTCTTCTCAAGTCTCCTACCCCTCATTATGGGGCGAGCAGCAGTCAGTTTTCTTTCTCCATTGTTTCTTTCATCTCTCCTACCCCAGGCTCTGGGGTGAGCAGCAATAGCATTTCCTATTTCTTTTCCCTCTCTTCTTTGGCTTCCCGCCCTGAAGTGGGTGACAGCATCATTGGTAGCCTTCTCCTCATCTTGAGCTGGAGCCCAGCTCTGCATCTTCTTCGGTCGCCAGACCTGTTTGTATTTTGCTGGCTTGGGCGCCAGTGGCTTCCTCTCATCGGCCTCCCAGTTGGCATGCCTGGTGGCCAGAGTTTGGAATCTGTTCGTAGTGGGCACTCGCGGGACGATCACATCTGGGTTGACCTCCCTCAGGCGGCCGTTGAGGTTCGTCCGGATCCCTCCGATCACCATGGTCTTTCCGGAGTTGGAAAGACAACGGTCAGCAGTGACATACCGGCTCCTCCGGTTGGTCCTCCTCCCCTTTTGAGCAGCAGCGGGGACCGTGCCCCTTTTCTGGACGTGGTGGACATAGCAGGCGACGGCCTTGGGGGCCGTCTTCTCTGGCAAGCTGTCCTTCTGGACAGTGGTCTCCATTGGGGCACTCGCAGCAGTGCCTTGTTCATGGTTATCGACCTTCAGAAGGTCGGTGTAGACGACGCCCAAGCAGTTGGGCAGCCCGACAGCTGGGGGAAACGAGCCGAACGCCAGTGGTACCGCCAAGTATCCCTCCTGGACATGCATGTCCACCGGTTGTTTGTTGAAGCAAACGGACATGATTCCAGCTGTCATTGTAGACTCCTAGAAATAAGGAAAGTACATAGAATCAGAAGTTTCAGGGGGGCCCGCCGGGCCTCCTACTTTAGCGTAAAGATGAAGGGAGACTAAGTCCCACCGGGCGTGCCAGACTTGTGAACGCGGATTTTTTATTTATTTATTATTTGTTCATTTATTTATATTTATGGATTTATTGGCGTGCCAGTCACATGTGTGACGATTTCATTGTGCGCTCGATCTGACATGGTCAGTCGATTGTGAGTGATCGTGTCGAGACCTGAAGTTCGTCATACCATGAACGTTATGACGTTAATTACGTCCTTCCAGGGAAGGACAACCCTTGATTAAACGCTAAAGTAAGAGGCCTCGAGAGGCAAACAGATATTCACATGCTTAACTTTAAACTTCATACCAGGGCCGGGGAGGCGGGTAAGATAATAACATCAACCACAGAAATCGACTAGATCGTGTGGTTGGCGGTTCAAAATAGTTATACTTGGTGGAAACAAGGAGATAGAAGATATCCACCACGGAAAGGCAAAGCCCTGGCCATGATATAGGATTAAAGCTTCGATCGGTATTTCGACGGCCTTTTCTCTTAATCTGGGTTATGCCCAGGGGGAAATAGGCTATCACCCACGGAATGCCGAGATGAAAGCCGAGAGCTAGAGAGGCCGAACCTCCCAACCCGTGTACATATGGGCTATGGGGCAATGTGTGATTTTCCCTTTGAAAAGCTAGCGGGATTCATGCAGTGGCAAGACCCCCCCGAGCAAAAGGGTTATTCGTAAATCCGTTGTAGTTAGGTGGAACATAGGGGTTATGACTCCCCTTCAATTTTATCCCCGGAACATATCGGGTGATCCACAGATATCCCTTTTGTGGGTTCGCTTTGGGTATTGGAATTCATTGGGTGGTAGATCGGGCTCTCGGCACGCTCTGAATGGACACAGGCTCTCGGCACGACCCAAAAATGGGAAGGCCAGGGCTTCCGGCGCCAAAACAAGAAGGCTGGGGGTTCCCGGCGCCAAGGCGAGAGGACTTAGGTTCCCGGTGCGACAAAGAGAAGCCAAAGGGGAGAGGGCCTTCGGCGCAGGCTTCCCGGCGTGAGGAAGAAATGCTGGAAGAGGGTCTCAGCGCGGGATGGTTGAGCAAGGCTCCCGGCGCGACGAGGCTGCAAGGGGGGGTCTCCCGGCGCGGAGGATGCAAAGAGGACTTTGGAGGTTCTCGGCCCGGGCTTCCCGGCGCGCTGAGGTGAAAGGGAGAGGAGCTGCCCCTGGGGGTTCTCGGCGCCTGAAGAAGTGGCGCCGGGAGCTATTCACCTAGTTTACTGTAGGCTGAGCCGAGAGCAGTGAGGGCGCCGGGACCAGAACAGAGCTTACGGTACTCTGTTTTGGGTATCTGATTGATTCATGCCAAGGGGAAGGATTTCTTTGGGGTCAAAAATAGGTCAGGGCATCAAAGTTTGAACTAGATTAGGCTTGGGCTTTATAAGAACATCAGGATCGAGGAGGAATTTGGGAAGGCCAAGGCGTAGAGGATCCCTGTCACCGGTGTCATACAGAGTCCCGGGGACAGCTTAATGTTGGCTTTTCGTGGTCCTGGGAGAATTTTGACAGCATCTCCCCTGGACTCAGCATTTGCCAGGGAATGATAGACGATCACCCACGGAATGCCGGGGTGAAAGCCAAATAGAGGGGTATTGAACCCCTAACCATGTACGTGCCTGCAGCACTGTTTCGATATCCCTTTAGAGGTCAGCGAAGCTTATGCAGTGGCGGAGCTCCATTGCCTCGGAAGGTTATAAAAGCCGATCGAGTCCGGAAAACCTCGTAGAAAAGGGGAGGGTTATCCCCATTAATTGTCACCCCCGAGGTGCATATGATGGCCCGGGGCATCCCTTGACATAACAAGAGTATTTATGGGGTTTCTTCAGTGGTAGCAAAGGTTTTACGACTTGAGGTGTACAGGTTGGCTTTTCGGCGCCGATGGCAAGGATGCCAGAGAGCTCCCGGCACGGGTTTCTCGGTGCGCTGATAGGATGGCCCGGAGGGTCTCTCGGCACATGAGGAAGAAAGAGGGCCTCCCGGCGTGCGGGGAAGAAAGCCAAGGCATAGGGGCTCCCGGCGCGTAAAGAAAAAAGGGGGGGGAGGAGCTGATCCTGGTGGTTCTCGGCGCCTGAAGAAGCGGCGCCGGGAGCTATTCACCAAATTTACTGTAGGTTGATCCGAGAAGTATGAGGGCGCCGGGATCAGAACAAAGCTTACGGTACTCTATTTTTCTGGTTTTAATGATGGTTTGGGCTGAAAGCGACGGACTCTATGGGCTCTGAGCTGTCCGAAGCATCCACTTTGAGTTGGATTAGGTCTAGAATCCAGAGGAGTATTGGGATTTGAGAGGCATCTGGGAGGCCAAAGTCTGAATGCCCCTGTTCATCGCCGTTATCATGCAGAGCTTGGGGACAAACTTAATATGGTCATTCGTCACCCTGGGAGCCAAGAGATGGCTGTCTCTGGCCCCAGAGGAGACTTAGATGACATATACGGAGGAAACACACATGCTTGAAACCCCGGAGTTTCTCAAGCCTCAATAATTGCACAGCACGGCTTCATCCCAGCAGCCAAAGAATAATCTGTTCCAGGCTTTGGGGTGAGCAATAACAGTGCTACGAGGCAGAGAAAGGACAGACGAAACTGATCATCATGCTATTGATTTACAAATAACACAGAGAATGGCAATAGGGCTTAAAAAAAAGCAAAAATCAAGCTCAAACTACAGCCCATCATACATATATATCCATTCGTTTGATGATGCCCATCACGGAAGACACATAGTCAGAAAACCCATATGAAACATCATTCCCATACCCAAACCGATTACAGGGAGAGAGTGAGGGAAAGGGGAACAGACAGATGCCGAGATATTTCGGCTACATTGCATGAATCGAGATAAGATTCGAAAGTATTACATGAAATAGAAGAAAAGAGAAAACAAACATGGGGGAGGGCGGAGCATTGACTCCTCTCCCTCCCCCGGATGCCCACCTGGAGCTTCTTCCCTGGGAATGGGTCTCTTCTCTCTTTCTTTTTCAGCGGAGGAGGCTCTCTCTCTCTCTCTGGTCTCTTCTCTTTTTCTTTCTTTTTGATCGATGGTTTGGCTTCTGATCCTCCGATCCCCTTTTCTTTCAAAGGGGGTATGTTTATATAGGTCTCATCCTTCTGTGCTCTCGGCGGAGGGCAGTCGGTGTGGCCAGTTCCATTCGAGACATCTCCCGGCGCGACAAGTAGCCCCCTGTTGAGGCTCCCGGCGCCACTAACAGGAGCCCAAATGACCGGCCCATCTAGCGCCTTCAGGCCTCATTCGTGCCTTAGGCTTCTCTTCATGCTTTCTTTTGAATTAATCTTCGTCAGAACCGAATAAAACCCACCTTTAGTAGAGGCATGACTTTGTTGAGATCGTTTTGAGGCTCCATCAGTGAACGAACTGGGGTTTAATCAGTATTGCCGTATGAATGACGACAAAATCGAGTATGTTTCATCGGCATTGTCATCCGAACGGTGACAAGACCAGACATCAGCTTCAGTCTGACAGACTTCGGCCGGGTATGTAATCTGTGGAGAGGATTGCTCTTCTGTTCTGACTTTGTAGGAGCCCTGACAATCTTTATCTGTCGGTGCCGGTTTCATCTTTATCTCATATTACATCCATCAGTAAGCTGACATCTGGCTTACCTTGACATATCATCCGTGGATTCTCGGACGAAGCAGTAGTACAGCTCTTCGTAAAAGGCTGGGAGGTCCCATCAGTCGAGTGACTGCGGCTTCATCGGCGCTGCCGTCTGAATGACATCGGCACCGGGCATCAGCTTTGGCCGACAAAGGCTTTAGCCGGGTGAATGGTTGACGAGCTTCATCAGTGGTCTTCTACTGTTGGCCTGATTTTCTTTTCAGTTATGCTTCCACCCCTGTTCATTTTCTAGGTGTCAACAGTGACCTGTCGCTGCATATTCAAGAAATGTGTTTGAAGCAACATATTCCCTTGTGGCAGACTCCTGCCCAACAAAGATATTTCCGTCGACTGTGGGACCCTTCCTAGGGCCGGGGGCAACCCATGTCCTTCCATAAGGATACCTGGGGGCTTGGTTCGACCAGGACCTGAACCTCCGCGTCCACTACGCAGTTAACGTCGTAGGCTTGGCACTACCAACCGACGACAGAACAAGAGTCGAAGCTAAATTCGATAGCTCCGGGGATGAGGGAGAGGAAATTCTGATCCCGAGCTCTGCCAAAGCCAGAACCCCAACTCCAACCGTCGGGGAACCTTCTTCGCCTCCCTGCCAAGATAAAGGGGCGAGAAAAGCTTCTCTAGTCTCTCAGCCAGTCGAGGGACCCAGTTCAATAAACCCTCCTAAGGGGGGGGGATCTTGCTGGTCCTAGATGCGAATGATTGTCCGCTTCGCTGGGCAATCCCGGGGAGACCTCAGTAGCTCTAGCTGACGACTGCTGGCCAAAAGCCGGCAACCCAGATCGATCACTAGCAGATCCTAGTGACAACCACTCTCCAGTCCCCTGAGCATCGACCGTTGGCTTCGAGAACCAAGAAATACATGAAGCCGACACCGATGGTGAGGATTTCATCGACTTCCAACCCGTTCCTCCCGAGCTGGAGGACGGCGGCCAGGCGACCATCGATGATCTTGCGGAGATCAATCTAGGCGACGATCAAGCCCCTCAGCCTACATTCGTCAGTGCTCTCCTCACCAAGGCAGAGAGGCAAGAGTACAAGCAACTCCTGCTCGAGTTCAAAGACTGCTTCCCCTGGACCTACAAGGAGATGCCAGGGCTAGACCCCTTCGTAGCGGAGCACCACCTAGCCATTTCTCCCTCAATCGCTCCGGTCAAGCAACCACAGCGGCGCATGCGCCAAGAGCTGGAGCTCCAAGTTTTCGCCGAAGTCCACAAAATGGCAGAGGTCGACTTTATCGAGCCGTGCATCTACCCGATCTGGCTCGCCAATATAGTTCCAGTCAAGAAGAAGAATGGTCAAGTCCGCATCTGCGTCGACTTTCGGGACCTCAGCAAAGCTTGTCCAAAGGATGATTTCCCAGTCCCAATTATAGAAACGATGGTCGATATGACCACTGGCCATGAAGCCTTGTCTTTCATGGATGGGTCATCCGGTTATAATTGTTGTGCCCATGCATGTGGTTTTGGTTTTGATGATGGTTTTAATGATGGCTTTGATGATTGGTTGTTGATGTGAGTTAATCAAAGGTTCAGTCATCTTGCTGCTCAGTTTAGATTAACATATTTGATGTTCAGTCTTGTTACATGTTAAACTGATGCATAAAGCATTCATTGCTGTGGTTTTGATGATTGATATTGTATTTTGATGATAGCAATGATATAGTGTTTTCATGACATTGTGCCTTGATGATTGCATCATGACTGTGACTGGTACAACTGATATATTGTTTATGTTAGACTTATGTTATGTGCATAGTCTATACAGTGCATCGTGGGGTTTATGCCCTAAGTCTATTCACTGCACATGCATCATTCGTCCAAGTCCATACATTGGACTGTAGTGTGCATTTGGCGAACACATCGCAAGTCTAGACATTGCACTGTAGCATGCATTTCCTTAAAGTCTATACATCGGACTGGTTTGCATTGGGCTAAGTATATACAACGTCATCTCATGCCTTGTCTTAGACAAAGTCTATACAATGGCTTTGGGTCTCCAAGTCTATACAGCCTTTTGCTTCGCCAAAGTCTGTACATTGGTCTGCATAGGCTAAGTGTTTACATTGTCAAGTACAATCATGCACTGGTCATATAGTCTGTACAGCGTGAAGTCTATACTTTGGCACTGTAGCTTACTCGTGCAAGTCTATATCTTGGACTGTTCTTCATGTCTATACATCAGATTGTACATCATCTTCGTGCTGTTTCTGTACTTGAGTTTTCGTGTTGTTTCCCCTCACTAACACAAAAAGAACTCGTGTCGTATGAGCATACAACACTTCGTGTTGATTTCCATGCGTGACAGGAAAGCTTGTATGAGGTTAGACTTCGTGTCGTTTCCCTTGTCTTCGTCTTCGTGTTGTTTTCACCGCGTGTCGATTATTGTTTTTCACTTAGTGTTGTTTTCACTTCGTGTCAACTTCACTTCGTGTCGTCTCTTTGTACTTCGTCTTCGTGTTGTTTTCACCGCGTGTCGATTATTGTTTTTCACTTAGTGTTGTTTTCACTTCGTGTCAACTTCACTTCGTGTCGTCTCTTTGTACTTCGTCTTCGTGTTGTTTTCACCGCGTGTCGATTATTGTTTTTCACTTAGTGTTGTTTTCACTTCGTGTCAACTTCACTTCGTGTCGTCTCTTTGTATTTCGTCTTCGTGTTGTGTTCAACCCGTGTCGATCACTGTTTTTACTTCGTGTCGTTCCTGTTACACTTCGTGTCGTTTCTCCGTCTCAGGTCTTCGTGTCGTGTTTTCCACACCGCGTGTCGTTGTCGCTTTAGTAACCTCACCTCGTGTCGGTTACTGTTATTTTCATGACTTCGTGTCGTTTTTCCTCTCATGTACTTCGTGTCGGTTACTGTTGTTTTCACTTCGTGTTGTTTTCATTTCGTGTCAACTTCACCTCGTGTTGTTTTCATTTCGTGTCAACCTCGTCTTGGTGTCGTACTTACTTCGTGTCAGTTACTGTTGTTTCTGTGTCTTCGTGTCATTTTTGTTCCACTACGTGCAGAACATTGCAGCACCTCGTGTTGCTTTCTGTATACCACCTTGTGTCTTTCGTTTGTTGAAACCATACTTCATGATTGGTTTCTGTCTTATCTTCGTATGTACCTCGTGTCGTTTCCTTATTCTGTCTTCGTGTTGTCTCCGTGTTGTTTCGTTCTAACCTCGTCCAGGTTTCTTCTAAAACGTTGTTCTTCTGATAAGTCCATACAGAGTTGTTCTTTAAACTGATGACTTATCCGATACCCTGTTTTACAGGTGCTTTGATCTTGAAGCTTAAGGAGGGCACGTGATCCGAGGCTGGTATAAAGCCTGCTGAGAGACTGCCACGTGGTCCGAATTCTTAGGGCTGGAAATGTGGAGGTCACACGTCGTGGCTGATGATGCTGCTGCTGCTATATATATGAGACCTTCATCCATAGATGAAGATGATCGAGTTGGCGAGAAGAAAACTCAATACAGAGAGCCACGATCCAGACAGAGAAGAAGAAAAAGAAAAGAAGAAGAGAAAGATAGTGAGAAAGAGAAAGAAAGAGAGATTGAGTAAGAGATCGAGATAGCAGAGTGTGAAGAGAAAAAGAGGAAGAAGAATAGAGAAGAAGAGAGAGATAGAGTGATAGAAGCTTCAACAGAAGATCTGTTCTTGCTGAACCGTGGATCAAATCCAGGCCAGCCAGCTCCTGCGAGAGCCACATTTGTTTTTATCTTTTCAGCTTTCTGTTGCTGGTTTCGTTTTTGTTTTTATCCATTTACTGTATTTCCGATCCTCTGTAGAGAGGTCGGGGTTCCTCCTGTGGGTTCAGGAGAAGGGAGACTTTGTGTCTTCGGTTTGCAAGTAGCTGGGTGCTACTTGTGGTTGGTACCCTCCCGTGTGGAGGAAGAGAGACTTGCGTCTCTGGTTGCCTTTGACAGGGTGTCATCGGTTGTTTCCCTCCGGGTTGGAGGAAGGGAGATTTATCTCCGATTGTGCTTCCCTCTGGGGTACAGAGGAAGAGAGACTTGGGTCTCTAGGTTCCCCTCCGGGTTGGAGGAAGGGAGGCTTGTTCCTCTGGCTCTGGGCTTGTGAGTAGCAAGCCCGGTGGTTCCCTCCGTGTGTGGAGGAAGAGAGACCGTGTGTCTCTGGTTTCCAAGTGGCTGGAGTCACTTGTGGGTTCCTCCTGTTTGTTCAGGAGAAGGGAGATTGCTATCTCCGGTTCTGGGCTTGTGGATTCAAGTCCAGGGGTTCCCTCCAGGTCTGGAGGAAGAGAGACCTTGTGTCTCTGGTTTGCTAGTGACTGGTGTCACTAGTGGTTCCCTCCGGTTGGGAGGAAGAGGGGAGGTTGTTCCCCTGGTCAAGCTGTTTGGCAGCGTTTGTTGCAGACTGAGTCTGCTGTTTCTAGCGTGAGCTAGTGGAAGCCACACTCGGTTTGAGTGTGGGGTGGATGTAGGTCTGAAGGACCGAACCACCTAAAAACCCCTTGTGCATTGTGGTTTGATTTGTTCATTTGTGCTTCCGCTAGATGAATGCATAGGGGTACTCCATGTGTTTGCTAACTGGTAGAACTGAATAGTTGATTAGCTTTCAGATTTGGTAAATCTGTCTAGTTAGCATCATAGTTCTAGTTTGGGCGAAATTTTATATTGAGTGAAAGTCTTGTTAGTATTCTAGTTTTAAATTGGGTGAAAGTTTTTTAAAGGGTTATATTCATTCACCCCCCCTCTGAATACTGCATCGAACCCAACAATTGGTATCAGAGCGGTTCTCTGATTGTTCAGATCCAACGATCTGCAGAGGATCCTGGTGTCCCTCGTGCTTATCTGTTTCTACCCTTTGCTGCATTAGTCTGTTTGCGGATTTACTCAATGGGCTCTCCACCGGTTTTCAATGGCTCTGATTTTAACTCATGGATTAGCAGTCTTCACAATTATGTGAAAATGATTAATCCGGATCTGTGGAAGTTAATTTCACAAGGTCCCCACAGATTGCCAAAGGAAAAGTCCAAATGGACTAAAAGTCACAAGTCAAAATATGAAGAAAATCAGAAGGCCTTTAACCTGATGAGAGCTGCTATTGACAGAGCCTTATGGTCTTGTACTCATGATTGCAGGTCTGCCAAGGACATTATGGATGAGCTGAAGCTTGCTCAGAAGGGAAATGTCGACAACGGTCTGATGGCTGACGAGAGCAACCATGGTAGTGATCAAGATGAATCCGAAGAACGTGATGATGAGGAGGTAAACCCTTTCGAGAATTTTTCATTAGACGATTGGGAAGATGCCTATGCAAATCTGTTAAGATCCCGTAAGAAACTAGGGAAGAAATATAAAAGTCTGAAAAAGAAGCTGGAAAATCTAGGAGGTGAAAAACTTGAAACTCTGAAAACTGAAAATGAAATCTTAAGAAGACAACTACAAGACTTTGACTCTATTACTACAGATCTAGATCATTTGAAATCTGAAAAACAAACTTTTATGAAACAAATTGGTCTACACAAAGAGGAGAGTCAAAAGCTTGTGTGTGAAATTGTTGAACTAAAGGAAAGGCTTAGCTTCGTTGATCAGACTCATAACAATGACGCTGTTCAAAATGAAAGATTGGTGAGAGATTTAGAGTGTATCAATTCTGAATTGGAAGAATTGAAATCTGAGAATGAAAAACTCAAAAACCAATCCAAAGAATTTGAACATAGATCAATAAACCTTGAAAAAGAAAATGGTTTAATCTCTGAGAAATTGGAGGCTGAAAGAACAATGAATTCAGATATTCAGAAAAATCTTGACAAATTTCAATCTGAAAAACAACAAGAAATGTTTTATGAATGTCAGTCTTCAACAGATAAATGGGTGTTTGATGATGAAATCCTAGAGCAGAACAGTAAACTGAAAGAGGAAATCAATGAGTTGAAACACCTAAACATACAGCTGACAAATAGGCTAATGACAATGGAAAAAGGCAAGTGTGTGAGTGTGGATAATTCTGATAGGTTGATGAATGCTGAACAAGAAATTGAGAGTCTAAAAACCATCAACTTAATGTTAAATGGAAATGTCAGTTGCAGTGAACAGAAAATAGCTGGATATGAGCTTACTATCACATCCCTTCAACAAGAAGTTGATGATCTTTACAAGTCCTTATCTAAAACTGACAAGGAAATAGAATTAAAACAGGAAGTTGAAAAACTCAAGAGTCTGAATGATGCCTTGCATCAACAAGTCATTTCCTGTGAAACAGATCTGTCCAAATATGAAGCTAAAATTGCTGATTTGAATTTTGAAATTAAAGACGTGAAAAATTCTCTATCAAAATTTGTCAAAGGTAAGGACAATCTGAATAAGCTTCTTGGAAAGAGTGATAACTTTGAGAGAAAGGGACTGGGCTATAGTCCGACAAATAAAAGGAGTAATGGGAATGAAACATCTACGGTTTTTGTCAAAGCCACCAATCAGAACATAACCTCTGCTCCTTCTATCTTCAAATTCACTGCACAAAAATCAACTGTGAAACCCAAAACTGTGGAACAAACTCCAAAACAGAAAAAGGGTGAAAACTCACAGAAAAAGGAAAAAGGCACTCCTGTTGCTATAAAAAGGGCTATACACAATTCACATGATCTCTCACACACTCACATTAAAAAGGGTTCATGTTATTATTGTGGGAAAGGAGGTCACATAATGGAGGATTGTGGATTGATGTTAAAGGATGAGCATGCTAGTGGAACTTTACATTCTAGAAATTCTTTTGATAGAAACCATGCTGCTAGGAAGCCCGATGCCTCATGTTATTATTGTGGGAAACATGGTCATCTCATGAATGAATGTTTTATCATGAAAGAAGATAATAAACTACATGCCAGGTCTTCCATGCACTTTTATGATCCATATGGATCTAAACACAATTCTAGTCAGCACATTGTGTGCTTCAACTGTAATAAGCCTGGGCACAAGGCTGCTGAGTGCTGGTTTAGATCTACTTGGGGTAAAAATGGTTTTCATAGAAGAAATTCTTTTGCATGCTCCCACTGTGGGAAAAATGGGCATACAGTCAAGGACTGTTGGTATGTTCAAAAGAACTATGTTAAACCCCATTTTGTCAAATTCCCTGCAAAAACTTTTGTGAAAATTTCATGCTATAACTGTGGGAAGCCAGGCCATAAATCTGCTGAATGTTGGATGGTTAAGAACAAGCATCAAACTGTTCATGCATATAACAGAAAATCTTATGAACATGCTTATAAAGATCACCCTGCTGTTAACATGTATCATAAGAACCAAAAACCAGCCAGTTCATGTAGATACTGTGGAAAATTTGGACATTCTATGGATGACTGTTCACTGATGAAATTTGATGATAATGTTGCTATGAAAATGTTTAGAAAACCTGTTAGGGCTAACGCAGGACCCAAAGCTACTTGGGTCCCTGCAGGATCAAGATGATCAAATATCTTGCAGGTGTGCCTTGGAGGGAGAAATAAAAGGGGGTTAACCAAGGCGCTCAAGAATGAAAACCCCATGATTGAACTCTTCAGGTCAGTTCTGAAATGTGTTTTAAATTCCATTATCTGAAACTGTGAGCATGAAAAATGTGTGCTTCATGTTGATTTGCTTGATTGATTGTTGATGATCTCTCCATGTCTAGCTGATCAGTCTGTATTCCAGACTCAGCTATTGAATTCATTTTTGCATATATCTGATGCTCTTCTCTTGCTATATGATTGAACTGAAATTGAATGCTTCGTTAAGCATATTCAGTTGATGCACTATATATGCTTTGTGTCAATGCATTGCATGCTTGTATTTAAATGCATACCTGGACTATGTGTGAATGGTTCATTTAGTGTACACAGTCTATGCATGTGTCTTATGTCTGCATACATCATTAGCATGACTGTCATTGAAGTTGTTCAATGCATGAAGGACTGCTTTATGTTGCATCGTCATTGTTAACCCTGGTACATCAAATGGTATGTTACTAAAAGGCAGGGAAATCTGCCCGGAGGTTCCTACCATGTGTGAGATGGTCTTTGAGACCAGGTCCTCCGCCTAGTACCATGGGTCTAGTCTGCATGTAGAACAGTCTAATGCATAGCATATCTCTTGCATCATGATGTCAGGGGGAGCTGAGAGTTCTATTCAATTCATTGAATCCTATTCACTTCTCAGTATTCTCATTCAAATGATTCATATTCTTTGACATCGGTTGCTCATTGAACCATATTGCCATTTGCTATCTTTTCCCCATCAGTTTCACTAAACAACAGCTTTGCATCTGGTTCAGTACATTGAATGGTGATTATTGCAATTGTTCACTTATAAGAATCACTCTTACAAATTGAAAAGAACTAAAGGTTTAACCTTTATAAATTGGAGAGTTAAGTGTCTGCACTTCAGAAATTGAGATAAAAGAAAACTTTTATAGCTCTTAATCTTTGTCTCATGGCTAAAATAGAAAAAGTTTTTTTTTAATGCCTAAATGTGTTAATCTGGAAATGTTTAGAACAGGTGAACAAGAGTGTGTAATGTTTTTTAATCAATCACTCTAAAAGAATTAAGGGCAGCAGTAAACAAGATCATTAATGTTAAGAACTGAACATAGTGACAGAAGCAATGGCTGATTGCACTGAGAAACTGTGAACTCCTCTAAAAAGACAGGAGATCTCACATGTCATGAAGTGCCTTAGACTATCTCTGTTCATAGGGTCAAATCTATAAGGGGAGTCCTCACCAAGTAACTGAGGGTACTGGCCTCTAATCAAGGTGTACCCTTAATGTCAAAAGTGAAGACTATTCCTCGTGGGTCTTGATCTGAAGTAGATCATATAGTTTATGCCTAGTAACTGGGGGTACCTGCCTCTTATCAAGGTGTACACCTAATGTCAACAGCATAAATGCCATAGGTCTATTCACTTAGTTCAGTTTCAGAAATTTAAAAAAAAAAATGAAAATCAAACTGCTGTAACCCTTCGAAAAATCAAAAGTCAATGAGTGAAAATTATTTTTATCAATACATATTCAAGTTGCCTCTCTCGAATTTCCTTGTTTAAACGTAAAAGGGTATTATTTCAGACTTATCTATTAATACCATGTGCCCTAGATTCATTGCTATAAATGGAATCTAAAACTCTTTCTCAGGGGTCAGGCGTTTTACTCTAGATTTATCACTGATTAAACCTGAATTTTTGAAAATTGTATGAGTGGTGATTCTTATACTCTAAACAGTTGGTTATAATCATGCTTCCTTTCTGAACCTATGATTCAGCTGTTATCAAGTGATCCTCCTATCTTTTCTACCTGTGTTATCTGTTCATATTCCTTCTCAAAGGGGGAGCTTTTATTTAGGGGGAGAAATTGACTGAACTTTTATACATGCTATAATTTCTCAAATTATTTTTCTTTTTGATGAAGTCAAAGGGGGAGAATAATTTGAGTCTTCAGATTACCTCAGAATGCCTCACATCATCAGAATGACTCAATGTATTGAAAGTGTTGCCATCATCAAAAAGGGGGAGATTGTTGTGCCCATGCATGTGGTTTTGGTTTTGATGATGGTTTTAATGATGGCTTTGATGATTGGTTGTTGATGTGAGTTAATCAAAGGTTCAGTCATCTTGCTGCTCAGTTTAGATTAACATATTTGATGTTCAGTCTTGTTACATGTTAAACTGATGCATAAAGCATTCATTGCTGTGGTTTTGATGATTGATATTGTATTTTGATGATAGCAATGATATAGTGTTTTCATGACATTGTGCCTTGATGATTGCATCATGACTGTGACTGGTACAACTGATATATTGTTTATGTTAGACTTATGTTATGTGCATAGTCTATACAGTGCATCGTGGGGTTTATGCCCTAAGTCTATTCACTGCACATGCATCATTCGTCCAAGTCCATACATTGGACTGTAGTGTGCATTTGGCGAACACATCGCAAGTCTAGACATTGCACTGTAGCATGCATTTCCTTAAAGTCTATACATCGGACTGGTTTGCATTGGGCTAAGTATATACAACGTCATCTCATGCCTTGTCTTAGACAAAGTCTATACAATGGCTTTGGGTCTCCAAGTCTATACAGCCTTTTGCTTCGCCAAAGTCTGTACATTGGTCTGCATAGGCTAAGTGTTTACATTGTCAAGTACAATCATGCACTGGTCATATAGTCTGTACAGCGTGAAGTCTATACTTTGGCACTGTAGCTTACTCGTGCAAGTCTATATCTTGGACTGTTCTTCATGTCTATACATCAGATTGTACATCATCTTCGTGCTGTTTCTGTACTTGAGTTTTCGTGTTGTTTCCCCTCACTAACACAAAAAGAACTCGTGTCGTATGAGCATACAACACTTCGTGTTGATTTCCATGCGTGACAGGAAAGCTTGTATGAGGTTAGACTTCGTGTCGTTTCCCTTGTCTTCGTCTTCGTGTTGTTTTCACCGCGTGTCGATTATTGTTTTTCACTTAGTGTTGTTTTCACTTCGTGTCAACTTCACTTCGTGTCGTCTCTTTGTACTTCGTCTTCGTGTTGTTTTCACCGCGTGTCGATTATTGTTTTTCACTTAGTGTTGTTTTCACTTCGTGTCAACTTCACTTCGTGTCGTCTCTTTGTACTTCGTCTTCGTGTTGTTTTCACCGCGTGTCGATTATTGTTTTTCACTTAGTGTTGTTTTCACTTCGTGTCAACTTCACTTCGTGTCGTCTCTTTGTATTTCGTCTTCGTGTTGTGTTCAACCCGTGTCGATCACTGTTTTTACTTCGTGTCGTTCCTGTTACACTTCGTGTCGTTTCTCCGTCTCAGGTCTTCGTGTCGTGTTTTCCACACCGCGTGTCGTTGTCGCTTTAGTAACCTCACCTCGTGTCGGTTACTGTTATTTTCATGACTTCGTGTCGTTTTTCCTCTCATGTACTTCGTGTCGGTTACTGTTGTTTTCACTTCGTGTTGTTTTCATTTCGTGTCAACTTCACCTCGTGTTGTTTTCATTTCGTGTCAACCTCGTCTTGGTGTCGTACTTACTTCGTGTCAGTTACTGTTGTTTCTGTGTCTTCGTGTCATTTTTGTTCCACTACGTGCAGAATATTGCAGCACCTCGTGTTGCTTTCTGTATACCACCTTGTGTCTTTCGTTTGTTGAAACCATACTTCATGATTGGTTTCTGTCTTATCTTCATATGTACCTCGTGTCGTTTCCTTATTCTGTCTTCGTGTTGTCTCCGTGTTGTTTCGTTCTAACCTCGTCCAGGTTTCTTCTAAAACGTTGTTCTTCTGATAAGTCCATACAGAGTTGTTCTTTAAACTGATGACTTATCCGATACCCTGTTTTACAGGTGCTTTGATCTTGAAGCTTAAGGAGGGCACGTGATCCGAGGCTGGTATAAAGCCTGCTGAGAGACTGCCACGTGGTCCGAATTCTTAGGGCTGGAAATGTGGAGGTCACACGTCGTGGCTGATGATGCTGCTGCTGCTATATATATGAGACCTTCATCCATAGATGAAGATGATCGAGTTGGCGAGAAGAAAACTCAATACAGAGAGCCACGATCCAGACAGAGAAGAAGAAAAAGAAAAGAAGAAGAGAAAGATAGTGAGAAAGAGAAAGAAAGAGAGATTGAGTAAGAGATCGAGATAGCAGAGTGTGAAGAGAAAAAGAGGAAGAAGAATAGAGAAGAAGAGAGAGATAGAGTGATAGAAGCTTCAACAGAAGATCTGTTCTTGCTGAACCGTGGATCAAATCCAGGCCAGCCAGCTCCTGCGAGAGCCACATTTGTTTTTATCTTTTCAGCTTTCTGTTGCTGGTTTCGTTTTTTTTTTTATCCATTTACTGTATTTCCGATCCTCTGTAGAGAGGTCGGGGTTCCTCCTGTGGGTTCAGGAGAAGGGAGACTTTGTGTCTTCCGTTTGCAAGTAGCTGGGTGCTACTTGTGGTTGGTACCCTCCCGTGTGGAGGAAGAGAGACTTGCGTCTCTGGTTGCCTTTGACAGGGTGTCATCGGTTGTTTCCCTCCGGGTTGGAGGAAGGGAGATTTATCTCCGATTGTGCTTCCCTCTGGGGTACAGAGGAAGAGAGACTTGGGTCTCTAGGTTCCCCTCCGGGTTGGAGGAAGGGAGGCTTGTTCCTCTGGCTCTGGGCTTGTGAGTAGCAAGCCCGGTGGTTCCCTCCGTGTGTGGAGGAAGAGAGACCGTGTGTCTCTGGTTTCCAAGTGGCTGGAGTCACTTGTGGGTTCCTCCTGTTTGTTCAGGAGAAGGGAGATTGCTATCTCCGGTTCTGGGCTTGTGGATTCAAGTCCAGGGGTTCCCTCCAGGTCTGGAGGAAGAGAGACCTTGTGTCTCTGGTTTGCTAGTGACTGGTGTCACTAGTGGTTCCCTCCGGTTGGGAGGAAGAGGGGAGGTTGTTCCCCTGGTCAAGCTGTTTGGCAGCGTTTGTTGCAGACTGAGTCTGCTGTTTCTAGCGTGAGCTAGTGGAAGCCACACTCGGTTTGAGTGTGGGGTGGATGTAGGTCTGAAGGACCGAACCACCTAAAAACCCCTTGTGCATTGTGGTTTGATTTGTTCATTTGTGCTTCCGCTAGATGAATGCATAGGGGTACTCCATGTGTTTGCTAACTGGTAGAACTGAATAGTTGATTAGCTTTCAGATTTGGTAAATCTGTCTAGTTAGCATCATAGTTCTAGTTTGGGCGAAATTTTATATTGAGTGAAAGTCTTGTTAGTATTCTAGTTTTAAATTGGGTGAAAGTTTTTTAAAGGGTTATATTCATTCACCCCCCCTCTGAATACTGCATCGAACCCAACAATAATCAAATCCGGATGTCCCTTAAAGATAAGAACCATACAGCCTTCAGATCCCCCAAGGGGATTTTCAACTACCAACGCATGACCTTCAGTTTGAAGAATGCTGGTGCTACTTACCAAAGGACTATGACTAAAATATTCGACGAGATGCTACACAACACCGTTGAATGCTATGTTGACGACCTCATCGTCAATACCAAAAGGCGTGAAGACCATCTGCCCCACCTTCGCCAAGTCTTCGAGCGTCTCCGGTAATATGGGCTCAAGATGAACCCCATGAAATGCGTCTTCGGCGTATCCAACGATAAATTTCTTGGCTTCGTCGTCAGGTACCAAGGAATCGAGGTGGATCCCAGCAAGATCAAAGCGATCCGGGAGCTTCCACCACCCAGCAACATCACTGAGCTCAGGTCCTTCCAAGGGAGGCTGACCTATATTCGGAGGTTTATTTCTAACCTCTCCGGTCGATGCGCGCCTTTCAGCAAGCTAATGAAGAAAGACGCCCCATTCACATGGGACTCGGAATGCCAAGTGACTTTCGAGCAAATCAAGGAGTATCTCCATACCCCCCCAGTCCTGGGAGCACCAGTCAAGGGTAAACCCCTCATCCTTTACATTGCTGCCATGGACGCTTCGCTAGGAGCTCTGTTGGCGCAGATCAATGAAGAAGGTAAAGAGCAACCCCTCTATTACCTCAGGCGGAAGCTAATCGGCGCCGAGTATCGCTACTCCCCAATGGAAAGGTTTGCTCGGCATTAGTGTTCACAGTTAAGAAGATGTGGCATTAGCTCTTGTCCCATCGAGTCGAGCTTATATCCAAGCATGACCCTCTGAAGTATCTTCTTCAACGACCTGTCCTCTCAGGCAGACTGGGAAGGTGGGCTCTCCTACTGATAGAGTACGACATTACCTATGTTCCCAGGAAAGTAATCAAAGGACAGGGTATGGCTGACTTCTTGGCAGCCCATCCAGTGCCAGACGATTCACCTTTCAGCTCGAAGCTCCCAGATGAGGAGTCCCTTGCTACCCAATTGCAACAACCAGTTGAACAGAGCGGAGATGTCTTGCATTATTGGCAGCCAAGCGCTCTGACAACTAGCGTACCTTGCTGGGAGCTCTACTTCGATAGTGCTTCCTGAGGGATCACCCGGAGCAACCAGGATCCAGCCACCACGGTAGGTGCCGGCATTGTTTTCCTAACTCCTCAGGGCGGAGTTTTGTACAACTCTTGTGCCCTCATGAAGTCCCTAACCAACAATGAAGCCGAATATGAATCTCTACTCATTGGGCTCCAGATGGCTCTCCACAAGGGCATTAAATGCCTCAAAGCCTACGGGGACTCCCAGCTGATAGTCCGGCAGGTCCTCGGCATCTACGACGTGCGAAAGCCAGAGTTGGTTCCATACCATACCGCCGTCACCAGATTAACCCAGAAGTTCTATTTCTTCAAGATAGACCACATCCCCAGGAGCAGCAACGCTCAGGCGGATGCCTTAGCAAAATTGGCCCGGCCATCAAGCTTCCGCTCGAGGGCGAGGTCGACATCGTCATCAAGCATAGAAGACTGATGCCAAGCTCACTCGAAGGTAACACCGATCTCACCATTTACAAGGTCCACGACCTTGACCAAAGCACACCTCCAGAAGAGGATGATTGGCGTACGCCCATCATCAAATTCAAGAAAGGGTGGCTCCCCCCTAACCGAGCTCAAAGGGTCCAGCTACTCCGCCGAGCAACCTCTTACGAGTTGATTGGCGACTCCCTGTATCGGCTCATCCACGAGAAGGACAAGTCGATCCTCCTGAGATGTGTCTCCCTCACCAAAGCTCGAGCCGTCATGCACGAGGTTCACTCCGGCTTGTGCAGTGCACACCAGGCCGGAGATCGAATGAAGCACAACATCAAGCTCAAAGGCTTATACTGGCCAACCATGTACGCGGATTGCATCCAGTATGCCCGTGCATGCCATCAATGCCAAGCCTTTGGCCCAGTACCCAGAAGACCTCCCAACCCACTACGTCCTACAGCCCCCACTTGGCCATTCGCTGAGTAGGGCATGGACATTGTGGGGCCTTCCCCGCCATCTTCCAAAGGCCATAAATACATCTTGGCCGCCACTGACTACTTCTCTCGTTGGGCGGAGGCTCTACCCTTGCGAGATGTTACCAACGAAATCATTGCTAGATTTGTCCGGCACAACATCATATACCGATTCGGTACCCCTAGTCGCATAGTGTCTGACAACGGGACACCCTTCAAGAATAAGGCCGTATAGCAGTTAGCGGCCAAATTCCACATCGACAGGAGAACCTCTTCGGTCTATAACCCCCAGGCTAATGGCTTGGCGGAAGCCTTCAACAAAACCCTCTGTAAGCTCCTGGCTAAGATGGTTAGCCACCGGAAGCGTGATTGGGGTGAGAAGATCTTCGAAGCATTATGGGTGTTGTGCCTCTATGATTTTGATGATAGCAACACTATGAGTCATCATATGTTTCCCTTTGCATGAAAGGTTGAATGATATGATTGCATGCTCTATCCTTTATCTAGCACGTTGCATTGCATATCAAGATGTGTTTAAATGAATGTTCTACTTTGGGCATATGAATGCGTTGTCTGCATGTGCATAGTTAGTCTCATACACCTTAGTACGTCAACGCCATGGGATAGCAGCGTCGACGCATCAGTTCAAGAGGCTAAAACATACTCGGTGTAAAGCTTGATTTATGAATTGTTTTGATGTCTATACACTGATGCACACTCATATTATGATCCGTCTCACTTAGCGTCTCTGTACATCAGTGCATTTTCAAGTCAGTGCTTGTTAAGATCTATCTCACTTAGCGTCTCACTTATCGTCTGTACATCAGTGCATTTTCAAGTCAGTTCTTGTTAAGATCCATCTCACTTAGCGTCTCACTTAAGTCTGTACATCAAAGTCTGTATATTCCTTGTGCATGCATCGTTTCTCAAAGTCTGTACAACCCGTGGTCGCAAGACCAAGTCTGTACATCGTCTTGTGCATGCATCGTTTCTAAAGTCTGTACAGCCAGTGCATCCCTTGATTTAAAGTCTATATATTGTCTGCCCTGCACACACAAGTCCATACATTGCCTTGCAGCATGCACGCAATCAAAGTCTGTACATCATTATCGCCGCATGTCTATCAAGTCTACACATCTGTCAAAGTCTGTACATTGTCTTTGCACAAGTCCATACACTAGCAAGTCTATAGATTGCTTGTTGCATGCTCATCGAGTCTGCACACTAATGGCATGTCAGTGATACACAAAGTCTGTACAGCCATGCACTGCTTCGCTTACATAAATAGAGTCTAAGCAGGGTTCATTGCAGTCTGTGCATTGCTGCATCACAAAGTCCGTGCAGGACTTGTACTAAGCATAACCATAGTCCATGCATTATTTTCATGTCTGTACATTCTACAAGGGCATAGTCCAGGCATTCATTTCATGTCTGTACATTCTTCAAGGGCATAGTCCATGCATTCATAAAGTCTATACATTGCCTTGCTGCATTGCACGCGTTCAAAGCCTATATGATGGGAATCGACACCGAGCATGTACATTTTATTTTGCATTTATGTCCTTTAGTTTATTTGTATATCCATGGGAAAGTATATGCGCAATTGTACGGCTTTGTAAGCCAATGCGTCATTCCCACGGATTGTATGGGTTTCTATGTAATTTACCAGTAGGACCAGCAAGGGGGCCCTCAGCCCTTTCCCATTGGTCCATGTCATTCATGTGGGGCTGGTCAACCATCCTACGTGGCCATCTAGAAGGGTTGAATGCCAATTGACCACATGGGAGACAAAGGGGGTAAATTTTCCAAGGTAGGCTACCTACCCTTCCAACTTGTCCCCTCTTGGTCAAGGGGGCGCCCCTCCCCTTATTATTTTATTCTTTTTGTGTGTGTTATTCACACTTCATCCCAACCCTCCATTCTCCATCCCTAGATCCAAGGGTCTACATTTGATTAGATACATAGCATATAAAAGGTTGTATTTTCCATTTGTTGGCATTAATGAAGAGAAAATTGTTGGAAAATCAAGAGTGCTTCTTGTGCCCCTCCCCTCTCCCCTGGTGTTCATCTCCTCCAACCCCCAATTCTAGAGTGGTTTCATCTCTATCCCCTCCCCTCAATCTCCGGTTGTGATCTGTTCTGCCGCCGCCGCCGTTCGTGCCGCCATCGGACCGCCATCGAGCCACCGTCGAAGTTTTGTCTTCAGCCAACAACAGCCACTTCCACGAAATGCTGCAGTCTGCCCCGAGTTCTTCTTGATTTGAAAATTTTATGGTGTGTTCCTATCTTCAATCCCCACCACCACAAAATAAATCATATCCAAATTCCATCATTTATTATTTTTCAAATTTCGTGGGTTTCTATTTCCCAGTTCTGTCCAGTTTCAGATCTATGTGACAGCACCCCTGTAATCCCCCCCTCCGACCATCTTGTTGATTTTTCCAAACCCTCCCAATTTGGATAGGGAGTTTTGTCCACCGTCCCCTCACTCCATGAATTTTCCTGATTTTTTATCAGCCTTCCATCTATTTTTCAAAATTCGCCTTCAGAGCCATCTACAGTGCTATCGGCCAGTTTCCAGATCCGACCTTTGTTCAGTGAAAAAATCATATCAATTCATAGCCACCTCCAATCAGTCCACAAAAAATATTTCCATCTTCCTTGTTGAACATACTATAACTTTTGTGAAGATCTCAGGAGCTGAATCGGACATCTACCTCACGGTCAATGGTAGTTCTCAGGCAAGTTCCCTGCTAATCTGAGAGTTCAGCTACTGTACAATAGGAACTCAAAAATTTAATAAAGCCTAGATCCGTGCAAATCCAGGTCTGATCTCTAGGCCTAGGTGGAAGTACTTCCAGAGAGCTTTCCAACGGCGCCAGTTTCGTGTCAATCCGACATCGGGGCTGATCGCAGCGTCCATTCTCGCCGGAGCGCGCACCGAAAAATAGAACCGGCAGATCCGTGGCCGGTTATTCCGACCGGTGCCGAACGGAGTCCCCGGCCTCCGATCGACGTTCCAGCGTGCCGCCAGCCTAGGGAACGCTTCCCAAGTGTCCCCACCACAGTGGTGCCACCGGGCCCCACACGGCCCCTCCGGACAGCACGTGGGCCCCACAGTCACAAGTTCGGGTGCTACCGAAGAGACGTGAGAAGCCGCCCGTCATCCCGAATTCGGTCCTCCCGGGCCCATTTGTGTAGCCCTTTACCTCCCTGCGTGGAGTGGGCAGTGAGTCATTGCTGTCATTATTGTGTATTAATTGTTCCGGGAGCACGATTTTCGGCCGGGTCCGTCTTCCCCACGTCGGGAGCATGGAGGTATCGTATTCGTTCTTGCTTGGCATTTCACTTATTTCCATATATGCTTTATATCGCTGCTAGAGAGCATGTTTTAGGACCTAGCTTGCTATATATTTTCATATCACCGCTGCTGCGAGAGAGAGCGAAGCCGTCCCGTGACCCGATCCGGGCACGAAAGTGCGAATTGACCACCCTAGCTCTTGCCGGTTTCTCAACCGTGCACGTCCGACGCTTCCCTCGTCAAGGGACAATCACGAGCTCACCTAGAGTCTGAGGACTGCATTCCTCATTCGAATCGTGTCCGTGGTCTCGTCCCGCATCAATTTGGTATCAGAGCGCCAGTTGAGTCTAGGGTGTCAAAAAAAAAGAGTGTCATTTAAGTCTAAGTGTCTAAGTCTATCTTAAGAGTTACATTTACATACCATTAGTCGGTATATCAAAAGGTGTTGTCCGAACGTTAGGCTACGCCTATCGGGAAGGCCGCACATTTGCTCGAGTGATCTTCGGATCGATTAGCTCCGCCACGTACCGAGTCTTGGTCGTCATGTCTAGGGTTGTAGTCCATTGTCTAGTTGGTTTATCTACTAGTGTCGGCATGGCCATCCTCTAGCTTCCCCGTGTCCCATGGATTACCAAACACCCGGATCTTATCAATGGTGGCGATACTATCTCAAATGGAAGGACCACCCGAACCACCCCACTAGGCCCGAAACCCGGGACTTCTACGGGTCTGATGACCCAGGTGACTACCTAGAGTGGGAAGCCATTATGGACGACTACTTTGAGGTGTACAATATGTACGGGCCCATGCAAGTCGATGTTGCCAAAAGGTGACTTTTTGGTGAAGCGGTCGAAACATGGAGGGACATCAAATATTGGAGGGAGGATAGGAATCTAAGGCCCATCGAGTCATGGTGGGAAATGAAGAGAGCACTTAGGAGGGTCTACTTTCCCCGCCCACCTACCTCCAACCAGGGAGGTCATACCACTCACCAACCCCACCAACTCACCCACAATCAAGTGGGCCACACCTCTTCCTAATCCCACCCCTTCACCGCCGTCCAAGCCCACCAAGGCGACCCCAATCTAGTGGCCCGCCCAGTCACCTCCAACCAGCCTCCCCTTGGCACCCCCATCCCAACCCCCTCAAGTACCTCCAACCGAGTGGAAGCCCCGCTTATAGCCGAGCCTAGGACCACACCTAGGCCGAGGGACGAGGAGCGAGTCCACCCCAAGGTCCCTACTCTAACCCGCTCCTTTGAGGAATTCGAGAAAATGATTTCAGATTTGTTAGAAAGGATAAGAGCTTCTTCACCCTCGAGAGCTCCAATGCCACCACCCACTATGCCCGAACGTGATTCGGAACAATCTCATTTGGAGCCACCAAGGCCCGAGCCACCCGTATTTCTAACGGGTACACTATACATCGCCGAGCCGCTTTTTAGTTGGCTCAAGGATGGCTTGGTCACACCTCCCTTTCCATCCATGGACCCCATCCTCCCTTTAGTGCCGGTCAACTCCTTCCATACCACATTTCGATCAAGTCACCATGTTGACACATTGGACGATCTTGTCATGGGATTAGATTCACAATGGAAGTTGACGCATCTTTTGGCGCGAGGCTTTGACCAACCTGTTAGTCTTAGCTTCACCCATCCGGCCTTCAGGTCCATTACCTCCAAGTGCACCGTGGGTTGTGTCACCACGGAGGTTCTTCTACTTCTTCCGCTACCGGATGAGCCCGAATTCATACTCTTTTGTCCGAGGGAGGAATCATACTTCTTGCCTACGATCCCCGTCCCACCCGTCACAATTCAAGAAGGTGACTATCCACACCTTCAAAACTTCTACACATGGGACCGTGACTTGTGGGAACCCACCACAAGGGGTCATTCCTTCTTTGATCCCTTTGACCCACTCCCTAGTGGATCCTTAGACCCTCTATATATACTTCACTTCTTAGAGGGAGTCCACTATCACACTCCTACCCCACGGGCCGGGTCATCTATGCCCACCAAGCCCGTACACCTACAAGATACACCATCATCTAGGGGTAATACTCCTGGTCCTCCCACATCCACATCCCATATGCATGCATGGCCCACCTTAGGAGGTCTAGGATTTTCGCATGATGTCAACCACCGGTTACGTCAGATGCATGCATGGCATACGTTCGGGTGTCCTAGTCCACCGTCACCCATGCACGGGTCGGACTAACATTAGGTGTGTCTAGGGTTATAGATGAGTCGGTGTGCTTTTTCTTTGTGTGGTATGTCTGTCTGCATGTGTCTTGTGCAAGCTCGTTGTCATTCTCTTATGAGTAAGAGGCGATTGGACTCACTCGATGAGTATGGGATCAGTTCTACATCTATACCCGGATCAGTCACCTACAGGGACTCAGCGGTGATTCCTAGTGAGTCTTCGAGCTGCATCCTTCCCTTTTGAGAGTGCCCCACCCTGAGTGTCCACCTTTAGCCCATAGCAGTTCACGCATATCGAGTATATATGAGATGAGTAGGTGACGATCACTTGGAGTGGAGCGTACCCGCGTTACTTGGCAAAGTGACGGATCCGCCGGAGTACTCAAGCATCCATACCCCTACTCGACGGGGTCGAGTTCCTCCCACCCGGGGAGAGTTGATGGGAATCGACGCCGAGCATGTACATTTTACTTTACATTTATGTCCTTTAGTTTATTTGTATATCCATGGGAAAGTATATGCACAATTGTACGGCTTTGTAAGCCAATGCGTCATTCCAACGGATTGTATGGGTTTCTATGTAATTTACTAGTAGGACCAGCAAGGGGGCCCTCAGCCCTTTCCCATTGGTCCATGTCATTCATGTGGGGCTGGTCAACCATCCTAGGTGACCATCTAGAAGGGTAGAATAAAAAATTGACCACATGGGAGACAAAGGGGGTAAATTTTCCAAGGTAGGCTACCTACCCTTCCAACTTGTCCCCTCTTGGTCAAGGGGGTGCCCCTCCCCTTATTATTTTATTATTTTTGTGTGTGTTATTCACACTTCATCCCAGCCCTCCATTCCCCATCCCTAGATCCAAGGGTCTACATTTGATTAGATACATAGCATATAAAAGGTTGTATTTTCCATTTGTTGGCATTAATGAAGAGAAAATTGTTGGAAAATCAAGAGTGCTTCTTGTGCCCCTCCCCTCTCCCCTGATGTTCATCTCCTCCAACCCCCAATTCTAGAGTGGTTTCATCTCTATCCCCTCCCCTCAATATCTGGTTGTGATCTGTGCCGCCGTCGCCGCCGTTCGTGCCGCCATCGGACCGCCATCGAGCCACCGTCGAAGTTCTATCTTCAGCCAATAGCAACCACTTCCATGAAATCCTACAGTCTGCCCCGAGTTCTTCTTGATCTGAACATTTTATGGTGCGTTTCTATCTTCAATCCCCACCGACACAAAAAAAATCACATCCAAATTCCATCATTTACTATTTTTAAAATTTCGTGTGTTTCTGTTTCCTAGTTCTGTCCAATTTCAGATCTGTGTGAGAGCACCCCTGTAATCCCCCCCTCCGACCATCTTGTTGATTTTTTCAAACCCTCCCAATTTTACTGGGAGTTCTGTCCACCGTCCCCTCACTCCATGAATTTTCCTGATTTTTGATCAGCCTTCCATCCATTTTTCAAAATTCTCCTTCAGAGCCATCTACAGTGCTGTCGGCCAGTTTCCAGATCCGACCTCTGTCCAGTGCAAAAATCATATCAATTCGTAGCCACATCCAATCAGTCCACAAAAAATATTCCATCTTGTTGAAAATCCTATAACTTTTGTGAAGAGCTCAAGAGCTGAATCGGACATCTACCTCGCGGTCAACGGCAATTCTCAGACAAGTTCCCTGCTAATCTGAGAGTTCGGCTACTATACAATAGGAACTCAAAAACTCAATAAAGCCCAGATCCATGAAGATCCAGGTCTGATCTCCAAACCTAGGTGGAAGTACTTCCAGAGAGCTTTCCAACGGTGCCAGTTTCGTGTCGATCCGACATCGGGGCTGATCGCAGCGTCCATTCTCGCCGGAGCGCGCGCCGGAAAACAGAACCGGCAGATCCGTGGCCGGTTATTCCGACCGGTGCCGAACGGAGCCCCCGGCCTCTGGTCAACGTTCCAGCGTGCCGCCAGCCCAGGGAACGCTTCCCAAGTGTCCCCACCACAGTGGTGCCACCGGGCTCCACACGGCCCCTCCGGACAGCACGTGGGCCCCACAGTCACAAGTTCGGGTGCTGCCGAAGAGACGCGAGAAGCCGCCCGTCAACCCGAATTCGGTCCTCCCGGACCCATTTCTGTAGCCCTTTACCTCCCTACGTGGAGTGGGAAGTGAGTCATTGCTGTCATTATTGTGTATTAATTGTTCTGGGAGCACGGTTTTCGGCCGGGCCCGTCTTCCCCACGCCGGGAGCGTGGAGGTATCGTATTCGCTCCTTGCTTGGCATTTCACTTATTTCCATATATGCTTTATATGCCGTTCCTAGAGAGCATGTTTTAGGACCTAGCTTGCTATATATTTTCATATCACCGCTACTGCGAGAGAGAGCGAAGCCGTCCCGTGACCCGATCCGGGCATGAAAGTGCGAATTGACCACCCTAGCTCTTGCCGGTTTCTCAACCGTGCACATACGACGCTTCCCTCGTTAAGGGACAATCACGAGCTCACCTAGAGTCCGAGGACTGCATTCCTCATTCGAATCGTGTCCGTGGTCTCGTCCCGCATCACTATACATTGCTGTCGCATGCACTCAAAGTCCACACATGCACACACTTAGCTTGTGCATTGTGCATCCATGCTTAAACTCTAGGCACAGCAAGTCTGTACATTATTTTCTCATGCACGTAAACGTCAAGTCTATACATCGTTCTCGCGTGCACACTAAGCCTATACACTCCCTTGTGACATGTCTATACATCGGTCATTTTATACATACATAAAGTCAGTACAGAATGTTTTATCTCTGCTTGATCGACTGAAGTAACTCTGTCATTAAACTGGCAGATGCCTGGCACGTGATCCGAGACTGGAAGGGCTGACAGGATGATGACACGTGGAGGAACCTTCTGGACGGGAAGGCGTGGGAATCACATGCCCAGTGTTGCTCCTGCTGGTGCTGCTATAAAATGAAGACTTCTCCATCTGGAGAAGGAGATCGTGATAGAAAGAGCAGAAGCAGAGAGAGAGAGCCTGCACGATCCAGAAGAAAAATAAAAAGAGTGAAGAAGAGAAACAGAGAAGAAGAAGAAAAAGAAAGAGGAAGAGAAGCAGAGAGGAGAAGAAAGAAGTTGCAGAAGAAAAGGAGAGAGAGAGAGAGAGAGCTTGTGTGGATCGAGAGGAAAAGAGAGAGAAGAGTAGAGAACTGAAGCCTTCATTGAAGATTTGTTCTTCTGGTATTTGGATCAAATCCATGCCAGATTGCTCCTTGACGAGCTACACTTTGTGGATTTCATTTCCAGCTTTCTGATTGCTGTATTTTCATTTCCTGTTTTTACTTTACACTTCTTTGGCTTACTTTTTTCCGATACTCTGTAGTGAGGTCGGGGTTCCTCCTGTGGTCTCAGGAGAAGGGAGATCTGTTCTCCGGTTTGCTAGTGACTGTGAGTCACTAGTGGTTCCCTCTGGGTTTCAGAGGAAGGGAGTCTCTAACTCCGGGTTTGCAGGTAGTGGTTGCTACCTGTGGGTTCCCTCCTGGTATGGAGGAAGAGAGACGTTTGTCTCTGGTTTCTAGTGATTGTGTGTCACTAGGGTTGCCCTCCGGGTTGGAGGAAGAGGGGAGGTTGTTCCCCTGGTCAAGCTGTTAGGCAGCACCTATTTGCAGACTGAGTCTGCGGTTCTAGCTTTTGCTTGTGGAAGCCTCACTCCGGTTTGGAGTGAGGGGTGGACGTAGGTCTGTGGACCGAACCACCTAAAAATCCTGGTGTTCTATGGTTTGCTTTTGCATTCTACTCCATATCATCTACCTCCCATTCACAGGTTATGCATGCGTGATTATTTGTGTTATTCTGGGGAGTTAACTTGATTGTGAAGTGCTTGTTCATACGCTCAGTAGAACTTCTTCTGTTGTGTGAGTCTGGTTTCTCAGTTCATGGTTGTGAAAAGAGAGAAGCTTCGTTGTTTCATTAGTTTATATTGAGTTCAGTTAAAAGTCTATTCTGTGTGACAGCTTATTGTTGAGTGCTCAATTGATTAAGCCATCTGAGATTTTAATTCCGTAATATTTTTTATCGGGGATTCATTCACCCCCCCCTCTGAATCTGGGCCTTGCACCCCAACAATTGGTATCAGAGCAGTTCTCTGACTCATCAGATCCAACGATCTGCAGAGGATCCTGCATCTGTGGTGCGGTTCTTGGTCCGTAGGTTATCAGTTTACATTCATTGTTTTTGAATTTGGTTTTATCTGTTTCAATGGCTCATCCACCCATCTTTGGTGGTTCTAATTTCAACCAGTGGCACAGTGCTTTCCGTGCTCATGTTAAATCTGTTGATCCAGACCTGTGGAAAGTGATTTCACATGGTCCATATAGACTACCAAAAGATCAGTCCAAATGGACTGATAAGCATCGATCTATGTGTGCAGATAATCAGAAAGCACTGGAGTTAATGAAGGCCGCGATGAATCGAGCTCTTCATTCATGTTTCCTTGATTGCAGATCTGCAAGGGATATATTGAAGATGATAAAGATAGCTGAGAAAGAAAATCAAACGAGCTGCATGATGGCTCGAGGAAGTGAACAAAGCAGTAATCAAGAAGAAGAACAGGATGATGGTGAGGTAAACATTTTTGATAATTATACCCTAGACGATTGGATTGCTGCTTATGATGAATTGCAAGAGTCTTATGATCAGTTAAGAAAACAATACAAAAAAATGAAGAAGAGTAGTAGGTAAGACGGTTTGAATTCTAATTGTAAAAATTGTGCTGAACTGAAAAATGTTCATGATGTTTGTATGTCTGATATTCAAATGTTGAAAAAATAAATTTCATTGCTGAAGATTGAGAATCAAGATCATGTAAAAGAAATCTCTGAACTTGAGAAGAAGCTTAGCCTAACTTGTTATGATTCTGTTCAGAGTAAGGATTTGCTGAAAAATTTTGAATGTGTTAAGTCTGATTTAAACAAGCTGAAAAGTGAGAATGACTCTCTCAGAAAGTTCTCCAAAGAAAATGATGAAAGTTTAGAGAAACTTAAAAAGAAGAACACGTTGCAGACCGAGAAATTTGAAGCCATCAAATCTGAGAATGTGGAATTACAGAAAAATATTGAAAAGCAGGAAAAAGATTTGAAGGAATTTGAGGCTGGAAGAAAACTTGGAATTAACTCTGACGATCAGATTTTGATAAACGAATTAATTCAGAATGACAGACTAAAGGAAGAAATTGAGAAACTAAAACAGTTGAACACCATCATGTCAAAGAGATTGCTGACATTTGAAAAAGGTAAATGTGTGGTGTCCAATAATTCAGAAGAAGTGGAAAGGCTCAAAGCTGAAATAGAAAATCTTAAAAATGTCAATGCCACTTTAAGTGAAACACTCAACAGGAGTGAGGAGGAAAATGCTAACTCTGAATTGCTCATCGTTACTCTTGAAAATGAAATCAAGGATCTGAAAGAATCCTTGTCAAAATTCGTAAGTGGGCAGAAAAACCTAGACAAGCTACTAGGTGTAAAAATCAACCCTAGGAAGGAAGGGCAGGGCTACAATAATGTTAACAAGAAAGAGCTTCAGAGCAAGTTGATGACTTCATTTGTAAAAGCTTCAAGTGTAGCTACCACATCACAGAACAAGCAGCCCATTGTGCAGAAATCTGAGAAACAAATTAAGAAATCCAAAAGGGTTGAAAACATCAAGAAAAAGACTGATTTTAAGTATGTTGAGAAAGTACAATCTGTGCTTGACACGAATACACATACGCATGCACATAAAAATAAGAATTCATGTCATTACTGTGGTAGGGTGGGCCACATTATGAATAATTGTTTTATTCTGAAACAAGACAATAGAAAGCATGCTAGGAAACCTGTCTCTGCTCAGAACAAAAAGATTCAATGTTTTTATTGTGAGAAATTGGGCCATCTAGCTTCGAATTGCTGGTTCAGGAAGGGATCTAGAGGTAGTCAGATTACATGTTTTCATTGTGGAAAGCATGGCCACACAGTCAAGGACTGTTGGCATGCTCAAGGGAAAAGTTTAATTTCTGAAGGGTTTAAATTCCCTGCAAATACAAATGCTCTCAGAAAGAACAAAGTTGCTTTTAAAAAGAAAAACTTTGAATGTTTTGATTATGGAAAATAGTTTGGTCATGCAAATAATAGAAATTTCCATGCCAATGCACATAAAATTCATGTTCATAATGATGTGAATAAAAAGAACTTGAAATCTGCTGAATCATGCCATTACTGTGGTCAAATAGGTCATTCAATGAATAATTGCTATTTGATGAAATTTGATGATCATCTTGCTAAGAAATTGTTTAGAACACCTGACAAAGGTGTCACTGTTAATTCAGGACCCAAGACCTCTTGGGTACCTGTTTGTGCAAAGTAAACTTTGTTTTGTAGGCGTGCCTTGGATTGGAAAATAAGCTGGGGAAATAAACCAAGACACTCAAAAGAAAACCCCTTCTGAACTTTTCAGGTAAATTCCTTACACTTCCTGTTCTTAGAATTACTGCATAGAATGTTAAATCTATTTTTACATATTCATTCATCATCTGCATTGTCAAATTTGAATTCTCTAAACTCTCCTCATCCGAAATTTATGTTTTGCACTCAACTCTGTTGATAAACATTGCCTGATTAAGAATTCTCTGAAAACACCTGAATTTCACATGATTTGCATTTGACATACAGTCATTGAAAATCTGATGCACTTAGGACTGTTGGTATTGCATTGACATACATGACCATTATGGTATATTAAATGGTAAGCTACTAAAAGGCTGGTGAAATCTGTCTGGAGGTTCTTACTATGTGTGAGATGGTCCTATAATTTGGTATCATGGGTCATATTACTTGTTAGGGCAATCTGTATGAGCATGAGTCACATAGTCATATGTTCAGCCCTCAGTGCAAACATTGCATGTATTCAGAGGGAGTTTGTTGAGTCTTTGCATGTCTTTGCATACATGTAGTTAATTGCATTGCATTTCATTACATTGAAAATGCCAAAAAGATTGATTGAATGCATATTATCAGGGGGAGTCAATGCATTATATGCAGGTTGTCAAATGCAAACACTTATGTCAGAATTCATTACATGTTAACCTTGAAAATCCTGAAGCATGCATGACCTCCTGATATCTTGCTTGGTGTGCATATCCTTTTCTTCATTGATTTTAATTGACAAACCTTGATCATATCTGAAAACACTGGGCTTCAAAATCACTTATTCTTGATGGATCTCTTCTATCAGTCATTCATGAAGATTTCAATGGGGCATGTCTCGATCATAAATCTGAAAACACTTGAACTAGGAATCTTCTATTATACGATTTTATGAATGTCTGAAATAACTCAGTTGGTTTAAGTTTAATGTATTCATTGAGTTTATCTTTAAATCTCTTAAAAATATTTGAATCATGTTTTAATAAACTTTAACCAACTGTTTCATGCTGTGTCTTGTAAAAACTTCTGAAATCTGCACTATTGAATACATAGCTTTATTTGGTTAAAGTACATGCAATTAGTATTGATGTGAAGCAAATGAGCTTTCTGAAATGTCTAATGGGTAAATAGTTGTTAGAGCAATGACTTTGGTCACTGAGAAACAATATCCAAAGGACTGTGTCATGAGGTGCCATAGTTAACTCTGCTTAAGAATGATTGATAATCTGGCAGAGCAATGGCATACACACTGAGAAATACATCTCACTCATCAAAGAAATGAGTTGAGGTATGTCATGAGGTGTAAATGTTAACTCTGTTAATATAAAGCATAACTGTTAGTCACACTAAGTGCTTAGGGATATTGGCGTCTGATCAACGTATATCCTCTAGTTACAAGGTGTGCACTGAACTAGAGTGCTCTTCAAATTTGTAGCATGAAAATTTGTTGAACAAATTGTAATATTTGAATATTGATGCAAAAATCAAATTGCTATAACCCTAGACAAAATCACATGACTTCATAATTGCTTGATCTCAATACTAGTGAATGTAATTCTGAAAGAAGTCAATAAATTTGATTGTGTAAGAGAAAGGGAGGTTAATCAAGATATAAATATGAGGGCTTAGTTCATTTTTATTAAACCGTGATTTTAGATATAAATACAAAATTTTATTAACAAACTTTGCATATATCATGATTAAACCATGCTGATCAATAAAGTTCATTCATAAGCCCTTATGATGGAAGACTTTGAAAAATTATGTTTTGGATTTATGAGATTGGTATATCTTTGAAAATCTTGTTGAATCACTTGTGTTTGGAGCTTATTTGAAATTCTTTTCCTCACTGTCCTTGATTCATCATGACCAGAACTTATCCTTGATTGCCACTATGGTCTCCTTCTCATCCATCTCATAAGACTCCATTTATTCAGGGGGGGCTTCCTTGTCATATGAATCATGATTGCATTCATATATTTAGGGGGAGATCTTACATTTCTTGTTGTATCTGCATCTCTGCATTCATACCTCCCCATGGTTCATCTTGATAATAACAAGGGGGAGAAATTGGTTTGAGTCATACATATGGTTGTACTACTTTTTTTTTTAAAGTAAAAGGGAGAGATTATTGCCAAAGGGGGAGACTTTCATTCAATCATTGCATGCAGGTTTCTTTTGCTCTCTCAAACTATTTTCTTTTTGATGAAGTCAATGGGGGAGAATAGTTTGACATGAGTCAGTGTTGCCATCATCAAAAAGGGGGAGATTACTGTGCCTCTGTGATTTTGATGATAGCAACACTATGAGTCATCATATGTTTCCCTTTGCATGAAAGGTTGAATGATATGATTGCATGCTCTGTCCTTTATCTAGCACATTACATTGCATATCAAGATGTGTTTAAATGAATGTTCTACTTTGGGCATATGAATACGTTGTCTGCATGTGCATAGTTAGTCTCATACACCTCAGTACGTCAACGCCATGGGATAGCAGCGTCGACGCATCAGTTCAAGAGGCTAAAACATACTCGATGCAAAGCTTGACTTATGAATTATTTTGATGTCTATACACTGATGCACACTCATATTATGATCCGTCTCACTTAGCGTCTCTGTACATCAGTGCATTTTCAAGTCAGTGCTTGTTAAGATCCGTCTCACTTAGCGTCTCACTTAGCGTCTGTACATCAGTGCATTTTCAAGTCAGTGCTTGTTAAGATCCGTCTCACTTAGTGTCTCACTTAAGTCTGTACATCAAAGTCTGTACATTCCTTGTGCTTGCATCATTTTTCAACGTCTGTATAGCCTGTGGTCGCAATACCAAGTCTGTACATCGTCTTGTGCATGCATCGTTTCTAAAGTCTTTACAGCCAGTGCATCCCTTGATTTAAAGTCTATACATTGTCTGCCCTGCACACACAAGTCCATACATTGCCTTGCAGCATGCATGCAATCAAAGTCTGTACATCATTATCACCGCATGTCTATCAAGTCTACACATCTGTCAAAGTCTGTACATTATCTTTGCACAAGTCCATACACTAGCAAGTCTATACATTGGTTGCTGCATGCTCATCGAGTCTACACACTAATGGCATGTCAGTGATACACAAAGTCTGTACAGCCATGCACTGCTTCGCTTGCATAAATGGAGTCTGAGTAGGGTTCATTGCAGTCTATGCATTGCTGCATCACAAAGTCCGTGCAGGACTTGTACTAAGCATAACCATAGTCCATGCATTCTTTTCATGTCTGTACATTCTGTTGGGTCCCGTGAGGTGTAAATGGATCTAGAAGGGGGGGTTGAATAGATCCTATCAGAAACTTTGGCCTATTTAAAACTCTTAGCTAGCGGAAGCTTAAACCACTCTTATAAAGTGAATGAATCACTTAGGCACAATGCACAGCGGAATTAAGTAGAGTGGCTCAAATGAAAAGACTTGAATTACAAGCTATGAAACGTCCACACTTCTTTAAGTGAATTACAAAGCATAACACATAGATGAACATGCAATAGCTTGCAACAACCGTGTGTGTGTGTGTATGCTATGTTGATCACTCAAAGTGCATATGTGTGTGAGCAATATAACCAAGTGTGGAAGCACAAGAACCAGCGAATGGGGTTAGAAGATATAGATCAATCACACACAATAAACAACCCACAACACATGGATTTTTAAGGTGGTTCAGTTGCAACCCCGCAACTTACGTCCACCCCTCACCAAAACCCGGTGAGGCTTCCTTGCTGACTCACAGCTTGACCCGGGGACACGCCCTAAACCACAGAACAGAGAAAACTCTCTTTCTGTCTTTCTACACACAAAGCCGGCAGGGACGGCTACACCGCAGATCGGAGAACTCCCGATTGCCTTCCTACTAACCACCGGTAGGGACGTCAACCGCAAATTGGAACACCCTCCAATTGCCTTCCTACTAACCACCGGTAGGGACGAATCACAACTTCAATGTTTAACAATATTGAAAGTAAAACAAATGTGAAGGAATTAAAACAAGAGATTGAGTGAGAAGGAATTGGCCCTTGTATCGATATGCTTTGTTGATCAGCAGTAGGGATCTCTTCTTCTTGCAACTCAATCTTCTTGTAATCACCCTTGAATGGATGATTGTTCTTCACGGAGTACTGTTCATGTGAACAGTAACTGTTCTTTCAATCTCCTCTCTTGATCTTCTCTCTTTGATCTCTTTGATTGGATGAAGAAATGAATAGATGCTACCTTGATCCTTGCTTCCTTCTTCACAGATCTTGGAAGATGATTTCTTTGATATGAGCTTGAATACCTTGGATTGGATGAAGATGTTCTTCACGGAGTACTGTTCACGTGAACAATAACTCGAACTCCTCTTGCTTTGAACACCCCTTTGAAGCCTCCTTTGATCTTCCCTCTTAGCCTTACTTGCTTCTACTCTTTCTTGGAGGATGCTGGATTGAGATAAGAGCTTGAATCACCTTGAGTTGATGGAGAGGATATTGGATGTAGCTTTGATCTTCTCTTGATCCTCTTGAGTTGATGAAGCAGTTTATGGATGCAGCTTTGATCACCTTTGAGAGCCTTGAATGCTTCTTGCTTCCTTGGAGATTGAGATAGCTTCAGATCTAGGCTTGAATCTCTTGGAAGGATGAAGATGTTCTGCTCGAAACACTGTTCACGGAGGTGCTACAGTGCTCTCGAAATGGCCTCCCTTGATTCACTTCATCAACTCCATCAACTAGAGTTTCTAACCCTCTTGTAATGGTTTTATAGACTTTGAATGGTCTATAAACAAGCCCCAGACCAGATCCACAAATCATGGGAAGTTAGGTGAGGTTTGATTAAACAAAACCATGGAAAGGGGCTGGCCACGAGGTGGATTTCAAAGTCAAATAAGGTTGGCTCGGGGCTGGCGGTCGACCTAAGGTTCCTGGCGGTCGACCGCTACTGTAAAACTTTCATTCGGGTGATCCCTGGGAATTTCGATCGACCGCCACTGGCTGGCGGTCGACCGCCAGCTGCCAGAACTACAACTGGGCGGTCCCTGGCTGGGGCGGTCGACCGCCCCTGTGCTGGCGGTCGACCGCCAGCTGGGCAGAACCCGAGCTTGCCCGGGTCGGTCCGTTGTCCGCTTCAGCTTCATCGTTCAACTCCATTAGCAGCCCGTGCATGTTTGTGGCATCGCCCTTGACAGTCTTGAAGATTTTATTATTGAGTCTTCAATCAAATTTTTGTTCCGGGGGCTCCGCCCCCGGAAACCCCCGCAAGGGGCGCTGCCCCCTTGACCCCCGCGACCTGACCGCGCAGGTCGATACGCGTGAGAGGGCGCAACATTGAGCTTTCACATATGTCTCTACTAAGCTCTTCACTTGGACAGCCTTCCCTTAAGCTCTTCTTGAGATCCTTGCTTGATTGGAACTCCTTGGCTTTGGAAGATGACTGAATGGCTTCAGTTGATGCTTGAATTGTGTGTTGCAAGCCATTCTTGATCTGCAAGTGCACTTGGCATCATGAGTTTCCACGTTGCATCTTGAGTGATCTTGGAGCCTTTGGATCTATCTTGATTTCTGTGCGACCAATTGGCTAAGCGTTGCAAGCCATTCTTGATATGTTGAATTGGCAATATAATGACCTGAATTGTATGCAAATGGACTTTATCAAATGCATAGCATAGTTCATTAATGACTAAAAAGGTAGACATCATCAAAACAAACTAAAGAGGCAGACATCATCAAAACCATAAAATGATTTAATCATGTTGCACACATGTATGATTTAATCATGTTGCACACATGTTCAACATTCTCCCCCTTTTTGATGATGGCAACTATGAGTCATTCTGAACTATGAGTCAAAACAAAATGCACATGGCAAGTATGAGTCACTCACATGGTTCTCACCCCCTTTGACACACAGAGTGCATTCTGATTAATGACTTATAATCTTACCACATTCTTTGATTAATGTCTCACATGAACACTTCTCCCCCTTTGACAACATCAAAAGATCCAGAAAAGAGAACGAGGGACTCACATTAATGGCGCACACAAAATGACTTACATGATTCTCTGTATCTCCTTGTGACATCATTACAAGCAACCATAATGTGGAGAAACATCGCATTGCAGGAAACATTCCAGAAGATGATGTGGAAATACATGACAATGGTTGTACACTTATTATGATTGACAAAATAACCAAAGAGAACAACCAATTGTGGAAAGCCAGTTATAGGACTGATACCAATGAATGATATAGATGTATCGAACATGGTGGTGTTCCGTGGCTTGGCAAAGACAATGTATGTGGGAGAGGTGGAGCCAAGCAGCATGATTCAATTTCTCAAATAGTGGAGATGGATAGAGTAGCCAAAGATCAAATTTTTGATTTCAAAATTTGCAGATTTTTAGTGGTTTTCCAATATTCAGATTTTGTTTGGATTTTCTATGCAATGCATGGAAATGATCAAATTTTGATGCAAGCTACAATTGTATGAAGTCAAGACATGCATGCCACCCTAATGCATGAAAACATGATGCCAATGATGCTAGAACTTATGCCACATGCCAATGAATGAGAAAGCAATATGATATCACTGGACAGAGGACACAAATGATTTTGGATGCGACTTGAAAGGTGCGTCAAGATGATACCACTGGTTGGATTATAGCACTTGTGAAGTATGGTGATGTAATCATGGCAGCCTAAATGATTTATGTAGATGTGACAGATGAAGGCAAACAATAAGGAGCATCAAGTTATGACTTCTCAAGAACGAATGGAGGTTCTTTAATCTGAAACCGAGTTCATAAATCGGAGTTATGGATATTTCAGAATTTTCAGTTATAGAACCCAAATGAACTAGCTCTGACGTTCAAATTGGTTTAATGCTAATGAGTTCTGGCCTACTCAGTAGAATCACATGAGGACATTTGCAGGCAAGTTTAATAGTAGTGAACCAGAAATTCATGCCAAAATCAGATTAACCTTCTCTTATCTTACTCATTCAGTTTCATTGGTTCCCTTGAGAGTGACCACAATAAGTATTGAGACTAAACACTTAGATGACTTAGATTTGATTCATGAGTGTTACACATTCAGATTTTTCTTTTTGAAATCATTTGAAAGATGATTGTCATCATTTTACGAGCAGTCAAGTGTAGCAATCACCTTTTGACGTGAGTGTGCACGTTTACCAGACGCAAGCACCCCCAGTTACTCAGTGTAGCTCACGATTTTGCTTCACTTAGAGCAGAGATAGCATAGTCACCTCATGACATATCGAACCTAATTTCCTTTGATGAGGAGATATATTTCTCAGCAACAGTGACATTGCTCTGCCTTGAGCTTACTTTAAGTATAGCCACTTTTTGAAATATACAGATTCAACAAATGTTTAAAAATAATACTTAGCTGAAGTTTCTCAATCAAGGATGCCGTTAAAAAAAATCTTTCAGATTCAAGACGGCATAACAATTCAAAACATGAGTAACTAGTTTAAGTCTATTAAGCCCGACCACAAATATTTTCAAGACCATTAAACTTCAAGACTCAAAAATCATTAATGTTAAACCAAAATCATTCATGTTCAAGGCAATCACAAGACTCTATAAAAGAAAATTCTTCTTGAAGATTTACTCTGATAAACTACCTCAATAAAAAATAGGGAATCCTCCAAGAAGTTCAAGGCACTTTGAATCCAAGTTGAACCACAAAAGGATTAAGCAATATGATGCAATGGTTTGATATAGAAAGAGAGTGTTACATATGAGTGGAAACTTGAGAATTAATGGTGAACACTCCCCCTGAGGTTATGCACTGAGCTCAGACTGGAATGCAAGAGATAAAGTTATCAGGTGGATAGAGCTGTGGGGTCGACCTGTCAAAGGAATGAGGTCGACCGGCAGAATTTTGACTGGATTTTCATTATGAACAAGCTCCCCCTGAGAAGATGCATTCTATGCCATGATGTCAACAGAATGAAGATGAAGAATATGCACGAATGCTATGACCCGACTCATGGTTGTACACTTATTAAATGCAACATAATGAATATGAAACATATGCACGAATGCCTTAAGAAAACAACTCCCCCTAGCTATATGGCCTATATGCGATAGTGACGCATGGTACTTGGCGGAGGTGAAACCTCACGCATATTGAGTGCTTCCAGACAAGCATAGCCTGCCTATCCATACATCAACATTTGATATACCATGGCCATGCAAGAATGATATGATGTAAAATGATTCAAGCTAGATTGATGTTGACTCCCCTTGGGTACATGCAAGGGTTGGCAATGAACTATACAGCCTAAGAGTTATGTGAATGCACAACGCAATGAAGACGCTGCAAAATGATTGTGTATTAAGATATGTGTGATTACAAGATGATGCAAACACAAATCATTCACAATTGATTTTGAACTGAATGTAACATGATGATGTCAATTGCTAGACTCCCCCTTTTGAATAATGCTAACATGAATAACGAGTTAAAAATGCAGCCATGATATGCATCATCAAAACCAAAGTCCAAGAATTTCATGTGGCTGATAGACTTATGCAACTCATCATCACATTAACTTCATCAGCATAACAAATTTTTCATGAGTTAAATAGCTGAAATCAAGCATGGTGTAAACAAGTTATCAAGCTCAAAAGTTCATCTCACACCTTGGGGGTTTTGTATTTCAAAGAGCAGTTCAGTTTGCAGAATCTAATGACATTTGGCAGACGTATGATGCACTATCTACATGTCAAGACTAAACATGCAACATGACTGAACTTAAAAGGTTTATGTACATACCTGTGCCTTGAGCTTTTATTTACCTTATGATCCTTTGTTCAGCTCCAAGACATCCTGCACCCAAAAATCTCATTTTGAATTTTTAGATACCCAAGCTTGCTTGGGTCCTTGTGGGTTAGCAACATGTTTAACATCTTGGCCCATCTTTTTCAGGGCAATCGCATCATCCTCCCTCATTGTGAGGTAATCATATATCTCATGCCCATTTTTCCCACAATAGAAACAACACATAAAAGATTGATTTTTCTTTTTATGTTCATGTGCGTGTGCATGTGGACTATGCTTTTGTGGGCGAGCATGATTCTTACCTTTCATGGTATGAGGGTGGTGTCTTTCTTTCTTTCCTTGTTCTTTCACTTGCTGTCATGCTCTAACCTCATCATTTCTCAAGATAAAACAATCATGCACAGAGTGACCATGTCTACCACAATAATAACACTGACGTTCTTTTTGTGGAAAACATGATATTTAGCATTGAACATGTTATGGTGTATGTTTGGATGAGAATGCTGAATTTTGCCTTTCCTTCGAGCAGTATGCCCTTTTTGGTGACCACATGAAGTGGTGGCTTTCGGTGAGCCAAAATCTTGGATTTGGGCAAACATTGACAGGAAATCATTCAAACCTTGAATTTCATTTTCAAGTGAGGAAATGTGATGTTTAGATTCAACAAGGCCCTCTTCGCATGCTGCCAATTGCTCATTGAGCATGGCATTTACTGCTTTAAGATTTTGATTTTGTTGTTCTAAAGCATGCAAAGTTTCAGAGTGATCTTCAATAACAAATTTGCCTTTTTCATGTGTAGCCAATTTTTCATGCAATTCTTCTATAACTTCTTCATGTTCAATTTTCTTTTCCAACAACTCTCTATTCTCTTCTTTTAGAGAATCAATCAAATTTTGTTGCCATTCAAGATCATCATGGAGACCAGCATTTATGTTTCTCAAGAATGAACATTTTTCACATGCAAAATTAGCAGAGCATGAAACAGAATTTTTATTTTCTTCAATCAACCTCTCATCATGAATAAGCCCATCGGCAATAGTTTGATCATTAGAGATTGCCTTAGGTTGGTTTTGAAGTTTTATTACAATTTCTTCCAACCTAGTGATTTCATCATGAAGATTTTCATTTTCATCTCTTAGACATGCAATGCTTTGTTTATGTGTGTCTAGATCAAAAGAGAGCTCTTCAAACATAGAACACTTTTTACAAATCAAGATTTCATGTTGGTTAATTTTCTTGAGATCCTTTTTCAACTTTTTATTTTCTGATATTGCCTTTTTGTATTGTGTAAACAACTCATCATAGGATTCCATAAGTTCTTCAAGAGTGAATTCCTCGGAATCAGAATTTACCTTTGATGAGGATGGTTTGCTTGACTCTTCTGCACGGTCGGCCATGAAGCATTCTTGTTCTTGTTCTTGTTCTTTTCCTTCATGGATTTTCACCAACTTGTCCAGTACTTGCTTGGCTGTGCTGCAGGAAGACACAAGATGAGTTAGTCTTAGATCAACTGCAGATGTAATTAAGTTATATGCAAGATGATTATCATTGTGTTTGGTCTCATGTTCGGCTAACCAATCAATTGAATTTAATGGCAGCTCATGAGGACCATTATATATAAGAGTCCACAATTGTGGATCTATGGAGCTAACATAGATGAACATTCTTCCAACCCATGTAGAAAAATCTGAACCATCATAAATGGGCGGAGAAACCATCGAAGCAAGTGTAGCATGTGAATCCATTTAAATAACAAACACCGGGATCTTTCCCTGCAGATCGTTGGATCTAGGAATGACAGAGCCTTGTTCTGATACCACTTCTTGGGTCCCGTGAGGTGTAAATGGATCTAGAAGGGGGGGGTTGAATAGATCCTATCAGAAACTTTGGCCTATTTAAAACTCTTAGCTAGCGGAAGCTTAAACCACTCTTATAAAGTGAATGAATCACTTAGGCACAATGCACATCGGAATTAAGTAGAGTGGCTCAAATGAAAAGACTTGAATTACAAGCTATGAAACGTCCACACTTCTTTAAGTGAATTACAAAGCATAACACATAGATGAACATGCAATAGCTTGCAACAACCGTGTGTGTGTGTGTATGCTATGTTGATCACTCAAAGTGCATATGTGTGTGAGCAATATAACCAAGTGTGGAAGCACAAGAACCAGCGAATGGGGTTAGAAGATATAGATCAATCACACACAATAAACAACCCACAACACATGGATTTTTAAGGTGGTTCAGTTGCAACCCCGCAACTTACGTCCACCCCTCACCAAAACCCGGTGAGGCTTCCTTGCTGACTCACAGCTTGACCCGGGGACACGCCCCAAACCACAGAACAGAGAAAACTCTCTTTCTATCTTCCTACACACAAAGCCGGCAGGGATGGCTACACCGCAGATCGGAGAACTCCCGATTGCCTTCCTACTAACCACCGGTAGGGACGTCAACCGCAAATTGGAACACCCTCCAATTGCCTTCCTACTAACCACCGGTAGGGACGAATCACAACTTCAATGTTTAACAATATTGAAAGTAAAACAAATGTGAAGGAATTAAAACAAGAGATTGAGTGAGAAGGAATTGGCCCTTGTATCGATATGCTTTGTTGATCAGCAGCAGGGATCTCTTCTTCTTGCAACTCAATCTTCTTGTAATCACCCTTGAATGGATGATTGTTCTTCACGGAGTACTGTTCATGTGAACAGTAACTGTTCTTTCAATCTCCTCTCTTGATCTTCTCTCTTTGATCTCTTTGATTGGATGAAGAAATGAATAGATGCTACCTTGATCCTTGCTTCCTTCTTCACAGATCTTGGAAGATGATTTCTTTGATATGAGCTTGAATACCTTGGATTGGATGAAGATGTTCTTCACGGAGTACTGTTCACGTGAACAGTAACTCGAACTCCTCTTGCTTTGAACACCCCTTTGAAGCCTCCTTTGATCTTCCCTCTTAGCCTTACTTGCTTCTACTCTTTCTTGGAGGATGCTGGATTGAGATAAGAGCTTGAATCACCTTGAGTTGATGGAGAGGATATTGGATGTAGCTTTGATCTTCTCTTGATCCTCTTGAGTTGATGAAGCGGTTTATGGATGCAGCTTTGATCACCTTTGAGAGCCTTGAATGCTTCTTGCTTCCTTGGAGATTGAGATAGCTTCAGATCTAGGCTTGAATCTCTTGGAAGGATGAAGATGTTCTGCTCGAAACACTGTTCACGGAGGTGCTACAGTGCTCTCGAAATGGCCTCCCTTGATTCACTTCATCAACTCCATCAACTAGAGTTTCTAACCCTCTTGTAATGGTTTTATAGACTTTGAATGGTCTATAAACAAGCCCCAGACCAGATCCACAAATCATGGGAAGTTAGGTGAGGTTTGATTAAACAAAACCATGGAAAGGGGCTGGCCACGAGGTGGATTTCAAAGTCAAATAAGGTTGGCTCGGGGCTGGCGGTCGACCTAAGGTTCCTGGCGGTCGACCGCTACTGTAAAACTTTCATTCGGGTGATCCCTGGGAATTTCGATCGACCGCCACTGGCTGGCGGTCGACCGCCAGCTGCCAGAACTACAACTGGGCGGTCCCTGGCTGGGGCGGTCGACCGCCCCTGTGCTGGCGGTCGACCGCCAGCTGGGCAGAACCCGAGCTTGCCCGGGTCGGTCCGTTGTCCGCTTCAGCTTCATCGTTCAACTCCATTAGCAGCCCGTGCATGTTTGTGGCATCGCCCTTGACAGTCTTGAAGATTTTATTATTGAGTCTTCAATCAAATTTTTGTTCCGGGGGCTCCGCCCCCGGAAACCCCCGCAAGGGGCGCTGCCCCCTTGACCCCCGCGACCTGACCGCGCAGGTCGATACGCGTGAGAGGGCGCAACATTGAGCTTTCACATATGTCTCTACTAAGCTCTTCACTTGGACAGCCTTCCCTTAAGCTCTTCTTGAGATCCTTGCTTGATTGGAACTCCTTGGCTTTGGAAGATGACTGAATGGCTTCAGTTGATGCTTGAATTGTGTGTTGCAAGCCATTCTTGATCTGCAAGTGCACTTGGCATCATGAGTTTCCACGTTGCATCTTGAGTGATCTTGGAGCCTTTGGATCTATCTTGATTTCTGTGCGACCAATTGGCTAAGCGTTGCAAGCCATTCTTGATATGTTGAATTGGCAATATAATGACCTGAATTGTATGCAAATGGACTTTATCAAATGCATAGCATAGTTCATTAATGACAAAAAAGGCAGACATCATCAAAACAAACTAAAGAGGCAGACATCATCAAAACCATAAAATGATTTAATCATGTTGCACACATGTATGATTTAATCATGTTGCACACATGTTCAACACATTCTACAAGGGCATAGTCCATGCATTCATTTCATGTCTGTACATTCTTCAAGGGCATAGTCCATGCATTCATAAAGTCTATACATTTTCTTGCTGCATTGCACGCGTTCAAAGTCTATACATTGCTGTCGCATGCACTCAAAGTCCACACATGCACACACTTAGCTTGTGCATTGTGCATCCATGCTTAAACTCTAGGCACAGCAAGTCTGTACATTATTTTCTCATGCACGTAAACGTCAAGTCTGTACATCATTCTCGCGTGCAGACTAAGCCTATACACTCCCTTGTGACATGTCTATACATCGGTCGTTTTATACATACATAAAGTCAGTACATAATGTTTTATCTCTACTTGATCGACTGAAGTAACTCTGTCATTAAACTGGCAGATGCTTGGCACGTGATCCGAGGCAGGAAGGGCTGACAGGATGATGACAAGTGGAGGAACCTTCTGGACGGGGAGGCGCGGGAATCACACGCCCAATGTTGCTCCTGCTGGTGCTGCTATAAAATGAAGACTTCTCCATCAGGAGAAGGAGATCGTGATAGAAAGAGCAGAAGCAGAGAGAGAGAGAGAGCCTGCCCGATCCAGAAGAAAAAGAAAAAGAGTGAAGAAGAGAAACAGAGAAGAAGAAGAAAAAGAAAGAGGAAGAGAAGCAGAGAGGAGAAGAAAGAAGTTGCAGAAGAAAAGGAGAGAGAGAGAGAGAGGCTTGTGAGGATCGAGAGAAAAAGAGAGAGAAGAGTAGAGAACTGAAGCCTTCATTGAAGATTTGTTCTTCTGGTATTTGGATCAAATCCATGCCAGATTGCTCCTTGACGAGCTACACTTTGTGGATTTCATTTCCAGCTTTCTGATTGCTGTATTTTCGTTTCTTGTTTTTACTTTACACTTCCTTGGCTTGCTTTTTTCCGATACTCTGTAGTGAGGTCGGGGTTCCTCATGTGGTCTCAAGAGAAGGGAGATATGTTCTTCGATTTGCTAGTGACTGTGTGTCACTAGTGGTTCCCTTTGGGTTACAGAGGAAGGGAGTCTCTGACTCCGGGTTTGCAGGTGGTGGTTGCTACCTATGGGTTCCCTCCTGGTCTGGAGGAAGAGAGACGTTTGTCTCTGGTTTCTAGTGATTGTGTGTCACTAGGGTTGCCCTCCGGGTTGGAGGAAGAGGGGAGGTTATTCCCCTGGTCAAGCTGTTAGGCAGCACCTGTTTGCAGACTGAGTCTGCGGTTCTAGCTTTTGCTAGTGGAAGCCTCACTCCGGTTTGGAGTGAGGGGTGGACGTAGGTCTGTGGACCGAACCACCTAAAAATCCTGGTGTTCTATGGTTTGCTTTTGCGTTCTACTCCATATCATCTACCTCCCATTCACAGGTTATGCATGCGTGATTATTTGTGTTATCCTGGGGAGTTAACTTGATTGTGAAGTGCTTGTTCATACGCTCAGTAGAACTTCTTCTGTTGTGTGAGTCTTGTTTCTCAGTTCATGATTGTGAAAAGAGAGAAGCTCCGTTGTTTCATTAGTTTATATTGAGTTTAGTTAAAAGTCTATTCTGTGTGACAACTTATTGTTGAGTGCTCAATTGATTAAGCCATCTGAGATTTTAATTCCGCAATATTTTTTATCGGGGATTCATTCACCCCCCCTCTGAATCCGGGCCTTGCACCCCAACAATACGGTCTACAAAACCCCCACGGGGTGCTCGCCGTTCTACCTTGCTTACGGGACAGAAGCAGTTGTCCCCATCGAAGTCTAGTTAGCCTCCTATCGTGTGGCCATCCACACCGGCCTTGCCGGCCCTGATGAAGATGAGTAACAGAGAAGGTTAGAAGAGCTCGCCGATCTAGAAGGCAAGCGACTCGAAGCCTACAAACACCTGCAAGTGTACCAGGCTCGCATGGCCCAGGCCTACGATAAGCTCGTCAAACAGCGAGCTTTCAAGCAAGGCGACCTTATCATGATCAAGGAAAAAGAGGTCATGGCAGGGCGCTCCAGTGGAAAACTACAGCCAAATTGGTGAGGTCCATACATCATCCAGAATGTCTACGAGGGCGGGGCCTACACGGTCGTCGATCACAAAGGTCATAGACCATTCCCGCCTCTCAATGGCAAACACATGAAGCTATACTATGCGCCATAGCACGAGTTCACGCGCTAGCCGGGCTAAGGCGCACGTCCCAGCTACTACCCATAAGGCCGGTCCTCCCCCGTGAAGGATCTAACCGGCCAGTCCTCCCAGTCTACAATTCCTAGTCAACCAGCCAGCTCAGCTCCTCGGAATAGCCGCCACTCATCCGCGGGGGCTGATTTACTGCCCTCGTTCCGGTCGCCATGGAAGCACGGGCCCTTCTGCACCGGCACAAGTCTAGCCGCTAGGCTCTCAGGTAAGTCAAAAAAAAACAATACAAAACAAAACAAAATGGGGTTAAAAATAGAGATGTCCCGGCAGACCCAGTCATCCTCACCACAATGGGGTGGCTGGGAGAAAAAAGGCCAACAACCCGGTTGAGGTGGAAACCCGAAAGGGCACCTCGGGCGAAATTGGGAAATCCCTCAACGTGAAAACCTGCAAGGGCGCGTCGAAAAAAGCTAAAGGGGGTCGGCTCTAGCGAAAACCCGGAAGGGAGGTAGAGCCGATGACGAGAAAATCTTCTTATCCCTACTAGTCAGAAACGGCCTTCTGCCTATTCATTGGCGGGCCGTTAGCTTCACCCAGAACAAGCCTCCAATACACTTGCATTGCTACGGTGCAAACCCTTCAATCCCCAGTCAACCTTGCGTTATTCCTGCTTAGCCGGGCCAACCTTTGGCCCTTACCTCAACATCACAGCTCAACCAATCCCTGTGATAGTCAAACTTCCAGTCACTGTCTCGATAAATCTATATCCCGATGCATTTCGAGACATTTATCATCCTCTGCCCCTACATCCCACATATCCAGCAAATCCAGAGCCCTCCAGTTTAGTATAATCCCAGTTTCCCCCATACAATCCCAGATCCTTTAGTTACAACTCCAGTCATACCTTGCCGTGGCAAAGTGGCCCTTTGCCACCATGGCTTAAGGATTTCTAAAAACCCTTATGAATGGTCGAACAACATTCGGCTATCCACACCTTCCAGCCTCAGGTTACGTCCCCTGACAGCAACATGCTATGTACGGCAGTCTCAATATATATATATATATATATATATATATATATATAAATGGGGTTAAAAATAGAGATACCCCGGCGGCCTCAGTCAACTCTCTTTACGAGATGACTGGGGGCAAAAATTGACACCAACCTAGCTGAGGTGAAAATCCGAAAGGGTGCCTCAGGCAAAATCAGGTAACCCCTCGGTGTGAAAACCCGCAAGGGCGCACCGGAAAAAGCTAAAGGGGGCCAGCTCTGGCGAAAACCCGCAAGGGCGGTAGAGTTGGTAAAGAGAAGAAAAAAAACACTCTCTCCCTCTCCACTTTTCACTTACGAAGCCATCAGCCATGACACGTCCCGATGGCGAGCTCAACATCACTCAACGATAATGGTGGCCACTACACCCCCAAGGGTCGGTCATCGCCAGCCTTCAACTCCAGTTTCGGCTACAACGCTTTCACAGGCCAGCCGCCAGCTTCCAGTTTCGGCTACAACGCCTTTACAGGCCAGCCGCCAGCCTTCAACTCCAGCTTCGGCTACAACGCCTCCACAGGCCAGCCGCCAGTCTCCAGCTCCCAGCTTCGGCTACAACACCTTCACAGGCCAGCCGCCAGTCCCCAGCTTCTAGTTTCGGCTACAACGCCTTCATAGGCCAGCCACCAGCCTTCAACTCTAGTTTCGACTACAACGCCTTCATAGGCTAGCCGCCAGCCTCCATTCCCATAACCCCGGCTATAATGCCCTTACAGGCCAGCCACCAATTTCTATCTCCAGTCACCAGATAGAACTCCCTTACGGGCCAGCTGCCAGCTCCCAGTTCCAGTTTCGGTCGCAATCCTTCTACGGTCGGACCACTCAATCCCAGTCTCGCTCGCGGCCTCTGGCTGTGATGCCCTTTCGGGCCATCCGGCCAGCTCAGTCCCAGTTTCTCAAGTCCAAAAGAGCTACATGACCGATTAACAACATGCAAACAACCAGTATCCAGTACCCATTACCCAATATCCAGTCACACTACTCTCCTCACCTAGCCTTTTACCTCACAAACAATAACACAAAAAATCTAGAATTTGTCATTGATACTCTATAATAGGGATCCCAAGACATGCCCTTGAGGTAACAAAAGTACACTGTCCGGATAACAAAAAGGGAGAAGGGAAGTGATACAATCACGGCCTTGCCTCGCTCCCCTCCAGCTCCGCCAAGCGGGACTCCGCAGCCGCGAGCTCCGCCTCTAAGGTCGACGCAAGCTGAACGCTGGCCTCAGCTTCAGCTTCCGCAATCCGCCACTCAGCTCTAGCGAGCTCTATAGCTTGCCATTGCTCCTCCAAGGCCTTCTGTAGGGCCTCCGCTCTGCTGGTCGCCTCGCTCAGCAGCCTGGCACGGTTCTGAGCAAGAGACACGGCCGCGTCGGCAAGCCTCCTCTGCTCGGTCGCAGCTGCCGTAAGCTGAACGCGCTGCTCCCGTACCTCCCGGATGGCCGCTAGTCGCTGTGCCTGCTGCTCCTGAGCCTCTCGAAGCCGCAGGTACTCCGCCCAGATGCTGACCAAGCTAGACATCCAGGGCCCACGAGGGAAGCCAAGGCCGTGGTAGCCGCACGTGCACTCTCTCAACCGGTGCCGAAGCTCCTCCGGGGAAGGCAGAGGGTCACCCCCTACATAGCCCCGGGCTCGCTGCAGTAAGGTTGCACCTACACAGGCGTCTAGCAGTGGCTCCGGTGGGGAAACAGATGTAGGCCACTCAACCTCCAGCTCGAGAGAGGAATGACCCACCCCAGCTAGCACACCGGAAGGACCTGTACAACCCCATCAAACACGAAATGGGTCAACACTGTTCAGGACTTCCCTTTGACAAGACAAGGTGAAAAACCTGAGAAAGACCCTGACCCTCACCTGGTGTAGCTCCTGCAGTGACCGTGACTTCCCTACTCGGGGTCGGTGAAGGTAACCTCTCCTCCACCCCGATAGTGTCCTCTGCCAGAGTCGGAGAGGGTAGAGACTCCCCTGCAACCCGGTCCTCCCCAATGGCCCTTGGGGTGACGGAAGGCTCCTCCTGACCCTCCTCGGTGGAAGCCGGCGCATGCTCTTCCTCAGTCTCCAGTCCTGGACACAAAACAAAAGCGTCAGTACTCTGCCATAAACTCCGTATCAAAGCTAATGCGGAGACAAGGAGAAGTCGCATATACCTTCCAACGCCGCCTCCATCTCGGCATCCCCGGTAGAAGAGGTCTCAGAGGAAGAAGAAGAACTCGAGCTCGAGCTCTCGTCTGTCTCCATCGTGGCGCTGCGCCCTCTGAGGGACCAGATGAGCTCTCTGATGAATCCCAGGCCCTGGGCAAATCAGGGGCACATGTACATTAAGAAGTCATATTAGGCTATCTTCAAGTTCAGCCTTGCATAAAGGTAGCTCCCTAGTTAAAGATGCTAGGGAAGAAGCTCACCGGTCGGAGCGTCTCCTTCAGAAACCCCCTCAATATCAATGAGCTCATCGTCACCCTCAGCAGTAGCTACGATGGGAGGCTCGTCTCCTGATAGTCGACCCGTGTCCCGAGGAAGCTCTCCTTCCTCCGAGGGGAAGAGGTACCTGTAATCCATCCCAGTCAAAGCTCAGCACGGGCGGGGAAGTCAAATGATCCACCACTCGAGAGATCAAGTGCTCAGTTACATACCTGACAGTCCCACACTGGAGGACTCCACCAGCCCCACCGTACAGGCCGACACTACAGTCGGCAAAGGTGGGAGAGGCACCCTCGTCAGCAACGGCGATGGTCTACCCAACGGGTCCTCAACGGTGGCTGAGGGCACAAAGGTCACCGGTCCCGACTCATCTCCTAAAGATGGCAGGGCCCCCGGCGGGCCGACATCTGCCAATTCCCAGATCATCTCTAGGGTCACCGCCGCGTCCTCACCTGCCAAACTAGCAACACGAGTCAAGTCAATAATTTTGACTTGCAAAAAAGGAGCTCAATAGCAAGATCCCCTCAACGGCAGTCGGGCACTCACCCTGACGACTACCGGCCACCATAGACCCTAGCTCGTTTGCCTGGCCAGGCGCTTCACCCTGTGTCTCAGCAGGGGCCTCGGCCCCTGGTGCCTCTACCCCCCGTGCATAATCCGGAAAGTCACAACAAATAACAAGAGGCAAACCTAAGCTGCGGCATACGCCCAAGGTTCGAAACGCTCACCTGCACGGGCTCCTCTTGTAGCTGTCCATGACTCGAAGTCGGGGAAGTCCTCCATGTTGGGAAAAGGTTCGCTCATCAGGCGCGTAAGATCCTCCATGTCAACCTCCCCTCCAGCTCCCTCTTCACGCGGGGGATCTGCCTCTCGAGGAGGCGAAAAGGTCACCTCCACACCAGTCGCCAGCGGAGCTACGACAGACAGACGAGTCCAAAAAAATAGGATTAGTCAATAATCCTGGCTAAACCAGACGAAAAACAAAGGGGTTGGGGCGACACTCACTCAAGGTCATCTCCTCCTCAACTCGCTCTCCAGTCTCGAGTCCCTCAGATGACCCACATGTTTCAACCGTGGCATCAGCCACACGGGGGCGCTTCCTCCGCGGCCGCAGACTTCCGTCTCCATTCCCTGAGGATGTTTCCGTGGAGGGCTGGTCCTCCTCTACCGCAGGATCTGCTGACAAACACAGCAATATACAACATCTCAGTTCTGTAGCCAAGAATTACATAATGAAAGAAAGAGAACAGACTAAGGGAGGAAAGCCTGACCTGAAGCCCCAAAGGGGGTCAAGGGTAGAGGCACTAGTTGCTCCATCCCTATCGCCAAGGCTCGGGCCGCCATCGTCATGGCCTCCCGAATGTCCCGTGGGGTACGGGCGCACTCAATCTGGGACACAAACTCCATGGGTCCAGCTAACCCAACTGCATGGGCGATGTGTCACCTCCAGTCATCGACCGCTGTATCGGCAAAGCTCCCGTGTGGGAGCTCCCGGTCCAGTGACCTTCTGCCCCAGATGCCACAATCCGCCAGGAACTGAGTCCACCAAGCCCTAGGTGCCCTCGGTCGAGACACCTTCGCTCTGGTCGCAGTCGCCGATGCCCGTCCAAGGGGCTTTAGTGCCCCTCCGTTGCTTCGGCTCCCAGAAGACGAACCCCGGCCACTCTGGGGCCACTGCGCTGCAATCCGCTCGACCTCTCGGTGGATCCGAGCAACACAGGTCCTCAAGTACCCCTCATCCAGTGCAATGAGAGGTAGATCCTCCCTCAGCAGATGACTCTCCTCCGCCTTCCTAATCACGGAGGCCTTCTGTCGGTAGAGGTGACTGTACCCGAACCACCACCGGGCGTAGTGCACGTTGAATCATCCCCGACGACCCTGCTCCGGCATCGGAAGTCGCTCCGGCTCTCGACGGTAGTAGAAATCCCACCAGGCCGTGGCAAGAAGGTGGGTGTCCTTGCCCTTGTACTGTCTGCCCGTCAGATGGAACTCCCTGTTCAGAGGAATCCTCTGGTCGTACCCGAAGTTTCTGGCAAAGCGATGGGGGTAGTACGGCTCCAGGAAGCTCGTCTCCGACCGGTGCAATGCCAACACGGCTACTCGAGTGCTCAGTATCCACTCAGTCTGTGGTCTCGTATCGGTAGTCCCTTGACTGGGATGGGCGCTGGCCGCCCCTCCACCTAAAGCCCCTAGAAAGAGGCCGAGGTCCCTCGCTGCACTGTCGAAGGGCAGTCCCTCCTCGCCCTGGGCAGGCAGGTAACAAAGGGCCCTCCTGGGCCCCTCGAGCTGCTCCTCTGCATCCCCATCCGGCTGCCCAGTGAAGCTAAACAAAAGTGGAGCTGTCGGGTTCGCCACAGTACCCCGCATCACCAGTCCCGGGAAAAGCAACCCGGCCCACACACTAAGGTAGTGGGTCGGTAGAAGTATACTCCTCTCCCTCGGCGCTAAGTGTGCCGCCAGAACTCCAAGCCCCTGGTAAATGTTGGCCAGTGCAGCGGGAGCTAGAGCCAACTGCCTCCCCTCAGCCAACAAGCAAGCTGGCCATAACAACTTGGCTCTCAACAGTCCGTCCTTTCCGTGAGGAACTACGAAGGTCACCAGCCAATATCCCAGATATGCTGCAAGATATGTCACATCTGGCAGACCATGGGGATTCCACCCCTCCCGTGGCGCATATACATATCTGGAGTACGTCTGAAAGCGTAGCTTCACCTCTGTGTACTCCTCCCAAGGAGTCTGATCCCAGGCAAACTCCTGGTAAAAGTAGAATGGCCCGTTGTAGAAGTGACGGACCCAAACATTCAGTGGAACCCGGGGAGTCTGAGCAGCGCTTTCTCTCCCCGCCAGAGCCAAATCTCTTCAAGTATTTATCAGATACTGGTAACTGTAAGGCACTCGGTATCTCCCCAGTTCGTCAGTGTGACTGCTGTGGAGGTCATCTAGCACCACCTCCTCATATCCCTCACCGACAACTAGCAAGCCGGAGATCCGGAACAAAGTCCACAAGTCGAGGCTGGTCTCCCCCTCTACTATTGCCACCGTGTTCCAACGACGGTTGAAACGCTCCAGCAAGCCCTGAAGTAATCCAGTATAGCACGGGTACGCGTATATGGCGGCAATCACCGCGTACCTAATCCCAGCTCGATCCAACAATACCCGGTAATGGTGAACAATTCCCATCAACCACTCTGTGGCACCCTGGCGATAGTAATGCGACGAGATCACTATCCAGCGGCCGTACCAGCTAGTGACGGTCTGTCACATGATCCCATTCAGCATATTGTGGTCATCGTAGCCCTCTCCAGCATACTGCACACCAACGGGCTCCAACACCAATCCAGCATTCCCCTCTGTCTCTGTGCGATGGTGGCCATGCAGATCCCAGCTAGCAGGGCCAATCGGCCCGACCCTGACTCCAGACTGCTCCGCCATGCCGAAGAACCCCAGGCACTCGATGTTGGGAAACTGGCGCTGCCTCCAATAGTCCTCTGAAAAGCTCAGGTAGCTGCAGAAAGCGGTGCCAAGCAGGCTATCCCTACCGATCAGAATGGCCCTCTCAAGCTGGCGGTAAGCTCCTGGAATCTGTGAGTCGCACTCCTCCGCTCTAGGAGGGGCATAGCTACGGATGAACTCAAGCAGGTGGCGATCAAGGGGGAACTCCAATGGATAGCCCCCGCTCCGGTCATAACTGTATAAGTTGCCCGCCTCCAGAATTCGGGCCACCTCCACGGCCCCTGTTCCAGCTGTCTGCTCACCAATTGGACGCTCCGCCACGATCAGATGGCCCCGGTCTAATTGCTCTACACCAGCCACGGTGATCACAGGTGCATCTAAAGGGTGCATCGGTCGATCAGTCCGTTGCACCCAGTGGTCCTCCTCCCAAGCCAGCCGCCTCGGGACTCGCCCATCTCTGCCAAAGCATGCCATAGCTGCAAGGCAAGGCACCCAGAAAAAGAGTCAGCATATCAAAAAATCCATATGTGCAACACAGCAAAATAAAGACATATGAAGCGTCAAAATACAACTACAACAACTCAGAAAGAGGATCTCACGGGCCGTACGCCCTCGTCCCCGCCTCCGACGCACATCCCGTGGGGGGCATTTGTTATACCCCGACTATTTCCCAGCCAAAACGATAAGGAATAAGGATTCGGGCATTTCCCCGAACACCTTCAAGCCACGGGCTACCTAGCCCTTTCTACAACCCTAAAGGTCCCCACAAGGGTCCCGATCAACTCACCGTGACGCGCGGCAGCACAAACAAGTGTTCAGGGTCAATCCCGGCCACTCTCATACGGGCTTTGCCCGCGTCCTATATGGCCACCCGGGATCACCCGGGCGCGCCCCAACGTTAAGCCACGCCACGTGGCATCCAACAAAAGAGTCGCGGGCCCACTCTGAGACTCTTCATTCAACCCTCCAAGGTCAAAGGGAGACCCGAGCAAGTCAACCACATGCTTTGGAGGCCAGCAGCATGTACGTACGGCTCACACATGTGTGTTCGGCATTTTTCTGAACACCTTGTGGGCACGTATATTTCAACCCTTCTACACAAGACCACGGGCCAGCCCGTGGTTCCAGTACACCAGTTGGGTCCTACAACGACCCCCCAGCAAGTCGGGGCCACCCCCGACCCTCAGACACGTGGCAACAAGCCACTAAACTTATTTCTCGGGCCAACCCGAGGCTACCCTGTCAACCCACCGTACAACATGGCACGCAACACGAGGTAAGGCCCATGGGACCCAAAATGCCTCCTTCCAACCCCTATGAACTTCTACCTGATGCGGGACGAGACCACGGACACGACAAGCTCGTGACTGCCCCTTAACGAGGGAAGCGTCGGATGTGCGCGGTTGAGAAACCGGTTGTGAGCTAGGGTGGTCGGCTCTCACTTGTGCCCAGATCGGGTCACGGGATGGTAACGCTCTCTCTCGCAGCAGCGGTGATATAAATAGAAAGTGAGCTAATTACCCTATCATGCTCTCTAGTAGTGGCATAAGCAAGTATATATGAAAATTAAGCAAAATGCCAAGTAAGGGAGCGAATGCGATACCTCCACGCGCTCGGCGTGGGGACGACGGACCCGGCCGAAGTCGTACTCCCGGAACAATTATACACGGATATTACAGAAATGCAACTCACTGCCCACTTCACGCAGGGAGGTAAAGGGCTACACAATGGGGTCCGGGAGGACCGAATTCGGGTTGACGGGCAGCTTCTCGCGTTGATTCGGCAACACCCGAACACGTGACGGTGGGGCCCACGTGCTGTCCGGAGGGGCCGTGTGGGACCCGGTGGCACCGCTGTAGTGGTGGATGCTCGGAGGGTCACTCCTTGGGATGGCGGCACGCTGGTTCGCCGGCCGGAGGCCCGGCGGCTCCGTTCGGCACCGGTCGGAAAACCCGATCGAAAATCTGCCGGTTCTGTATTTCGGCGCGCACTCTGGCGAGAATGGACGCTGCGATCAGCCCCGATGTCGGATCGACACAAGACTGGCGCCGTTGGAAAGCTATCTTGAAGTTATTTAACCTAGCTCCAAATATCTGGCCTGGATCTGCTTGGATCTTGACTTATGGAATTTTCAATCTCCTATTGTATAGTAACTGAAGACTCAGACCTACAGAGAACTTGACTGTGGATTGCCTTTGACCGTGAGGTAGACGTTCGAATCTGGGGTTGTGTTCTTCAAAAACGTTGTGGGAACTTGAGCTGGGAAGATGGAAAAATTGGTTTGGATCCGTTTGGATGTGTCTATGATTTTCTGTGATTTGTTTAGTGGACGAAGGTCGGATCTGGGAACTGGGGGACAGAACTGTAGCTGGGACTGAGAACGATTTTTATAAAATATGAAATGGACGAACCAAAAATTGAGACAAATTTTGGATGAAGGGGTGGATGGGTGTAACCTCCAGTAAAATTTTCCGAACCAAAATAAATCACAAAGTGGACCTAAGACATAAAACTCAGGGCTACTATCACTATAGATAGTGACAGAACAGATCTGAGATTGAGAGTTGAATGAAATGGTAAGGATATGAAACGGTGGATTTTGAACCTCAAATTTTTTGTGGAGAAGGGGACAGAAGATAGGAACCAACCCGCAAAATTTCAAATCGATCAGAACTGGTGGCTGGCTTCAGGAATTCACGAACCACACCTCTATCCAGCAGGATAGAAACTTGATGACGATTCCACGGCGGCTCGAAGGCGGCACGAACGGCGGCGGCGGCGGTACAAACGATCACCGGAGGTTGAGAGGGGAGGAAGGAGATAGAATCCACTCTAGATCTGGGGTTGGGGAAGGAAGAACAGCAAGGGAGGAGAGAGGGGCGCACCAAGCTTCAAGCCTTGCAACAAAATTCTGATTTTTTTTCATTAATTCTACTAAAATGAGAAATTACAACTCTTTATAGGTTACATGCCAAAGCCAATATCTACCCTTAGATCTAGGTATGGTGGAAAGGATGGCTGGGATTGGATGTGACCAACCACAAAAATAACATATTTAAAGGAAGCCAATTCCTAATTTTTACAACATGTGGTCAAAGAAAGGAAGGAAAGAAAAAAAAACTAAACAACCTAGCCTAATGGAGCCAAAAGAGGGGGCGCCCCCCTTCATGGGCCAAGGGCCATTCATGGACCATGAACCATCCACAAGCCCATGCTAGACTTGGACCCTTCCAACTTAGTTGGCCCATGAGGGAGTGTAACCCAATTTGGGCCTTAAGTGCATTAATGACCCATTAGAAACCTAATGACCCAATATGGCATAAGCTCCTTAATGGACTCTACTAATGGCAACCTAGCCATGGACTCTACATTACAAATGGCCCATTGGCTTGATATAAGCCTTACAAGGAGCCCAAATGAAATAAATTACACAATTACAATCTCACACAAGCCATAACACACAAATACACTTCACCCGTGTATGAAAATCACCTTTGATGCCCCATCACTACCCTTGGCCTTAGGCCAAATCCAAGGCCCGTCAGCCACTTACACGGCTCGTTCGGCAACCCGGGGTGTGTCGGGCATTTACCCAAACACCTTGCGAGCGGCTACTCGGACTCAAAGAACAACGGCCCCAAGGGCCCATGTCAGCCTCCCGAAGGTCAAAGTCCATCGGAGGACGTCCCAAGGCAACACAAGAAGACCCCCGGGGGCCATCCCCCAGGGTTATAGCCGGCCCGGGGCCAATTCACCCTGGGGGCATGGCCGCGTGCCCCAGGGAGGGCGAACTCCCTGGGGGCCGTGCCCCTCTCTCCAGCTCGGTGGTCCCACGACCCCACTCAGCTCAGGTTCACTCAATTACGGTCCTACGATGCGGTTCGTGTGCCGTACCAGTTCGAGGGGTCGACGCGTGGACGTGGAAGCACAAAGCGACCGCACGACGGGTTTGTCCTCAAGTCAACGCGCACAAGTCTCTACAAGCCGCCACGTACCCTTCACCAAATTGTACATAGCCAAATTGGGGAGAAAAAAACCCCCAAAATGGAATTTTATAGGGTGGGGACCAGCCCCCCCTCTCTCTCCTTGCGAACCCGCCTAAACCCCCCAGGGGGGGTTTACGCGGACCAGCCAGGACCACCTGGTTGGTCGGCGTAAACCCCCATTCAACCAAAAAAAAAGTATTTTTTAATGGTCCGCCTAAACCCCCATCCGAGGGGCCGTAACCCAGTGCACTATTCCATTGGGTTTACGCGGACCAGCTCACCCCCCTTAGCTGGTTTGCGTAAACCCCCTTGTGACCCTTCACCTTCTCTATAAAAACCCCCTAGGGGGCAAGGCATTGAAGTGCATGCATCTCCAAAGGATTCAAGGCAATTCAAGTGCTTCGGCTCCAAGCAACGAGGTAAAGAGAATTGTGTGAGGGTGACTTGTTCGGCGGTCTGCTACGCCGGGGGTATGTCGTTCGCACTCCCCCCACGCCGTATGTAGCTGTCACACACGAGTCGACACCCACCGTATGTGAGACGTTGTGATATGGGCGGACGTCCCCTCATGCCGGGATTTCCCCTCGCACGCTCGTCGGTCGCAACCACACGCGTGCCATGATGCCATGCTCACTCGCAGTTACGAGGCCACGTCCGACCGTTCAACTCGAGTCGCGACCGGCCCTCGCCCAGATATCGGATCGATGTATCCCCCAGTTATCCAGTCATAGGCCTCCCAATCGGCACCATGGCTATGGCCCACGGCACGGGAGGACCCCTCTGTAAAATGCTCATATGTGCATCCATCACGCATCGACCCGGGGACCGACCTACACGTCGGAATTGTCCCGCGGCATGCGCCAGTTGTACTTTGGCCTTCACGGCTCTCCTGTAAAGAAATATACGTCTCAGCACAACATTGCCGATTAGACGAGTGCTCTCGCACCCGCGTCCCAGCCTTCAACCTTCTATCCATATTCCTCGGCATCCGTGCCTAACACTCCAACCCCCAGTAAACACCCCTCGGTCCAACACACACCCCTAGCTGCTGAATGCCCCCAGCCCTCCACCCATGGCTTCAGACATACATACAGACTTCTCTTCAGCATGGAACGAAGGTATTCGGATTCAATCCGATGTAAATAAACACTGGTTGCTTACGGCCGGTGGGGAAAGACGTCAAGTACACAATTCCCGCAATCGCCTACGCACTCACACCCATGGAACCCCTTCTCTCCACGTGTCGCACGATCGCCCGAGCCCACGTGTCGCGCCCTGGTGGCGCTTCCCCGGTCAAACCTTGGTTCCATGAGTGATTGTCGAGAGATCGACTGGCACACCCGCATCTTGTCCGGTTAACCCTTATCCCGACACTTCCGTGCCATTCAACCCTTTTCGACTTTTCGTAAAAAGGAGAGTGCCCGATACCGCCATGAGAGGCATGCACCCGTAAGGAGGATACCCGAGATAAATCAAACTCCCGTATTTTCCTTCCCCATTGTATTCCTTCCTTCACCCCGGTTAATCGGCATAAAAACCCGTGCAACACCAGTCTACGTGAACTCTCATATCTTACCTTGAACATATCTTGTTATTTGTGTTACTTTGGTTTATTCACGTGTTTCATCGTATTTTAGTGACTTATCTTACACTCTAGAGTTAAAATGTTAATTACTTAAACATTGCCTTCATGTTGATACGAAGATACCTACTTGACATGTGTGCTCATTCCCTTCTTTTCCAGTCTTTTTTAGGAAATTCTAGCAGGTCGGATTCAGACTATTCAAGTGATGGATCCGAGAGTGATTAAAGAAGGAGAGAAGCCTTAGATTGTCATTAGTTGATAGTCAAGAGTCGCGATGTAATTTTCCATTTTATTGAGTCTAGTTAGTCAAAGAGTCAAGAGTCAACCTTATGTATTGTTTATTATTATTTAAATAAAGCAAATATTTTGTTCAAATATTGTGCATTCATTTCTTATGTGTGAATGTGTTAGCGCTCTGATTATATTGCTCGCTTGAGGCGTACTAGCCGACTGTTCACGTTCCCGATTGTTTCCACTGCATAATCTCGGGACGTGACATTCTCTCCCCCTTTGACATTATCAAAAACTCGAACAGATAGTGAAGGTAGGAAAGCTACAAGGTGTAGAAATCATGCAAACTAGAGCTGAAGCAGAACTATAGAAATTCAGTGTAGATGAAGTTTGAGCAACTGGTGTTGAAGGGACTGAATGATAGAGAAAGTGGGGGTGCAGAAAAAGCATGGGGCATCTGACATTGCTCACATATTAGAGTTTTCATTTCTTAAAAAAAATAACATTGATGTGACACGACCTCGGACCTAATGCAAGCAAGCACAATCGCATTCAAAACGGGCCAAATTGGGCCACCGCTCTATCGTCACTCACCCAAGCCCGGGGTGACTTGGCAATGCCAAGGGGAGGATGTGGGGTTGGGCCCTTGTTGGTAGAGGGCCAGCAAGGCCAAGACTTGATTCTCAAAGGGTGGGGATGCCCAAATCAAGGGGGCCGACAAAGTGCCAAAGGCACCGGTTGCAATATTCCCACGGTGATCACTCAAGTTTATGGGGCTTGAGGATCGGGCTCTCACTCGCATAACCAGCGGAATTAGAAACTAATATTGAAAGACAAGCACTAAGTGGAGTGAAGGTTTGAGCACTTACTCGACCGGATTGAAGAAACCGGTCCCGGTCGGAGACGAGGGCGAGCGGGGAGGCGAGTGGATCCCCACACGCCGCGGCGGTGTCGCTTGACCTGCCCAAACAAGTTACAACACTACACCTCACGTAGGAGGGGGATCTTGGGGTGGGGGTTAATAGAAATTACAATCAATACTACCTCCACACAGGGAGGGACCTTCAACCGGTCAAGCGGGGTGGGGAAACTAAAGCAAAGAATGAGGAATAAGGGTGGACGCCGAATCTGCTTGCTATCTGTGAGCCGGGACAGAGAGTCGGTGTTGCTGCTGTAGATCTTGATCAAGAATTTTGTTGATGACGAAACCAGATGGAAACCTTCGTAGCTGGAAGGGGAATGCCTAAGAATTTTCTTAATTTCTTCTGGAGTCGCTGCTGGTCGGGGCAGGAGCTTGAACAGGGCCTCTCGGACTAGCAGGGGCAGGTCACCAACAGTAGGATGCAGAGGCTGTCCTGGCCGCTCCCGAACTCCAAATTTGATGCCGTCAGCGCCGTTATAACCGTGGGTGAGCCCTCTTTACAGAAAAAGAAACAGGGACACCAGAAGAGGTCGAAGACAATCTGTGGAACCAGAAGAGTGAGGAGGGGTCGGTGCAGACTGTAGAAGGCAGAGCCGCCCGTTCGGGAGAGAAAATTGGTAACGTCTGCTCCCGGATGCTGAATGAACTTTCGCTTCTTGAATCTGAAACTAGACAGGCCAAAGAGGAACTTTGAAGAAGAACTTGAAGACTGATTCCTTCAGGGTCCGTCGTGGCAGAGCTTCTAAACTGGTTCAGGTCTGTAGCCGAGGCAGAACCGCGCAGCTGTGGAAGAATGGACCTCCAGGATGTCTCGGAGATCGGAAGAAGACAAAACCACTTCGGTTGCGAAGACGACTGGCAGACGCTTCCGACGATGGCGCTTGGGTCTTCAAACTCGTCCGGAGGTGATCGTGGTGGCCGCTGCAAGCTGCTGCTCTGCTGTAGATCTTCAGTTGAGAGCTGTAGGTTGATGATGATGGGGGGAATGGGGTATATGGGAGGGGAAATGGGGGTGGATGAGTGTGGGGAAAGCCCGGGCTGTGAGGGGGTCTAGGAGGGGGTGTTCTAAGGTGGGGGAAGGGAAGAATGGGGTCTGGAAGGGGATCTAACAGGTGGTGGGAGGAGGAGCTACGAATTTGGGAAGGTGGGTGAGAGGAGAAGGTGAGGGGGGGCACAAGTGAGTGGAGGGAAGGGTGGATTTCAAATTCAAATATGCTTTGGAAGTTGTGGGGTTGTGTGGGGAAGGGGTTGATTGTGTTGGAATGGGGAAAGTGGTGTTGGAATGTGGAGGATGGTGTTGGAATGGTGAGGGATCTCCTTGGGACTAGGGGGTGGAGTAATGGAGGCCATGGGGAAGTGGAGGGCTTTAATGATGGTAGGTGGGGGTTGAGGTGGTTGGGAAAGGAGGAGAGAGAAGAAAATTCGAAATTGGGTGTTGAGGAGAGAGAAAGTGGAGTGAAAAAGAGGGATTAGGAGAGGGAAGGGTGGGGAATCTCTCCCCTAGGGTTTCTCACCCAAAAAATGTTGGAATCACTCCACTAAACTAAGCTTTGGATACTCAAATGGCATTTTTCATTGATTCATTCATTAAGTTGAAATGGGGGGAATGTGGTCCTATATATAGGAAACCCACATTTCTACAAAAGTCCCTTATAAAAGACTCAATAACAAATAACCGAAGGGGTAGGGGGGGCTCATGGGCCAAGCCCGAAGAATTGGGCCCAATAGCACATTACACAATCTAATGACACTCAAACTTAGGAAAATAAATGCAAGACCTAGGAACATGACTCAAATAAAAGGGAAAATACATCAAATGACTCAAATAAAATTACATAGGACTTAAAATTAAATGACTAAACCATGCCGGATGCAACCGGGGTGAGGAGACGAACGGTAAACGTGGGCATGGGAGGTGATGTCCCCATCATACTCCCGGGGTGCGGAGAACTCGACTCTGTCGAGTAAGTGTCCTTCCCTCCTTGGAGGGTGTAGAAGTGGTACCGCCCTCAAGTTTCTCGAACGAGACCGATCCATCCACCTGCTGAGATAGCGCTCATATACCTTGCTCCGAGTGGTAGTGACTTGTTCATCCAATATTTGGTCAATTTGTTCACGCTGGGCTCTCTTGGCCTGTGGTTTATCATCATGGGTGGGTGCTCTCTCAAGGGAAGAAGTAGGCTCAATCTCCTCACTAGGTACCACCGTGGGTCCCTTATATGGCACTAGGTCGGCAACATTGAATGTGGGACTTATTCCATACTCCTCATAGAGATCTAACTCGTTGGCATTTGCACCTATGCGCCTCAAGACCTGGAAGGGACCAGCCCCACGTGGCCTCAGTTTAGAGTTGGCTCCCGGGGAGAGCCTCTCCATCCTTACCATCACAAGGTCACCCACTTGGAATTCTTGGTGATGCCGATGAGAGTCGGCCAGCCTTTTATAAGCCTCATTCTTTTTGCTGATGTGCTTGCAAAGGTTTTCATGCAATTTTGTGAATGCTATCCTTTTAGTGGTTATGGGTGGACCTGGACAACCATAGATGGACCTATCCTGCCATGATGCCAGATGGACCATGATGAACCTTGGTGGGCCGGTGCAACCATTTGTGGACTTATCATGCAATGTTGTCATGTAGACTTTGGTGGGCCTAGGTGGGCCGGGGCAACCGTAGGTGAACCTATCATGTAAGGTGGTGATGAATGTGGGGGGGCCCGGACATCCGTAGATGCTTTTGACATGCTTAAGATCCATGATGAATGAAGGAGGACCATGACATCCGAATGTGGCCCACTCATGCTTTCTACTTGACATGTGAGTGATATGAATGAATGGACCCAACATAGTGTTCATGCCAAGGGGTGTGGAAAGCCTAGACACATGCATGCTTTTCCCAAAAGTGACTTCCATGTGTATAGGTGTGGGACAACCTTTGAACTCTCATTGGAAAGGATCGAATGGATCTAAGAAGGTGGTCATCATGGGATGGGGCACCACCTTATTCCCTAGGGATATATGGTCCAAGGTTATGGCTCCCAAGGTGCAGCCCGGGTCATGGATGAGGTGGGTTTGGCCCAATATGGTGAGTGAGGGTAGGACATGGTGGGTTGTTGGTAAGATGGTTGGGTCATATGAGTCCCTTGACTCCCATTGGAAGGGATCATATGGATCGTAAAATAGGTCACTTAGGGGAAGGAACTCCATGTCCTCAAGATCCTTAAAAGGTGTTAAGTCATCCTTCCCTATGATAGTTGGGCCAATGTTCTTGACAAGTGGGTCGGCCATGAGTGGAGGGCTTGGCTTTCTACCCGAGATAAGAAGCTCTAAATCGAGGAGAAGGTTGGGCTCATCCGGTGTAGGGAGGAATAGAAGGAGGTCGCTAGTGTAGCAACCATTGGTGCAAACCGAGGTGATAGACCCAATGCATAGGTGTAGGAGGCTAAGGCTCCTAGGTTGTTCGGCCATAGGAGTCAACATGCTAGTGAACTCAATTTGCCATTCTAAGCCCCTAAGAAAATCCTCTAAGGTCTCCACTTGATAGGATGCTTGGATTGTGGTGTGATAGGAGAAGATGGGCACTAGGGGAAAATTTTGTTCTATGGGAGGGCAAACATGGGTCGAGGTCTCTCTAATTAGGCTCTTCCTTAGCAACCTAACAAGGGACTCTTCTAAGATGAATTCGGCCTTATCTAGAGGGGGTGGTGTAGGGTGAAGATCCTTGTGCGAGGCTTCCTCTTCAATTGGGACATGGGTGCTCTCTATGGAGGGGATAGGTTCCCGATGGATATTTGTCTTCATGTGGCAAAGCGGGTGGACTACTTCTTCCAAAACTAATGGAGTGGGAAGGTTCTTTGATGGTGGGCTGATGATGGCCGGAGTATGGTGCACCCGGGGTGGTGAACGAGGGTGGGATTCCCGCGGGTGGGAGAATAAAATGTTGTTGAATTTAAAGGTTCCCGAAAGGTGTGGCGGACGCACAAGGCAAGTCCGACGTGTTGGGTCGATGTTGGCATTCCTTTCATCTAACCATTTCTTACCTAGGATTATACATGGACCTGCCAATGTTCCCTTTTGACACCAAGCCCCATCCAAATACTTAATCTTCCCGAACCATTTATGGAATTCAATAAAGACTTGGTCTCCATTGTGCACAATTTGTCTGGTCCTACTAAGAGAGGTAACGATATCGGGGGACACCCAATTTTCAGATTCTAGGTCAATGAAATCAATTTCTACGGGCTTTCCATTAGGTAAGCATGCATGGGATATGATTGGGAGAGGAGCCATGTGACCCAAGACTCAATGTTAACAATGATGGGCTGACAATGCACGGTTCGGACAAGAATGCAAGCATGCCCTAGGACTTGACTTGTAGAGACAAGTCAAAGACTTGCTCTGATACCACTTGATGTGACACGACCTCGGACCTAATGCAAGCAAGCACAATCGCATTCAAAACGGGCTAAATTGGGCCACCGCTCTATCGTCACTCACCCAAGCCCGGGGTGACTTGGCAATGCCAAGGGGAGGATGTGGGGTTGGGCCCTTGCTGGTAGAGGGCCAGCAAGGCCAAGACTTGATTCCCAAAGGGTGGGGATGCCCAAATCAAGGGGGCCGACAAAGTGCCAAAGGCACCGGTTGCAATATTCCCACGGTGATCACTCAAGTTTATGGGGCTTGAGGATCGGGCTCTCACTCGCATAACCAGCGGAATTAGAACTAATATTGAAAGACAAGCACTAAGTGGAGTGAAGGTTTGAGCACTTACTCGACCGAATTGAAGAAACCAATCCCGGTCGGAGACGAGGGCGAGCGGGGAGGCGAGTGGATCCCCACACGCCGCAGCGGTGTCGCTTGACCTGCCCAAACAAGTTACAACACTACACCTCACGTAGGAGGGGGATCTTGGGGTGGGGGTTAATAGAAATTACAATCAATACTACCTCCACACAGGGAGGGACCTTCAGCCGGTCAAGCAGGGTGGGGAAACTAAAGCAAAGAACGAGGAATAAGGGTGGACGCCGAATCTGTTTGATGTCTATGAGCTGGGATAGAGAGTCGGTGTTGCTGCTGTAGATCTTGATCAAGAATTTTGTTGACGACGAAACTAGAGGTAAAACCTTCGTAGCTGGAAGGAGAATGCCTCAGAATTTTCTTAATTTCTTCTGGAGTCGCTGCTGGTCGGGGCAGGAGCTTGAACAGGGCCTCTGTTTCTCGGACTACCAGGGGCAGGTCACCAATAGTAGGATGCAGAGGCTGTCCTGGCCGCTCCCAAACTCCAAATTTGATGCCGTCAGCGCCGTTAGAACCGTGGGTGAGTCCTCTTTGCAGCAAAAGAAACGGGGACACCAGAAGAGGTCGGAGACAATCTGTGGAACCAGAAGAGTGAGGAGGGTTTGGTGCAGACTGTAGAAGATAGAACCGCACGTTCGGGGGAGAAAATTGGTAACTTCTGCTCCCGGATGCTGAATGAACTTCTGCTTCTTGAATATGAAACTAGACAGGACAAAGAGGAACTTTGAAGAAGAACTTGAAGAATGATTCCTTCAGGGTCCGTCGTGGCAGAGCTTCTAAACTGGTTCAGGTCCTTAGCCGAGGTAGAACCGTGCAGCTGTGGAAGAATGGACCTCCAGGATGGCTCGGAGATCAGAAGAAGACGAAACCACTTCGGTTGCGAAGGAGACTGGCAGACGCTTTTGACGATGGTTCTTGGGTCTTCAAACTCGTCCGGAGGTGATCGTGGTGGCCGCTGCAAGCTGCTGCTCTGCTGTAGATCTTCAGTTGAGAGCTATAGGTTGATGATGATGGGGGGGAATGGGGTATATGGGAGGGGAAATGGGGGTGGATTAGTGTGGGGAAAGCCCGGGCTGTGAGGGGGTCTAGAAGGGGGTGTTCTAAGGTGGGGGAAGGGAAGAATGGGGTCTGGAAGGGGATCTAACAGGTGGTGGGAGGAGGAGCTACGAATTTGGGAAGGTGGGTGAGAGAAGAAGGTGAGGGGGGGCACAAGTGAGTGGAGGGAAGGGTGAATTTCAAATTCAAATATGCTTTGGAAGTTGTGGGGTTGTGTGGGGAAGGGGTTGATTGTGTTGGAATGGGGAAAGTGGTGTTGGAATGTGGAGGATGGTGTTGGAATGGTGAGGGATCTCCTTGGGACTAGGGGGGTGGAGTAATGGAGGCCATGGGGAAGTGGAGGGCTTTAATGATGGTAGGTGGGGGTTGAGGTGGTTGGGAAAGGAGGAGAGAGAAGAAAATTCAAAATTGGGTGTTGAGGAGAGAGAAAGTGGAGTGAAAAAGAGGGATTAGGAGAGGGAAGGGTGGGGAATCTCTCCCCTAGGGTTTCTCACCCAAAAAATGTTGGAATCACTCCACTAAACTAAGCTTTGGATACTCAAATGGCATTTTTCATTGATTCATTCATTAAGTTGAAATGGGAGGAATGTGGTCCTATATATAGGAAATCCACATTTCTACAAAAGTCCTTTACAAAAGACTCAATAACAAATAACCGAAGGGGTAGGGGGGCTCATGGGCCAAATCCGAAGAATTGGGCCCAATAGCACATTACACAATCTAATGACACTCAAACTTAGGAAAATAAATGCAAGACCTAAGAACATGACTCAAATAAAAGGGAAAATACATCAAATGACTCAAATAAAATTACATAGGACTCAAAATTAAATGACTAAACCATGCCGGATGCAACCGGGGTGAGGAGACGAATGGTAAACGTGGGCATGGGAGGTGATGTCCCCATCAAACATTCTCCATTTAGAGCAATGTTATTCAAGACCATTATTTGCATTAATGGTTCAAAGTTTATAAGCTAACATTTTAACATTTTAACATCAGAACATCAAATTTAACATATCTCCACTACCTTTCTGCTAACATTTTAAGCTCATCTTCTCATTAATCAATTCTGATGACTTCAACACTCAAGCAACAACTTTACCAACAGAGTTATTGCAACTTTAATGCATGATCATAGTTTAAAAGGTCTTGAGACAGTTGTAAGACATTTTCTGTAAGCCTCTTAAGGTGTAAGCCTTAAGGCACAGCGAGGCGTAAGTCTTAATAGACTAAGAAAATAATCTTAAAACCATAAAAAAACCTAAAAATAATAATGATTTTCATGTGTTAATGCTATATCAACTCAATGATAGATTTATGTTATTTCAAAAGTAGTAAATTATGAACCAGCTACCTAGTGTAGGTGATTCGCCACCCTTCCCCATATGTGGGAGGGCCCGAGTTCGAACCCGGTTATCCCCTCCCCGTTAAAAAAAAGAATCTATCGAGAAAAAAAAATATTGAATTATGTTTTAAGGAGAATAAAAGAAACATAAATCTTGGGTCTGTCCTACAACACCTCATTACATCACCTTCTTAAGTGATGCACAAGTCTTAAGTAAATGCCTTGAGATAGTGAAGGCGGTGAGGCATACCACCTCAATCAAAAAAAGACGTAAACCTTAAGTAAATGGCATGAGGCGCATCCCTCGAGGTGTTTTTCTAGTGCCTCACCTTGAGACTTAACCCTTAGTGCCTTTAGGCACCGCCTTTTAAAACAATGTGCATGATACAAAGAATAATGCTGAAAATTCAGAAGGAACATTATGCAAACGTGCAAAACAAACTTTAGTGCTGACTCCCCCTGAATGTGTGCATGAACTTCTAAATTTCCTGTGAAATTTTGACAAGAAGTATCCATCCTATGACTTAAATGCACAGTTGACTTATGGTACCAGGCGGAGGCATATTATTATGCATAGTGATAGCTTTCAGACAAGCTTAGCCTACCCTTCTTCATGTCACCATTTGATATACCATAAGGTCATGCAATGAAAATGCATTGAGGGGTTCAAAAATGATAGTAATGAGGAATCCCCCTCAACTTGACACTACATGCAGTATGACATATAAAATACAGTGCAGATTTATTTTCATGCATGCAGGTCCAGACATCAATAATAACAATTTGAATTATTTTTCAGATGCTATTGCCATCAATATAGAGTTCATTCTTCAAGAAAAATGAAAGGGGTAGCACCTGAGTTTCTTGCATGGGAATCTTTTGTTGGGCATGTATAGAACATGCTTGATTCTATTGTTTTGATGATGTCTGACTATGGCTCATTAAGGAGTCTTATTTGCATTTGATGATGTCAACGTTCTTATAGTCAGGTCAAAGTCAGCACTGGCATGTGAAGAGATCATGAAGATGAGCAGCAGGGCAAGGTTGAATTCAATTTACATAAATATAAAGAAGCAAGAACCTACCAAGGTTGAAAAGAAACTCAAGATGTAAAGGCATAAAAATTGAGGCAACTGGCTACACAGAAATCAAGATAGATGATGAAAAACTAAATATTGTTGGCTACACGGAAAATAAGGTAGGAGATGCAAAAAGAATGGAATTTAAAAGAGAAAGCCAAGTTGATTTCAGTCAATACTTGACCAAGAAAAGTTTGACCAAGTCAAAGTCAACATGGTCAACCCAGTCACACGCCTTCACAAATGGCTATACAAGCAAAGGCGACGATTCTGACACATAAGGGTGACAAATAGGTGATACCCATGTCAATTGGCCCGTAAGGTAGTTTTCATAAGGGTGGTGTCGACCTCACGGAACTATAGTGTTGACCTCACCAGCTCCAGCAGCCATCCGTCTAATGAAATCTCAAAGGGTGGTGTCGACCTCAGGTTCTCAGGAGGTCGACCTCAGAGCCCTCACAGAAGCCGTTGAAGAAGCTCATTACAAGGGTGGTGTCGACCTTAGAGTTTCAGGAGGTCGACCTAACGCTCCTTCTAGAAGCCGTTATAAAAGGGATTTTACAAAACAATGTCAACCTCACCTCTCAGCAGGTCGACCTCACTAAAGAAGAAACTGAAAAGTATTCTGTCCGATCTGTCCTTTCGAAAACTATTCAGAGAATAAAATATTCAAGCGTAAACCTCTATAAACACACCTTTTGAGGTCTGGAGGAAGGTTCCTTGGTCAGAAGTTCTGCCATCTCATTATAACATATCAGAACATCTTTTTGAAGAAAACCATGTCAGGGGGAAAATCCGCAAAGGTCTTCCCTGCCAGACAAACTGTCTCTTCTGTCCTAAGAAAAGACTTGTCAGGTGGTCAGCCTTCTAAATGCATACTGGACAAAGCCATGTCTCTCTGCCACAGCTCTCACATAAGGTCCACTCTCTCCTGCCACTATCCTATCCTAGGACTGGTCTGAAAAGCCCTGCAAGCTCAAGACAATATCCTCAGAATATTTTCTACAAAGCCAAGAAAAGATGTTAGAGGGAAATTTGACTTTCCAGTTGCTTCCTTATATCCGATGGATCAAGACAAGCTCTGTTGAAAGAAGGTCTGTGGTCAAAGGAAATTGTTTGAATTTGAACCAGACTTCTTGGAGGGAAAATCCTCCACCAAGTTCCTCTATATATATGTGTGTTGGATATATGTTGTTTTGATGATATTTGAGTTTGATTCATTACAAGTCTATTGAATTGATTCAACTATGCTTCAACATGCATGATAAATGTTGTTCATACCTCCGTGCTATGCTCATCATGAAAAGACTCTCTTGAGTACAAGGCACTCAGCCAAGTTGACTTGGGGAGCAACTGCAAGCAACAACAAGATCAGCAGCAGAAATGGCAGTTCAAATGAGAAGCTTTGTACATGTTCACTCTAAGGTGATAAGGGATTTCCCCATATTGTTTTGAGGTTGAAAATAAGTGGAAAGAACATCAAAGGTCAAGGTGCTTGCATATGATGGAACTTAGTTGCCAAGGTTCATAGTAACTCAAGGTGCAAAGGCAGAATTCAGCTGAGAATTGCAAGTTCAAGAGAACTGCTCCGACCTCACAGCCTCACTGCTCCGACCTCAGGCTTAACTGCTCCGACCTCAGGTCATGCTGCTGCATCGACCTCACCATGTTTATGCTCCGACCTCTTCAAGCTTTCAAATCAAAAGTGTCGACTCCATGTGTCGACTCCTTCTCATGGACGTTCTGTCATGCCACACTGCTTTGACCTGACCTTTACAAGAGGTCGACCTCAGGCTTTTCACAGAAGCCATTTGACAGGTAATGTTCAACTGCTGCTTCGACGCACAGGTGGTGCTGTATCGACGCACCAGAAGATTTCCAAGCCTTATCTGTTAAACGGCTTTCACAGAGGATGCCTCATGCCCCTATGAAGCTGCATCGACCCATGAAGATCCTGCTCGCCAGCAACTCAAAGAAACTGTGAAGCTGCATTGACGCGATGGCATGCGGCATCGACGCAATGGCCTTCCAGAAGTCATTGTAAACGGCTTTCATAGAGGATGCCTCGATGCACCTATGAAGCTACATCGACCCCTGGAGATCCAACTCGCTAGCAACTCAAAGAAACTGTGAAGCTGCATCGACACGATGGCCTGCTACGTCGACGCTCCAGAAGACTTCGAGCCTTTATCTGTTAGACCTGCACAGTTTTCGAAGCTCATCCAGAGAGTAAAAAACTCAGGCGTAAACCTCCAAATACACACCTTTTGAGGTCTAGAGGAAGGTTCCTTGGTCAGAGGTTCTGCCATCTCATTATAACATATCAGAACATCCTTTTGAAGAAGACCATGTCAGCGACCAAATCTGCAAAGGTCTTCTCTGCCAAGAAATGTGTCTTATGTCTTAAGAAAGGACCAGTCAGGTGGTCAGCCCTCTAGTATATACTGGACAAAGCCATGTCTCTCTGCCACAACTCTCACATAAGGTCCACTCTCTCCTGCGACCGTCCTATCCTAGGACTGGTCTGAGAAGCCATGCCAACTCAGAGTCGACTCCCTGCAGAGCATCTACCTCAATCCAAGAGAAAATTTTGGAGGAAAATTATCTCCCTTTTGCACTGCTCCCTTATGACCAGAGGATCAAGTCAAGGACTGCTGAAAGAAGATCAGTGGTCAGAACATTTCAAATTTGAATTGGTCCTATTGCAGATTCCTTGGAGGGAAATCTTCTACCTGGTTCTCCTATTTATAGTCTTGAAGCTTCTATTGGAGAAGCGGCTGCAGCTGCTGTCTTAAGAGAAAAAGCCTACGTCCTCCCTGTGCCTTCAATAGAAACCTGTGATAAAGAAAAGAAAGGAGTGTAAAAGAGCAACCCAATCCTGGTTCGAGTTCAACCAGTGGTGAGAAAGGAAGAAGAAGCTGAAAGGAGTGCACCCCCTCCTTGCAGCCGGCCTGAGTTTGATAGAGGTTCAAGACTTCGATCTGTAGCCACTGTTGCCTCTTCCCCGTATTAGTTTTTTTGGTTTTACTTCTATATTTGCAATCTTTAAACCGTGGGTGTCCGATACTCTTGTGAGAGACTAAAAGTGTGGTCGTTGCACTTGCAGCATGTTGTTTTCTTTTGTGTGTGCATGAGCGTGGGTGTGTGGTGTATCTCCTTCCCCTGTGCGTGTGTGTATAGTGTATTTCTCTCTCTCTCTCTGTGTGTGTGTGTGGAGGATTTCATCCTCATGTTTGGGTTGAGGACTTCATCCTCGTGTGGAGAAAGTCTCACCAGATTTGGTGAGGGGTGGACGTAAGTTTCAGGTTTGCAACCGAACCACCTTAAAAACTCCTTGTGCAATGGGGTGTGATTTGTGTGATTGATCCATTTCTCCTTTCCCCCATTCACAGGATGGCCAGCATAAAGGATTTACATTTGGACTGATTTATTCGCACTGACTTGCATTTTTAGTTGTTTTTCCAACACTCACTCTAGCATCGTCTTCACTCATACTGGTGCGGACACCCGAGCAGTTGAGCGGCGCGACACGCCGAGCCACTGGTACCGCACACAGAGAACGACTCGAGCCACCTCAGCGTCCATCTGGCTCGGAGACAGCCTGGAGACGCCGCCTTGAGTCTCCCCATTTTTCATATTTAGTTAGCCTTTATGTGTGTCTAATTTGTGTTTATTTCGTTGTATTCAGTTTGCTATTTTGATTGTAAGAGGGGCTTATGTGCAATTTGGACCCCGTGGGCCCCACGGGCCCCCCAGGCCCCATCCCATTGAGCCACCTCAGCCAAGGGCCCTATGTGGGGTCAGTCAACATGTCAAATGGAGTCTTCTAGAAAGGTGGGCCAAGTGGCTTGGAAAGTCCACATTTTGGCCACCCACCCCACCTACCAATTCAACCTTGCCATTCTAGTCCAAGGGCCGCCCCCCTCCTTGTAGTTTTTTATTTATTTTTTGTGCGTGTGTCACACTCCATCCCAACCCTCCATTCCCATCCCCTAGATCCAATGGTTGTGGATGGATGTGAGATGTAACCTATTTAAGCTTGTATTTTCCATTTTAGTAGAATTAATGCCATTTGATTCAAGAAAATTCAAGAGCAAGGGCTGGTGCGCCCCCCTCCTCTCTCCTCCCTCTCCCCCTTGAAGCTGTGAAGGCTTCCATTCTGAGGTGTGACGCCTCGTGTATCGGTTCCGACGATCGCCGCCGCCGCCACGAGCCGCCACCGCACCGCCTTCGCCATCAACGGAGTTCTGCCCGCGCAGTACCACAGAAGTTTCCACGAAGTTCCTGTCTCAGCCCCGAGCTCAGATAGATCTGGGGATTTTAGTGGAAGTTCCAGAGATGTCAAGCACACCCCACAAATTTTGGTTTGCCATTCAGATCTCGTTTCATAATTTTTGATTTTCATCCACTCTTCCATTTCGGTTCTGCCAGAGTTCTGTCTAGATTCATCCCCGCCCTGAGTTTTATGTCTTAGGTCCACTTTTTATTTCTTCTAGTTCACACAATTTTACTGGAGGTTCCACCCATCCAACCCTTCATCCACAATTTTTCTCAATTTTTGGTTCGTCCATCTCATATTTTCTATAAATCATTCTCAGTCCCAGCTACAGTTTTGTCCCCCAGTTCCCAGATCCGACCACCAGTCACCCCAACAATCATAGTAAATCACCACCACCTCAAAATCAAATTCCAAAAATAGCCCCAGTTCCGTGGTTTGATACCCTACAACTTTGAAAAAGAGCTCAAGAGCTGAATCGGAGGTTTACTAGGCGGTCAACGGTGGTTCTCAGACAAGTACCCTGCAGATCTGAGATTTTGGTTACTGTACAACAGGGGCTTGTAAATTCATTAAAGTTCTGATCCGACCAGATCCAGCAGATCTCTCTGGGTCTATATTGAAGCATTTGAAGAGAGCTTTTCAATGATAACTCATGCGTCCCGATCCAACGTCGGGATTGATCGCAGCGGCCGTTTTCACCGGAGCGCGCGCCTGAAAACAGCAACTAAAAATCCGTGGGCAGCAACTTCAAAGCTTGGGAATCGGGACCGATCGACCCCCGATCGGTGTTCCCGGTCGACCGCCGTCCGTGGAGGCGCGCCACCAGGGGTCCCAATCATAGTGGGTCCCACCCCCGTAGATCCATAGGACCGCGCCATCCGTGGGCCCCGCGGGCCCACAGAACCCGCCGTTCGGAAAGCACGAAAACGCGGAGTTCGGCACCGCCGGGCGACATCAAGATGCTGCTCGTCAACCCGAGTTGCGTGATTCGCGGGCTCCACATGTGACCTTTTACCTCCCTGCGTGGAGTCGGTCAAATCTGTGTATTGCTGTGATATTGTTTAACCGGGAGTCCATGATTCGGCCGGGGTTGTCTTCGCCATGCCGGGTGCGTCGAGGTAATGGTCCAAACCTCTTGGCATTCATTTGCTTAGCTAGTATATGGTCTTTTGCCGCTGCCGAGAGTGTAGGTACTAGCCCGTGTGTCCATGTCACCGCTGTGAGAGTGAGAGTGACCCGTCCCGCGACTCGATCCGAGTCCGGAAGTTGAGTCGGACTACCCTTGGCCTCCGCCGGTTCCTTAACCGCGCACGGTCCGCGCTTTCCCTCGCTTGGGACGGCGAGTGAGCTTCCACTTATGTTAGTGACATTTTGCCACTAGGAGCTCGTAGTGTCGGGCTTAGTGTCTTCCTGGTGTGTGCTGCTGGTCGCGTCTTCATCTAGAGTCCGAGGGTGGCACCTAATAGTGTTGTCTCCCGTGTCTGTCCCGCATCAGTTTGGTATCAGAGCGAGTCGAGTCTAGGGTAGTCATTGCATATGTCTTACATGCATCATGGTCTAAGTCGAGTCTAGGACCATCATTATTCTCAAAACAAAAAAAAAGAGAGTGTTTTAAAATTGCATTGCATCCCGATAATTCGGTATCTTAAAAGGTGTTGTCCGAGCGTTAGGCTACGCCTATCGGGAGGTTGCACACTTGCGGGAGTGATCTTCGGATCGATTAACTCCGCCCCGTACCGGATATTGGTTTAGGTCTAAGTGCATCATTTAGTGTGTGTTTGCATTAGTCGGTGTCTTCTAGGTCGTGTGTCAGTTGCATGCCCACCCGTCGAGGTACCCGGTACTTGCCGCCACCACCTATGGCGGAGTCCCGAGCCCGTAGTTCCGATGAGTCTTCCACGGCCGAGATGTTCCGGGCCATCATGGATCGTTTAGACACGCGTATGGATGGTCTTAGTACGCGTATGGATGGCATAGGGACGTGTCTAGAAGGGCGGATGAAGGTCCTCGAGGATCGGGCCGGGGTTTCGGAGCAGTCCATTCAAGGCCTTGTTGGGAGGATTGCCGTCCTAGAGAGGGGCCCAGTAGCGGCGCAACCCGCGCCGACGAACGGCCAACAGGAGCCGGTTCAGCAGCCTGCTGTGCCAAGGGCTCAGGCGGAGAATGTTGGGGTTCAACAGGTGCATGTGGTGGATGATTATGCATCTGATAATGATCAAGGGGGTAACGGTCGTCGTCATCAATGACGGAATCGTGATGACGAGGATGACGACCGCATTCTTAGGGGTGTGCGTGCGGACCCTCCCACTTTTAGCGGGTCCTTGGACCCTAGGGTGTATTTAGATTGGGAGGCCGGCATGGACCGGTACTTCGAGTGGTTTGAGATGACAGACCACCGAAGAGTCCGATACGCAAAGATGAAGTTGCAAGGGCAGGCCCAAACTTATTGGATCAATGTGGAGAGCCTGCTCAACCAACGACGTCAACCCCAAATCGGTACTTGGGATGATATGAAAATCAAATTGAGGGAGAAGTACCTTCCCGCCTCATATCGCCAGCGTCTTATAGACAAGTGGCAAAGCATCTCCCAAGGGAACCGATCCGTGACCGAGTACACCGCCGAGTTCGATGAGTATTACTTGCGGTGCGGGGTCACGGAAGAGAGCACCATGACGATATCCCGCTTTCGGAGAGGTCTGCGTCCCAATTATCAATATGAACTCTTACGCCGCAACGCGACCACTTTGGAGCAGGCGTATCAGATTGCTCTCGAATTGGAGCAGTTCGAGGCCGAGTTCGAGTCACCCCACCGGTTGGGCTCTTTTCCCCTTTGTAGTGTCGAGCCCCGTGGCTCTTCTGGCACGTATCCGAGGGCCCCCATGGCTCAACCTCAGGAGCCCGCTCGTCCCGAGCCGTTTGCTCCTAGGCCTCGTCCTCCACCCCCGAGGGACCTTCCTCGTCCCCAGCATCTTACAGCCCCACCCATAGCCCGTCCACCGGCACCCGCACCTCCTGCACGTCCTTTGTTGCCTACGCCTCCTATCCGTCGGGAGGATAAAGGTAAAGGACCTATGATTGGGGAGCTTAGTGGATCACGGTAGTAGTGTTATCGCTGCAATGGGTTTGGCTATTTCGCCAACCAGTGTCCCACCCGCCCATCTCTTCACATTGGGGACACACAGGCCGAGGATACCACCCCTACGGGCCTCGAGTTAGTCAGCTATGAGGCAGATGAAGAGTTAGCTGACGAGTACTATGAGATGGGAGGTGAGGCCCAGGATGTCCAGCAATCGGGCGATACCCACGTGGGGGTCGTCAGATGTATCCTCACCCAGCCACAGGTCAGTGATGACTGGCGTCGGACCACTATCCTTCAGGTATTCTGTAGGCTGGGAAAGCAAATTTGCAAGGTGGTCATCGATAGCGGGAGTTGTATCAATTCAATCTCCACGAACGCTGTCGCTCGTCTTGGTCTCACACCCGTAGACCATCCTTGTCCCTATCAGGTATCATGGGTGGATGCCACTTCCATTTCGGTCAGGCTGCGGTGCTTGGTCCCGCTGCAGCTCCACTCCTACTGTGATGAGATCTGGTGTGATGTTCTCCCCATGGAAGTGGGAAGTATCATTCTTGGTAGGCCGTGGTTATTCGACCGAGATGCCACACACCATGGTCGGTCGAACACCTGTACCTTTGACCACGATGGCCAGCGGGTCACCCTCCACCCCGTTCGGCCCAGGAGCCCATCAGTCAGGGGTCCTACTGGCCCTAGTACTCCAAAGCCTTCCGTACCTGGGCCCAGTACCCCATCCCCAGCTCGGACTATGACCGTTACCTCTAGCCTAGGAGAGCCCTCGACGAGGAGATTGATGATGATTAGCTCCCGAGAAATGGAGCAGGAGCTTAGTCAGGGCTGTCCGGTGTTTGCCATTACGGTCCGAGAGGTGGAGCGGGACTCCGAGGGTGAGCTCCCACCCGAGGTTGTTCCTATTCTGTAGGAGTTTGCTGATATTTTTCCTGATGAGCTTCCCGAGGGACTCCCACCCATGCGGGATATTCAGCATGCCATCGACCTTGTTCCGGGCTCTTCTTTGCCCAACCTTCCTCATTATCGAATGAGCCCCAAGGAGCATGCCGAGCTTAAACGGCAGGTCGATGAGCTTGTGCAGAGAGGATCTGTCCGGGACAACATGAGTCCATGTGCTGTACCTGCATTACTCGCCCCGAAGAAGGATGACACGTGGAGAATGTGTATTGATAGTCGTGCCATCAACAAGATCACCATGAAGTACAAGTTCCCTATTCCCCACCTTGATGATATGCTAGACATGATGGCAGGTGCCACTATCTTTTCGAAGATCGATCTTAAGAGTGGCTACCATCAGGTGAGGATTAGGCCAGGTGATGAGTGGAAGACCGCATTTAAGACCAAGGACTGTCTATATGAGTGGTTGGTCATACCTTTTGGGTTGACCAATGCCCCTAGCACTTTCATGCGACTCATGACTCAGGTCCTTCGACCTTTCATTGGAGTCTTTGTAGTGGTGTATTTTGATGATATCCTTATCTATAGTCCCACCACAGGGGACCACTTAGACCACCTTCGACAGGTCTGTCTACTTCTTCGGCGAGAGCAGCTGTTCGCGAACCCACAGAAGTGTGCCTTCATGACACCTCAGCTTACTTTCTTGGGTTTCATTGTGTCTAGTACGGGGGTCTCCGTCGACCCGGAGAAGGTCCGGGCCATTGTTGAGTGGCCGGAACCCCGTACCGTTCATGATGTCCGCAGCTTTCATGGTCTTGCGACGTTCTATCATCGCTTTATCCGTGGATTTAGCTCCGTCACCGCCCCGATCACGGATTACATCCGTAAGGGCACATTTGTATGGACGAAGGCCGCATCTGCCGCCTTCAAGGACATCAAGGAGCGCATGACCCAGACACCTATCCTTCGACTGCCTGATTTCTCGAAGGTGTTTGAGGTCTCTTGTGATGCGTCGGGTGTGGGAATTGGAGGAGTTTTGAGTCAGGAGTCCCACCCGATCGCATATTTCAGCGAGAAGTTGAATGACACGAAGCTGCGATATTCCACATATGATAAAGAATTCTACGCAGTTGTTCAGGCTCTTAGGCATTGGAGGCACTATCTTTTACATCAGGAGTTTGTCCTATACTCCGATCATGAAGCATTGAGGTACCTCCATTCCCAAAAGAAGCTTAACTCGCGTCACAGTCGTTGGTTCGAGTATCTCCAGCAGTTCACCTTTGTGCTTAAACATAAGGCTGGAGTGGAGAACAAGGTGGCTGATGCCTTGAGTCGGCGAGCATGCTTGCTTACCACCATGAGTGCCGAGGTCATAGGGTTAGAGAAGATGAAGGAGGCCTATGTTGATTGTCCTGACTTCGGTCAGATTTTTACCACTCTCCAGGCCGGACCCTCGAGAGACCTTGATGAATATATGCTTCAGGAGGGTTACCTCTTTCGAGGTAGCAGGCTATGTGTTCCCCGAACTTCGGTTCAAGATTTCTTAGTGTGGGAACTACATGCGGGAGGTCTAGCCGGCCACTTTGGTCGGAACAAGACTATTGAGGCAGTGGAGCATCGATTTTATTGGCCGAGCTTGAAGCGCGATGTTGCTAACATCGTGGCTCAGTGCCGTACATGTGCTACTGCCAAGATGAAGAAGCAAAGCTCGGGCCTTTATACACCTCTCCCCGTGCCTGATGCCCCGTGGCAGGATGTTAGCATGGACTTTATTTTGGGATTGCCACGTATCTCCAGGAAGCATGATTCGATCTATGTGGTGGTTGACCGTTTCTCGAAGATGGCCCTCTTTATTCCTTGCTCGAAGACTTCAGATGCTTCGAGGGTAGCCCGCCTTTTTCTTACGCATGTGGTGTGCAAGTTCGGGTTGCCTCGCACTATAGTGTCTGACCGTGATGTTAGATTCACTTCCTATTTTTAGAAGACACTATGGCATATGATGGGTACTCACCTCAAGTTTTCTACTGCATATCATCCCCAGACAGATGGTCAGACCGAGGTGGTCAATAGGAGTCTGGAGACCTTTTGAGGTGTCTAGTTAAGGACCGCATTGGGGATTGGGATCTCATTTTACCTATGGCTGAGTTTGCATACAATGATTCGGTGAATAGGTCTACCGGCATGAGTCCATTTGAGATTGTCACATGTCGTAGGCCTAGGAAACCCATTGACCTTGTCCCCATGCCTATCCATGCTAGAGTGTCGGAGTCATCCGAGTCGTTTGCTGGGCACGTTAGGAGTTTGCATGACGACATCCGTCGTCACATTGAGGCCAGCAATGCACGGTACAAGGAGTTAGCCGATGCCCACCGACACCACCGAGAGTTCCACGAGGGCGAATACGTCATGATCAGGGTAAGACCTGAACGGTTTCCCTCTGGAACCGTTAAGAAGTTGCAATCTCGCGGAGCCGATCCATTCAGAGTGTTGAAACGCGTTGGATCCAATGCGTACGTTGTGGACTTGCCCGAGGAATATGGTATAAGCTCTACCTTCAATGTATCGGATCTTGTTGCATATAGGGACCCAGCGGTGATCCCTAGTGAGCCTTTTGAGCCATCTCCTCCCCTTGAGAGTGATCCCACACCTGAGTGTCCACTTCCACCTCCAACCCCTTTTTCACGGCAGCGTGAGCATATAGATCGTATACTGTACGAGCAAGTGACAGTTACCAGGAGTGGATCTTACCCGCGCTACCTAGTGCGATGGAGAGGACGGCCCGCTACTGAGGACACATGGATCACACATGGTGAGTTACAGCAGATCGATCCGGACCTTCTGAAGCGATATAGGAGCGATGCAGACCCTTACTCGACAGGGTCGAGTTTCTCCCACCTGGGGAGAATTGGTGCGGACACCCGAGCAGTTGAGCGGCGCGACACGCTGAGCCACCGGTACCGTACACGGAGCACGACTCGAGCCACCTCAGCGTCCATCTGGCTCGGAGACAGCCTGGAGACGTCGCCTTGAGTCTCCCCATTTTTCATATTTAGTTAGCCTTTATGTGTGTGTAATTTGTGTTTATTTCGTTGTATTCGGTTTGCTATTTTGATTGTAAGAGGGGCTTATGTGCAAATTGGACCCCGTGGGCCCCACGGGCCCCCCAGGCCCCATCCCATTGAGCCACCTCAGCCAAGGGCCCTATGTGGGGTCAGTCAACATGTCAAATGGAGTCTTCTAGAAAGGTGGGCCAAGTGGGGGACAAGTGGCTTAGAAAGTCCACATTTTGGCCACCCACCCCACCTACCAATTCAACCTTGCCATTCTAGTCCAAGGGCCGCCCCCCTCCTTGTAGTTTTTTATTTATTTTTTGTGTGTGTGTCACACTCCATCCCAACCCTCCATTCCCATCCCCTAGATCCAATGGTTGTGGATGGATGTGAGATGTAACCTATTTAAGCTTGTATTTTCCATTTTAGTAGAATTAATGCCATTTGATTCAAGAAAATTCAAGAGCAAGGGCTGGTGCGTCCCCCTCCTCTCTCCTCCCTCTCCCCCTTGAAGCTGTGAAGGCTTCCATTCTGAGGTGTGATGCCTCGTGTATCGGTTCCGACGATCGCCGCCGCCGCCACGAGCCGCCACCGCACCGCCTTCGCCATCAACGGAGTTCTGCCCGCGCAGTACCACAGAAGCTTCCACGAATTTCCTGTCTCAGCCCCGAGCTCAGATAGATCTGGGGATTTTAGTGGATGTTCCAGAGGTGTCAAGGACACCCCAAAAATTTTGGTTTGCCATTCAGATCTCGTTTCATAATTTTTGATTTTCGTCCACTCTTTCATTTCGGTTCTGCCAGAGTTCTATCCAGATTCATCCCTGCCCTGAGTTTTATGTCGTAGGTCCACTTCTTGATTTCTTCTAGTTCGCCCAATTTTACTGGAGGTTCCACCCATCCACCCCTTCATCCACAACGTTTATCAAGTTTTGGTTCGTCAATCTCATATTTTCTAAAAATCGTTCTCAGTCCCAGCTACAGTTCTGTCCCCCAGTTCCCAGATCCGATCACCAGTCACCCAACAAATCATAGTAAATCACCACCACCACCAAATCAAATTCCAAAAATAGTCCCCGTTCCGTGGTTTGATACCCTACAACTTTGAAGAATAGCTCAAGAGCTGAATCGGAGGTTTACTAGGCGGTCAACGGTGGTTCTCAGACAAGTACCTTGCAGATCTGAGATTTCGGTTACTGTACAATAGGGGCTTGTAAATTCATTAAAGTTCTGATCCGACCAGATCCAGCAGATCTCTCTGGGTCTAGATTGAAGCATTTGAAGAGATCTTTCCAATGATAGCTCATGCGTCCCGATCCAACGTCGGGATTGATCGCAGTGGCCGTTTTCGCCGGGGCGCGCGCCTGAAAACAGCAACTAAAAATCCGTGGGTAGCAACTTCAAAGCTTGGGAATCGGGACCGATCGACCCCCGATCGGTGTTCCCGGCCGACCGCCATCCGTGGAGGCGCGCCACCAGGGGTCCCCATCATAGTGGGTCCCACCCTCGCAGATCTGGAGGACCGCGCCATCCGTGGGCCCCGCGGGCCCGCAGAACCCGCCGTTCGAAAAGCACGAAAACGCGGAGTTCGACACCGCCGGGCGACATCAAGATGATGCCCGTCAACCCGAGTTGCGTGATTCCTGGGCTCCACATGTGACCTTTTACCTCCCTGCGTGGAGTGGGTCAAATCTTTGTATTGCTGTGATATTGTTTAACCGGGAGTCCGTGATTCGGCCGGGGTTGTCTTCGCCACGCCGGGTGCGTGGAGGTAATGGTCCGAACCTCTTGGCGTTCATTTGCTTAGCTAGTATATGGTCTTTTACTGCTGCCGAGAGTGTAGGTACTAGCCCGTGTGTCCATGTCACCGCTGTGAGAGTGAGAGTGACCCGTCCCGCGACTCGATCCGAGTCCGGAAGTTGAGTCGGACTACCCTTGACCTCCGCCGGTTCCTTAACCGCGCACGGTCCGCGCTTTCCCTCGCTTGGGATGACGAGTGAGCTTCCACTTCTGTTAGTGATGTTTTGCCACTAGGAGCTCGTAGTGTCGGGCTTAGTGTCTTCCTGGTGTGTGCTGCTGGTCGCGTCTTCATCTAGAGTCCGAGGGTGGCACCTAATAGTGTCGTCTCCCGTGTCCGTCCCGCATCACATACATCCAGCCTATTCATTCATCCTACTGGAGTTTGGTGAGATCCCTACAGTCTGGTGCAGCAAGATCTCCCTTACTTTTGAACTTGCTCTGAAGATGCATCGGCCTCATTGTATGGTAGTGTTGACCTCAGCTACTCACTTTGCTATGATCCTTTGAAGGTGCATCGGCCTCACCACTTGGGCGTGTCGACCTCTGCAGTTTGCACACTATGTTCTGTTATACTCATTTGACCTATTGCTTTAGTTCTGATGTGCAGTGTGCCAAGTGTTCTATTTGTATTATAGTAGCGGGTTATGTTTTATTTAGCTAAGTTTTTAATTAGGCCAAAGTTTTTGATAGGATCTATTTAACTCCCCCTTCTAGATCCAGTTGCACCCCGTGGAACCTAACAATTGCTATCAGAGCAAGTCTCCGATAGATCAGATTTAACCATCTGCAGAGAGGATCTTGCTGCACGGGTGCTTCCATGATCATGGGTTGTAACTCTGATTTGATTCCCTTGGTACATCCTCCGATGTTTGATGGTTTAGATTTTTCTACCTGGATAGGCAGTATGTGCACTTTCGTAAATGTAGGAAATCCAAACCTGTGGAACATCATTTCCAAAGGTCCACACAAACTGTCCAAAAATATGTCCAAATGGATAAACAGTCACAAGATAAAGAACAATGAAAATCTTAGAGCTCTAAATATCTTGCAAGATGCTATTAATAACAACATCTTTCCATTTGTGTCTTCCTCTAGGTCTGCAAAGAAAATCTGGGACAAACTAGTTGCTATCTACAAAAAGGAAGAACAACTCAAGTGTCTCATGGGTGATATCTTGCAAAACCAAGAAGAAAGTGTTGATGAGGAGGTAAATTTTTTGTTTGAAAACTTCTCTATTGATGATTGGCAAGATGCTTATGCTGACCTGCCTGAGAGATATGAAAAATTAGGAAAATAAAAGAAATCCTTAAAAAAGAAATTGAATGCTTCAGCTCACATTGATTTTGTTGATGAAAGCTTGAAGGCTTTGAACTCTGAAAATGAAAATCTCAGGAATCAAATTGAAGAAGCTAGAGAGAAACTCAACAATCTTAAGGAATTAAATGAATCCCTTTCCCTTGATGTTCACGATCACAAGGAATTGATTGCCTCTGTTAGAAATAAAAATACAGAACTTCAGAAAAGGCTTAAAAATTTTGAAACCCAAAATAGAAAACTTATACGAGAAATTGAAAATTCATGTTCTGTTAATTCTGCATACAAAACTTGTTCATTTCTGAAAAAGATAAATGAAGGTCTCCATTCTAATCTTGAGTGGCAAGAAAAACTAAGTGATTCGTTGAAAGAAGAAATCAGACACATGATATCCAAGGTTTTAGACCTTGAACAAGTTGTAGAAGAATTGAATGACAAACTGAACTCCATGCCCCAGGATGAAAAACTTGTAAAAGAAAATGAAAATTTGAAAGAACAAAACAAGGTGCTGTGTGAGAAGCTGACTGCCTTTGAAAAAGGCATGGAAGTTGCTAATGATGGTTCCAATAAGATGCAGCCTTAGAACAAGAAATAGAAAATCTTAAAACTGTGAATGCCATGCTCAATGAGCAATTGGCTGCGTGTGAGGAGGACTTGGCTAGTTCTGAACTGCATATCTCCTCGTTGGAACATGATGTCAAAGTCTTAAATGACTCCCTGTCGAAGTTTGTTAAGGGTAAACATAATCTAGATAGAATTTTGGGGACTAGGGTCAACCTTCAAAGAGAGGGTTTGGGGTATAAACCTGTGAACAAGAAGGCCTTTGGAAACAAGCTACATACCTCCTTTGTTTCTAGCTCAAATGAAGCCAGCACCTCTATTGGTCCCCCAAAACTACATGCTGCTCAGAATAACCAAAAATAGATTGGTCAACAGAAAAGGAAGGCTCCCAAGCAAAAACAGAAAAATGAATTCGTTGGTTTTGACATGCATGGTAGGAAAGGCCATACTAAACACCATGCTCCCCATAAAATGAATGTTTATTACTTATATTGTGGTATGCTTGGTCACACTGTGGATGACTACCTTACCTTGAAGAATGATGTGCTAAGAGCAGGCTAAAACAGAAGGAACAATGTAAAGGGCCAAGGCAAAGGACATATCGATGCTGGGAGAAAGCATGCTCGGCATGCTCCTGCTCAGAAGCCCAGGTATGAACCTGTGCGTCGACGCACCCATCAGGACAAGTCGATGCACTCAAAGGCTGTCAGAAGAAACCCTCCTCCTTGCTGCTTTCACTGTGGAAGAATTGGCCACACAGTCAAGGACTGTTGGCTTCTAAAGGGAAGGTATCATTCTCAGTCCAAGAATGTTGAATTCCCTGTCCACCCACGCAAGCTTGATGCACAAGCACATGTAAAGAATGCCAAATCATTTGTGTGGTGTTTCCATTGTGCCAAATATGGACATGTGTTTCATAAATGTCCCTGGATGAGAAGTGATGATACACACGCAGCAAACAAAACAAATTCATTTGCTAGAAGGGCTGCTAACCAACAAGGACCCAAGCAAGCTTAGGTACCTAAAGTCTCTAAATTAGAATTTTAGGTGTAGGGTGCCTTGGAGCTGTACAAAGGAACTGCTAGAAATAAAAGCTCAAGGCACAGTTTTGCAAATAAAGTTTTCCATTCTTGTTATTTCTGCTTGATAAAGTTTGCTTTGTAGTTACTGCATTATAGGTCTATCTTGTTGCTTTCAATAAGTCCTGCAAGCATGAAACCTCCCCTCTGTTTGATGAAATTCCCCATTGTGAAATCTGAACATCTGAATGTCTGAACTATATATATGATTAACACTTGGTTTGAGTGTTTGGTATATCGAAGGGTGATGTACAGAAAGGTAGGTTAAGTTTGTCCGGAACTCTCACTATGCGCGAGCTGGGTCTTTGGATCAATACCTTTGTCTTGTACCAGAAATCAATAATTTCATATGCTTAATCCATGAGGAATCTGTCATGCTAATGGAATTGATAGAATGATGAGTTATCGTTTGCCTCTTGCTACCATTTAGCAGCCATATGAACTTCTTGCTTAGATTTGTTGATCATTACCTTTGATGATGTCTGCCATGGCTACACATATATTACAACTCATCACTCATATGTACATATAACATGCTATTTGACTATCTTGATCTCCATTAGCATTGAACAAAGGGGGAGCTTGATAGTTTACACTTAGTTTAGAATGCATTGCACATGCCTCGAGTCCGCATGAGTTTTGGACATTAAACATCATCTTGTGGTCTCATGTATACAAATGCATATCAATTGGTATCATCTCTATTGCATCATGTGTTCACATAAGTAATAGGTTGCATACTCCGTTGTCAACCCATGCACAAGTTTAGGGGGAGTCAACATTAAAAATCAAGTCTACATCCTTTTACATTTTGTTGTCATATGGAATGACTGCATCTTCTTAGGGGGAGCTTGTTCTGAGAAAAATCTGTTGAAATATGCTTTGCTACAGATCGGGTCGACCTCACAGTTCATTTTTGTTTGTAAACTGCTCTCTTTCTGAGCTCAGTGCATCGACACCATGAGGTGCTTGCGTCGACACTACTGTTCACCTGCAGGTCCAATTCACTTATTCCAGTCTGAGCTCACTGCACATCCTCAGGGGGAGAGTTCACTATCCATTCTCACTTTCTCTTAGCTGCACTATCTGCATAAATCAGGCCTATGCATCATAATGTGATATGTGTTGATAGTTTATGCTCACCCCCTTTTACCCCGCCCCAAACTATGCATGTATCATATGAGCATGAACAAGCATGGAAGATAATGAACAAAGGGGCGATAAGAGATAGAAGAACTGACCATGATTGCCACCAAGGATTAACAATGCCAAGGAGAGTAGGAAGAAGATGGAACGATGTCGTATACCTTGGAAAGATGGAGGCTTGATCGCGCTTAAGAGACGGGTGCGGGGAATGTCGTGGATTCAACCTCTTTCCTTCCAGCCGGCTAGAAGAAGAGGGCCTCACATTCAATCATGCTCTCATGCAAAACAAAGATCAAACCAAAAGAGAAAAACCCATTAGAACATGCATGTGTAGCATCAATCCTGCAGTGATACAATAGCATGAATAAAAGAGGGAGAACGCACCATGGGGAGGTTTTTAACACCTGTGGAAGGGTGAAAAGGATAGGTGTGTGTATTGTGATGATGTATGAACAAATAGATTGAAAAATCACGCAGCACAACTGTGGGAATATGCTATGCAAAATAGAGAAAAGTACAAAAGTGAAAAAAAAGAGATTTATGACGATTTGTGAAATTGAGGAGGAGAGAACTAAGAAAAGAGACAATGAAATCAATCCTTTGGACGTGAAATTGAAAGCTAATACTTCCCTCTTCAAGCCATGGTCAAAGTTGTGAGTTGGCGTGACAGCATGGCTTCGCCCCGAACCAAGAAAGAGCCCCCCTTCGCGACCTGCAAACCTGGGTGCTTTATATATGAGCAGGAAAACCCTAGGGTTCAAATCCGAGATAAACATCCAATTATGGGGATTTAGATGCATAAATCTTGAGATAATAGTGAGGGGAAGAGTCTCAGATAGAAGGAAACCAAGGTGGAGGCTTATCCCCCTCGAAAATGGATCAAACAAGGAGTCCCGCAGTGAAGAAATCGGCGTTCAGGATCATCAAGACTCTCTGTTCAGAAAACGGTCTATCGCACGACCGCATACGGAGCCAAATGGTCATGGGAGGACCGCTAGGGATGATAAAATGGTCTAGGGGGTGACCGCAAGGCTTCAGCAGCTGAACGGGCTCAAATGGGCATTGTTTGGGGAAAATGGTCTAGTGAAGACCGCAAGGGGACCACAAACGGTCATGGGGGTGACCGCAAGGCAATAGGAGGTGAAACAGGGCAAAACGGGAACTATTTGGGGCCTAGCGGTCTTGGGAAGACCACCACCATCACCTAGCGGTCTTCCCAGGACCGCTAGGCTGATGGAGAACATTTTCTAGGCAGGATATTGTAGATTTTGGAAATTAGAGAATATCTCGAAAACGGTGCAGAACTAGCAAAAGACGTAGAATAAGAAATTGTAGATAACAAAAAATTTAACAACTTTCATGAAGAGAGCAAGATGAGAAGACGATTAGGAGAGGGAGAACATAGGGTGAGAACATAGAAAAAATGTTGGGTTCGCGGGTGAACAACGTAGTCTGCCAGAAAAATGCAAATAACTTGAAATCGGTGGAGAACTGGCTAATGGCGTAGAAGAAGAAAATCTAGGGCTTTAAAAATAGAACAACTTTCGTGAAGGGAACTTAATGAATGGAGGAACATAAGGGGATGAAAAAGGACCACGTTCAGGACTGCGCAATGAAAGGAGCCGAATGCTTGATGGAAGTCGACCTAAATGGGCCACAAGTCGACTTGGAAGGCCGAAAGCTGATAAAATAAGCCCCATGGCTCTAAGAAATCACGATCTCTGAAATCCAAAGGTTTGGGAATAGTGAAATGGGCTCGAAATCTATCCAAAGAAGACTCGAAAATAATGGTTAACTCGGGACATCAAAATGACGAATAAGAGAAATAACGTAATGTGCGGACTAAAAATGGGTGTCAATAGATGCCCCTCCTTGATGTTCGCTTTGCAAGGGAACGAGCGAAAGTGATGCGAAGGTGAAAATAGAAAGGAGATGGAGCGAAAGAGACCGAGACGTGAAATGGAGATGAAGCAGAGGGGACTGAAAAGTGGGCATCAAGGTAAAAGACATCCGTCACAACCAACAAGCGACAAGAATTCTCCCGAAAACGCCGAACTAGCCACAAGGAATGGATAACGCGGATGAGACATGTCTGGAGAAACTAAACTAAGGGAGGAAAAGGAAGCATGACTGACCTCATCGGGGACACAATCCACAGACAATGAGGGGATCAGAAAGAACATAGCTGAAAAGCTGGAAAAGGAGATAGTAAAACTGAGATAAAATCTAGACAGGAATCACGCTAGCCAACCACACCAAGCGGGCAGATCAGAGAAATCATTAAAATTCAGAGTGGAATGAGGATCTCTGATCGAAGAGAATTGAAGTGCAATTAACCATTAACCATTGCTGAGGAGAAACTTTGAAAGAATCACGAGACGTGAATGCTCAAAATGACATGATGCATGTTGGGCTAAAATAAAGAAATTATCAAAACAAATGCAAAGAAAGACAAAATAGAAAGTACTCAAGAATAATATTGCTAGACTGAGCCAAGACGGGGTCAAGAGTCTTCTTGCAACCATGGTGTATGAGACAGAGTCCATCGTCTCCCACCCGACTCAACCGAGTGACATATCCAACGATAAACCGTATGCTCCTAGATCATCATCGGTTCTGTTAAAGGGGAACATCAGATCCCAGAACACACGGGTAACTAGCCAGTCCTTGAGAGGCTATAATAATGTATATACCATATAGTAATACAACAATGAGAAGGGATAGAGAGCCATACCTGACTTACCTGCCAAGCGAAACGACATTTTTTTTGGATTTTTGATATAAGACAACCATAACATGAATATAACACAAAGATGAACATAACATAACATAACAAAGGATGAAATCACATGAACAACATATGCAAGACATCACATGAACAAACAATAAGCGTGAGCGGGACTAAATAGTATGGTGGGGCAAGACAACATCACAACACGGTGGGACAGCACACGCAGTGGGACAAGATATGGTGGGACAAAGACACGTGGGATAACAACCACGGGGGAAAAAAGATACGGACAACACATGTGTGGGATGACAACAACAACACATGGCATGGCGACACAGTGGGACAAAAACATAGTGGGACGAAAACATGACAGACACGGAGGGACAAAACAACACGTGTGACAAGGACACGGAGGGACATAAACACGTGTGCCAGGGACACGACGGGATAAAAGACATGACAAATACACTCTTCAATTAAAGTCCAAGATCAGATGAAGCAGAACCGCCAGGTTCATAATCGTGAGGCAATGCCCTCTCACGAAGATATGAAAAAGCTGAGAAGGACATGAGCTTCAGTAAATCGAGAGATAGGATCGAAGAAGAGAGAACAGATCAAAAGACGTGGATAGGAGACATAGCGAATGATGTGGAGCAAGGAAGCCTGAGTACCTACAACCTGCACACTTAGCAAACAGATTACATATCCGTCCTCAAAATAAAGATACGTGAAAATAATAAATATTTTTGGCTTTTTGACATTTTTTTGATTTTTTTGGATTTTGAAAATATCTGATTTTTTTTTGTTTTTGTCAATATTTAAATTTTTTATTTTTTTTGATAATATTTGATTTTTTTAGATTTTGAATTTTGACAAAGCTATCTACAGCACCCAATAGATGGGCTCAAACTATAGCCCAGGGGTCGTCGCTCCTCCCCCTTTCATTAAAGACTTCTCTTGAGCAGGGCGTACATATGAGGGTGGCTCGCCACAACCAATCGCCTCTAAATAATGGTGCCCCTACTAAGGCCATACTCAGGATACAACCCAGCCTAAGAGGGAGAAATAGAAAAAAAATTGGGGACAAGCTTCATGCAGGATGGGATACGTCAGGACTTGAAATTTTCCCAGGGCACTACCCTTCAAAGATACAGTCTGTTGCCTCAGGACTTTGTGTCTTTGATTTTGGGACCCTTATTTATTAGGCACGCATGCGACCGGGCTCATGACGTCCCGCGGGAAACTGTACTGCCACTCTTGCCATGCCTTTCAATCATAATTTTGCATTTGATTCATTTTCTCATTTATAGCACTTGTTAGCCAGATATAGCATGAAAGCTCACTTTTAAGGGTCAAGACTACCCCTATTTGAGACCTCCCACGTATTAGGGAGCGCCTAGGTTGGTCATCTCATCCATCCATCTCTTGCCCCTACACTCGGCTGAGCAGAGAAAAGAAAAGACCTTTGTGCATACCCAAAGTATGGCCAAAACAGCAACGGTGTACCTCAAAGGAATTGGCTATGGCTCGCCGTGAATTGTGTGAAAACCCATGCTCAAAGGTCACCCTCAACGATCGGGGAAAGAACTAGACTCCTAGCGCGGAGCTATCACCAGCCTAGGAATGCTGCAAAAGTGAACTCATTTAACCAAATTTGTTGGGTTCGATGCAGTATTCAGAGGGGGGGTGAATGAATATAACCCTTTAAAAACTTTCACCCAATTTAAAACTAGAATACTAACAAGACTTTCACTCAATATAAAATTTCGCCCAAACTAGAACTATGATGCTAACTAGACAGATTTACCAAATCTGAAAGCTAATCAACTATTCAGTTCTACCAGTTAGCAAACACATGGAGTGCCCCTATGCATTCATCTAGCGGAAGCACAAATGAACAAATCAAACCACAATGCACAAGGGGTTTTTAGGTGGTTCTGTCATCCAGACCTACATCCACCCCACACTCAAACCGAGTGTGGCTTCCACTAGCTCACGCTAGAAACAGCAGACTCAGTCTGCAACAAACGCTGCCAAACAGCTTGACCAGGGGAACAACCTCCCCTCTTCCTCCCAACCGGAGGGAACCACTAGTGACACCAGTCACTAGCAAACCAAAGACACAAGGTCTCTCTTCCTCCAGACCTGGAGGGAACCCCTGGACTTGAATCCACAAGCCCAGAACCGGAGACAAGTCTCCCTTCCTCCAAACCGGAGGGAAACAACAAGTAGCACCCAGCTACTTGCAACCGGAGATAGCAATCTCCCTTCTCCTGAACAAACAGGAGGAACCCACAAGTGACTCCAGCCACTTGGAAACCAGAGACACACGGTCTCTCTTCCTCCACACACGGAGGGAACCACCGGACTTGCTACTCACAAGCCCAGAGCCGGAGGAACAAGCCTCCCTTCCTCCAACCCGGAGGGGAACCTAGAGACCCAAGTCTCTCTTCCTCTGAACCCCAGAGGGAAGCACAATCGGAGATAAATCTCCCTTCCTCCAACCCGGAGGGAAACAACCGATGACACCCTGTCAAAGGCAACCAGAGACGCAAGTCTCTCTTCCTCCACACGGGAGGGTACCAACCACAAGTAGCACCCAGCTACTTGCAAACCGAAGACACAAAGTCTCCCTTCTCCTGAACCCACAGGAGGAACCCCGACCTCTCTACAGAGGATCGGAAATACAGCAAATGGATAAAAACAAAAATGAAACCAGCAACAGAAGGCTGAAAAGATAAAAACAAATGTGGCTCTCGCAGGAGCTGGCTGGCCTGGATTTGATCCACGGTACAGCAGGAACAGATCTTCTGTTGAAGCTTCTATCACTCTAGCTCTCTCTTCTTCTCTATTCTTCTTCCTCTTCCTTTCTTCACACTCTGCTATCTCGATCTCTTACTCAATCTCTCTTTCTTTCTCTTTCTCACTCTCTTTCTCTTCTTCTTTTCTTTTTCTTCTTTTCTGTCTGGATCGTGGCTCTCCGTATTGAGTTTTCTTCTCGCCAACTCGATCACCTTCATCTATGGAAGAATGCTCATATATATAGCAGCAGCAGCAGCAGCATCAGCCACGACGTGTGACCTCCACATTTCCAGCCCTAAGAATTCGGACCACGTGGCAGTCTCTCAGCAGACTTTATTCCAGCCTCGGATCACGTGCCCTCCTTAAGCTTCACGATCAAAGCACCTGTAAAACAGGGTATCGGATAAGTCATCAGTTTAAAGAACAACTCTGTATAGACTTATCAGAAGAACAGCGTTTTAGAAGAAACTTGAACGAGGTTAAAACGAAACAACACGAAGTGACAAATAGCAACGACACGGAGACAACGCGAGGACACAATAGGGAAAACGACACGAAGTCAGTAAGGACTCGATGTACAACAGTAAGTAACACGAAGTAAGACCACACAGACATAAACGATAACACGAGAACAACACGGGGTGACAGCAGAAACCGACACGAAGTGTTTGCAAACAAAGTAAGACACAAGGTCTACGTAAAGCAACACGAAGTGTGGTTAAAGCGAGAACGACACGAAGTGAAGTTATAAAACAACACGAGGTAAAAGGAAGAACGACACGAGATACATGGAGACAAAACAGAAACCAACACGAAGTGTGGTTTCAACACAAGAAAGACACAAGGTCTAGGAAGAACAAAAACGACACGAAGACACAAAACGGAAAACGACACGAGGTGTAACAAACATGACACGAAGTTATGAAAACAACACGGAGACGAAGTCTGAAAAAATGACACGGGGTGAAGACAACACGAAGACGAAAACACAGGTTTCGACACGGAGTGAAAACGACACAAAGACAAAAACAACACTTAAGACGAAGTTGACACGGAGTGAAAACGACACGAAGTCTGGGAGACACGACACAAAGTCACAAGAACGACAGTAACCAACACGAAGTGTGGTTACGAAACATGAACGACACGAAGTGTGGAAACATGACACGAAAACGACACGTAGACATGGAGACAACAGTAACCGACACGAGGTGAGGTTACTAAAGCGACAATGACACGTGGTGTGGAAAACAAAGAATCGACACGAAGTGTGGTCAAGGCGAGAAAGACACTAAGTCAAAAACGAAAGACCAACACTCAGACAGAAACATAAAAACAACACGGAGACGTAGACACTAAAACAACACGAGGATGAAGACAAGGGAAACGACACGAAGTCTAACCTCATACAAGCTTTCCTGTCACGCATGGAAATCAACACGAAGTGTTGTATGCTCATACAACACGAGATCTTTTCGTGTTAGTGAGGGGAAACAACACGAAAACTCAAGTACAGAAACAGCACGAAGATGATGTACAATCTGATGTACAGACATGAAGAACAGTCCAAGGTATAGACTTGCACGAGTAAGCTACAGTGCCAAAGTATAGACTTCACGCTGTACAGACTACATGACCAGTGCATGATTGTACTTGACGATGTGAACACTTAGCCTATGCAGACCAATGTACAGACTTTGGCGAAGCAAAAGGCTGTATAGACTTGGAGACCCAAAGCCATTGTATAGACTTTGTCTAAGACAAGGCATGAACTGACGTTGTATATACTTAGCCAATGCAAACCAGTCCGATGTATAGACTTTAAGGAAATGCATGCTACAGTGCAATGTCTAGACTTGCGATGTGTTCGCCAAATGCACACTACAGTCCAATGTATGGACTTGGACGAATGATGCATGTGCAGTGAATAGACTTAGGGCATAAACCCCACGATGCACTGTATAGACTGTGCACATAACATAAGTCTAACATAAACAATATATCAGTTGTACCAGTCACAGTCATGATGCAATCATCAAGGCACAATGTCATGAAAACACTATATCATTGCTATCATCAAAATACAATATCAATCATCAAAACCACAGCAATGAATGCTTTATGCATCAGTTTAACATGTAACAAGACTGAACATCAAATATGTTAATCTAAACTGAGCAGCAAGATGACTGAACATTTGATTAACTCACATCAACAACCAATCATCAAAGCCATCATTAAAACCATCATCAAAATCAAAACCACATGCATGGGCACAACAATCTCCCCCTTTTTGATGATGGCAACACTTTCAATACATTGAGTCATTCTGATGATGTGAGGCATTCTGAGGTAATCTGAAGACTCAAATTATTCTCCCCCTTTGACTTCATCAAAAAGAAAAAATAATGTGAGAAATTATAGCATGTATAAAAGTTCAGTCAATTTCTCCCCCTAAATAAAAGCTCCCCCTTTGAGAAGGAATATGAACAGATAACACAGGTAGAAAAGGTAGGAGGATCACTTGATAACAGCTGAATCATAGGTTCAGAAAGGAAGCATGATTATAACCAACTGTTAAAGTATAAGAATCATCAACATACAATTTTTCAAAAAATTCAGGTTTAACAGTGATAAATCTAGAGTAAAACACCTTACCCCTGAAAAAGAGTTTTAGATTCCATTTATAGCAATGAATCTAGAGCACATGGTATTAATAGATAAGTCTGAAATAATACCCTTTTGTGTTTAAACAAGGAAATTCGAGAGAGGCAACTTGAATATGTATTGATAAAAAAAAAATTTCACTCATTGACTTTTGATTTTTCGAAGGGTTACAGCAGTTTGATTTTCATTTTTTTTTTCAATTTCTGAAACTGAACTAAGTGAATAGACCTATGGCATTTATGCTGTTGACATTAGGTGTACACCTTGATAAGAGGCAGGTACCCCCAGTTACTAGGCATAAACTATATGATCTACTTCAGATCAAGACCCACGAGGAATAGTCTTCACTTTTGACATTAAGGGTACACCTTGATTAGAGGCCAGTACCCTCAGTTACTTGGTGAGGACTCCTCCTATAGATTTGACCCTACGAACAGAGATAGTCTAAAGCACTTCATGACATGTGAATTTTCCTACTTCTTTGGAGGAATTCACAGTTTCTCAGTGCAATCAGCCATTGCTCTGTCACAATGTTCAGTTCTTTACATCTATGATCTTATTTACTGCTGCCCTTAAATCTTTTAGAGTGATTGATTGAAAAACATTACACACTCTTGTTCACCTGTTCTAAACATTTCCAGATTAACACATTTAGGCATTAAAAAAAAACTTTTTCTATTTTAGCCATGAGACAAAGATTAAGAGCTATAAAAGTTTTCTTTTATCTCAATTTCTGAAGTGCAGACACTTAACTCTCCAATTTATAAAGGTTAAACCTTTAGTTCTTTTCAATTTGTAAGAGTGATTCTTATAAGTGAACAATTGCAATAATCATCATTCAATGTACTAAACCAGATGCAAAGCTGTTGTTTAGTGAAAATGATGAGGAAAAGATAGCAAGTGGCAATATGGTTCAATGACATCTGATGTCAAAAGATATGAATCATTTGAATGAGAATACTGAGAAGTGAATAGGATTCAATGAATTGAATAGAACTCTCAGCTCCCCCTGACATCATGAAGCAAGAGATATGCTATGCAACATACTGTCCTACATGCAGACAAGACCCATGGTACTAGGCGGAGGACCTGGTCTCAAAGACCATCTCACACATGGTAGGAACCTCCGGGTAGATTTCCCTGCCTTTTAGTAACATACCATTTGATATACCAGGGTTAACAAGGACGATGCAACATAAAGCAGTCCTTCATGCATTGAACAACTTCAATGACAGTCATGCTAATGATGTATGCAAACATAAGACACATGCATAGACTGTGTACACTAAATGAACCATTCACACATAGTCCAAGTATGCATTCAAATACAAGCATGCAATGCATTGACACAAAGCATATGTAGTGCATCAACTGAATATGCTTAGCGAAGCATTCAATTTCAGTTCAACATATAGTAAGAGAAGAGCATCAGATATATGCAAAAATGAATTCAATAGCTGAGTCTGGAATACAGACTGATCAGCTAGACATGGAGAGATCATCAACAATCAGTCAAGCAAATCAACATGAAGCACACATTTTTCATGCTCACAGTTTCAGATAATGGAATTTAAAACACATTTCAGAACTGACCTGAAAAGTTCAATCATGGGGTTTTCATTCTTGAGCGCCTTGGTTAACCCCCTTTTATTTCTCCCTCCAAGGCACACCTGCAAGATATTTGATCATCTTGATCCTGCAGGGACCCAAGTAGCTTTGGGTCCTGCGTTAGCCCTAACAGGTTTTCTAAACATTTTCATAGCAACATTATCATCAAATTTCATCAGTGAACAGTCATCCATAGAATGTCCAAATTTTCCACAGTATCTACATGAACTAGCTGGTTTTTGGTTCTTATGATACATGTTAACAGCAGGGTGATGTTTATAAGCATGTTCATAAGATTTTCTGTTATATGCATGAACAGTTTGATGCTTGTTCTTAACCATCCAACATTCAGCAGATTTATGGCCTGGCTTCCCACAGTTATAGCATGAAATTTTCACAAAAGTTTTTGCAGGGAATTTGACAAAATGGGGTTTAACATAGTTCTTTTGAACATACCAACAGTCCTTGACTGTATGCCCATTTTTCCCACAGTGGGAGCATGCAAAAGAATTTCTTCTATGAAAACCATTTTTACCCCAAGTAGATCTAGACCAGCACTCAGCAGCCTTGTGCCCAGGCTTATTACAGTTGAAACACACAATGTGCTGACTAGAATTGTGTTTAGATCCATATGGATCATAAAAGTGCATGGAAGACCTGGCATATAGTTTATTATCTTCTTTCATGATAAAACATTCATTCATGAGATGACCATGTTTCCCACAATAATAACATGAGGCATCGGGCTTCCTAGCAGCATGGTTTCTATCAAAAGAATTTCTAGAATGTAAAGTTCCACTAGCATGCTCATCCTTTAACATCAATCCACAATCCTCCATTATGTGACCTCCTTTCCCACAATAATAACATGAACCCTTTTTAATGTGAGTGTGTGAGAGATCATGTGAATTGTGTGCAGTCTTCTTTACAGCAACAGGAGTGCCTTTTTCCTTTTTCTGTGAATTTTCACCCTTTTTCTGTTTTGGAGTTTGTTCCACAGTTTTGGGTTTCACAGTTGATTTTTGTGCAGTGAATTTGAAGACAGAAGGAGCAGAGGTTATGTTCTGATTGGTGGCTTTGACAAAAACCGTAGATGTTTCATTCCCATTACTCCTTTTATTTGTCGGACTATAGCCCAGTCCCTTTCTCTCAAAGTTATCACTCTTTCCAAGAAGCTTATTCAGATTGTCCTTACCTTTGACAAATTTTGATAGAGAATTTTTCACGTCTTTAATTTCAAAATTCAAATCAGCAATTTTAGCTTCATATTTGGACAGATCTGTTTCACAGGAAATGACTTGTTGATGCAAGGCATCATTCAGACTCTTGAGTTTTTCAACTTCCTGTTTTAATTCTATTTCCTTGTCAGTTTTAGATAAGGACTTGTAAAGATCATCAACTTCTTGTTGAAGGGATGTGATAGTAAGCTCATATCCAGCTATTTTCTGTTCACTGCAACTGACATTTCCATTTAACATTAAGTTGATGGTTTTTAGACTCTCAATTTCTTGTTCAGCATTCATCAACCTATCAGAATTATCCACACTCACACACTTGCCTTTTTCCATTGTCATTAGCCTATTTGTCAGCTGGGTGTTTAGATGTTTCAACTCATTGATTTCCTCTTTCAGTTTACTGTTCTGCTCTAGGAGATCAGCATCAAGCACCCATTCATCTATTGAAGACTGACATTCATAAAACATTTCTTGTTGTTTTTCAGATTGAAATTTGTCAAGATTTTTCTGAATATCTGAATTCATTGTTCTTTCAGCCTCCAATTTCTCAGAGATCAAACCACTTTCTTTTTCAAGGTACATTGATCTATGTTCAAATTCTTTGGATTGGTTTTTGAGTTTTTCATTCTCAGATTTCAATTCTTCCAATTCAGACTTGATACACTCTAAATCTCTCACCAATCTTTCATTTTGAACAGCGTCATTGTTATGAGTCTGATCAACGAAGCTAAGCCTTTCCTTTAGTTCAACAATTTCACAAACAAGCTTTTGACTCTCCTCTTTGTGTAGACCAATTTGTTTCATAAAAGTTTGTTTTTCAGATTTCAAATGATCTAGATCTGTAGTAATAGAGTCAAAGTCTTGTAGTTGTCTTCTTAAGATTTCATTTTCAGTTTTCAGAGTTTCAAGTTTTTCACCTCCTAGATTTTCCAGCTTCTTTTTCAGACTTTTATATTTCTTCCCTAGTTTCTTACGGGATCTTAACAGATTTGCATAGGCATCTTCCCAATCGTCTAATGAAAAATTCTCGAAAGGGTTTACCTCCTCATCATCACGTTCTTCGGATTCATCTTGATCACTACCATGGTTGCTCTCGTCAGCCATCAGACCGTTGTCGACATTTCCCTTCTGAGCAAGCTTCAGCTCATCCATAATGTCCTTGGCAGACCTGCAATCATGAATACAAGACCATAAGGCTCTATCAATAGCAGCTCTTATCAGGTTAAAGGCCTTCTGATTTTCTTCAGATTTTGACTTGTGACTTTTAGTCCATTTGGACTTTTCCTTTGGCAATCTGTGGGGACCTTGTGAAATTAACTTCCACAGATCCGGATTAATCATTTTCACATAATTGTGAAGACTGCTAATCCATGAGTTAAAATCAGAGCCATTGAAAACCGGTGGAGAACCCATTGAGTAAATCCGTAAACAGATTAATGAAGCAAAGGGTAGAAACAGATAAGCACAAGGGACACCAGGATCCTCTGCAGATCGTTGGATCTGAACAATCAGAGAACCGCTCTGATACCAATTGTTGGGTTCGATGCAGTATTCAGAGGGGGGGTGAATGAATATAACCCTTTAAAAACTTTCACCCAATTTAAAACTAGAATACTAACAAGACTTTCACTCAATATAAAATTTCGCCCAAACTAGAACTATGATGCTAACTAGACAGATTTACCAAATCTGAAAGCTAATCAACTATTCAGTTCTACCAGTTAGCAAACACATGGAGTGCCCCTATGCATTCATCTAGCGGAAGCACAAATGAACAAATCAAACCACAATGCACAAGGGGTTTTTAGGTGGTTCGGTCCTCCAGACCTACATCCACCCCACACTCAAACCGAGTGTGGCTTCCACTAGCTCACGCTAGAAACAGCAGACTCAGTCTGCAACAAACGCTGCCAAACAGCTTGACCAGGGGAACAACCTCCCCTCTTCCTCCCAACCGGAGGGAACCACTAGTGACACCAGTCACTAGCAAACCAAAGACACAAGGTCTCTCTTCCTCCATACCTGGAGGGAACCCCTGGACTTGAATCCACAAGCCCAGAACCGGAGACAAGTCTCCCTTCCTCTAAACCGGAGGGAAACAACAAGTAGCACCCAGCTACTTGCAACCGGAGATAGCAATCTCCCTTCTCCTGAACAAACAGGAGGAACCCACAAGTGACTCCAGCCACTTGGAAACCAGAGACACACGGTCTCTCTTCCTCCACACACGGAGGGAACCACCGGACTTGCTACTCACAAGCCCAGAGCCGGAGGAACAAGCCTCCCTTCCTCCAACCCGGAGGGGAACCTAGAGACCCAAGTCTCTCTTCCTCTGAACCCCAGAGGGAAGCACAATCGGAGATAAATCTCCCTTCCTCCAACCCGGAGGGAAACAACCGATGACACCCTGTCAAAGGCAACCAGAGACGCAAGTCTCTCTTCCTCCACACGGGAGGGTACCAACCACAAGTAGCACCCAGCTACTTGCAAACCGAAGACACAAAGTCTCCCTTCTCCTGAACCCACAGGAGGAACCCCGACCTCTCTACAGAGGATCGGAAATACAGCAAATGGATAAAAACAAAAACGAAACCAGCAACAGAAGGCTGAAAAGATAAAAACAAATGTGGCTCTCGCAGGAGCTGGCTGGCCTGGATTTGATCCATGGTACAGCAGGAACAGATCTTCTGTTGAAGCTTCTATCACTCTAGCTCTCTCTTCTTCTCTATTCTTCTTCCTCTTCCTTTCTTCACACTCTGCTATCTCGATCTCTTACTCAATCTCTCTTTCTTTCTCTTTCTCACTCTCTTTCCCTTCTTCTTTTCTTTTTCTTCTTTTCTGTCTGGATCGTGGCTCTCTGTATTGAGTTTTCTTCTCGCCAACTCGATCACCTTCATCTATGGAAGAATGCTCATATATATAGCAGCAGCAGCAGCAGCAGCAGCATCAGCCACGACGTGTGACCTCCACATTTCCAGCCCTAAGAATTCGGACCACGTGGCAGTCTCTCAGCAGACGTTATTCCAGCCTCGGATCACGTGCCCTCCTTAAGCTTCACGATCAAAGCACCTGTAAAACAGGGTATCGGATAAGTCATCAGTTTAAAGAACAACTCTATATAGACTTATCAGAAGAACAGCGTTTTAGAAGAAACTTGAACGAGGTTAAAACGAAACAACACGAAGTGACAAATAGCAACGACACGGAGACAACGCGAGGACACAATAGGGAAAACGACACGAAGTCAGTAAGGACTCGATGTACAACAGTAAGTAACACGAAGTAAGACCACACAGACATAAACGATAACACGAGAACAACACAGGGTGACAGCAGAAACCGACACGAAGTGTTTGCAAACAAAGTAAGACACAAGGTCTACGTAAAGCAACACGAAGTGTGGTTAAAGCGAGAACGACACGAAGTGAAGTTATAAAACAACACGAGGTAAAAGGAAGAACGACACGAGATACATGGAGACAAAATAGAAACCAACACGAAGTGTGGTTTCAACACAAGAAAGACACAAGGTCTAGGAAGAACAAAAACGACACGAAGACACAAAACGGAAAACGACACGAGGTGTAACAAACATGACACGAAGTTATGAAAACAACACGGAGACGAAGTCTGAAAAAATGACACGGGGTGAAGACAACACGAAGACGAAAACACAGGTTTCGACACGGAGTGAAAATGACACAAAGACAAAAACAACACTTAAGACGAAGTTGACACGGAGTGAAAACGACACGAAGTCTGGGAGACACGACACAAAGTCACAAGAACGACAGTAACCAACACGAAGTGTGGTTACGAAACATGAACGACACGAAGTGTGGAAACATGACACGAAAACGACACGTAGACATGGAGACAACAGTAACCGACACGAGGTGAGGTTACTAAAGCGACAATGACACGTGGTGTGGAAAACAAAGAATCGACACGAAGTGTGGTCAAGGCGAGAAAGACACTAAGTCAAAAACGAAAGACCAACACTCAGACAGAAACATAAAAACAACACGGAGACGTAGACACTAAAACAACACGAGGATGAAGACAAGGGAAACGACACGAAGTCTAACCTCATACAAGCTTTCCTGTCACGCATGGAAATCAACACGAAGTGTTGTATGCTCATACAACACGAGATCTTTTCGTGTTAGTGAGGGGAAACAACACGAAAACTCAAGTACAGAAACAGCACGAAGATGATGTACAATCTGATGTACAGACATGAAGAACAGTCCAAGGTATAGACTTGCACGAGTAAGCTACAGTGCCAAAGTATAGACTTCACGCTGTACAGACTACATGACCAGTGCATGATTGTACTTGACGATGTGAACACTTAGCCTATGCAGACCAATGTACAGACTTTGGCGAAGCAAAAGGCTGTATAGACTTGGAGACCCAAAGCCATTGTATAGACTTTGTCTAAGACAAGGCATGAACTGACGTTGTATATACTTAGCCAATGCAAACCAGTCCGATGTATAGACTTTAAGGAAATGCATGCTACAGTGCAATGTCTAGACTTGCGATGTGTTCGCCAAATGCACACTACAGTCCAATGTATGGACTTGGACGAATGATGCATGTGCAGTGAATAGACTTAGGGCATAAACCCCACGATGCACTGTATAGACTGTGCACATAACATAAGTCTAACATAAACAATATATCAGTTGTACCAGTCACAGTCATGATGCAATCATCAAGGCACAATGTCATGAAAACACTATATCATTGCTATCATCAAAATACAATATCAATCATCAAAACCACAGCAATGAATGCTTTATGCATCAGTTTAACATGTAACAAGACTGAACATCAAATATGTTAATCTAAACTGAGCAGCAAGATGACTGAACATTTGATTAACTCACATCAACAACCAATCATCAAAGCCATCATTAAAACCATCATCAAAACCAAAACCACATGCATGGGCACAACAAAATTAAGCAAACTCATCTAAAGCCACTCAACCCATGTTGAGGAAACAAGTGTTATCTTAAAAATGCGCAGGAAATAGAAATGATCTCATATTCTTGCACAAAATAAGGATACCTTGCAATCCATGGAGTGAACGCAGCAATATCCTGAAGCAATCTTGATCCGCAAACTTCGCGTAGTGCGAGCTTTGTATTCCTGGCTTGACAGGATAAAGATGAGAGGATAGCAAAGCTTGAAGATTCCTCTACACGGAGGAGCGGCAGACACCAAACTGGATGAAGAAGGATAAAAAGGAAGAGAGAGAAGGGCTAGAACTCTCTCGCTAAGGCGCAGAGACCCTGATAACAAGGAACCAGTTACAGAATAAACAAAGATCAGCTGAGATCAAGGCAGACTAAAGCCTTGAAAATAGCAAGAGAAAGGGTGATAACCCTGGAAGGGTGAAGAGGAGAGAATGGAAAGATAATGAGAGGATTGCTGTGAAGACAAAGAAGAAGAAGAGTAATCATCCGATTTGGTCGGAGAAGAAGAGTTGTGGACATCCGATAGGGTTGGAGAAGAAGAATAGGGACCACCCGAGAGAGTCAGGGAAAGAGAATCATAGACACCAGACAAGGTCGGGGAAGGAGAACGAGAATCACTCGACAGGGTCAGGGAAGGATAATTAGAACCCAGAGATTCTGGAGGAGAATAATCAGAAGATGTCCCAGGATCGGGATGATGAGAGGGCCTAGGGTGAGGCCTAGAGTTGTGAAAATAAGGAAAATCTGGAGAATCTGGAGGAGAAAGAGAGGAGTGGGGGTTTACATACCCAGGAAGAGAGGAGAAAATTATAGATATAGGATCCGGAGATGGAAGGTCACCACCCAAGGGTAGGAGATGAGTAGAAGAAATGATAAACGAGAGGAAGAGGAAGAAGTGGACCCCTGAGTGCACAGTTGATGGCCTTTGAACTTGCACCATCACTTTTTCTTAGCAGAAACTGGCTTGTGATAGACCGGCCTGGCGCGGGCTCGAATCCTTGGGCACCTTGCCTTGTAATATCTTCTCAAATAGCGAGCCCATCTAGCAGACGGCCTGGCCCGGCTATGAACATGCAGCCTTACCGGGGCGGTTGCCCCTAGACATCCGGTGCTAACAACAGTAGATGGACATTCTTAGACAAGTAACCCTTCAGAGTGATGAATATCACAAACCCATGGGGTTTTGTCTCTCGGCACTAGAAGCATGAGATTCAGCAACTCATCTCGGAACTCAGCCTTGAAGCACAACTACCTTGATAGAAGAGACGAGTGAAGTTGAGGGAGAGTAATACATGGCGTTGACATGGTCGGCTTGCTAATAAACCGAGGGAGATTGCATAGAATGTGCAGAATGTCCTTGGAATGTGCAGAAAATACGCCCAATTGCCCCTTGAACATAGAGTGCATAATCTGCTTGGCGGCCGTATGAGTTAGCACAATTCGGGTGGAGAACCCCTCTTGGCCAATTATCTGAACAACAACGGAGCAAGGAGAAATCATAGCATCAATGGTGAATTCTCCGGCGAGCAAAGAGATTGCCACCGGTCTTGCTCTTGAAGAAACTAACACCAATGCGAGGGAACTCTTCTTGGCAACTGTCATTGGAAGTTGAGGCTCATCATCCCCAAAATAGCCAGGAACCAGGACACGGATCGGCATCCAATAGATGTAATCTTGAAGCTTAAAACACACGGTCGGCACCAAACTATCCTGACTTGGCTCATCATCTCCCTGGGGACTAGACCCAAGAGGCACCGGAGGTAATGCACACCCGCTCCGTAGGGTGGAAGTGGATGGAATGTAAAAGGCTTGGATGGAATGGACGATTTAATGGGGATGGTGTGTTTAGGTGGAGGCAAAGGCAAGGCGGGTGAAGGCGAAGGCAACGGTAGATCTTGCTCAGGCTTGGGCAATGATGGAGAAGGAGATGGCAAAGGCGGTGGAGATGGTGGAGGTGATGGAGGCACTGGTGGTGGAGACGGAGACGGTGATACGGGCAATGAAGGTGGCGTTGGGGGTAAAGCAGGTGAAGAGGAGGGTCGCGAGGTCCACCGTCGACGTATCGACACAACGCTTCGGGTGGTGTTGGGGGTAGAAATAGTGGTAACGGGAATGGAGGAAGAAGGGTTGGCACTAGCCTGAGCGGAGGCTTGGGTTTGTAGAGGCGATGGAGACGGCATAGGAGATGGAGATGACAAAGGTAATGGGGTAAGTGGGGATGGTGATGACAACGGGATAGGCGATGAGGTAGGCGAGGTAGTAGGTGATGGAGCGGGTGCAACGCTAGATGAAGAATCACAGGGGTGCCCCTGGTCTTGAAATGGTAACGGTTGCCTAGGCGGCGCTTCTTGCTGCTGCTGTTGGCTGCGAAGATGTAAAATGACCTTGTGAATCGCGGCCCAATCAATCCTTTTCTGATCTTCCAAGCCATAAATAAACTCCCGGAAGTCGGGCAATCCTCAACCAAATGCCCCTGCTGGCGATGAAAATCAATGAACTGAAGCATATTCCCCACCGCGGGTCAGCAAGGCACAACCGGAGGGAGTGGCAACACGTGAGTGGCCAACAAAGCCGGAAAAATATCTGTAAAACACTCCGGCAATGGGGGACGAGGAGCCCGCTTCGAGCAAGGCGGATGCCGAGGGGTATGTTGTGGAAAAGCGGGTTGTGGAGATTGCGGAGGCAAGGGTGCATGGCTTGTGGAAGGGCTAGGCAATGGCGTAGGAGCGGGAATATAGTGGATGGCATCCACCTACTCGGGTTGTAGTGTTTCCTTGACCATAGGTGGAGACGGAGATGGGTATGTGGACGCGGGTGGCTAACTTATGGAAGGTTGATATGTGGAGGTTTGATATGCGGAGGTGGATGTGGGGTAAGGCTGACTCATGGAAGGCTGACTCATGGGAGCATAGGGTTGGCTTGTGGAGGGTGAAGGTTGATATGTGGAGGTGAAGGTAGATGTAGATGGCGGGGTGTGTGGAGATGTGGAAGGCGGAGAAGACTCGAGGTCAAGGGAATCTTGGAGTTGTTGGCGGATGAAGCGGGCTCAGTTATAAAGCTATTGCCAGGAAGTAATATCATTGAGGGCTAAGATAAATTGACACTTTAGCATTGCATTAGATATTAGCATCTGGATTTGCTCTCCATCCGGAATGTGCCCCGGGACTTGCGTGGCAAGGCGGCGTCAGCGGTCGGCAAAGGTGCAGAAATCCTCTTCGGGCTTCATCTTCTCATGGGCCAGATCCACAACAGTGAACTTGGGCCCAACCTGGTCCTAAAACTGCTAAATGAACTTATCTTGAACCACACAAAAATTCACAATTTGCTCTTGCGGTAATGAGAAGAACCAATCCCGAGCCGGGTCTTCCAATGACAGACCGAATAGATAAGACATAAAGCGTTGGTCATATCGAAATTGGGCTGACTCATAAACGAACTCCTTTAAGTGCACATAAGGGTCACCGACTCCACCATAATGGCGATATGTGGGAATTTGAGAAGATGGCGGGAGCCGAAGACCTGGAAATGCGAACAGGACACTCAAAGAGGATTTGGGATCGATCCGACGTTGAAGTTCATCAAGCTGGCATTGGGCTTGAGCAATCATCTTCTGGGTAGGGAGAGATCGAGAAGAATATGGGACAGCCTGAGCAAGAGATTGTGAACTTGGACCAGAATGATGATAACGGGCCAGATGAGAGGATCTGGGCTGAGGAGATGAAGGACCCATTCTAGGAACAGAAGGGTATGTGGGCCTAGAAGAAGCATTAGCATAAAGACCCATTGGGTAAACAGCATAAGCAGAGGAAGAATGAGGCCCATTAGAAGAATAAGGCCCATTAGAAGGATAATGCCCATTAGGAGAATAAGGCCCATTGAGAGAGGAAGGCCCATAAATGTGATTTGCAATAAGGCGTTGGGCCTGGGCTGGGTCCATTTGGTGAACAAGGCATGATAGATGGGCCATGAGATTAGCCTGTTCCTCGGATGGATCAGAGGGATCACGAGAAGATGGGCCCGCGTGGGAAGAGGATTCCACGCAGGAATAGGAAGAAAATTGGGAAGAGGGATGGTACAAGGGGTTGGAATGATGCTCCATGAGGGCAAATGGAGACTTAATACAAGGGTATCAAGGAGAATACAAGTGGGAAAGTAAGGGCTTAATGGGCTTAAGAATAAGAGGGGACTGACCCACTAATACAAAGACCAATGGAAAACAGACCAAGAGACAATGGACTAGATAATGGACACACAAAATGTGCTAACCTAAATGGGCCTAACAACCAAATCTATGTGGATGATGAAGGAATGCAACACAAACACCAAATGGGCTTGGACAAGCCCAAACAACACAGACAATGCAATGTGAGAGTTTTCACCCAAGTAAAACAAGTTAATATGATGGAAAATATTTTAGGAGTTTTAATAGACCTTTTAATGATTTTAATTAAGAATAATTCCCTCAAGATAAGAATCCTATGAGAATAAGGTCCAAACTTTGGGTTTACTAAAGTTAACTCCTCACACGTATGCAAAATGCAAGCCTAAGGGGTGGAAAGGTACAACCGGCCCGACGTTCGTGTGGGAATCAACAGCTCACGGGGACTTATGGAGGTCCCAGATAAGATCACCTAGTCGACCCTAAGGAATATGGAGGCGAGAGTATCACTTACCAAGGACGAATGCAACTATGGTATGAAGAATGCATGGCCCTATGTGCACCGAAGTGCATGCAATTTCTAGCCTAAAACTAGAAAATCAAGGCAAGATTAAACTATGCAAACATGATGATATGGATGCAAACAATATATGAAAACGAAGATAATATGAAGGACAATAATGTAGGATTAGGAACATGCATAATCAGGCACTAAAATATATGAAAAATCATGAATAAACGGCGTACCTTTGTGTATGCCCCCCAGACCTGCATGCAGATTTTATGCACAAAATGTAAAAATGAAGACAATATTTGACTATGCAAACGTGACCCAAAGAATGCAAATAAGATATGGATGGAAAGATAATACAAAGGGGAACAAGATGGGACTAAGAAGCAAGCAATCAGACCTCGGGAAGGCAATCAAATCATCATGAAAACACGTACCTATGAACCTGTCCCTATGCTTACCTGCAGACTTTATGTAGAAAACTTAAACTTTAAGACACAATAAAACTATGCAAACATGACCCAATTGATGCATATGATATATGGATGGAAAGACAATATAAAGGGCTACAGAATGGGCCTAAGAATAGGGCAATCCGACCCCGGGAGGTCAACTAAATCACCCAAGAAAGATGCCCATGTGGGACTGTGCACAGACCTGCCAGAATCAGAAGGTGGTCTACCAAATGACCGTTTTTGACCCCCTTGCGTTCTACCAAAATGACCGCAAGGCCAGCAGAAAGGCCCTGGCGGCCCAATGATGATTGCTAGGGGTGCCTGGCGGTCCTGGAGAGGACCGCAAGGCCCTGACCGACTCGAAAATGCCCAGAACATCAAGAAAAAGGGGGAAATACTACCTAAACATGCACATACACACACCCAACTTACAAAAGAGCATGAAAAATATGATGGGCACTAGGTGTCCCACCGTGATTGCCAAAAAACTAGGTTGTTGATAGTTTATACTCACCCCCTTTTACCCCGCCGCAAACTATGCTTGTATCATATGAGTATGAACAAGCATGGAAGATAATGAACAAAGGGGCGATAAGAGATAGAAGAACTGACCGTGATCGCCACCAAGGATTAACAATGCCAAGGAGAGTAGGAAGAAGATGCAACGACGCCGTATACCTTGGAAAGATGGAGACTTGATCGCGCTTAAGAGACGGGTGTGGGGAATGTCGTGGATTCAACCTCCTTCCTTCCAGCCGGCTAGAAGAAGAGGGCCTCACGTTCAATCATGCTCTCCTGCAAAACAAAGATCAAACCAAAAGAGAAAAACCCATTAGAACATGCATGTGTAGCATCAATCCCGTAGTGATATAATAGCATGAATAAAATGGAGAGAATGCACCGTGGGGAGGTTTTTAACCCCTGTGGAAGGGTGAAAAAGATAGGTGTGTGTATTGTGATGATGTATGAATAAATAGATTGAAAAATCATGCAGCACAACTGTGGAAATATGCTATGCAAAATAGAGAAAAGTATAAAAGTATAAAAACTAGAGATTTGTGACAATTTATGAAATTGAGGAGGAGAGAACTAAGATAAGAGACAATGAAATCAAGCCCTTGGACGTGAAATTGAAAGCTAATACTTTCCTCTTCAAGCCAGGGTCGAAGTTGTGAGTCGGCGTGACAGCATGGCTTCGCCCCGAACCAAGAAAGAGCCCCCCTTCGCGACCTGCAAACCTGGGTGCTTTATATAGGAGCAGGAAAACCCTAGGGTTCAAATCTGAGATAAACACCTAATTTTAGGGATTTAGATGCATAAACCTCGAGATAATAGTGAGGGGAAGAGTCTCAGATCGAAGGAAACCGAGGTGGAGGCTTATCCCCCTCGAAAATGGATCAAACAAGGAGTCCAAGGAGCGAGTCCCGCGACGAAGAAATCGGAGTTCAGGATCATCAGGACTCTCTATTCAGAAAACGGTCTATCGCACGACCGCATACGGAGCCAAACGGTCATGGGAGGACCGCTAGGGACTATAAAACAGTCTAGGGGGTGACCACAAGGCTTTAGCAGCTGAACGGGCTCAAACGGGCACTGTTTGGGGAAAATAGTCTAGTGAAGACCGCAAGGGGACCACAAACGGTCATGGGGGTGACCGCAAGGCAATAGGAGGTGAAATGTGGCAAAATGGGCACTATTTGGGGCCTAGCGGTCTTGGGAAGACCGCCACCATCACCTAGTGGTCTTCCCAGGACCGCTAGGCTGATGGATAACATTTTCTGGGCAGGATGTGGTAGATTTTGGAAATTAGAGAATATCTAAAAAATGGTGCAAAACTAGTGAAAGGCATAGAAGAAGAAATTGTAGACAACAAAACATTGAACAACTTTCATGAAGATAGCAAGATGAGAAGACGATCAGAAGAGGGTTAAAAATGGGCGAGAACATAGAAAAAATGTTGGGTTCGCGGGTGAACTGCTCAGTCTACCATAAAAATGTAAAAAACTTGAAATCGATGGAGAATTAGTTAATGACGTAGAAGAAGAAAATCTAGGGCTTTAAAAAATGAACAACTTTGGTGAAGGGCACTTAATGAATGGAGGAAAATAAAAGGATGAAAAAGGACCACGTTCAGGACTGCGCAACGAAAGGAGCCGAATGCTTGATGAAAGTCGACCTAAATGGGCCGCAAGTCGACTTGGAAGGCTAGAAGCTGATAAAATAAGCCCTAGGGCTCTAAGGAATCATACTCTCTGAAGTCCAAAGGTTAGGGAACAGTGAAATGGGCTCAAAATCTATCCATGGAAGACTCCAAAATAATGGTTAACTCGGGACATCAAAATGATAAATAAGATAAATAACGTAACTTGCGAGCTAAAAACGGGTGTCAACAATATGCTGTGTTTTATCTTGGGTCTGAAATGCTCTTTAAATTTGAACCTTCCTAGATGTCTGAAACTCTGCCATCTTTGTATGCTCAGATGTCTGATCCTTGATTCCTTGAATGCCTTGAACTCCTTGGAGGATTTTCTATCTGTTGTTGAGTTCACTTATCAGAGTAAATCCTTAAGAGGAATCTTCTTTTATAGAGTTCTGCAGTACCGCCCTGAACATGAAAGCTATTGGTTTAAATTTTAATAAGTTCTTGAGCTTCAAAGATTAATGGTCTTGAAAGTGCATGTATTCAGACTTAATGGACCTAAATCAGTTTTTCATGTTTTGACATGTTATGCCTTCTTAAATATGAAAGTTTATCTTAGTACAAAGGTATCCTTGATTGAGGAACTCTATTGTAGTAATGTTTTTAAACATCAATCAATCTATTTTTTTAAAAAAAAGGGGCTACTCTTAAGGAAAGCAATGAACTTCAGTCATGCTGAGTAACTGGGGATATTGGCGTCTGATAAACATATATCCTTATAAAGAAAGGTGTGTCCTGAGTTCAATGATCTTAGGCTGAGCAATAGCAATGGATTTACTGAGAAACCGAGTCCCTTCACCAATGAAGTGGAGAGGACAATGTCATGAAGTGCCATGCTACCTCTGTTCTGTGTGAAGCAGAATTGTAAGCTACACTGAGTAACTGGGGGTGCTAGCGTCTAATCAACGTGCACTATCACGTCAAAAGGTGCATACCACACTTGACTGCTCATAAAAATGATAACAATTGGTATCCAACAATGGTTTCAAAAGAAAAATCTGAATATGTAGTGTTCATGGATAAAATCAGAAACGTCTAGGTGTTTAACCTCAATACTTTTTGTAGTTACTCTCAAAGGAGCAAATGGAATTGAATGAGTAAGGTGAGAAGAGGTTAGCCTAGTTTTAGTATGAAATTCTGGTTCATTTCTATTAATTTTGAATGCAGATATTTTCAAATGCTGCTTTTATTTAGAAACTCAAATATCATCAGTTTTAAACCAATATGAATATAAGGGCTTTATCATTGGAGTTCTATAACTAAAGATTCTGAAAAATCTATAACTCTGCATTTATGAACTTGGCTTCAGATCACTTCAGACTGAAGATCTCCCATCCTAAAATGTCTTGAATCTGATCCTTATGTCCAGATTTCTTGTTGATCCATGCTCCTAACAATTGGTATCAACTCTCTAAGCAATTGGTTTTAGTTCCTCATGTATTTGGATGGTTTGCATTTTTTCATTCCTCCATGCATTGCATAGAAAACATTAAAAATATGAAAACTAGAAAACCTAACAATCTGAATATCTTGAAAACTAAATCAGTTCTGTTGCTGTCCCACTGCTCTCTGATTGCATCTTCCTGCTATGTTCCAATATCTTGCATATATATGTCTCTAATGATTCGGTCTGTGTTGCTTTGCTGTGACTCCATGGCATCCAATGCCACCTTGTGTGAACTGCTTCTGCCAAAGCCAAGGGACCTTACAATCCCAAGGGACCCAACAATCTGCTCCTACTTTTGGCTACCCTTGATATGGTTTACTAAGTGGAATTCATTTCTAATCTCATGATCTCATCCGATACCATGTGCTTATATTCTGATTCTTGTATTGGCTTTAGTCTAAGCCCTCTTTGCTGATGGCAAAGGGGGAGAGATGTCTTGATGAGTCATCATCTGTTTCATGATTCCATTATTTAGGTGACTCATAATGTCCGCATAGTTGCCATCATCAAAAAGGGAGAGAATGTTGGATATATGTTATTTTGATGATGTCTAAGTTTGATTCATTACAAGTCTATTGAATTGATTCAACTATACTTCAGCATGCTTGATAAATGTTGTTCATACCTCCATGCTATGCTCATCATGAAAAGACTCTCTTGAGTACAAGGTGTTGGGCATGTGTATAACATGTGTAACTCTATTGTTTTGATGATGTCTGACTATGTATGTTGGGCTTGTGTATAACATACTTTTGTTTCGATGATGTCTGACTATGATTCATTAATATAGTTTGCCCTGCATTTGATAGCTACAAACACTCATGCATTTCAGGACAAGCCCACACCGACAACAAAGTGTGTCTACAAAGATAGAAAGAAACCAAGTAAGGCACAAAGATTGAGGCATTAGGCTGCACAAGAATCAAGGATGAATCATGTCAGGTTAGGTCAGTGCAGCTGCTGAAGTTGGTGCACATACTGAAGAAAGAAGGTATTTCAAGAGAAGTGTCGACACCACAGCCATTCCTCAGCAAAGGAAAGTTGATGCTACATTGCTGACAAGGTCGAAGCACACAAATAGTCAACACAGGTCAACATAGTAAAGTCTGTGCATGTTCGTGAATTAGTCATCACCAGTGCAACACCATGGTCGGTGCAACTTCTGGCTAAGCAATGCACATAGCTTGTGTACGTTATTATAAGGTCCGTGCACATATGAAGACAAAGTCTAAAGCACGTTGATAATGGACTGTGCAATGCTTCCTTCAAACAAATGCATAAGAAATTCTCTTGTGTTGTCTCGACACTGCCTTGTGATGTCCCGACACATCTTGAAGAGATTGTGTTGAATTTTGAAGGGTTAAGCAGCGGCATAAAAGCATGTGTCGACACATATGAGAAATGTCTCGACACCTCTAGAAGAAATCAAGCTAAAACCGTTCTGTCTGGCCTCTAGTTTAATCAATGTCTCGACACAGTCTTGGTGACATCTTAGAACCTAGCATATATGTCCCGACACAGTCTTGTGAAGTCTCGACACATCTGTCATGGGCCTTCAAGATATTCAAAGGATGTCTCGACACACTGTGTAAAAAGTGTCGACACACTTCATGCCTCACTTCTCTATGGCGGACTTGTCTCGACACCTTAGATTCTTCCAGGAAGCGCTCTACTGGCTATCTCACTATGTTGTGTCGACACTTACCTCGAAGGAGGTCGACACCCTTATACTTCCAGGAAGTGCTCCATTGAATATCCTACTAAGATGTGTCAACTCTTTTCATGCAGGAGGTCGACACCCTTGTTCTTCCAAGAATCCTCAAGCCAATAAACTCTCAGATCAGTGGGCCATCCAGAGAGAGAAAAAGGAACCACAAATAATTAAAATTAAGGATTTTGGGGTCTGGACCACGTCCCGAGGTCTGACCCTTGCTCTACCATCTTATCACTCATTTGTCTACCTTTTGGAGATGGTTTTGTCAGAAATCCAACTCGAAGAGCCACTTCTATCTGCCGCGATGTAAGTCATATCTGTCTGCCTGTCCAGACTGTCTGCTGCTGGAAATAGGACTGATGGGAATCGATGCCGAGCGCTAATTTTTATTTTGCACTTGTGTCCTTTTAGTTTACTTTTATATCCTTGGGAAAGTATGTACGCAATTGTAAGGCTTTATAAGCCACTTTGTCATTCCCTTGGATTCTTTGGGTTTTTGTGCAAAAAGTGTAGTAGGTCCAGCAAGGGGCCCCCCATTCCTTCCCCATTGGTCCACCTCATCCATGTGGGGCTGTTCAACCATCCTAGGTGGGCTTCTAGATGGCTTGACCATTCAAGGGGACAATTGGATTAAAAAGTCCAATATTCCAACCCTTAAAGTCCAAGATGCTTCCCCCTTATAATATAGTTTATCCCATGTTGTATTTTTTATTTAATTTGGTTATTTGACCACATGGGGAAGAAAATCCCCTCTCTCCCATGAAATTCCCAGCCCCCCACCCCTTGCCATTCTCTATATAAGTCTATGTATAGTGTCATTAGAGATTTTAATGAAGAATTAAGCATTTTTACCAAGAGCAAGCCCAAGGGCACCCCTTGTGTCTTTCTCTCCCCGGTTCCTCTCTTCCTCCTTCAATCTCCAGGGTGTGAAGCCCTCTCCTACATTCTCCTTAGCCCCTCTGAGTTCTTCTCTGCCGCCGCCGCCACCGTTCGAGCCGCCATCGCGCCGCCACCGCCACTCGTCGGAGTTCTATCTCCATCAGGATAGAACCTCACCTATGAAATTTTATATTTTTTTTGATCGTCTGTTGGAGCCCTAATTTTGAGGGTTTGTTCTGTCCCTCTCCCTTAACCTCAGTTCAAATTTCGTGTCATTTGGACGTCATTTGATATTTTTTCCATATTTTTGTTTGTCCTCTCAACAATCTGCCCTTTTGCAAATCTACGGGACAGATTCACCTTGTTGTATTTTTCCCACCCACTTATAAATTTTCAAAAACATCACAAAAATTCCTCAGTGTTCCTCACGTTTTCCCCTACCTCTCATAATTTTTGTAGTCTCTGAAAAAATCATTTCCCCTTCGGTCAAAGGTCAGTCTCAGGCAAACTACAGTCTGCCCTGTGTGTCTGTCAGTCCGGATCAGAAACAAAAATAGTGTTACAGTCATTCTCATCTTCAATCCGTTTGGTGGATGGAGCTGTGAAAACTTTATGTTGTAGTTCTGTGAGTGCTCTTTCCAATGGTACCAGCCACGCCTCGATCGGCCTCTGGATCTGAGCATCATAATTCTTGCAGCCGAGGCATGCAGATATGTTCCCTGTGCAGGTCTGAAATTACAGTCCGGGAATAATTCGTGTAAAATTATCAAAAGTCAACTTCTGGAACCGCCACTTCAAGGAGTTGATCAGGGACATCCCGCCATCGTCCCAGCCAAGCGGCGCCTTCAGAAGACCTCAGGAGGGCATCCTTCCTTTGGAATCCGCACCTTGCTGTCCAGCGAGTCAGAACCGAGTCGGCGCAGTACCGAGTCGGCGTAGGACCGAGTCGGACCAGCAGGCCGAGTTCTCCCCGAACGCACCTCCAGATTGCTGCCCGTCAACTCAGGGTCAGTCCTCCCGGGCCCCACTTGTATCCTTTTACCTCCCTGCGTGGAGTGGACAATAAAATTCACGGTTGTAATTAACTTTTTACTGTTGTTACCGGGAGTTACCGTAACTGGCCAAGAACGTCTTCCCCAAGCCCGGAGCGTGGAGGTAAACTCGCCCCCACTCTTTATCGCATTTTGCTTATCTCGTATATCTTTGAATGCCGCTGCGAGTGTAGGTTTCTAGCTCGATATATATTGTTATCACCGCTGCGAGAGTGAGTGAGTGTACCGTCCCTTGACTCGACCCGAGTTAACGCGGAAAGGCCGATACCCGAGACTCACGGCCGCTTTCTCAATCGCGTCCGGTCCCACGTCTTTCCTCGCATAGGGACGATCGCGAGCTAGAGTCACAGGTCGCGTGTTCATCCCGCATCAATTTGGTATCAGAGCGAGTTGAGTCTAGGGTGTCTAAAAACAAAAAAAAGAGTCATTTAAGTCGGTCTAAGTGTCACATTTGCATACCATTAATCGGTATATCAAAAGGTGTTATCCGAACGTTAGGCTATGCCTATCGGGAAAGTCGCACACTTACGCGAGTGATCTTCGGATTGATTAACTCTGCCACGTACCGAGTCTTGGTTTAAGTCTAGGGTACTTAGTGTGCATTAGTTAGTGCATTCCAACCTTGCATAGTCTGTCTAGTGTCTTGTCACCAACGGTTGGCATGTCCATTCACTAGCATCCCCGTGTCCCATGGATGACCAAGGGGCCGCATCTTATGCATGGTGGCGATACTATCTAAGATGGGAGAACCACCCGGACCACCCCCGTAGGCCCGTAGCCCGGGATTTCTATGGATCCGAAAACCCAGGTGACTACCTAGAGTGGGAAGCCATTATGGACGACTACTTTGAGTGTTACCTTATGTCCGGTCCCGCGCAAGTCGACTTTGCCAAAAGGTGACTTTTCTATGAAGTTGCCGAAACATGGAGGGACATCAAGTACTTCCGGGAAGATAGAGGCTAAGGCATATCGAGTCATGGTGGGATATGAAGAGAGCGCTTAGGAGGGTCTACCTTCCCCGTCCACCTACCTCCAACCATGGGGGTTATACCACTAGTCGGCCCCACCAACTCACCCTCAATCAAGTGGGCCACACCTCCAACCAACCCCGCCCCTTCACCCACATCCAAGCCCTCCAAAGCAACCCCAATCAAGTGGTCCGCCCAGTCACCTCCCACCAAGTGGAAGCCTCGCTTCTAGCCGAGCCTAGGTCCACACCTGAGCCGAGAGACGAGGAGCGAGTCCACCACGAGGTTCCTACTCCAACCCGCAGCTTTGATGAAATCGAGAAAATGTTTTCGGATTGGTTGGAAAGGACACGTGCTTCTTCACCACCCATGAGTGCTCCTTTGCCACCCCTACTTTCGAACTTTATTCGGAACCGTCTTGTTTGGAGCCACTAAAGCCTGAGCCACCCGTGTTTCTAACGGGTACGCTTTTCATCGCCGAGCCACTACTTAGTTGGCTCAAGGATGGCTTGGTCTCACCTCCTCACCCATCCATGGACCCCATCCTATCATTGGTGCCCATCAACTCCTACCACACGACATTCCGATCTTGTCACCATGTTGATACCTTGGATGACCTTGTTATGGGATTAGACTCGCAATGGCAGTTGACGCACTCCTTGGCCCAAAGCTTCGACCAAACCACTAGTCTTAGCTTCACCCATCCGACCTTAGGGTCTATTACCTCCGTGTGCACTGTGGGTTGTGTCACTACAGAGATCCTCTTATTCCTCCCCATGTCGTCCGAACCCGACTTCATACCCTTTTGCCCGAGGGAGGAACCATACATCCTACACATGATCACCGTCCCACCTATAATGCATAAAGGTGACTATCCACACCTTCAAGACTTCTACACCGGGGACCGTGACTTGTGGGAACCCACCATAAGGGGTCATACCTTCTTTGATCCCTTTGACCCATTTCCTAGTGGACCCCTATACCCACCATATATACTTCACTTCTTCGAGGGAGTCCACTACCACACCCCTACCCCACGGGCCAGGTCATCTCTACCCACCAAGCCCATTCTCGATACACCTACACCCGGCTCTCCTAGCCCTCTCAAGTCTCCCAAATCCAAAGGGCCGTCCATGCATGACTGGGTCATACTAGGGCGTCTAGGTGATCCCCATTCCGCCAACCACCGGTTGCGTCAAATACAAGCATGGCACATATTCGGTTATCCTGGTCCACCATCGTCTATGCGTAGGTCGGACTAACATTAGGTTTGTTTAGGGTCTTTGTGAGTCTTTGTTTCGTTTGTCTGTCGTGTGTTTGTGCATACATCGAGTCAAGTCGGCTTGTATGCTCGCGTTGTTAGCCCCTTTCGAGTATGAGACTTGTCAGACTTTGGGATCGGTTCTACTTCACATATCGGATCTAGTCACATAAGAGACAAGTGGTGATTCCTAGTGAGTCTTCGAGCCGCCTTCCCTCCTTTGTGAGTGACCCCACCTCGGAGTGTCCACCTCTAGTCTCATTCCCCAGCAGCGTGTGCATATCGAATCTATACGGGATGAGCATGTGTCGATTACTTGGAGTGGAGCGTACTCCGCGCTTCCAGGTTCGGTGACGGATCTGCCGGAGCTACTCGAGCAGCCGTACCCCTTACTCGATGGGGTCGAGTTCTTCCCATCTGGGGAGAGTTGATGGGAATCGACGCCGAGCACTAATTTTTATTTTGCACTCGTGTCCTTTTAGTTTGATTTTATATCCTTGGGAAAGTATGTACACAATTGTAAGGCTTTATAAGCCACTTTGTCATTCCCTTTGATTCTTTGGGTTTTTGTGCAAAAATTGTAGTAGGTCTAGCAAGGGGCCCCCCATTCCTTTCCCATTGGTCCACCTCATCCATGTGGGGCTGGTCAACCATCCTAGGTGGGCTTCTAGATGGCCTGACCATTCAAGGGGACAATTGGATTAAAAAGTCTAATATTCCAACCCTTAAAGTCCAAGATGCTTCCCCCTTATAATATAGTTTATCCCATGTCGTATTTTTTATTTAATTTGGTCATTTGACCACATGGGGAAGAAAATCCCCTCTCTCCCACGAAATTTCCAACCCCCCACCCCTTGCCTTTCTCTATATAAGTCTATGTATAGTGTCATTAGAGATTTTAATGAAGAATTAAGCATTTTTGCCAAGAGCAAGCCCAAGGGCACCCCTTGTGTCTCTCTCTCCCTGGTTCCTCTCTTCCTCCTTCAATCTCCAGGGTGTGAAGCCCTCTCCTACATTCTCCTTAGCCCCTCTGAGTTCTTCTCTGCCGCCGCTGTTCGAGCCGCCATCGCGCCGCCACCGCCACTCGTCGAAGTTCTATCTCCATCAGGACAGAACCTCACCTATGAAATTTTATTTTTTTTTATCGTCTGTTGGAGCCCTAATTTTTAGGGTTTGTTCTGTCCCTCTCCCTTAACCTCCAGTTCAAATTTCGTGTCATTTGGACGTCATTTGATATTTTTCCCATATTTTTGTTTGTCCTCTCAATAATCTGCCCTTTTGCAGATCTACGGGACATATTCACCTTGTTGTATTTTTCCCACCCACTTATAAATTTCCAAAAACATCACAAAAATTCCTCAGTGTTCCTCACATTTTTTCCTACCTCTCATAATTTTTTTAGTCTCTGGAAAATCATTTCCCCTTCGGTCAAAGGTCAGTCTAAGGCAAAATACAGTCTGCCCTGTGTGTCTGTCAGTCCGGATCAGAAACAAAAATAGTGTTACAGTCATTCTCATCTTCAATCCGTTTGGTGGATGGAGCTTTGAAAACTTTATGTTGTAGTTCTGTGAGTGCTCTTTCCAACGGTACCAGCCACGCCTCGATCGGCCTCCGGATCTGAGCATCATAATTCTTGCAGTCGAGGCATGCAGATCTGTTCCCTGTGCAGGTTTGAAATTACAGTCTGGGAATAATTCATGCAAAATTATCAAAAGTCAACTTCTAGAACCGCCACTTTAGGGAGTCGATCAGGGACATCCCGCCATCATCCCAGCCAAGCGGCGCCTTCAGAAGACCTCAGGAGGGCGTCGTTCATTTGGAATCCACGCCTTTCTGTCCAGCGAGTCAGAACTGAGTCGGCGCAGTACCGAGTCGGCGCAGGACCGAGTCGGACTAGCAGGCCGAGTTCGCCCCGAACGCACCTCCAGATTGCTGCCCGTCAACTCAGGGTCGGTCCTCCCGGGCCCCACTTGTAGCCCTTTACCTCCCTGCGTGGAGTGGGCAATAAAATTCACGGTTGTAATTAACTTTTTACTATTGTTACCAGGAGTTACCGTAACTGGCCGGGAACGTCTTCCCCACTCTTTATCGCATTTTGCTTATCTCGTATATCTTTGAATGCCGCTGCGAGTGTAGGTTTCTAGCTCGATATATATTGTTATCACCGCTGCGAGAGTGAGTTAGAGTACCGTCCCGTGACTCGACCCGAGTTAACGAGGAAAGGCCGATACCCAAGACTCATGGCCGGTTTCTCAACCGCGCCCGGTGCCACTTCTTCCCTCGCATAGGGACGATCGTGAGCTAGAGTCCCAGGTCGCGTGTCCGTCCCGCATCAAGGACACTCCGCAGTCTGCCATCATCTTGATGTCGACCAATGGGCTGTCCAACCAGCCATTGTACGCAGAAGAGTACATTTGAGCAGAATGAGAAGACTTCATTTTTGAGGGAGAGTTATTGTAAAAATCTGATGCTGTCTAAAAGGAGATCCGGTCTGCTCCTTCACACAGTCTACCATCGTACCTATCCTTGTACTTAAAACTGCGACCAGCCAATAGGAAGAGCACAGCAAGTAGCACATTAAATGTTATGGGACATGATCACCTTCCTCTTATTGATTATCACCATCACACATGGCATTCGCTCTAGAAGACGCTCTAGCTCTCACCTTCTGGCGCACGCTTCAAAGAAGATTTGAAGGGAATACTTTGTTGATCCACTAGTCCAAAGGAAGACTTCTTGGCGTGCAATATTCTCAGGCTTTCTCAACTGGTCTTCTTATTTATACCAAGCTTCCTCAACTGAAGAAGCTGCTGCTGCTGCTGTCCAAAAAGTGCCACGCCCTAGACCTATCTACGAAGAATATTCCTAAGTAGCGTGAGAGCAGCCCCAGCACCTATGGGACTTAGTCCAGTGTTGTGAAAGAGAGAAGAAGAAGAAGAAGAAGAGAGAGCAGCCTTGAGAGAGAAGACAATTCCTGCAGTCTACCGATGCTTGAAGAAAAGGATCCTTATATCTAATCTTGTAGCTACAATCACCAGCTCTGATGTCTTGATTCATTCTTTTAGATGGTGTCTATATTGTCTCTAGTGTTTCTCTATTGCACTTGCAGTATTTAGTTTCTATTTGTTACGGTTCATCTATCACCAAAACATCTAGCTTCTCCGATCCCCTGTTTAGGGACCGGGTTCCCTCTGTGGTTTCAGAGGAAGAGAGGATCAGATCCTCTAGGTGGTTCAAGTTGTTAGTCAGTGGAAAGCAAGCTGTGTTGCTCAGCTGTGTAAGCAAGCTGTGTTGCTCAGCGGATCAAGCTGTGTGTCAGCCGGAAAGCCTCACCGAGTTTGGTGAGGGGTGGACATAGGTTGTGGGCTAACAACCGAACCACCTTAAAATCCTTGTGTTGTGGGTAGTATACTTTTTGAGCTTGTTCCATATCCTCTATCCCTACTTTACAGGTTCGTGTGCTACTTACGCTGTTTATTTTCTCTGCACACTCAAGCGTTCAGCTTGCACAACAGTCTCATCTCGATCCCCCTACTATCGTAGCTAATGTGGATCTTCTCAGGTGTCTGCAGCACTCTTGCTTACAGACACTTTGGAGCATCTCCCAAGCAGAGGAAGTTATCACGGTATGTGAGCAGCTTTCTCCCTTGTGTATCTAACTACATTTGTGCCTTAGGTTGACTGATGCACCCTTGCAAACAGGGACCAAGGTGAAAGCTTTCCCAAGGAACTTCACCTTGTTGAACACTCATTCATCTTAGCTGATCATCATAGCTCTCCCACCTAAGATAGTCATTTAACTTAGCTTTTCTGTTTCAAGATCTCTACAGTGTATTAGATTACATCTCATTTGGATCTGAGTTGCTAGTGAAGAAGTGTCGACCTCTCTCTTGAGGAGTGTCGACCTGTCTGGACTGATCTGTTCAGGGTGTTGACCTCACTACCCTGAAGAGTAGACTCCAGCTAACTTCATAGCTGGATCCTACTAAAGGAGTGTCGACCTACCCGTTGGGAGTGTCGACCTGTCTGAACTGAGCATTGGAGTTTAACGTCATTACTTGTTCCATTCCTATCTATTCCGTTGCGCTGTATGCTTAAGTGATTCATTTACCTTATAAGAGTGGTTTATGTTTTTATGAGTCAAGATTTAAATAGGCCAAAGTTATTAATATGATCTATTCAACCCCCCCTTCTAGATCCGATTGCACTCCGTGGGACCTAACACAAGGCACTCAGCCAAGCTGACTTGGGGAGCAACTGCAAGCAACAGCAAGATCAGCAGCAGAAATGGCAGTTCAAATGAGAAGCTTTGTACATGCTCACTCTAAGGTGATAAGGGCTTTCTCCATATTGTTTTGAGGCTGAAAATAAGTGGAAAGAACATCAAAAGACAAGGTGCTTGCATATGATGGAACTTAGTTGCCAAGGTTGATAGTAACTTAAGGTGCAAAAGCAGAATTCAGCTGAGAATTGTAAGTTCAAGAGAACTGCTCCGACCTCACAGCCTCACTGCTCCCACCTCAGGCTTAACTGCTCCGACCTCAGGTCATGCTGCAGCATTGACCTCACCATGTTAATGCTTCGACCTCTTCAAGCTTTCAAATAAAAAGTGTTGACTCCTTCTCACGGACGTTCTATCATGCCACGCTGCTTCGACCTCACCTTTACAGGAGGTCAACCTCAGGATCTTCACAGAAGCTGTATGACAGGCAACGTTCAACTGCTGCTTCAATACACAGGTGGTGCTGCATCGATGCACCAGAAGATTTCCAAGCCTTATCTGTCAAACAGCTTTCACAGAGGATGCCTCGATGCACCTATGAAGCTACATCGACCCATGGAGATCCAGCTTGCCAGCAACTCAAAGAAACTATGAAGCTGCATCGACGGGATGGCATGTGGCGTCAACGCAATGGCCTTCTAGAAGCCATTGTAAACGGCTTTCACAGAGGATGCCTCCACACACCTATGAAGCTGCATCGACCCCTGGAGATCCAACTCGCCAGCAACTCAAAGAAACTATGAAGCTGCATCGACACGATGGCCTGCTGCGTCGACGCACTGGAAGACTTCGAGCCTTCATCTGTCAGACCTGCACAATTTTTGAAGCTCATCCAGACAATAAAAAACTCTGGCGTAAACCTCCAAATACACACCTTTTGAGGTCTGGAGGATGGTTCCTTTGTCAGAGGATCTACCATCTCATTATAACATATCAGAACATCCTTTTGAAGAAGACGATGTCAGGGACCAAATCTGCAAAGGTCTTCTCTGTCAGGAAAATTATTTCTTCTGTCCTAAGAAAGGACCAGTCAGGTGGTTGTAGACACGCCATTTTTGACATCTCTGTGAGTAAATCTTATATTATATCATGATGCACCAAAATGGCTCGCACATTTGAGTTATTTGAGTGATTTCCTTTTTTTTGATATGTTTCCCATTTTTAGAAATTTTTTGAAAACAAATCTTAAACACGGCGGCATAGAGGCGTCAGTCACCCAAGACGCCTTCTTGAGCCCAAGTGTAGCACGCCGTCGGCGCCAGCCATGCCGTTCAGTTCGATGGTACAAATAAATCTAAAATAAGAAAATGTCTTGCTAACCAGACGCGGATGAGACATCAAGGTGGGGACTTAGCGACTAGGCCCCTTTCAGAAGAGGGATTGCCCCGCCACATGACCCATGGGATCGGTCCTGACAAATCTTTAATTATGATGTAATCCTCCTTTTATGAGTCATTATTAGCTTGTGATCACCCCTCAGGACATCGGGGTCGTTCATTATTTTGTTGAGGGCTTTCATGGACATTTGTAACCCAAGCTTCCCCTATAAATAGGGAGCCAATGGTTGTATTTTGGGGGGAGGAAATTTTGGAAGAAATCTTGAGTGAAAAAGAATCCTTGTGTCTCTCTCCCTCTCTCTTTAAAAACCTCCACCTGCACCAATAATCCACCAAAGTTCTAGAGCCATTTTCTCCCCCTTCTGCTCTTTTCCCTCTCTCTGATCTCTTCATCAAAGTTCTTCCATTTTAAAAGCCCTTCAACTTCTTCTTCTTTGTCCTCCTCTGATTCGGCTTCGTTTTTGCGTTATCCTCTAATTTGCAAAGCTCTATCTTCCAATTTTACTATTCACCTACGCGCGTCCCCTCTGTTCTTTGCATGCTTTCCCCATCTTCTACTCTTTTTCTCTCCCTGATCCCTTCACCAAAGTTCTTCCTTTTTAAAATCTACAACTTCTTTTTCTTTGTCATACTCTGATTCGGATTTGTTTTCACATTATCCTCTAATTTGTAAAGCTCTGTCTTCCCATTTTATTGTTCACCCACGCGTCCCCTCTGTTCTTAGCATGTTTTCTCCATCTGTTGCTCTTTTTCTCTCTCTGATTTTTTCACCAAAGTTCTTCCTCCCTTCAACCTCTTTAACTTATTCTTCTTCGTCATCCTCTGATTCTACTTCATTTTTGCATTCTCCTCCAGTTTCCAAAAGTCAGTCTTTCATGTTTACTGTTCATACACGCACGTCCCCCCTGTTATTCGAACGTTTTCTCCATCTTCCATTTTTTTATTCCTCTTCCCTCTTCACCATAGTTCTTCCTTTTTAAACTCTCTACAACTTCGTCTTCTTCATCCTCCTCTGATTCTGCTTCATTTTTGCGTTATCCTCCAATTTTAAAAGCTCTGTCTTCCCATTTTACTGTTCACACACGCGCGTCCCCTCTGTTCTTCGCATGTTTTCCCCCTCTTCTACTCTTTTCCTCTCTCTGATCTCTTCAGCAAAGTTCTTCCTTGTTAAAAGCTCTACAACTTCTTCTTCGTCTTGTTCTAATTTTCCTTCTTTTTCTAGTTATGATCTTGTTTTCAAGTTATTATCTAGTTTTCAAAGTTTGGAAAGGGTGGTTTTGCCGGATTATGAGTGTTCGTGCACACAAGAGAAGGTCGCTCCGTCACACCGTCCTCTCACACCGTGCTCAAGCTGTTGAAGCCCCCTCGAAGCCTACCACCGACATCTCCAATAAGCTTTTTCTCCCCCCATCTTTCTTTATCGTTTATTCCTGTAGTTTTTGCACGCATTATCTACCTTTGTTTGTAGTTATCTTCTAAGTGCAACTCTTGCACGAATCTTCATTCATCATCTCATTTTCCAACCCTTGTGTCCAAAAGGGGTTTAAAACAACACCAACCAGGTGTGTTTTTGTTCATGGATTCATCATTTTTGTCACGAGGGACTGGTGCTATACTATTTTTGTTTTGATCTATATTCTTTTTGTCTTATCTTCTTGCAAGGGTAACCTGACGAAAAGTCCTCTTCGTCGACCGACCTAAGGAAGAGGAAGAAGGAACCCACACTATTTCCCACTCCCGTGGCGAATGCGATCACTTGCTCTTCCATTTTGGAGTCTCCGACTCTTGGCGATCACACACAATTAACACACACGCGCCCTATATTTCCTTTTGTTCCTATTTTCGTTAAAACCCACGGGGAGTAATTTCTCGTAGCGGTTCCCCTTCCCCATTTTAATTTCAGCACATCCCTTCCCCATTTTTAATTTCAGTTAAAATCCCTTCCCCATTTCCATTTCTGTCATTTCATTTCTGTTTAATCCCGCGGAGAATCATTTCTCGCGGAGGTTTCATTCACGTCACTCTTATTTCTGTCAGTTTAATTCTTGTTCAATCCCGCGGAGAATCATTTCTCGTGGTGGCTTCGTTCATGTAATTTTCATTTCTATCATTTTAATTCCTATTCAATCCCATGGAGAATCATTTCTCACGGTGGTTTCATTCATGTAATTTTCATTTTTGTCATTTAATTCATGTTCAATCCTGCGGAGAATTATTTCTTGCGGATGTTTCATTTATGTCACTCTCATTTTTGTCATTTCAATTCCTATTTAATCCTGCAAAGAGTCATTTCTCGCGGTGGTTTCATTCATGTAATTTTTATTTCTGTCATTTTATTTCTGTTCAATCTCACAGAGAATCATTTCTCGCGGTGGTTTCATTCACGTAATTTTTATTTCTGTCATTTCATTTCTGTTCAATCCCACGGAGAATCATTTCTTGCGGAGGTTTCATTCACGTCATCTTCATTTCTGCTATTTTCATTTCTATCAAACCCATGGAGAGTAATATCCCATTGTGGTTTTGCATTGTAACATTTCCATTCCGTATGTTTCCCCTATTTCAAATCCCGTAGAGACAATCCTCTTCGGGGGTCTTTCTCCGCATTTCGTTAAGCGCGTGTGTTTTTTCTCGTTCGCTTCTCTCCTTTGTCGTGACGTCGTCCACATCTCTTGGCGATCACGATGAGACTTCTTTTGTTTTCTTTCGGTTACCCATGTGTTTTCGGCACCTGCGTGTGCCCCTCCATTTGGCACCCGCTTGTCCCCCTCCTTATTACCCCCGTGCGCACTACACTTTGAGCTCTCAGCAGCACCTTTGCAATTTTAATTTCCTCCCTCGTGCATCACGTGCACTCCCCCACAGTCCCTTGTGTTTCTTCGAGAGGTTGCGTGTTACGAAAAAGGAAATCCAGTTCATTACGTGTTGCACTCCATAGGCACGTTTGAGTCTAGGGGAGTCTTGTCCTAGGTGTTGCATTCCATTCCTATATTTGGTATATGAAAAGGTGTTACCAGAATGATAGGTTACGCCTATTGGGAAGGTATCATCCTTGCGTGAGTGGGATCTTCGGATCAATATCTCCACCACGTATTTGATATTGGTTAGAGTCTAGGGTCAAATTGAGTCTACTTACCTTTTGTTTCTATTCTGCATTGTTTCTATTCGTCTTATTCTATTTGTATTTCATATATCTCTATTATACAGTACTGCATCGCATACATCTCCCCCTTTTCTTTTCACTTTTCTAAGGATCACCCTCTCTCGGTGAAGGAAGGACTCTCCGTTCCGAAATTCCTCTCGACGGACTAGGATCTCCTCTATTGGGACCTCCGTAAGTCTCCGACAGTGAAGGATTCCCTCTTCGTTCACTGGGCTGGTTGTACCATTGACATTTCCCGGAGCTAGTTGACCTATTCGTGGTGAGACGAGTGTCCTTAGTTGGCACGACGGTGACCAAAGTTGTAACTAGGGTTCTTCCTATTTTGTGTGAACTTCAGATTTGTTGAAAAAATAAACTTTCTTTAAAGATAAATAAAAAATAAAAAAAGAGTGTAAAACATTCACTTGTTTTATAATCTCTGTCACTTGTCTACTGGTGCATGTTACTGTGTTCTAGCAAAGTCTTGAAGATGGTCGAGTACGGTTATGAGGAGTTTGAGGCCGGGGCCTTTGAATTCGACCATCAGCCCCAGATGAACAGCCCAGCTCAGGGATCCTATGAAGAGTACAACACAGACCATGGCTCCAAAATTCAGCCATATGTCCATGTTGTGGGCACAGGTCCATCCCACGAGCCCTCACATGAGGAGGACACTGTTGCTGAAGAGGCATCTACCTCCCAAGACATCTCCTCTATGCTAGATGTGCTCACCAACGCACAGCTCAGTCCTAAGCAACTCCAAGCTCTTCAGGCCATCGCAAAGGGAAAATCAATCTCCCCTTATCCCCAGGAGCCGACTCCGGCTACCACTTCCATCCAAGAGCCTTCACAGGCTATCCCCTCTCCTTCACTTCAAGGGCAGGCGAGTCAGCAGCCCCCGTCCTTCCAGTACCCTTTGCAGTCACAAGCTATTCCCTTTCCTTCACTTCAAGAGCAGGCGAGTCAACAGCCCCCCTCTTTCCAATTCCCTTCGCGGTCTCAAACCCTAGCCATTCCCCAAACACCAATTCAGCCAGGTCCATCCACTGGCGGGCTGCAATACCCTTCCCGTTTTAGGTTTCCTTCTCAAGCCTCTGAGAGGCCTATTCCTCCTCAGTGGCAGGCACCATCCTCACCAACCGATCCGCTCACCCAATTCTTTCTCAACAAGTTGAACAAAATGGATGAGCAGTTTCAAGATTTAAAGAAGATCATGGACATAAAGTCCACCCTTGAGCTCTCCCTGCCGGTCCTCCTGGTGTTCCATCTCCCTCCCTCTGAAATGCCTACGTATCGCAGGTACAACGGCACTGGAAATCCCTTCATCCATCTTAAGGACTTCATGTACGAGTCCTCCTTCTGGAAAAATGATAAAAGATCCTGGCATATATCTTTCGGAGATCATTGGATGGCCCTGCACTAGAATAGTTCTACTCCTTAGAACCCAGCGAGGCTGAGAACTTTGATGTGGTCCAGAGAAAATTCCTACAGAAGTACCAGGACTGGGTCGGCCCATCTCTTTCCTTTACCAACCTGATGGCTGAAAAAATGAGGGCGAACGAAGACTTCGTCCAATATGCCGATAGATGGAGGTCCCTGGCGGAAAGAATAAGGGATACCCTCTCAGAGCCAGAGCAAGTAAAGATGATCGTGTCTAATGCCACCCCGCAATTTAACATGTATTGGCTATGAACAAGCTCACCACAATGGAGGAGCTGTATGAGAGGGCCAGGTATGTCCAAACCCAATTAAAAGACTCTCCTCTCATGCACATGTTTGACCCGCCAAAGCCCAGGGTGGTTAGGAAGACAAGCACTGGTGTCCAAGGTGGAGTGACAGAAGGGGTCGTAACAAATGAGCAAGTGAGTGCAATTGGCAGCCCCAACTAGCTAGCCAACCCAAGACCACCAAAAATGCCACGACTCCCTCTTCAACAAGGTCCACCACCTTATCGTCCCCCACCACAAAACAGCCTCCTCCAGAACAATGTGCCTCAACCTTTCCATCCCCAGCAACAACAATAGCCACACCCTCAATATCACCAAGTTCCACCACCCAGAAACTATGGCCTCCAACAACAGAGAAGGCTGATCGGACCTAGGAGAGCTCACTACCCACCGTTGCCTGAAACATTGTCGGACATCTTTAATGCTCTCATGGCTGCTAATACACTCACCCTGCCTAAGGAAAGACCCATATGGCCATCACATGTAGACACTTCCAGATATTGTGTTTTCCATAGGCAGTCGGGCCATACAGTGGAAAATTACTTTCATTTCAAAGACTATATTTATGATATGAATGATGAACATGGAATCGATTGGGATGAAATGAGGCGATACATCACCATGTTGAAGGCCAGGAGACCTCCACCCAGACAACAAGAACAATAGCAACAACATCATCAACAACAACAACCCCAGCAACAGTAGCAACCTCAACAGGCCCAACAGCAGCAGCCGAACATAGGCATCATTCAAAACCCACTCCCGGAGCACCAACAGCCCAATCAACAGGTCAACCCCATCTCCTCTTTCGCAGAAATTGGAAGAGGACAAGGTTGGCATATGTAAAGCGCCTCTGTTCTTTCCGCTAACCACACCTCTAGCCAACCCCTCGCCTTCTCCGAGCCATACCTCATCCACCCCAGCCTACATCGCAATCCGTGACTGGACCTTCTCCATTCCCACAGCCATCACGCCCTCTCATCCGAGCGCTAACCACTAATTCTCCACCAATCCATCAACAAGGAGCATCTACACTTTCACCCATGCCCTCCAAACCTCTCATCATCCACCACCCATCCGGGGCCCCATCTACCTCTACTACACCTTCACCCATGCCCTCCAAACCTCGCATCGTCCATCACCCATCCGGGACCCCATCTACCTCTACTACACCTTCACCCATGCCCTCCAAACCTCTCATCATCCATCACCCATCCGGGACCCCATCTACCTCTACTACACCTTCACCTATGCCTACAAAACCTCTCATCATCCACCACCCATCCGGGGCCCCATCTACCTCTACTATACATCCACCTATGCCTTCCAAACCCCTCATTATCCGTCATCCGTCTAAGGTCCCATCCACTCCCACCATGCCTCCACCTAACAAAACCCTCATCAGAACCCCTACACCCGTCATCACCCCTACTTCACCAAATATTCCTCCACCACTACCCTTCAAACCCTTGCTAAAACCCATACCTAACCCCATAGAGGTGCAACCAGAATCGCAGGCTATGGTGCTCCGGAGTGGAAGGTTCTTCCACCGGGTATTCCCTAAGAATAGTCAGGCCCCTGAGCAGTCTTAGCAAGAGAAAGGCACTGAAGAGCAATTAGAAGAATCCACTCCCAGGACACAATATGATTTGTTGAAATATTTGGACAAGACGCCCGCCCAGATCTCTATCCTAGAACTGATCAAGAGGTCGAAAACCCACCAGGATGCTTTGATGGAGTATCTTTAGAAGGTTATGGTATGTAGAAAAGATATCGGCAGTACTGACGCCGACGAGCACACGACCAGCTATCATGTTTCACGACCATGAGCTCGCCCCCAAGGAGGCCCGAAATATGCATTATGTGTTGCGGTAAAAATCAATGGGGTGTCTGTGGACCCATGTTTGGTGGATACGGGTGCATCTATAAATGTGATCTCTATGAGCACCCTCCAATCATGTGGGGTTGACACGGAATAGATAAGGCCTTCATCAATTACAGTCACGGCCTATGACAACAGCAAAAAGCCACCAAAAGGGATGATTACCTTGAATGTAGAGTTGGGCCCTGCATCAGTCTCTACGGAATTCCATATCTTTGATATAGATGCCACATTCAAGGCCATATTAGGCTACCCCTTTATTGAAGTCATGAATGCTGTGCCATCCACCAATCACCAGTGCTTAAAGTTTCCATACAAGGGATGGATTATCAAGGTAATTAGTATGCCCATCTTTTCTATGGTGGATGCTATTATTACCTCTCTGCCCTCTGTTTGGCTGACCCACCGGCCAATTCTTTCACTACTAGATGTGTGTGACCCTCGCCGCGCTCCTTTAACACAAAAGCCGCTTCCAGCACCAAAGCCATGTCACCTTTCCCGTTCTAAGGGGTGGGAGATCATGAGAAACATCGGCTACCAACAAGGCAAAGGCTTGGGGGCATAATTACAAGGGAAATTAAGGCTGGTGAAGAAGACAAGGTTAGTTATTAGAGTCGGCCTGGGTTTTGAGGGGCCATTGGAAGCAGATGGGAAGCCCCTTACGTGGTCGCTATATTCTCATTTCACAAAGGGGCCTATTGTTCAGATGGAGTATTACTCACAAGAAACACACGGGGGGTCACAAGTTGTATACATGGCTGAAAGCTGCTCAAGGGCTCTTAAAAGAGGGAAAGTTGATGACCCAGAGTGCAAATGGTATAAATGGTTTGATATCCAAGATGTTTCCATCGCACTAGAGAGGATGTTCTCGTCTCCACCTCTAGAAGGGCCACCTTTGATCTCCAATATGCCAGGAGAAACTCTAGATGTTGCCATTGCTCCAAACCATCACCTCCAAGAGGACTTTGTCATCGATGGATCTGTGTCCGTCATCAACATTGCCAGCGACGGTTCATTAGCAGCCATTTTCTTTATGCACTCATCTCAGCCTTTGTTGCTATCTCCTTCCTGGGCCAAACGGTTGTCTGATAATCTTCCCAGGTCCCCTTCTCTCCTTACATTCATACACGGGTTTTTTAACTCACGTAAAATTTTCAATCACGATTTGCTCTACGAGCCATCCAACCCCCTTGCTATAATTCCTTTCTCTCCTTCTACAACTATTTTTAATTGTTGTGTTATAAAAAATGAAAACTAAAAAAAATGCCAATTTCCAAAATCCTCAACAGTGCATTTTCATCGAGGAGACATCTTACATCTCTCATGAGTATGCCCCGACTTATGGGCCACTCATCCAATGTCCCTTGAGCGACCTTCTCTACCCTTCCTCTAAAGGGTCTCCCCCTGTACATTCTTCAGGGTCTTCTTCTTCTTCTTCTTCTGTAGTACAGGTCAGTCTAGTTAGGAATAATGGGTCAAGAGTAGTACCCAAAAGGAAATCCAAGGGTAGGCAAATTCTTCGTCGATTCCTCTTAGACCTAGCCAACAAATTCCAAGCATGCCTAGAAATTCGTCAACTGCTAGAAAATCCCATCCAATTGTCGGAAATAGAATGTGAGGAAAATTTCATAATTGATGAAGCGTACGGAGTTTATGAGATCACTGACGAGGAGTACCCTATTGAAGAAGGGGATGAAGAATATGAGGACGCGGCTGGCACATATGCTAGTGGAATAAGAAGTTTTGACGAACCGTCAGCTGTTGTAGAAGAATCCACCAAAGAAATCAATTTGGGAACCAAAGAAGACCCCATGATTGTCCTCATAAGCGATAATTTACCATCATTAGAATTGATTGAGGTTCTCAAGGAGTATAGGGACACGTTCTCCTGGAGCTACAAGGACATGCCGGGACTAGATTCCACCTTGGTCGAATACCATTTAACTCTAAAACCAGGGTCTGTCTCGGTAAAATAAAGGTTAAGGTGTTTCCACCCTCAAATGGCTTTGAAAATGAAGGAAGAGGTCGACAAGCTCCTGGTGGAATGATTTTATTTTTTATTTATTTTTTTGTTTATTTTTTAAGTTTATTAGGCGTGCCAGTCACTGTCGTGACAATTTATTATGCCCTCCGTCTGACTGATCAGATAATTTTGGGTGATCGTGTCGGGACCCAAAACACGTCGTACCGTAAAGGTCATGACATTAATTACGCCTCTCCAAAAGAGGGACAACACTTGATTAATCGCCAAAATAAAGACCATAGGGCCCATAGAATATATGTGAAAGATCCAATTGCATGCAAACACACGATACAATAATATTTATTTATTAAACTGACTCCCGATACGAGGCAAAAAACTTGGGTCCGAGGACCATCATCACGCATAGTGAGGGCTTCCGATCAGGGTAACCCGACTTTCAGCCGGTCACCAGTTGATGTACCGGGAACCGAAGTTAGATGCTGAGTTTTCATGAACATGATATACGTGATCACAATGCAGTGATTTATTATCGTTTAGTGGAGCAAAGTAAATTTTATCATGACAGTGAATTTCATATCATCAGATCATTAATCACAGCATTCATTTTATTCTCATAATTCAATACAGACATCCGAGAGTTCGCGGGATAATTCCAGCAGCATCTCCCCTTGTCTCGAGCCATGCCAAGAGGGAATAGGAGACCGTCCACACAGAGCCGGAATGAAATCCGTAACAGATGGGCACCCTGGGGCCCGAGGACCATGTAGGTCAGGATGCTACAGGGCTATGCCCATCATCATGATGTTAATATCCCCCTTAAAGGAACCATCGGAGAACATGCAGTGGCAAAACTCCGTGGGACAATGGGGTGAGAGAAAGGGACAATGTAGGGATAAAGACCCCTTTTAATCTATCTCTCGTAGTCTTGGTGAAGAACCATAATCCCCAAGATAGTAATGGCTCGCGTAGAAAGGTTAAGAGGTTATAACATCAGGCCTTAGGTTTTATTATGACCACTGAGATGAGGGCCTCGGCGGCCAACCACCCTCGGCAGGTAGGATAGCTGGAGACAAAAGGGCGCATTGGCGTGCTGGGGGGGTACCGGCATAGATAGAAGAGTCGGCGGCCGAGAGACGTGTGGCATAGGGTCGGCGTGCTCTATAACAGGGAATGTCATGCCCCGACATGGAATATCGGGAACGTGAGCGAGTCGTAAACAAGCGTGTCGATCAGAGTATGTACAATTTAATTTCTAAAGAGAAATATAGATGAGAAAATGATACTTTTATTCCATCAAATGAAGTTTACATCATTAATTCATAAGCCATAAAGGTAATTACAATCTTCAAACTCAAAATACAACATTCTTGTAAAATCACTAATGACCTACATAAATCCTAGGAAAAAGAAAAACACTCTTTCACTCTTGTCCATTCCCTTGTTCAATTTCATTTCCTGTAATAATTTACCAAAACGTAGGGTGGGCAAAAAGCTCAGTAGGATTTTATATCTCTATAATCAGGCAATATTTAAGTATTTATCATTTTAGATATTTTTTTCAAGTAAATCGGGAGGTGTTTAAGATCATGAATAGCAAGTAGGAAATTGTATACGGAATTTCAAGTAATAACATGATAACAAGGTTCCAAGATAATTTCAAGTATTGAATATTGAACATGTAAAGAATATCATGAAAGAATTTGACCATTTCATACAAGTCAAATATATCATGTAATTTTAAGCAATTTCAAGTAACAAGTAAACAAGTACAATAACGAAGTGTGGAATGTCATAAATAATCTAGCAAGTCATGCACTTCGGTGCAATGTCACACCGTGGTCAATCAACTCCCATGGGTACAAGTACTTTCGGGCGCTCCTCCTAGGACCAGACCGGGCCCCATTAATGCCAGGTATTGGGTCGGTGGATCATAAGATCCCAAGTACGTTTAGACATCCAGTTAACGCTATGGCCATTGAATTTTAAGAATAAACTCTTTTGTAAAAAGTAGAGATCTGGCAAAATCTCAGAAGTAGCAAGATGAGTGAATAATAATTTTAAGGCATCATGTTTAACGACATTAAGTCGTGGAATTCAAGAAAGAATGGTAACTAGGAAGAAAATTCAAGTAATTATAGTTTAATAGAATTAATTTAATTCCATAGTTTAATCTTGTGTGCATTTGGTTTACAAGTATTTAGACATGTTTTCAAGAAGTTTTTGTACATTAGAGAAACATTGGTTTAGCCAAAACGGTGATTTATTATTATAAAAATCAGAATTTTGTTATAAAAATATATTTTTATGTCGAAAATAATTCTAACTTACTGAAAATAATTTTAACATGCTGAAAATGATTTTCATATGTTACTTTACTGATAAGATGATAAAAAAAAAATTTCATGCTAGATTTAATTTTTAACATGCTGGAAATTAATATTGAACATGCTAAAATTAATACTTAACATGCTAAAATAATTCTCATATATTAACTTACTGATAGGATGATAAAGATAAGTTTACCATGCTGATTACAGAAATTATTTGATAACAACATAAATTTTATCATGCTGAAAATAATTTTTCTACATTTATTTACTAATTATTTGATATGAAAAAAAGAATTATCATGATGAAAAATAGCTTTAATATGCTGAAAATAGTTCTAACATGCTAAAAATAATTTTAACATGCTAAAAATAATTTTATCATACTGGAAGTAATTTTCATGCATCAATTTACTAATTATTTAATAGAAAATTATGTTTATCATGCAAAAAAATAGTTTTTATATCTTAGTATAAATAAAATAATTTTATCATGCTGGAAGTCATTTTTAACCTGCAGAAAATATTTTTCATGCATTAATTTACTAATATTATGGTTAAAAATAGATTTTTACATGCTAAAAATAATTTTATTCTACAAAAATAATTTTTTTAACCTGCTGTAAGAATTCAAACATGTTAATATTGACTTTCCTTATTTTTGGTGACTAAATGCTTACAATTAATGTGGATTTTCAAATGTTATAATTCCTATTGTACAGTGACTAATCTTTAGTCCCACATTGGAAGTTAGAAAAACTTCCTTGGCTTTATATGTTGGAGAGGTCACCCTTAGGTCAGGACCCAAGGGGCATAGGATGTGGGCTCGAGTTATGTGTCAAATTTAAATAGATACGGAATATTTATTTGTTTATTTATTTACTTATTTATTTATTTATCTATTTATTTATTTATTTATTTATTTGTGCCGTGCCGTGCCGCCGGGCCGAGTCGGGGGGAACCGAGGTGAGGTATCAATTTTTCATATAAGTGTGTACATATATATATATATTTTTTATAAGTCAGGAAAAGTGTCGACCCTTGGGGTCGACTTTTGTTTGCGGGCTGAAAGTGTAGACCCATTGGATCGACACTTATACCCTGTGTGCGGTTTTACCGAGTGTCGACTTGGGAGGTCGACACTTTTTCTGCTACTTTCAATTTTTCTTCACTAAAATGGCTATAACTCACTCATTTCTCAATGAAATTTAATGAATAAGGTATCAATGGAAAGAGCATTGAAAAGGGAACAATCTAGCATGCTTTAATTAGAATTTAGCTTGAGAGATACCTACCTTTAATTGCTGCAAAAGGAAAGGGGAAAATAATTTGGAATAAATAGAAAAGTCTTTGATTCTTCAAATCTTCCTTCAAATCTCCTTCAATCTTCACACCAGCATAGCTTAGGCCTCCAGGGATGGTTTGAGGGTTGATTGGGGTTCTATTTATAGCCAAACCTTGGCCAATTTTGTCAAGATTCCTCACCTAAGTTTACCTAACCCATTAAATCCGAATTAGAAGAAAAATTCAATTTATCTTCTTAATCTAGCCCATCTTTGGTGTGAAAATAATGTAATTTCGGCTGGTCTAAAGTTGTATGTTAGGTAAAGGTTGATTCTTGAGTCAATCTTCTAGAAATGGGGTTATTTTAATCCCTTAAATGCCATATTAAACATGTGTTACAGATTTTGGTCTAATTATCCTTTAATAAATACTTTAATCCTTTAATCCAACCCATTATAGATTATACAATGGGCCAATTATAATCATAGTCCATTATATGGACTTTTATTGGGATTCCTATGATTTATCTAAGGGTTAAGCATTTATTTTTTCAATTTTACCTTAAGTAAATTCAAGTAAATGCATTTATCCAGTTTATTACATATAGTAAAAATGTAATTTAATTTATTTCATGAAAATTTTAATTATAGAATAAAATTAAAAATTTTATTTCTCATCTTTATTTACCGGGTTTCTACATCCTCCCCCACTTAAAAGAATTTGGTCCTCCAAATTCACATTATACAACTAAAATTCATAAATTCAAATAGAAAGGTTAAAATTTTAACCTGAGATTAAATCCGGATATTTCTTCTTGATAGATTCTTCTAACTCCCATGTGGCTTCCTCGAATCCACTTTTGCTCCATTGGACTTTCACCATCGGTATAGCCCGATTCCTCAGTTGGTGTAGTTTCCGATCTAATATCTTGATCGGTCTTTCTTCATATGATAAGTCCTTTTGCAGCTACAATTCTTCAAATTGAATCACATGTGAAGGATCGTACACGTACTTCCTTAGCATTGATACAATGAAGACATCATGTACACCGACAAGTTGAGGAGGCAAAGCTAGCTTGTACGCCACCTCGCCGATTCGTTCCAGAATCTCGAAAGGGCCAATAAATCTCGGACTCAGCTTTCCCTTGATGTCGAATCTTCTAATTCCTCGTGTGGGCGAGATCTTTAAAAAGACATGCTCCCCCACTTGGAATTCAAGGTCTCTCCTCCGATTGTCGACATAACTCTTTTACCGTGATTGAGCGACCTTTAATCTTTCTTGAATTAACTAGATCTTGTGAGTTGTGTCTTGGACAATGTCGGGACCAAGTAATCCCTTGTCTCCAACCTCGCTCCAACATAGAGGCGATCTGTAGCTTCGGCCATATAGAGCTTCGAATGGTGCCAGTTGAATGCTAGATTGATAGCTATTGTTGTAAGCGAACTCAGTCAACGGTAAATGTTCATGCCAACTTCCACCGAAGTCTATCATGCAGGCTCTCAGCATATCTTCAATAATCTGATTCATCCTCTCGGTTTGTCCATCAGTCTGAGGGTGAAAAGCAGTGCTAAATCTTAGCCTAGTGCCCATAGACGATTGCAAACCCTTCCAGAAATGAGAGGTGAATCTCAGATTTCGATCCGAAATAATAGAGCTTGGAATACCATGTAGCCTTACGATCTCCTTGATATATAAGGCAGCTAGAACATCCACGGTCCATTTAGTCTTGATAGGTAAGAAGTGGGCGGACTTGGTTAGTCGGTCCACAATTACCCATATAGCATCAAAACCACTTCGGGTCTTCGATAAACTAACAATGAAATTCATACCGATACTATCCCATTTCCATTCCGGTATTTCGAGAGGCTTGAGTTTACCAGCCAGTTTGAGGTGTTCGGCCTTGACTTGTTTACATACCAAGCATCGACTTACGAACTCAGCTACCTCTCTTTTCATGTTAGGCCACCAGAAAGTTCTCTTGAGGTCTTGGTACATTTTTGTAGCACCGGGATGTATAGTGTACTTAGACCAATGTGCTTCCTCCAGAATTTTACCCTTGATGGTAGAACAATCAGGTATACAAGTTCTTCCTTTGAATAATAACCTTCCATCATCAGCCAGAAGGAAATCCGGTCGTTGATCTAATTTCTCTTTAATTTTCATGATCAACGGATCATCATCTTGTTGCTCTTTGATTTCCGAGAGTAACTCGGGTTGGAGTCAAATATTGGCAATAAGGATTCCACCTTCTTTCTCCTCCATATTGAGGTCTAGACTTGCCATTTCTTCAAGTAGATGCCATTCTTTAACCATCAGGCTTGATAATAAGGCCATTAGTTTTCGGCTAAGTGCATCAGCTACGGCATTGCCTTTTCCGGGGTGGTATTGTATCGAGAAATTAAAATCCTTTAAATATTCCAACCACCGTCTTTGTCTCATATTGAGCTCCTTTTGAGAGCATAAATATTTGAGACTCTTGTGATCAGAATACACCGTAAAGGCTTCGCCATAGAGATAATGTCGCCATATCTTCAAGACAAAGACCACAGCTGCCAACTCTAGGTCGTGCACGGGATAATTTTCCTCGTGTTTCTTCAATTACCTTGAAGAGTAGGCTATAACCTTGCCATGTTGCATTAATACGCAACCTAGGCCAATTCCAGATGCATCAGCATATACTTCGAATCCTCCTCCTTCCGTAGATAATGTGAGAATAGGGGCAATCGTCAGACAATCCTTTAAAGTTTGAAAACTCTTCTCGCATTCCTCGGACCATATAAAAGGATTCTCCTTTCTTGTCAATCTTGTCAAGGATACCGCAATCTTGGAGAAGTCCTTGATAAATCTTCAATAATATCCAACCAATCCCAAGAAGCTTTGGATTTTCGTCACACTAGTGGGTCTTTCCCAGTTCTTAACAACCTCGACCTTTGAAGGATCGACAGCAATAGCGTTCCGGGAAATTATGTGACCGAGAAAAGAAACTTCCTCCAACCAGAAATCACATTTGCTTAATTTGGCATTAAGCTTGTGATCTCTTAATAATTGAAGGGCCTTCTTGAGATGTTCTTCATGTTCTTCATTGGATTTGGAGTAGATCAAAATGTCGTCGATAAAGACAACTACAAATTGATCGAGGTATGGCTAAATACGCTGTTCATTAATTGCATAAATGCGCCAGGCACATTTGTTAAGCCAAAAGGCATAACGATGAACTTGTAATGTCCATACCTACTCCGGAATGCAGTCTTGTGAATATCTCCTTCCTTGATCTTCAACTGATGATAACCAGATCGAAGATCGATCCTTGAAAAATATCGAGCTCCAGAAATCTGGTCGAATAATTCATCAATCCTTGGCAATGGATATTTATTCTTGATGGTGAGTTGATTCAATTGGCGATAATCAACACGTAACCTCATCGAACCATCCTTCTTTTTAACAAAGAGCACCGGGGCTCCCCAAGGTGAAGTACTTGGTTGGATAAACCCCTTCTCCAATAACTCCAATAGTTGTTCCTTTAATTCCTTCATTTCAATGGTAGACATCCGATATGGAGCTTTAGAAACTGGTGCAGCTCCCGGAATTAGATCAATAGAGAAAACCACTTCTCTCTCGGGCGGAATACCAGGCAACTTGTCCGAAAATACATCAGAATAATCCCGAACGATAGGAATGTCCTTTAGAACAGGTTCTGTATACTTGGTCATAGTGATAGAAACTAAGAAACCAGCATAACCCTTCCTTAATAATTTCTCAACTTTGAGGGCTGAAATGAGAGACAAGTGTTTAGAATGCCTGATACCAGAAAATATGAGGTTGGGGTAACCCATAAAAGCTATTGTGCCCAACTTGCAATCGACACTAGCACCATGTGCAGATAGCCAATCGGCACCCAATATAACATCATATCCGTCCATTTCCATGCATACCAAATCAGCAAGTAAGTTATAACCGCTAATTAGAATTTCACTAGCAGGATAGAAATGTTTAATCTCCGTTCCCGTTCCAATAGGGGTAGTAATAGTGAGTGTAGAATCTAATGGAATAGGTTTCATAGGTAAAAGACCAACAAATCTTCTAGATATGAATGAATGCGTAGCTCCGGTGTCAAATAAGACAGAGGCAGGCCGGCAGTATATGAAAAGAGTACCTTCCACGACGCCTCCTTCCTCGGTAGGTTCTGCATCCATGAGAGCTTGGAGTCTTCCTTGCTTTTTGGCAATAATAGGAAGTTTTTCCAGTGGTGGAGCTTGCTCGTTGAGAAGAGGGCAATTCGGGATCCTATGCTCCCGACTCCCGTAATGAAGACATGCGCTGTGAGGCCCGTACCGCGAGAACTTATTCTGGAATTTTCGGCTATTTTTCCTGATTTTTTAGGAATTTTTCCGGATTTAATTGGATTTAATTGAGGTTTAATGGGATTATTAAGGTTTATATATATATATTAATATATATATATATATATTAATATATATATATTAACCTTTTGTTTTTTTTCCCATTTCCCCTCACCCTCTCTCTCTTCCCCTCGTCGATCTCAAGCTCTCTCCCTCTCTCGTCCGATCACAACCCCCCCCTTCATAGGGATTTCAGGTGTTTCGGCGTCGGATCGAGGCGTGGAGCACGCCGGTGGAATCCTCACGTCGAGTGGAACGCGTTGATGCCCTCCTTGACGTGATTCGTGGCCCGTGGGAGCGAGACGAGGCGTGGAAGCCCGGCGAACCCTCCTCGGTGCATGCTGCTTAATCGGCCGTTTCGGCTTGAACGAGGTAGGGGGATGGAATCTCGATCTTGCTAGGATCATTTCCTATAGCTTGTTTGCTTGATTAAGCTCATGTGGCATGCATAATGGTTATTTTCCATTTTTGGGGTTTAAGCTTTGTTCTTAATGTATAATCCATTGTGGGTGTTGCATGTGGGTGTTTTAGTTGGTATATTGCTGTTTAGGACGTGTGGTTTAACAGGAACAGGTTTTTTTCGATGTTACCTGGTGATTCCGGTCACCCGGGAGGGAACCCGTTTTCAAACATAACCCGTCCGTAACCCAGACGGTGTGACGGTCCTACCAGGAACCGTCACACAAGTAACAGTCCATAGGGGACGTGTTACAGTCCTGTGACAGACCCAAGGGGGTGCATCACAGTGAGTGTAACGGCCAGCTCCCTGGCCGTTACATTCTTGTTAGTTGGCGTTGACCTGTTGAGGCGGTTGGCCTAACGGTCAGTCGTGCGACCGTCAGGGCCGCGTGACGCGCCGCGGCTGGGCCGTCACGCTCTGTGTGTAAGGGTTGTTAGCCCTTTTGGTCTCGGGTGGCTGTAACGGCCGTGTGGGGGCGCGTTAGGCTGGATGTAACGCGTTACCCCTCGACCGTCACGCCCTGTGACGCGGGGGCTGATGACCGTTACATGCCCTGGGGTTTTCTAAAATCACCGGTTCATTCTTTAATGCTTTCTAGAATGATTACACGCCATGTATGAGTTATTTTATGAAATAATGGCATGTTTTTAGATCCCGATAGAATAGCTTTACTTTCCTTGCGATGGAACCACTGTTGTAGCCCTAAGGTCTTTGAGTGCCGACCCGCCTGGGCATGGCGGAGGGGTGTTCCCGTCACACGGTTTTTAAGCTAGTACCGTGGGCTCCCCGCCAACGGTAGCGTCCTACCGAGGGAGAAAACTATCTAGAGGGCCTGGCTCAGGCGAGAGTCAGTGTGTCCACACGTGGTCGGAGGCTATGGACTGACACTGACGAGTGTCACTCTGACTAGTCACTTGGTTTGGTACTGTTTACGCGCTCAGCTTGTCGTGTTGCCGACTGCGAGTGCTTGAGACGCAGTGTAAGCCGTCAGTGGGCACATTCTGTTTCTACTCCCGGTGGTTGTCCTGTTCCCTGTGGCTTGGTTAGTGGAGGCACATTCTATTGGTAGATTTAGTTTCTGTCGATTAGTTTTAATTGCTATTGGCATGTTTTAGCTTTGTAGTTAGATTTTACAGCTTTACTGTGATTAGTTTATTCATGCCAATGCCTGTTAATTTAATTAAATTCATGCTCTAATTGCCTTTATTTTTGCATGTATGCTTGTTTAGCTCGAGGTAGGGATCCGCGTGACCCCTACTGAGTCTCGCTGTGACTCACCCTTCTCTTTTCAGGTGAGCCGCGCCCACCGTCTCCTGGTGTTTCCCGTGTACTCGGAGACCGCTCTTAGCTGCCAGCAGTTGACGTGTCGCCTTGTTGGGCCTTCTGTTGTACTTTTGCCGGGGTATGCCCCGTGTAGTTGTACTTTTGGACTAGCACTTTTGTGTCTCTGGACTAGTTATATATTTAGCACTCTGTTTATTTTAAATTGCTTCCGCACTCTTATTAAATTTTATTGCCTAATTCTAATATGCGCGCTTGTGATTTCAATTCGTTATACATCCCCTCGACAAACTTCACTAACCCTTCACGGGCCTCATCAGCCTCTTGGGTGGCTTCCCCAGTTCTTGGTATCGGTGTATCGACGTTATCGGTATATCGGTATCCGGCGCTCTGGGTCGTCACAGTTGGTATCAGAGCGATGTTGAGGATTTGTATAAGGAATTGGAATTTGCACTTGTCCAGAGTTAGTCCTTTCGAATTGTCTATTGCTGGCTTAGGATGTTTTCCGTACGATTGATGGATTTGCTGTTGTTTTATGTTGTCGGCAGTTGTAAGTTGCCACCTCGTCGAGGAAGACCTCCTCGAGTTCCTCGAGTTCCTAGACATGCGCCTAGAGAAGAGAGTGGTTCTGCTCAGCCTCCTGCAGTTCCTGTAGTTCCTCCTCCAGCGCCAGCCGTTGCTCCTCAGGTTGAAGCGCCTGGTAGTCAAGGCAAGGCTTTGAAAGAATTTCTCTTGTTCAATCCTCCAGCTTTCGACGGACAACCAGATCCAGAGGTAGCGAGATAGTGGCTGGATGTGATCGAGCGCGTGTTCTTGTCAATGGAGTGCGCGAGGATGAGAAGGTTATGTTAGCAGCATTTCAACTTCAAGGTATAGCCATTACGTGGTGGAAAGCCAAGTGGCAGATTGCTTTTGGTTCCAGGCCCCTTCGGCAGATCACTTGGGCAGAGTTTGTCACAGCTTTCGAGCGTGCCTATACTCCTGCCTGTTTGCAGATGGCGAAGATGTACCAGTTCATGGAATTGTTTCAGGGTGATATGACCGTGCTTCAATATCGGAACAAATTTGTGGAATTGGGTCAGTATGCGCCCCATGTGCTGGCTAATGAAGCTTTGAAGACTCAGCAGTTCTTGCGAGGATTGAGGCCAGAGTTGAAATTACCATTGATTGCGAGTCGTGTTGCTAATCTTGACGGTGCGTGCCAGGCAGCTGTGGCACTTGAGCTGGAGATGGCGAGACCAGGAGGGTATCCACAAGTGGGGTTGGTTCAGCCGACGATGCAGTTTCAGCAGACTTACCAACCGCTAGTAGCTGGAGTCCCCTCGGTTCAGCCAGATGTTAGCGATGTTTCTTCCTCTTCCAATCCCAAGTTTAAGAAGTTCAAGAAGAAGAAGAAGTTCTTTAAGCAGGAATCGCCCGGTACGGGTACTGTTCAGCAGCCGACAGTGCCTTCTTCCCAGAGTCGTCAAAGTTCTGCCATCAGTCAGCCGTGGACTTGTCGGAGATGCGGTGGTCACCATAAGGGTCAGCCGTGTTCTCTTCCTGTGGTCTGTTTTCGCTGTGATCAGCCTGGTCACGTTGTTCGAGATTGCCCGCTGAGGCCGAAGCCAGTGCAGGCTCCTCAGTTTTCTCAGCCCCAGCAGTCGCAATTCAGACCTCCTTCTTTACCTCAACCTCAGTAACAATTTTATTCTCAAGCTTCAGCGTCTTCCCAACAGTCTTCTGCCACATCTAAGAAGCAAAAGGGCATGGTTTCTCACATTTCTCGAGCTGAAGCGGTTGCATCCCATCTGGTGGAAGGTACGATTGTGCTTTATGGTCATTCAGCACGTGTCTTATTTGATTCTGGTGCTTCTCACTCTTTTATCTCTGAGGATTTCATGGCATGCATTGAGGAGCCGACATCAGAGATGACTTGTGAGCTGTTTGTTGAGTTGCCTTCTGAAGATTTCATGATTACACCTTTGTGTTTGGAAGAATCTCCTATTATGATTAATAATCATCAGTTGCCGGTGAGATTGTATGCGTTGCAGCTGGCAGATTATGACATTATTCTGGGTATGGATTGGTTGGAGCATTATGGAGCTGTGGTTGACTGCAGATCGAAGAAAGTCTATTTTCAACCACAGGGAAAATTAGCATTTTATTTCCAAGGTATTCAATCCCGTTCTTCTCGTTTGATTATTTCTGCTATTCGAGCCTGTAGATTGCTTAGTGTAGGTTGCCATGGATTCTTAGCTTCTGTGGTTGCTGTTGAGAAACCACGATAGGACGTCGGTGATATTCCTGTTGTCTGTGAGTTCCCTGTTGTGTTTCCTGACGAGTTGCCAGGCTTGCCTCCAGAGCGAGAATTTGAAATGGTGATTGAACTGATTCCTAGTACAGCCCCGTTAGTAAAGGCACCGTACCGAATGGCTCCAGCTGAACTTAAGGAACTGCGAGCACAGCTACTTGAATTGCTGGAAAAAGGCTATATTCGCCCCCAATTTTTTTCCGTGGAGTGCTCCGGTGTTATTTGTGAAAAAGAAAGATGGAAGCCTGAGGCTTTGTATTGCTTATAGACAACTGAATCAGGTGACTATCAAGAATAAATATCCGCTTCCCAGGATTGATGATTTGTTTGACCAGTTACAGTCTGCTACTATCTTTTCTCGGATTGACCTTCGGTCTGGCTATTTTCAATTGTGGATCCGAGAATCTGATGTGGAGAAGACAGCTTTCAGTACTCGATATGGTCATTATGAATTTTTGGTAATGCCGTTTGGCTTGACGAATGCCCCAGCAGCTTTCATGGACCTAATGCAGTGTATTTTCCGTCCATATCTGGATCAGTTCGTGGTGATCTTTGTTGATGATATTCTGGTTTATTCTGCTTCTGACGAAGATCATGTGCAGCACTTGAGGATCGTTTTGTAGACTCTGAGAGATCACGAGCTTTATGCGAAGTTCAGTAAATGTGAGTTCTGGCTTCGGGAGATTCATTTTCTTGGCCACGTGATTTCTGGTGACGGAGTAGCAGTGGACCCTGCAAAGATTGAAGTTGTTTTAAATTGGCAGAGATCGAGAACTGTAACAGAGATAAGAAGCTTTTTAGGTTTGGCTGGGTATTATTCCAGATTCATCTAGGATTTTGCAAAGATTGCAGCACCAATGACTAGACTGACTCGTAAAGATGTATCGTTTGTCTGGTCAGATCAGTGTGAGGATAGTTTTATTGAATTGAAAAGGCTCTTGACTTCTTCTCCAGTGTTCATTTTGCCGTCCGACTCAGGTGGATTTGTGGTTTGCACAGATGCTTCTCGAGTAGGTTTGGGTGCAGTGCTGATGCAACATGAAAATATGATCGCATATGTGTCTCGGTAATTGAAACAGCATGAAGAAAATTATCCCACGTATGATCTAGAGCTAGCTGCAGTTATTTTTGCTTTAAAGATCTGGAGACATTATCTGTATGGTGAAAAGTTTCAAATCTTCACAGATCATCAGAGTTTACAGTATATATTATCCCAGAAAGATCTGAATCTCAGGCAGCGTCGTTGGATGGAATACATGAAAGATTATGACTTTACACTCTCCTATCAGCCGGGTAAAATGAATGTTGTGGCTGATGCTTTGAGTAGGAAGGTGCAAGTCAGTCATCTGTTGCTTCATGAATGGAAATTGTGGGAACAGCTTCTGAGCGAGGCATTCAGCGTGGATATTCCTGCCGACCCGAGGATAGCAGTTTGTGCTAGTTTGGCTTTGGGTTCAGCTTTATATCAGCAGATTAAGGAAGCTCAGCAAGCTGATCCTGATTTAGCCCGTGTTATATCAAGATATGATGTAGAATTTGATGATGAGATGGTCGTCAGTTTCCATGGCAGATTGTATGTCCCCGCAGAGGATGCATTGAGATTTGCAGTTCTGAGTTAAGCCCATGGATCCCGTTTTGCTATTCACCCAGGTGTCACCAAGATGTATTAGAATTTGAAAAAGTAGTTTTGGTGGCCAGGTATGAAGAGAGATGTGGCGGTATTTGTTTCTAAGTGCTTGACTTGTCAGCAGGTTAAAGCCGAACATCAAAAGCCAGGTGGTTTGCTTCAGCCGTTAGAAATTCCAATGTGGAAATGGGACCATGTTACTACAGATTTTGTGGTGGGTTTACCTCGGACTTCTCAAGGTTTTGATGGTATCTAGTTGCTTGTTGACAGATTGACTAAGACTGCCAGATTGTTGCCAATAAAGGATGCTTGGAATGTGCAGAGGTTGGCCGAGCTTTATGTGCAAAAGATTGTGCCACTGCATGGAATTCCAATTTCACTTGTGTCAGATCGTGATCCACGTTTTACCTCCGACTTCTGGCGCAGTTTTCAGAAAGCTTTGGGCACTGAGTTAGCATTCAGTTCAGCGTATCATCTGCAGTCAGATGGACAGTCGGAGAGGACTATTCAAACCCTAGAAGATATGCTGAGATCGTGTTGCCTTGACTGGCAAGGTTCGTGGAGTCAACATTTGCCACTTGTTGAATTTGCTTATAATAATAGTTTTCACTCCAGTATTGGCATGGATCCTTATGAGGCACTGTATGGTCGTCCTTGTCGTACTCCCTTGAACTGGTTTGATGTTGGGGATAGACTTTTAACGGGACCTGACATGGTGCAGCAGTGTTCTGATGTGGTTCGTCTGATCAGGCAGAGATTGTTGACAGCTCATAGTCGACAGAAAAGCTATGCAGATCAACGCAGACGCCCACTGCAGTTTGAGCGAGGAGATATGGTTTTTGTCAAGGTATCTCCAATGAAAGGTGTTTCCAGATTTGGGAAGCGTGGAAAGCTTGGTCTGCGCTATGTTGGCCCGTTTCCTATTATAGAAGCTGTGGGTCAGGTAGCTTATCGATTGCAACTACCAGCGGCTATGCAAGCTATTTATGATATATTCCACGTCTCTCAGTTGAGGAAATATGTGTCAGATGCATCTCATGTTCTCGATGATTCAGTTTGGCCCGAAGTGACTGCTGATTTGTCTACGCCAAAGTTTCCTATTAGAATTGAAGACCGTCATGAGCAGCAGTTGAGAAATAAGGTTATCCCTCTGGTAAGAGTTGCTTGGCAGCGCCACTCCGGTAATGAGTCTACTTGGGAATGTGAAGATGAGATGCATCAGCTTTTTCCTTTCTTATTCTAGTAAGGTATAATGCTTTTCTCAGTTTCCTCCTTATCCGTTATTGTAAATTTGGAGGGCAAAATTTTTTTATTAGGAGGGAGGGACTGTGAGGCCCGTGCCTTGGCGGATCCTTGGAGGTTCGGACCTAGAACTTATTCTGGAATTTCTGGCTATTTTTCCTGGATTTTTAAGATTTTTTTCGGATTTAATTGGATTTAATTGAGGTTTAATGGGATTATTAAGGTTTATATATATATATATATATATATTAACCTTTTATTTTTTTTCACATTTCCCCTCACCATCTCTCTCTTCCCCTCGTCGATCTCAAGCTCTCTCCCTCTCTCGTCCGATCACACCCCCCCCTTCATAGGGATTTCAGGTGTTTCGGCGTCGGATCGAGGCGTGGAGCGCGCCGGTGGAATCCTCGCGTCGAGTGGAATGCGTTGATGCCCTCCTTGACGTGATTCGTGGCCCGTGGGAGTGAGACGAGGCGTGGAAGCCCGGTGAACCCTCCTCGGTGCATGCGGCTTAATCGGCCGTTTCGGCTTGAATGAGGTAGGGAGATGGAATCTCGATCTTGCTAGGATCATTTCCTATAGCTTGTTTGCTTGATTAAGCTCATGTGGCATGCATAATGGTTATTTTCCATTTTTTGGGGTTTAAGCTTTGTTCTTCATGTATAATCCATTGTGGGTGTTGCATGTGGGTGTTTTAGTTGGTATATTGCTATTTAGGACGTGTGGTTTAACAGGAATAGGTTTTTTTCGACGTTACCCGGTGATTCCGGTCGCCCGGGAGGGAACCCATTTTCAAACATAACCCGTCTGTAACCCAGACGGTGTGACGGTCCTACCATGAATCGTCACACAAGTAACGGTCCATAGGGGACGCGTTACAGTCCTGTGACGGACCCAAGGGGGTGCGTCACAGTGAGTGTAACGGCCAGCTCCCAGGCCGTTACATTCTTGTTAGTTGGCGTTGACCCGTTGAGGCGGTTGGCCTGACGGTCAGTCGTGCGACCGTCAGGGCCGCGTGACGCGCCGCGGCTGGGCCGTCACGCTCTGTGTGTAAGGGTTGTTAGCCCTTTTGGTCTCGGGTGGCTGTAACGGCCGTGTGGGGGTGCGTTACGCTGGATGTAACGCGCTACCCCTCGACCGTCACGCCCTGTGACGCGGGGGCTGCTGACTGTTACATGCCCTGGGGTTTTCTAAAATCGCCGGTTCATTCTTTAATGCTTTCTAGAATGATTACACGCCATGTATGAGTTATTTTATCAAATAATGGCATGTTTTTAGATCCCGATAGAATAGCTTTACTTTCCTTGCGATGGAACCACTGTTGTAGCCCTAAGGTCTTTGAGTGCCGACCCGCCTGGGGATGGCGGAGGGGTGTTCCCGTCACACGGTTTTTAATCTAGTACCGTGGGCTCCCCGCCAACGGTAGCATCCTACCGAGGGAGAAAACTAGCTAGAGGGCCTAGCTCAGGCGAGAGTCAGTGTGTGCACACGTGGTCGGAGGCTGTGAACTGACACTGACGAGTGTCACTTTGACTGGTCACTTGGTTTGGTACTATTTACGCGCTCAGCTTGTCGTGTTGCCGACTGCGAGTGCTTGAGACGCAGTGTAAGCCGTCAGTGGGTGCATTTGGTTTCTACTCCCGGTGGTTGTCCTGTTCCCTGTGGCTTGGTTAGTGGAGGCACATTCTATTGGTAGACTTAGTTTCTGTCAATTAGTTTTAATTGCTATTGGCATGTTTTAGCTGTGTAGTTAGATTTTACAGCTTTACTGTGATTAGTTTATTCATGTCAATGCCTGTTAATTTAATTAAATGAATGCTCTAATTGCCTTTATTTTTGCATGTATGCTTGTTTAGCTTGAGGTAGGGATCCGCGTGACCCCTACTGAGTCTGGCTCTGACTCACCCTTCTCTTTTCAGGTGAGCCGCGCCCACCATCTCCTGGTGTTTCCCGTGTACTCGGAGACCGCTCTTAGCTGCCAGCAGTTGACGTGTCGCATTGTTGGGCCTTCTGTTGTACTTTTACCGGGGTATGCCCCGTGTAGTTGTACTTTTGGACTAGCACTTTTATGCCTCTAGACTAGTTATATATTTAGCACTCTGTTTATTTTAAATTGCTTCCCCACTCTTATTAAATTTTATTGCCTAATTCTAATATGCGCGCTTGTGATTGCAATTCGTTATACATCCCCTCGACAAACTTCACTAACCCTTCAGGGGCCTCATCAGCCTCTTGGGTGGCTTCCCCAGTTCTTGGTATCGGTGTATCAATGTTATCGGTATATCGGTATCCGGCGCTCTGGGTCGTCACATGCGCCGAGCTTTCTCCAGCATTCCTCGACTTTGTGTCCGGGCTTCTCGCAGAATTTACATAATTCTTTTGATGTCGTAGAGATAGGGACAATTTGCTTATCGAATGTCCTCGGCTTCTTGTCCCCTTGAAAGTTACGTCCACCTTTATTGAAATTACGCCCGTCCTTGTTGAAGTTACGGTTGTCATTGGGTCTTTTCTTCCCGAAGGAAGGCTTGAAACTTCTGGCTCCCGTAACTTGCTCTCTCTCGGCTTCTCTTCCTCGGATACGGTCCGATAACTCCGTCACATCTTCAAGGAGTTGAGCTCTTTGTACCATATCCGAATATGTTTGAATATCCATCAGGGCGAGTTGAGTAATATATTCCGGCCTTAAGCCGTTGAGAAATCTTCTTGCCTTCATTTTGTCGGTACCCACGAGATGTGGGGCGTACCGAGATAATCTTGAAAGTTGAGCTTCATATTCGGCTACCGATAAACCCCTTTGCTTTAAGGCAGAAAATTCGGAGGCCTTCTTCTCTTGCACTCGGTCGGAGAAATACTTGTTATTGAAGTGTTCCACGAACTCTTCCCATAGTACTTGGTAGTGCGGTAAAGTAGCTTCGATCGATTCCCACCAGGCACGTACGTCCCTTTCTAGTTGGAAAGTAGCGAGTTGGACCTTTTCCTCGTCGGCACATTACATGACTCGGAAAATCCTCTCAATTTCCTTAATCCAATGTTCAGCTTCATCCGGATCCGTAGATCCTGCGAACTTGGGAGGGTTCATGCTCCGAAAATTTCTATGCAAGTCTCTGGCTCCTCGGTTTGCTCCTCCTTGAGTAACATGTTGGAGGGCTTGGGTTAAACCTTGAACGGTGCGTTGCATCTCGCGCCATTGAGCTCTTTCGGCGGCCATTTGCGAGAATTAACCTGCAACCATAATTACAAGGTTTAATGTTTTATTTTGGTATTCATTTCTTGATTAATTCTTTTCCTTTAAAACTTAACCCATGTACCTACCCAAACTTACCGGGAAAGTTTAAGTTCCTAACCGATTTCTAGGTATTGATCTATACCTATATTAAGGTAAAACCTATGTTTAATAAATCCTAGGTTTTATGTAACCTAGGCTCTTATACCACAAAGACTGTCACACCCCGACGCGAAATATCGGGAACGTAAGCGAGTCGTAAACAAGCGTGTCGATCAGAGCATGTACAATTTAATTTCTAAAGATAAAGATAGATGAGAAAATGATACTTTTATTCCATCAAATGAAGTTTACATCACTAGATCATAAGCCATAAAGGCAATTACAATCTTCAAACTTCAAAATACAACATTCTTGTAAAATCACTAATGACCTACATAAATCCTAGGGAAATGAAAAACACTTTTTCACTCTTGTCCATTCCCTTGTTCAATTTTATTTCCTGCAACAATTTACCAAAACGTAGGGTGAGCAAAAAGCTCAGTAGGATTTTATATCTCTATAATCAGGCAATATTTAAGTATTTATCATTTTAGACATTTTTTTCAAGTAAATCGGGAGGTGTTTAAGATTATGAATAGCAAGTAGGAAATTGTATACGGAATTTCAAGTAATAACATGATAACAAGGTTCCAAGATAATCTCAAGTATTGAATATTGAATATGTAAAGAATATCATGAAAGAATTTGGCCAATTCATGCAAGTCAAATATATCATGTAATTTCAAATAATTTCAAATAACAAGTAAACAAGTACAATAACAAAGTGTGGAATGTCATAAATAATCTAGCAAGTCATGCACTTCGGTGCAATGCCACACTGATAACGCGAAAGTTCATCGTTTAAAACATGCATATCAATCTTAAAATTTCCAACTCGCACTAGATGAAGGTAAAACGTAATAAGGTGGCGAGAAGAGTCGAATCCACAGAGAGGAAGAGATTTTTAAAGTTAAAAACCTTGGAGTCCTTTAGAAAACACTTGTGATTTTGTTTTGTTTAAAGTAAATAGTGAAATGAAGAACAAACCAAACACTTAATTAAAAAAACATATGACTATGCGCCTATGCTATAGAAAATAATTGCATGAATTGGAAAGAAGAGATAGAAGAAAGAGGTAGAGATGGAAGAAGATCAAAAACTAGATCAAGAGAACAACTTTCATTAACTTAAAAGAAAGAGTACATGAAATGTGAAACAAGTTTACACTAATGACATAATGAGATTACAATGAAGTGAAATAAAATTAAAGCAATAACAAAAAGAGGAGTCTAAGGTGTGAAGATGGTAGTAGCAATGGTGATGACGTCGTCGTCTCCTCCTCGCCGAGCCTTGGAGAGGATCGCTCCACCTTGAAAGAGATCGCCGTGGAAAGAGGTGGATGAAGAAGCCGTCGCCGTCCACGTCACGAGCCTTGGAACGTCGCTCGTCTTGATATGCACGCCGCCATGAAAGGGGAGTTGTGGAGGACAAACTTTGGAGAGAAATATAGAGAGAAATGTGGAAGGGTTTGTGTGGAGATGAAGAAAGAAGAAGATGAGAGAGTAAAACAGTGAGAAAATAAATATAACTCGTAAACAAAGAAGAATTGGAGGAAGTGATAGAAGAAGAAAATCTAGATATACATAAGAGGAAGAACTGTGATGAAGAACTCAGAGAGAAAAGAAGAGTGGAAGGACTTCAAAACTGAGAAATAACAAAAGCTAGAACCTCGTATGAACAGTGAAATCACAGGATAGCATAGTGAAAAACACGTAATAGATTGAAAACAAGAAGAAATTAGAAGATAGTTCATAAGAAGAAGTTGTAGATAACGTAAAAATAAAGAACTTTCATGAAGACAGCAAGAGATGAAAATGACTAGAAGGGGGAGAAATATGGGAAAGAACAGAGAGAAACATGGGTTTGTAGATGAACAAGATAGCACAGTGAAAAATACGAAATAGCTTAAAAACTAGAAGGAACTAGAAGATGCTCCAGAAGAAGAAGTTGTAGAGAACTTAAAAACAAAGAACTTTGATGAAGAGTGCATGAGCTGAAAATGAACTTACAAGGGAGAACTCGGAGGCCTAAGGTTGGGAGAGAAATTGCCAAAAGAAGAACACCCTTCTCCTTCTTGTCATGTGCTATTTATAGGAAAAGTTGGGTAGATGGAGGGTGGAGATTGTATCAAAGGAGGTGGATGGATAGGATTTAAGTAGAATATGATGCATGGGGAAGAGAAAAAGTAGGTGAGTACACCCTCCTTGGGCTTTGGACAACCCCCTTCCCAAGGCTCATCATTCCTCTCCTTTATTTCAAACTTTGAATTCAATTTTCCCTCCAACCGAAATATGTGTTTCTTTTCTTCAATTTCAAACTTTTGAAATTTCTTTTCCCTCCAATCAAAATATGTACTTTTGACTTGGTCAAAGTAGTGGTGACAGTTTTGCCCTCGGCTTCTTTTGTAATTACCTTTGGTGTCCTACACACATAATTGCACTTTAGTCCATAAAAATTATCATAATGTGCACATAAATCTTTAATGCTCATGATTAATTATGCAATGGAGAATTAATGTTCATGGCCCTCAACTTTAATTCATTAAATAATATCACCAAATTAATCAATTTACGTGAAATACTTAATTTACATGTAAAGTTGAGATTAATGATGGGACATGCATAATTATCTAATTATATGCACATAAAACGGTGTACATGTGATGAATTATCATCGAAAATGAACACTTATCACACCCCCCAACTTACTCATTGCTAGTCCCTTAGCAATGCAAATAAAATTAAAATTTAGGACTAACAAGAGTTTATAAAATTCATACTCTCATATCCAGCTCTTCCTTCATAGAATCAACCAAAGATTAAAAATCTGGAATCATTAATACACACTAGCCTTACGTAGGAACTACATGATCAAGAATTGAAATCAAAGCTCAATAGCACTTGTGCATATATAACTACCAAATCCACAGCTTAGATAATTGCGTCCCTCATTCGCTATTCTAAACAAATGCCTTTCAACCCTGCACCTCTTAGATCAGAGCATTATGTATATTAGCTTTTTGTCTGCCTTATTACTTTGTCCCTTTGGGATCTTTTATACCACACATGATGCTGCACTACCCTTCACTGCTCAACGCGAACCTTGACTCTTGCCTTAGGAGAAGCAGGCCCGGTTTCACAGATCAAGGTTCCCTTTTCCGTTTTACGCGAACCTCAACACGTCTTAGGTGAAGTAGGCCCGATTACTAAGACTAGGGGCATTTTTCATGGTGTATTTTTTTTCTTTTTTTTTGTACCATTACGCTTATTTGATAGATAATTTGGCAGAAAGCTTTGTAAAAAGATCTCTTTTCTTAAGAAGTGCAGAATATCAGACATCATACCAAAAATAGTAGAGGGCTTGTCTTGCTTGTTTCATTAGTGTGCAACATGAATTTCTTTTCTTTCTTTTTTTTTCTTCTTTTTTTTTCAAAGTGCACATGAACTTTAAAGGGATTCTTATGTCAGTTTTCCATGGCTATATTGACTAAATTTCCCATCATCCTTCTCCCTAGTTTTTTCTATTCCAGAATTATTTTTAAATTAAGCATGAATCATGAAACTCAAAATGGGGTTTACATCTTTCTACTTTCATGGAATGATGACATGCAAGATAAAACTCCTATCAGGTTGTGCAATATGCATCATGAAAATTTTTCTCTCCCCCCCAACTTGAATGGCATTGTCCTCAATGACATGTAGAATATATGAACATGACAATGCATACATGAATGCTTGGGAAGGAAAGGTACAACCTGGGGTGCGCAGACGTGGCTATTTTGGTAGGCAATTTTTTTGCGAATGACTTCTTCCAGCTCCTACAAACACAAATGAAAATGACTCACTAGATTTTTGAAGAGAAATGGTTGGGTTGCCTCCCAACAAGCGCTAATTTTAACGCCTTCAGCCAGACGACATTCTTGTATTTATCATGGGTCACTCAGTGGGATTGATTCCTTTGATAGAAGTTGTGTGTTCTCCAAGTAGAGTTTGAGACGCTGACCATTGACAGTGACAATTTGACCATTTTTAGGGTCTAGAATTTTGACAGCACCATGATCAAAGGCTTTGAGCACAACAAATGGTCCATCCCATCTAGACTTTAATTTTCCGGGGAATAAGCGCAACCTTGAATTAAAGAGCCAAACTTTTTGATCAGGTTGAAATGATTTTCTCATAATGTGTTTATCATGGAAAGCTTTGGTCTTGGCTTTATAAATCTTGACATTTTCATAGGCTTCATTCCTCAGCTCCTCCAACTCATTTAGTTGTAGGGTCCTATGAGATCCGGCTTGGGCTAAGTCAAAATTGAACTGCTTAATAGCCCAATAGGCCCTATGCTCAAGCTCAACAGGTAGGTGACAAACTTTTCCAAAGATTAACCTATATGGAGACATTCCAATGGGGGTTTTGTATGCTGTTCGATAGGCCCAAAGAGCGTCATCCAATCTTTCGGACCAATCCTTCCTATCGGGCCTAACAGATTTCTGTAGGATATTTTTGATCTCCCTATTGGATGTCTCCACTTGGCCACTTGTTTGGGGGTGATAGGGGGTGGCAATCTTATGAGTGATCCCATATTTCTCGAGAAGAGCTCGGAATTGGGCATGAGTGAAATGAGAACCTCCATCACTAATGATCGCCCTCGGACACCCGAACCTTGAAAATATATTCTTTCGGACAAACTTCATGACAACTTTGTGATCATTAGTTCGGGTGGCAATGGCTTCAATCCATTTAGACACATAGTCGACTGCCACAAGAATGTACTCATATCCGAATGATGGCGGAAAGGGCCCCATAAAATCAATTCCCCAAACATCAAAGATTTCGACCACTAGAATGGGGTTGAGTGGCATCATATCACGTTTGCTCATGTTTCCAATGGCTTGACACCTAAGACAAGTCTTGCTAAATTCATAGGCGTCTTTGAAGAGAGTGGGCCAGAAGAATCCACTTTGCAACACTTTGGCGGCTGTTTTCTTTCCCGCGAAGTGTCCCCCACAAGATAGAGTGTGACAAAAATTCAGGACGCTTTGTTGTTCTTCCTCGGGGACACATCTCTTAATTATTTGATCTGGACCTACGTGGAACAATTCAGGATCTTCCCAGCAATAGTGTTTGATTTTGGCAAAGAAATGCTCTTTTTCATGTTTAGACCACCCATTAGGAATTTGTCTCACAGCTAAGTAGTTGACAATGTCTGCGAACCATGGGAGTTGACTATGGGTGATGGACAGGAGATGTTCATCTGGAAATGAATCTTGCAAAGGAGCATTATCAGTTGTGAGAATCCGAGAAAGATGATCGGCAACTTTATTCTCAGAACCTTTTTTGTCTCGGATCTCAAGATCAAATTCTTGGAGTAGGAGGATCCACCTAATGAGTCTAGGTTTGGCATCCTTTTTAGAGAACAAATATTTGAGAGCTGAGTGATCAGAGTACACAATGACTTTTGCCCCTAAGAGATATGATCGAAACTTTTCAAGGGCAAAGACAACAGCTAATAGTTCCTTTTCCGTGGTGGTGTAGTTAAGCTGAGCATCAGCGAGGGTGCGACTCGCATAATATATCACTACCGGACACTTGTCAATTCTTTGGCCTAGAACTACCCCGATAGCATAGTCGGAGGCATCACACATGATTTCAAAAGGTAAAGACCAATTAGGAGATTGGAGAATGGGTGCCTTGGTCAAAGCCTCTTTAAGGGTATTGAAAGCCTCAAAGCAGGCATCATCTAAATGGAATGGAGTGTCTTTGGCCAAGAGAAGAGTTAACGGACGGGCAATCTTAGAAACGTTACTTATGAACCGGCGGTAAAAATCGGCATGGCCGAGGAATGAACGAATTTGCCTCACAGAGGTCGGAGGAGGGAGATTAGAAATAAGGTCGATCTTGGCTTTATCCACCTCTATACCTCGTTCGGACACAATATGACCCAAAACTATGCCATCTTGAACCATGAAGTGACTCTTTTCCCAACTAAGAACAAGGTTGGTTTCAATACATCTCGCAAGCACTTTCTTCAAATTTTTCAAGCAGTTTTCAAATGACTCCCCAAACACAGAAAAATCATCCATAAAGATCTCCAAGAATTCTCATATCATATCAGAGAAAATGGCCATCATGCACCTTTGAAAAGTGGCCGGTGCATTGCAAAGACCGAATGGCATTCTCCGAAAGGCAAATGTTCCATATGGACAAGTGAATGTGGTCTTCTCTTGGTCTTCCGGATAAATGGCCACTTGATTGTACCCAGAATATCCATCTAGGAAACAAAAATATCTTTGGCCCGCCAATTTCTCTAGAATTTGATCAATAAAGGGGAGTGGAAAATGATCCTTTTTGGTCATGGCATTGAGTTTCCTATAATCGATGCACACTCTCCATCCCGTGGTGGGCCTAGTGGGCACATCTTCTCCTTGTTCATTTTGAACCATGGTGAGTCCCGATTTCTTAGGAACCACTTGAGTGGGACTCATCCATTGGCTATCCGATATGGGATAAATAATTCCTGCATCGAGCCATTTGACAACCTCCTTCTTCACCACCTCCTTCATGTTCGGGTTCAACCTCCTTTGCATTTCCCGACTAGGTTTGGCGTTGTCCTCTATGTAAATGTGATGCATACAAATAGACGGACTTATCCCCTTAAGATCGGCCACTGTCCAACCTATGGCACTCTTGTGAGTCCTAAGGACTTCTAGGAGAAGTGTTTCTTGGGTAGGGGTAAGATTGGAAGCTAAGATAACAGGAAGGGTTTGATCGGGGCCTAGGAATGCATATTTGAGAGAGTCCGGAAGGGGCTTAAACTCAAGTTTAGGAGGACTTTCAAGTGATGGAAGGGCTGATTCATCTTGCAAAGCTGGAAGTGGTTCAACCTTATGCCAAATGCTACTATGATGAGGGGAATCTTGAAGAGCATTGACCTCCCTTATTTGACCCATGCCCAGATCATTCTCAATAAGCTCATCGTAGATGTCTATGAAGTGGCATTCTTCATCTAGGTCCAAATATTGGGAGGCTTTGAACACATTGAGAGAAACTTTTTGACCTCCGAATGAGATGTCCATCGTCCCCGTAGCACAATTGATGTTGGCTTTTGCAGTAGAAAGGAATGGGCGGCCTAGGATGATTGGGGTGTGACTTAACTCCGAGGAGGAGGCCATGTCAAGGATGAGGAAATCAACGGGGAAGTAGCAATCATGGACTTTCACAATCACATCCTCTATCAAACCTCGAGGGGTCTTGACTGAGCGATCGGCCAGTTGGAGAATGACGGGGGTTGGCTTGAGTTCCCCTATATCAAATTGCTCATAAATAGATGTGGGTAAAAGGTTGACACTAGCTCCTAAGTCGAGGAGGGCACGGTCAAAGGTTATACCACCTATATCACATGAGATGAGGGGAGCACCGGGATCCTTCAACTTTCTAGGGAGATTGTTCATCAAGACCGCACTAACATCCTCGGAGAGCCAAATTTTCTTAGGGGTCGACTTGGGCCCTCTTCTTGGAGTGCAAAGCTCTTTGAGGAATTTGGCGTAGGCCGGAACATGTTTTATGGCATCTAGGAGTGGAATATTGATGTGAACTTGTGAAAAGAGCTCCATAAATTCCTCATTTTGGGCTGACCTAGTCTTAGTGGGCTTCGGTTCTAGGGCATTAGGAAAGGGGACCTTGGGTTGATAGAAATTTGGATCTTCATGGGCTTTTCCTTTCCCTTTAGGATCTCCCCCCAACTTATCTTGAGTGTAATCCTCCTTGCTTGCATCCTCATTATCTTGATTCTTTTCTATGGAATCTTGTAACTCATTTCCATCCTTGTATGGGTCATCTAACACCTTCCCACTCCTCAAAGTTGAAATAGCCTTGACATTTTCAAATTGTGGACCTTTAGGTTGGGCTTGTGGGATGGTTGAGGTAGGAGGCCCGGTTGTGGAGGAAAACCCGGGGGTTGGTTTCTTGGGTTGGCCACAGGTTTACTTGGAAGTTGACCTACTTCTCTTCTCATTGTAGCTTCCGCCAATTGTCCTATTTGACTTTCCAACTTGGAAATGGATTGTTGTTGATTCAAGATAATTTGTTGGAGTTGATTGAATTTATCTTCAAAGTTGGATTGAGGCGGAGGTTGGTAAGTGGGTTGGCCTTGATTAGACTGAAAATGTGAATAGCCCATAGGAAGGAATTGAGCTTGTGGACCTCTACCAAATGGATTGAAGGTGTTGGGTTGGGTTTGAAATTGACTTTGCATGGGTTGCTTTTGGACTTGATGCATAGAGGGGTTGGTTGCTTGAGGTGGAGCTTGTTGGGATTTCCAAGAAAAGTTCGGGTGATTCCTCCAGCCCGGATTGTATGTGTTTGAAAATGGGTCATTATTAGGTTTAGAGAATCCTTGGGTGTAGATCTCTTTTAAAATCCACACTTAAAAATATAAAAAGTAAAAGATATGATGAAAGCAATAAAATAGCACGAGGTGCTAATGTGGAGGTTGTGATCGCCAGAGACACGAGGGTCTCAAAGAGGAGATTGATATGGGAAGATGATCGCAAAATACCTCAAATATGCGGGGGATGTGAGTACTCCTTTTCTCTTCAAATCGGCCGGCCGACGAAGAGAGTTCTTCCTTTAATTACCCTTGCAAAAAAGACAAACACCAATGAAGAAATTGCATTAGATACGTGTTGAGTGTAGCATCAATTCATGATAGAAATATGTGAGCATGAAAGCATGTGCAAGAACGCACCTTAAGGGTGGTTGCCCTTAAACCCCTATGCAAAGAGGGTGTGGGGAGATGTATGATGAATGCATGAAAATATGAATAAAAATTAAAGGGAAAGAGTGCATGAGATGCACTTATGGGAGATGCTCAACGTGGTTGAGTGAGAAAAATCAATAAGAATAATGATGCATGCATGAACCATTGATGATGATAAAACAAAAGGGAAAATAAAAAAAGGAAGAAGGGGCCTGTGCTTCGGCTTGAATATTCAAGGGGGAGGAAGCTCTGCAGTGGGATGAAGACATGAGCGTGGGCTTCTCCTTAGCCAAGCAACAGCAACCTGCGAAGGAAAAGAAAAGGAAACAAACAGAGAAGAAGGGGGAGGGGAAATACGTGGGTGGAAGAAGAAGAAAAAGATAGAAGAAGGAAGAGAAGGGGGATCGAGTGTCCAACCGGTCAACAGAGCGATCGGCTCTATTAAATAGAATTGGATGAAGAGATAGACATCGGCAAGAGTCCAAGGGGAGAAAGGATAGGAATGGGCAAGAGCCCAAACCAAGTAGGCATCTATCGAAGCAAGGACTCTCTGGGGAAAGGGCCGCGTAGCCAGAAGGTAAAACACGCCTTAGGTAAGGGCGTCAATTAATGAATTGACGACTTGACCAGAGGGCGTTTCTCAAAAACACGCCCTGAACAAGGGCGTTTCTCAAAAACCAAATTTAGCAATAAAAACTCCCCATATTTGAAAAATGTAAAACACGCCTTAATCAAAGCCACTTTTTCAAAAACGCGCCCCTGGGAAGGGCGTTAATTTCAAGAGCTCAAATGGGGAAGTCGGTCAAACCTAGAAGAATTAACGCCCTCAGGTGAGGTCGTCCTTTCATTAAGAAACGCCCTAGGTTAAGTCATGTTTTGAAGAAAACACGCCCTTACCCAGGTCGTGAATTTAGAAAATTCATAAAATAGATAAAATGGGGGAGAAATAGATAAAATGGGAGAAAACGCCCTAGACAAGGTCGTGTTTCAAAAAAACGCCCCTGATGAGGGCGTGAATTCAGAAAATAGAGATAAATGCCCAAAAAAAATCCAGAAAAATAGGGAAAAGGAGATAAATGAAGAAAAATAGGATAAATTCAAGAAAAAGTGGGAAAAACCACTCAAATAAGCTGATTTGAGGGTCAAATGGGGCATCGCAGAGCGATATAAAATATACTCAAAATAATGTCAATTTTAGCGTGTCTACAGCTGCCCCGCCTTGGCGTCTGCTTTGCAAGGGAGCGTAGCAAACTGAAAAGTAGATCCCAAGGTGTGATGAGACACGCAATCAACATCACTTGATGAGAATCAAATCAAAAGCACGAGATGAAGCAAATCTCGAGAAATTCAAGGAAATCAACAATGTTTGGATAAAAGGGGAGATGTGCACGCGGTGCACGAAGGAGATAAAAGAAACGATCAACTTCCAGCGCGGTGGAAGTACCCCAGGTCACAAACCTGTAAGTTTCACCATTGGGGAGCGGTTACCAGTCAGTGGACGTGCTGCAGCCAAGGTGGATCAAAGGGGAAAATTTGAAAATAAGATGATAAAAATCCAAACAAGGAGCTTTCGAGAAAATGACCCAGAACAGCGACAAAACGAACTGAGGACTCAATTCGGCATGGAATATCTCACATTGAAGATCAAGATCAATTTGGCCCTCAAAAACAGCTTATCAGAATGATTTTTCAACAATTGCTTCAAAGTCCTACATGAATGCATGCTGGGCTAAAGGGAAAATAACAAATGAAAATATAATATAATCAAGGATAATATTGTTAAACTGCCCAGACTGGGTCAAGAAACCAATTCTGCGAGTTGATACTAAGCCGAATCCCGTTTATCCACGCACCAATTCGTAAAAAGGGAACCATCGTCCCCAGTCTCGGACGGCTCAACGGCCTATCCGTGTAACTAAGACTCCTCTGGAATCATCATTATTTTTGATGAAGGGGAACTCAAATCCCAGATTTACCAAAGCCACAAGGTCCTTGATATAATATAATAGCGTAATAACATGTAGTAGAATGCATACAGGAGATGGTGATATCAATAAGCATGGGGAACTCAGAAATGAGCTGCAAGACCGGTGGGACTTTGATGATGATGCCCAGCCGGCGGGACCAAGAGCTTCTTATCCTGCGCTCAAAAATTCATTAGCCAAGATATAAAAGATAACAAACAATGAAGAAGACATTTAAGCATAGCAATCATCAAAGCATCAATTATAACATGTATATGGCATGAAGCATTAGCATTGTTTCAAATCATAGCATTGTTTATTATCTTATCATGAGGAGGCAATCTTGGCTAATCAAGATTTGGAGATGAATAATCAAGATCTGATATAATGCCCATCGGCGGAGTGATCAGATGAAATGAGCAGGAGTTGATTGAAAGATTTGGAGATGAATAGGAGATATAGTAATCAGAATGATATAGGGAGACGATGCCCTTGGGTGGCATGTCATGAGAATATTGGGAAGAATCAATAGATTGATAGCAATGAGTGGAGAGAGGACCCATCCCGTGCTTTTGGTCTCTGCAAAGCTGTTCCTGCAAAACACCATCAGAAAATACAATGCAATTTTTTTGGATTTTGGAAATATGCAAATTTTTATGGAGTTTTGGAATATGCAAATTTTTATGAGTTTTGAAAAAGATATTCAAATTTTTATGAGTTTTGATCAATATGCAAATTTTTGTGAAGTTTTGTAAAAGATATTCAATTTTTTGTGAAGTTTTGAGAAAGGTATTCAAATTTTTATGGATTTTGGACAAGAAATATTCAATTTTTTGTTTGATTTTGGTTAGACATTGCTAAAGCAGCATCAAAGGGTGTTTTAAACCACTGGCTAGGGATCCTCGTTCCCTCCCCTTTCGCTAAAATTTCCCAAAGCCGGGCGTGCATTGAAGGGTGGCGCCCTATAACCGACCGTCTTTGATCAACGGTGCCCCTACCAAGGCCATACCCGAGGAACATTCGGTCTTAGAGGGAGAAGAGAAGAATAAATGGAGATAAGCTTTATGCAGGATGGGAGATATCGGGACTTGAATTCCTTCCAAGGTGTTCCCTTCAAAGAGGTAGTCTGTTGTGCCGGGGCTTTGTGCCTTTGATTTTTAGACCCTTGACATGCGTACGACCAGGATTTTCCCTGCGGGGACTTTGCCACTCTTGTTATGTCATAATTCATACTTTTATCAGAATTCCGACTTGATTTTCATAATAGCCCTTTTGGCGAGATGTATATCATGAATATTCATATTTAATTTTGGGTCAAGACTGCCCCTATTTGAGACTCCTCTCGTATTGGGGATTACCGAGATTGGTCATCTCATCCGTCAACCTCTTGCACCTGCATTCGGCCGAGTAAAGAAGAGAAAAGACTTTCAGGAATACTCATGGCATGGCCAAAGTAGCAACGGTGTCTAACCAAAGAGCCGGCTAAGGACGCCGTGAAGTGTGTGGAATGCCCAGCTAAGGGTTGCTCTTAACAAGCGGGGAGAGAATATTGAATTCCCATCGCGGGTTTTTGTTAACCAAAGGTGCTGCAAAAGCAAGCCTAAAGGACTCTTTTGAGAATGATTTCAATTAAACAAAAGCTTAAGATAAAGATTTAAAACACCATTCTTAATCTTGTTAAGAAACACCTTATCTTGAAAATCATGCGTGAAGCAATGATGAAATGATATCATGAAAATGCGTACTTACGCCAATATATTACCTTGCAACCTTGGTAGAAGCAGCTGTTGCGAGGCGATGTTGATCATCGTGGGATAGTCCTCTTTGGCAGTCAAAAGAATTGGAAGCAAAGGATTTTGGGAGTGGCTTAACAAGAATGAGTGGTGCTCAAACCAGACTCAGACGAATAAGGAGAAAAAAGGAAAAGAGATAAGGGCTAGAACTCCCTTATTAAGGTGCGGAGACCCTGATTACAAGGAATAGTTTACAAAAGAAGCGAAAAATTAGGAGGTAGAGTGAGGACTAAAGCCTCTAAAACAATGGGAGAAAGGGCAAATGCCCAAAGCAGTGGATGTGGAAGAAGTTGGGTCAGACCCAAGATCAGGCGGAATCAGAAGAAGAAATTGATAAATGGAAAGAGGCGGATCCGGAGGGTCCGGAGGCAGTGGAGGAGAATCGTGATAAGAGGAATCCGGAGGCTCCGGAGGCAGTGGAGGATTATGGTAGGAATCATCCGGAGGCTCCGGAGGGATATCGAAAGAAGGGACGCGATGCCCTGGGGAGAAATAAGGAAAAAGATGATGTAAAAGGAAGAAGAAAATGAAGGATGTGATGTCCCGGAGGATCAAAAAGATGAATTGGAAGAAAGATGGATGGTCCAGAGGTTCCGGGGGAATGAAATCAGGAAGATGATAGAGAGAATAAGATGGAGAATCCGGAGGTTCCGGAGGAGGCAAATGGAAAGGGGCACGATGCCCGGGAAAAAGATGGAGACAATCAGGTGGACAATCCGGAGGTTCCGGAGGAATACAATCGGGAAGCGAATGAGAGCCCGGAGGTTCCGGAGGAATACAATCAAGGGGAAAAAGGTGGAAAAGGGCGTCGTGCCCGGGAGAGAAGTCCGGAGGTTCCGGAGGAATCAGAAGAAAAGGGGCGCGATGCCCAAGGGAAATATATGAAGAATCTGGAAGAACAAGGTGGAAAGGGGCATCGTGCCCGGGGAAGAAGTCCGGAGATTCCGGAGAAAGAGAGTGGAAAGGGGCGGCGTGCCCGAGGGGAGAGTCCGGAGGTTCCGGAAGAATAGAGTGGAGAGGGGCGCGATGCCCGAGAAAAAGTGAGAGAAATGAAGGAGAATTTGGAGGAAAATCTGGAGGTTCCGGAGGAAGATGATGGAAAAGGGCATCATGCCCAATTGATATGGATGAAGATGAACAAGGTGAGAATGGCAGAATGTTCGGCGGTGCCGGAAGACGGGGAAGATGCGGTTTTGGAAACCCGAGAATCAGGAGATGCAAATGTATGCAAAATGATGGACGTGATGAATGTAACAAATGGAATGAATGAATGAATGATAGATACAGGAAATCTAAAGAAGATGAAGAATGTGAAGGGTGAGAGGGCGAGATCCTCCTCTTTTCCCTTGGAGTGGCCCATGAAGAAAAGGTGATAGAGATGGATGAGTAGCAGGCGGAGAAAATAGGGGACGCCCCCATAACACCAAGGGAACGGCCCCTCCACGGCAGTGAACAAGGACGGCCAATGAGCCTAATAAACGAAGCTTCAATAAATGACAACCCCTTTGGAAGGTAAATATGAATAATGTGAGGGAGTTGTAGAATTGGAACGGGAAGCATTGTGTTGCCCATTGATATATATAGAATGTTGAATAAAATGGGCATTCGCCCCATGTAAGGAATAATGAATTCAGGATTTGAAGGTTTGAACAAAGGGTGCCCCGCCTGGCCCTTAAACAGCATTAATTCTTGGCATCTGCTGAGCAATGGCGATGACTTGGCTTCTTCGACCATGCTTGGCACAATAACCCGGATTGGCATCCGGTAAATCAATTCTTGAATCTTGAATGGCACAGTCGTGGCCAAAGTCTTCTTGCCCGGCTCCTGCTTGCCTTCGACGCAAATAGCTGTAGCAGTGCTCCCATTCCGAGTAGTAAAGGGAGGTGAGGCGGAGGCGGAAGGCTCCGTGGATGGTGGAGGTATAATGGGAGGTGGGAGTGGAGATTCAAACACGTCGAGCTTCTCCCTTTGCTCGGAAGCAATCGGGGTTGGCTCGAGTGTGCAAAGTGGTGGATCCTGCTCAGGATTAGCCATGGGTAAAGGCGAAGGGTTATATAGTGGAGGAATAGGTAAAACGGGTTTTGGGGTTAAAGGTATAATGGAGGGTTGAGGCGATGGTAATGGTAGGCTAATTGGGGGAATGGAAGCCGAGGTGGAGGCTAATGGCATAATGGGGGGAGGTGTAATTGGTGGAGGTGTAACTAGTGGAGGTATAATTGGCGAAGGTTTGGTGTGTTGAAAGCGCCGAATAGGGTGAGCGATATTAGTGGTGAGGGGAGGCTCAAAATGCGCCGGCGTGGGTGATTGAAGTATCGACCCATCGTCGTAACACCAAGAAGTCTCGAGAATAGGGGTTAGATTAGGGACGGTGGCTTCATCCTGAGCAGGGGGTTCATCAAATGAAAGCGGAGGAAGTGGGAAACGAAGGAAACTCAGGAGGGGTGCCTGCACAGCTTCATCATCATCATATACCGGCTCAGATCTTTCAAATGCCGGCTCTTGCTTGCCAATGCCAAAGTCGTCCATCCTATCCTTCCATTCTCTCTCCATTCTTGTAATATCATCCAAAGCCGCGTAGAGAGGATTAACCGGAGTAGGAGGAACTGGCCGTGAACTTGTAACCCTCTTTAATTGTTCCTCCATGGAAGCAATCTTATCAAGGATATCCTGCTGGAGGGGAGTAACATGAATAATAGAGGGTTGGCAGGGCATTGAAGGAGGGGCCGCATAAGAAGGCCGTGGAGGGGAATTGACGGGATAACCCGTAGAAGAACCCGGATGGGCCAGATTGCGAGGAATAAAAGGGCCTCGGGGCCGTGTTGGAGGAGGAATAGAAAGAGGCGGGTGTCGGACCACCCGAGGAGGAGTGTGAATAGGAGGAGATGGGTAATGGGCTACCCGATTAGAGGAAGGAGGTGGTGGGTGATGGGCCACCCGTATAGGAATAGAAGAAGGAGGAGATGCAGGAGATGCGCCCTCAACGGCTGCCTTAAGGGCTTGGATCTGTTGAGGGGTGAGATGATCTAATGCATGCAAGATTTGGGAGACCTTCTCATCATTGGGAGGAGACGGTCCCGTTGGAATAGTGGCTCGTGATTGAATTGGAGGGGAATCGTAAGAATGGTCATTGCCCATGGGTCGAGCATGACCATAAGAATGAGGACGGGATCCCCTAAAAGAATGGTGAGAAAAGAATGGTGAGAATTATGAACATGTTGGAATTGAGGATTATAAGAAGTGCTAGGTTGTGCATCCTCATGAATTGAATTAAACATGTTATTTCTATCATGGTAAGTCATTATATAAACTAAGTTCACAACAATATGCAAATAAACACACAAGTTAGAATGGTTACCGTGATTTTGATGTGTTTAAACCTTGGTGAATTAATGAAATTTATGCAAATGGATATGATTCACACAAGGGGGAACCTAGTTTCAATATGATTCAACTCCAATGCCAACTAGGAACACCTTCTCACCGTATAGGCCAACTAATCCGGGACTCCAAAAGGGTACAACCTGTCCGGCGTCCGTGAGGGAATCACGGGTGCGGGGACTTACGGAGGCTTGGAAAAGGGATTTCCGGTCCAAAGAGACGGAATGCTCAATGGAGGGTCGTCCCGATTCCAAGGGGGTGTGTGGATCCTAATGAGGAGAGAGGAGGTCTCCCAACCCAAATGCAAATATGTGTAAATGCAACAGATGTATAACAGAATATAAAATATGAAGAAATAAACGGGGAAGCACGGCGAGAACACAGGAAGAAGACGCCCTGGGGCAGGGCGTTACTAATCAAAAAGACGCCCTGGGGCAGGGCGTGAAACACTGTGGGGGGCCCACAGGCAAGGTAAAACGCGCCCTGGATCAAGGCGCTAAAACTAAAAGAAACGCCTCTGGCAAGGTCGTTAAAATGCAATAGATGCCAACCAAGTCAAAGAAACGCCCTGGGGTGAGGCGTTACAAAGGAAAGGACGCCCTTGGGGTAGGGCGTCAAATTATAAAACGCACCCTGATGTGGGGCGCTACGCAACAAAGAAACGCCCTGCTCTAGGGCGTGAATTCTCAGTGTAGGAGATATGAATAAAAACGCCCTGTCAGAAGGCGTTACTCATGAAAGAGACGCCCTTGGAGGAGGGCGTTAAACGAAAACACGCCTCTGACAGGGGCGTGAATTAGCTCCCTTCAGAAACTCCTTCACGGCCAGAAATGACAGAAGCACTCACAGCAGCAGGGCAATCAATAGATTAAAAGAATCATGCTCATCAAAATTTTAAATAAGTGGAAATTTTAAAACAAATCTATTCAATTGACAAATCACTTAGGGGAGAGTGCAAAGCACAATGGAGGGTGCCCGAGGGGCACAAAGGAAAGGGTACCGAGGGTACCAATGGGAAAGGGCACACGTGGGTGCCAAAGGGAAAGGGGTAATCAAAATAAAAACAAGAAAGGGTCCCACCGTGATCGCCAATTTGTAGATCTCTTTTAAAATCCACACTTAAAAATATAAAAAGTAAAAGATATGATGAAAGCAATAAAATAGCACGAGGTGCTAATGTGGAGGTTGTGATCGCCAGAGACACGAGGGTCTCAAAGAGGAGATTGATATGGGAAGATGATCGCAAAATACCTCAAATATGCGGGGGATGTGAGTACTCCTTTTCTCTTCAAATCGGCCGGCCGACGAAGAGAGTTCTTCCTTTAATTACCCTTGCAAAAAAGACAAACACCAATGAAGAAATTGCATTAGATACGTGGTGAGTGTAGCATCAATTCATGATAGAAATATGTGAGCATGAAAGCATGTGCAAGAACGCACCTTAAGGGTGGTTGCCCTTAAACCCCTATGCAAAGAGGGTGTGGGGAGATGTATGATGAATGCATGAAAATATGAATAAAAATTAAAGGGAAAGAGTGCATGAGATGCACTTATGGGAGATGCTCAACGTGGTTGAGTGAGAAAAATCAATAAGAATAATGATGCATGCATGAACCATTGATGATGATAAAACAAAAGGGAAAATAAAAAAAGGAAGAAGGGGCCTGTGCTTCGGCTTGAATATTCAAGGGGGAGGAAGCTCTGCAGTGGGATGAAGACATGAGCGTGGGCTTCTCCTTAGCCAAGCAACAGCAACCTGCGAAGGAAAAGAAAAGGAAACAAACAGAGAAGAAGGGGGAGGGGAAATACGTGGGTGGAAGAAGAAGAAAAAGATAGAAGAAGGAAGAGAAGGGGGATCGAGTGTCCAACCGGTCAACAGAGCGATCGGCTCTATTAAATAGAATTGGATGAAGAGATAGACATCGGCAAGAGTCCAAGGGGAGAAAGGATAGGAATGGGCAAGAGCCCAAACCAAGTAGGCATCTATCGAAGCAAGGACTCTCTGGGGAAAGGGCCGCGTAGCCAGAAGGTAAAACACGCCTTAGGTAAGGGCGTCAATTAATGAATTGACGACTTGACCAGAGGGCGTTTCTCAAAAACACGCCCTGAACAAGGGCGTTTCTCAAAAACCAAATTTAGCAATAAAAACTCCCCATATTTGAAAAATGTAAAACACGCCTTAATCAAAGCCACTTTTTCAAAAACGCGCCCCTGGGAAGGGCGTTAATTTCAAGAGCTCAAATGGGGAAGTCGGTCAAACCTAGAAGAATTAACGCCCTCAGGTGAGGTCGTCCTTTCTTTAAGAAACGCCCTAGGTTAAGTCATGTTTTGAAGAAAACACGCCCTTACCCAGGTCGTGAATTTAGAAAATTCATAAAATAGATAAAATGGGGGAGAAATAGATAAAATGGGAGAAAACGCCCTAGACAAGGTCGTGTTTCAAAAAAACGCCCCTGATGAGGGCGTGAATTCAGAAAATAGAGATAAATGCCCAAAAAAATCCAGAAAAATAGGAAAAAGGAGATAAATGAAGAAAAATAGGATAAATTCAAGAAAAAGTGAGAAAAACCACTCAAATAAGCTGATTTGAGGGTCAAATGGGGCATCGCAGAGCGATATAAAATATACTCAAAATAATGTCAATTTTAGCGTGTCTACATTGGGCTGCAAAGACTTGCTCTTGGATGGCAGGGGGTAATTGAGCCGCAGTTGGACACTCCGTGATGTGATGGGATGGGCTTGCACATAGAGTGCATGCCTCAAGTGGAGTGACAGATTGACCCAAGTAAGAATGGGATAATGGTTGGCAAGAAGGGTCTTTCAAAGTCAAGAGTTGATCTAACTTTTGAGTCAGACTCTCTACTTTATCCAACTTTTGAGTGATGAGATTTATGTCCAATCTTGGTTCAAAATCACCCCGGGCCTTGATCTCATATAATCCGGCCCGCTTGGAGGGCCCAATGGATCTCTCATAGGATGATAAAGAAGCATGATTGATAGAATTCTCACTAAGCATTTAGAATAAATCATACGCCTCATCCTCACTTTTGCTCATGAATGCCCCTTTACATGATGCATCTACCATTTGTCTAAATTGATCGGATAGACCCTCATAAAAAGCTTGGACTATTTGCCATTTGGACAACCCATGGTGAGGACACTTCCTAAGCAATTCCTTGAGTCTTTCCCATGACTCATGCATTTGTTCCCCTGGAGTTTGGGTAAAACCTGTGATTGCCCTTCTCATAGTATTGGTGCGGCCTATAGGGTAGAACTTCTTCAAAAATTCTTGTTGCATCTCGGCCCAAGTTCTCATTGACTTCCCTATAGTGCCTAACCAATATTTAGCCTTATCCTTAAGAGAGAATGGAAAGAGGGTCAATCTAAGGGCATCATCCGAGAAATTTTGGATTTTTACCGTGGAACAAATTTTTAAAAATTCATCAATGTGCTTGTAGGGGTCCTCATTGGTATTTCCATAAAATGAGGGGAGCATTTGAATTGTGCTTGACTTGATCTCATAATGGATGACTTGATTTTGAGGAATGTAAATGCAAGATGGAGGCTGATATTGGTTGGGAATGAAATAATCCTTCATTTGCTTTGGAGGATTGGGATTTTCGGCCATGAGATTTTGGTGGTGAGGTCCTTGATTTTCGGCCATAAGATCTTCTTATAGATCGTCTCTTGGATACAAGACTCTCTCTATTTCCTGAATGGGTCCTAGTAGATTTGGATGTTGTGATCTTCTTCCTTGCATAAACTAGGATGAAGAGAGATGAGAGAGATTTTTTTTTATGATGACTTATATTTTTTTTTTGACACAAACTAGGACGAAGAGAGAGAAGATGAGGATTTGTTTTTGTTTTGTTTTTGTTTTTATTTTTGGTTTCTATTTTTTTTATGTAAACACAAACAAGTTGTCAAACAAATTACCTAATAACCTAGATGTGACTTAGACCTACAAATTAGGTTTCACAAAATGGCTAAAGTGCAACTTGAGTTCACCCTCAATATTTCCACCGGCCAGGTAAGGGGTGGGGTAGTGGGAGGCTCCCCCTACTTTCGTAGGGACCTAATTACAAACCACTAGCCCGCTTAAGGCGTTTGCCGTCCGACCGTCTTGCCTTAGGCACCGGTTTTCACAAGAGGGTAAGCCCAAATAACACAAGAACCACAGTGTGAACCTAGGGCCAACGTCTATTGAATTTTATTTAGGGTCTAGGTGATGCAAAGATGAAGGAAATTATGGTTTGTGGGCTAAGGAAGGGTGATGAAATCCCCACCTTATCTTGCTTATGGGTGTTGCCCTTAGAATATTTTAGAATGATATGCAACAAATCAAGTTCAAACAAGGGGTTCTATGCAAGTATGCATGAGCATGTGATTAAGAAAAAGATTAGAAAAGAACTCACCTTGTCCCTCGCAATCTCCAAAATGCAATGACCAAAGTTAAACAACAAGGAAAAAAAAACTTCTATCCTAAATGATGCATGACTTAGAGCATGAAAGTGTGATTTCTACTCTTGGAATGATGATTTTTTATTGGGTTCAAGTGAAGAGTTTTTTTTTTATTTTGTGAACCTATCTAACCACAATATGCAAGGATCATTAAGGAAATGACACAAAATGAGAGCAATAGGTTTGAAGACTTACTTGATGCGCAATCTCTCGTTCTCTCTCTCTCTCTCTCTCTCTCTCTTTGAAATGAATGACAAACTCAAAAGATGAAAGAAAGAAATGCAAACTTACCTCTAATTTTTCTGGGTTTTGTTTTTAACCTGTAAAAAAAAGAGTGCTTTATTAGTACACTATATACACAAGGAAAACAAAGTTCTTAAATCAAAAATCATCATTCTTCCCCGGCAATGGCGCCAAAAATTGATAACGCGAAAGTTCGTCATTTAAAACATGCGTATCAATCTTAAAATTTTCAACTCACACTAGATGAAGGTAAGACGTAATAAGGTGGCGAGAAGGGTCGAATCCACAGAGAGGAAGAGATTTTTAAAGTTAAAAACCTTGGAGTCCTTTAGAAAACACTTGTGATTTTATTTTGTTTAAAGAAAATAGTGAAATGAAGAACAAACCAAACACTTAATTAAAAACACCTATGACTATGCGCCTATGCTATAGAAAATAATTGCATGAAGTGGAAAGAAGAGATAGAAGAAAGAGGTAGAGATGGAAGAAGATCAAAAACTAGATCAAGAGAACAACTTTCATTAACTTAAAAGAAAGAGTACATGAAATGTGAAACAAGTTTACACTAATGACACAATGAGATTACAATGAAGTGAAATAAAATTAAAGCAATAACAAAAAGAGGAGCCTAAGGTGTGAAGATGGTAGTAGCAATGGTGATGACGCCGTCGTCTCCTCCTCGCCGAGCCTTGGAGAGGATCACTCCGCCTTGAAAGAGATCGCCGTGGAAAGAGGTGGATGAAGAAGCCGTCGCCGTCCACGTCACGAGCCTTGGAACGTCGCCCGTCTTGATATGCACGCCGCCATGAAAGGGGAGTTGTGGAGGATAAACTTTGGAGAGAAATATAGAGAGAAATGTGGAAGGGTTTGTGTGGAGATGAAGAAAGAAGAAGATGAGAGAGTAAAACAGTGAGAAAATAAATATAACTCGTAAACAAAGAAGAATTGGAGGAAGTGATAGAAGAATAAAATCTAGATATACATAAGAGGAAGAACTGTGATGAAGAACTCAGAGAGAAAAGAAGAGTGGAAGGACTTCAAAACTGAGAAATAACAAAAGCTAGAACCTCGTATGAACAGTGAAATCACAGGACAGCACAGTGAAAAACACGTAATAGATTGAAAACCAGAAGGAATTAGAAGATAGTGCATAAGAAGAAGTTGTAGAGAACGTAAAAATAAAGAACTTTCATGAAGACAACAAGAGATGAAAATGACTAGAAGGGGGAGAAATATGGGAAAGAACAGAGAGAAATATGGGTTTGCAGATGAACAGGATAGTACAGTGAAAAATACGAAATAGCTTAAAAATTAGAAGGAACTAGAAGATGCTCCAGAAGAAGAAGTTGTAGAGAACTTAAAAACAAAGAACTTTGATGAAGAGTGCATGAGCTGAAAACGAACTTACAAGGGAGAACTCGGAGGCCTAAGGTTGGGAGAGAAATTGTCAAAAGAAGAACACCCTTCTCCTTCTTGTCATGGGCTATTTATAGGAAAAGTTGGGTAGATGGAGGGTGGAGATTGTATCAAAGGAGGTGGATGGATAGGATTTAAGTAGAATATGATGCATGGGGAAGAGAAAAAGTAGGTGAGTACACCCTCCTTGGGCTTTGGACAACCCCATTCCCAAGGCTCACCATTCCTCTCCTTTATTTCAAACTTTGAATTCAATTTTCCCTCCAACCGAAATATGTGTTTCTTTTCTTCAATTTCAAACTTTTGAAATTTCTAATCCCTCCAATCAAAATATGTGCTTTTGACTTGGTCAAAGTAGTGGTGACAGTTTTACCATCGGCTTCTTTTGTAATTACCTTTGGTGTCCTACACACACATAATTACACTTTAGTCCATAAAAATTATCATAATGTGCACATAAATCTTTAATGCTCATGATTAATTATGCAATGGAGAATTAATGTTCATGGCCCTCAACTTTAATTCATTAAATAATATCATCAAATTAATCAATTTACGTGAAATACTTAATTTACATGTAAAGTTGAGATTAATGATGGGACATGCATAATTATCTAATTATATGCACATAAAACGGTGTACATGTGATGAATTATCATCGAAAATGAACACTTATCACACACCGTGGTCAATCAACTCCCATGGGCACAATTACTTTCGGGCGCTCCTCTCAGGACCAGATCGGACCCCATTAATGCGAGGCATTGGGTCGGTGGATCATAAGATCCCAAGTACGTTTAGACATCCACTTAACGCTATGGGCAATGAATTTAAAGAATAAGCTCTTTTGTAAAAAGTAGAGATCTGTCAAAATCTCAGAAATAGCAAGAGAAGTGAATAATAATTTCAAGGCATCATGTTTAACGACATTAAGTCGTGGAATTCAAGAAAGAACGGTAACTAGGAGAAAAATTCAAATAATTAGAGTTTAATAGAATTAATTTAATTCCATGGTTTAATCTTGTGTGCATTTGGTTTACAAGTATTTAGACATGTTTTCAGGAAGTTTTTGTACATTAGAGATGCATTAGTTTAGCTAAAACAATGATTTATTATTATAAAAATCATAATTTTGTTATAAAAATAGATTTTTATGTCAAAAATAATTCTAACTTGATGAAAATAATTTATACATGCTGAAAATGATTTTAATATGTTACTTTACTGATAAGATGATAGAAATAAAATTTTCATGCTGGATTTAATTTTTAACATGCTGGAAATTAATATTTAACATGCTAAAATTAATACTTAACATGTTAAAATAATTCTCATACATTAACTTACTGATAGGATGATAAAGAGAAGTTTACCATGTTGATTACAGAAATTCTCTGATAACAACATAAATTTTATCATGCTGAAAATAATTTCTCTACATTTATTTACTAATTATTTGATAGGAAAAATAGAATTATCATGCTGAAAAATGGCTTTAATATGCTTAAAATAGTTCTAACATACTAAAAATAATTCTAACATACTGGAAATAATTTTATCATGCTGGAAGTAATTTTCATGCATCAATTTACTAATTATTTAATAGGAAATTAGGTTTATCATGCAAGAAAAATAGATTTACATGCTGAAAAATACTTTTTATATCTCAGTCTAAATAAAATAACTTTATCATGCTGGAAGTCAATTTTAACATGTTGGAAATATTTTTCATGTATTAGTTTACTAATATTATGGTTAAAAATAGATTTTTACATGCTAAAAAAAATTTATTCTACAAAAATAATTTTTTAACATGCTGTAAGAATTCAAACATGCTAATATTACCTTTCCTTATTTTTGGTGACTAAATACTTACAATTAATGTGGATTTCTAAATGTTATAATTCTTATTGTATAGTGGCTAATCTTTAGTCCCACATTGGAAGTTAGAAAAACTTTCTTGGCTTTATATGTTGGAGAGCTCACCCTTGGGTCAGGACCCAAGGGGCATAGGATGTGGGCTCGAGTTATGTGTCGAATTTAATTGGATATGAAATCTTAGTATATTTATTTGTGTCGTGCCGCACCGCCGGGCCGGGGAACCGAGGTGAGGTATCAATTTTTCATATAAGTGTATATATATATATATATATTATAAGTCGGGAAAAGTGTCGACCCTTGGGGTCAACTTTTGTTTGCGGGCTGAAAGTGTCGACCCATTGGGTCGACACTTATACCATGTGTGCGGTTTTATTTTTAAAAATAGAACACCCGTGAAAAAGTGTCGACCCGCGAGGTCGACACTTTTCACTAAGTTTCAATTTTTTTGGCAGAAAACTCGATCCCGAGTGTCGACCTGGGAGGTCGACAGTTTTTCTGCTACTTTCAATTTTTCTTCACTAAAATGGCTATAACTCACTCATTTCTCAATGAAATTTAATGAATAAGGTATCAATGGAAAGAGCATTGAAAAAAGAACAATCTAGCATGCTTTAATTAGAATTTAGCATGATAGATACCTATCTTTAATTACTTCTAAAGGAATGGGAGAAAATAATTCGGAATAAATAGAAAAGCCTTTGATTCTTCAAATCTTCCTTCAAATCTCCTTCAATCTTCACACTAGCATAGCTTAGGCCTCCATGGATGGTTTGAGGGTTGATTGCGGTTCTATTTATAGCCAAAACTTGACCAATTTTGTCAAGATTCTTCACCTAATTTTACCTAACCCATTAAATCCGAATTAGAAGAAAATTTCAATTTCTCTTCTTAATCTAGCCCATCTTTGGTGTGAAAATAATGTAATTTCGGCTGGTCTAAAGTTGTACGTTAGGTAAGGGTTGATTCTTGAGTCAATCTTCTAGAAATGAGGTTATTTTAATCCCTTAAATACCATATTAAACATGTGTTACGAATTTGGTCTAATTATCATTTAATAAATCTTTTAATCAGTTAATCCAACCCATTATGGATTATCCAATGGGCCAATTATAATCATAGTCTATTATATGAACTTTTATTGGGCTTCCTATGATTTATCAAAGGGTTAAACATTTATTTTTTCAATTTTACCTTAAGTAAATTCAAGTAAATGCATTTATCCAGTTTATTACATATAGTAAAAATATAATTTAATTATTTCATGAAAATTTTAATTATAGAATAAAATTAAAAATTTTATTTCTCATCTTTATTTACCGGGTTTCTACAGGGAAGACCGTTTTGACGCCGAGAGGTGGTATCTTAGACCGATTGGGGATTTACTGCGAGAAGAGCTTAGCCGAATGTGGATTTAAGGCGCCGAGGCTATGGATCTTGGAGGTTTAAGTTTTCATAGGGCTTTAGTGACTTTGAGGAGGGAGTTCTGAAAGGGGTGCAGAGTGAGCCATCGGAGGGAACAATGTTCATCCACCAAGGGCCAAAGAGGAGACTATGCAATCATCAGAAGAAAACATTATAAGATAGTATCATAATATCCCGTCTACAGAGTGGGCAGAGGGTCATGAGATAGCCTGTCTCAGGCTTCTGTAGCACAGCAGGGTTGATTAATATCGATAAAATTTTGAATGAATTTCGACAGCACCTCCCCTATCTCAGGTTATGCCCATTGAAATATAGGACATACATCCACGAAGTGCCGAGATGGAAACTGAAAAGATGCGGGCATATCTAACCCAAGATCCATAGGGATTTAGATGCAACGGGACGACGTCCACCATCATGGTATTTTATTAATATCTCCCTTAGAGGAACCATCGGAGAACATGTAGTGGCAGATCTCCGTGGCCCGACGAGGTAACCAGAAATCCAAAAGAATGAAATAAATGTAGGGGTAAAACCCCGTTAATGTTGCTCCTTCACCTCCCATGGGGCTGGGTGTGGATAGCCCAACAAAATTGACTCATAAAAGTAAAATGCATGTATTTATTCTAGCATTCATATGCACACACTTATATACCTTCATACATACATATATGGTAGTTGGATTAGTTTGCACTACACCATACATCAGCGTGAAATGGATATGGTTAGTGGGTGAGAGTTTAAAGATTAATGCAACATACATGTGTTAATGGGGTTAGAAAGTGGCTAATCACTACCTACGTATATGCATACCGTGAGTAGGGCCATGCATTAATGAGCTTCATTTATTAAAACATGCCATTCGTGGAGACAACGCGTCACGTGGGCAATGCCATGCCAAATAACTACTGCGTGCATGCAAATGAAATGGCGAGAAAGCAAACGAACAAGGCGGGGGCTCACGCGTTCGGCGGCCAAAAGGAAACTCGGCACACCAATAGATCATCGGCGGCTAACCCTCGTCTCGACGGCAGGGTGTGTGGAGCGCGGCCAAAAATGGCCGAGAGAGCTTTTAGGCGCCGAGACCTAAAGATGGCGCCAACTTGGGGGTTTACCTACCGATTGAATGCTCATGAGCAAATAAATGTTGAATGTTCAAAAGAAAAAAAAGAAATCCATGGCAGGGGGAGGGGTTTAATTGCTCCAGAGAAATGCTACGAGTATCAGAGCGTTCTGTGGAGCAAAGAACTCGACACAGATGGGATTCGAGCTGAGTAAAGCTACCTCGGCGGGCAGAACAGAGTAGGCTACAACCAAAACAGAGTACCGTAAATCCCTTTGTCAATGTTTCACTATACCTCGTCTGCCCAGAGAAGGACCAGAGGCCATGTCACTCATTTGACAGGTCCTTGGCCTTCATTTGAGGCATCGACTAGTTAAAAGAATTTATGAAACGAAGAGCACCGGGAAATGGTTAAAACGAGATGGAAACCTCCGATGTGAGACCCTGCGAGAAATGAATACAGAGGGAATACAATGTATGTATAACTCAACTGAACGCCCTTACCTCGGAGGAACTCCAGTCGATGGCTCATCACACACACAGGGAGAGGGAGAGAAAGAAAGAACAGATTGACAAACAAATCCGATTCTCATTCCATCCCTTCATTTCCAAAGCTTCATACAGGAGAATAGGAAAACAATTTCAAAAAAAAAAAGAAATTACACGACGAGAAATGGAGGGGGAGAGGGATAGCTGTAGCCCGTGAGGGCCGTACACGGTGGGGCTTTGCAACAGGGAGGCCTTGGCTCCTCCTTCCTTGCTTCCCTCCGTCGACGGGTGGATCTCTCTCTCCCTTTTCTCTCCTCTGATTCTTCTCTTGCCGTTCTCTATTTTGCCGCCCTCTGTCTTGCTGGCCCCGTGCCTATTTTTCTCCCTCTCGTCTTCTCTTTGTCTCTTCCTTGATCGAGGGCTTTTATAGAGGGTCTTAAACCCACTTTTGATCGGCCCGCCCTTTCATCATCGGCGCGCCTTTTGGTTTGATCATTCATCGGCAGCGAAGATGGCCCTCGACGGCTAGCTAAATGGGCTCTCGGCAACTGTCATGTCCCGACGCGGAATATCGGGACGTACAGTTAGAGACTAGCTAGAGATAACAATAATAAGCTAAACTAAACAATTACACGTGCTAAGAGAGAAACAAATCTATTGATCAAGATGATTCCAATTTATTACAATAACCAACACTGCTAATACACGATCAAACATGACTTCCAAATCTGAATTCTAATACAATAACTGACTCCAAAGGTAATTAAGTACTAACACAACTCTAAGGAAATAACTAGAGGTAAACAACCATGCCCACACGGCATCTACTAAGAGGTACACTCTTATCACACTTGCCCTTCCCCATCGGTATGCACATCATCACCTGAATAGCCTGGAAAGGGGGGAAACAACAACTATGAGTTGACGCTCAGTAGGAAATAACAGGCAAGTTTACGTGATTAACATGTTAATTACATTTTTCATATGCCATGCTAAATAAAAGAAATAAAAGACGATACAATAAAACAGCGTAATACAAAGATCTTGCAAGGTCAAGAAATATAATGATGACAAGAGATAACAAGATAACAAGTACAATAATTTACAACAGGAGATAATAATAGAGAATTGGCCAACAAGTAAGTATTTTAAACATCATTCAAGCACGATCAAGTAACAAGTAACAAGAGATTTTATGTCATAGACGTTACACAAGTCAAGTACTCGATGCAATACCCCACCATGTCATTAACATCCCATGGACTCACTAACTTTCGGGCGCTCTCCCCAGGACCAGACCGGGCCCTTATGATGCGTTGGCATTGATTTATTGGATCCAAGATCCCACGTTGTCTAGACATTCAGTCAAGTTAAATGGCCAATTAATCAGAGGAATTACTGCCACAAGTATGAGATTTAAGGACTAACTTGTCCTTGGATTCACTAAAACAAAAACTCGGTTATACGGTCACTTTGGGCCGCATTACAAGAATTAGACCAAAACTCAGTCCACGAGGTCAAGAAAGAATGGCTGACAGTGTACCGTTCAGGTGTGTAAGCAATCCATTCTACTGGCGTAATAATGACTATTCAGCAACTTAACAATCAATTTAATCCTAATTACCAAGTTAATATACCAAAGATTATCTAGTATCATTTGCATTAAGATAATTTGCCAAAAAGCTGATTCAAGATGATAAGGTAAAGAACAAGCTCGCACAGGAGTGAAATAGCATGCATTAAAAGAAATTTAGTTACACAATTAACCACTAATTATGTGCGTTTCTATTTAACCATTGTATGCATTGCAATGGAGATGATAAACGGCATGTTTTTACACTATGGTTGAATGCAAGGACCATTGTCAATTGAAATCATAAGGTTACAAGTATGGGTCATTGGTTCCTCAAAAATATAGTTTTCAATTGGACTAAGTTGAATGGGTCGATCCCCTAATGATCCAGATCGATCCTCGGGTCGAAAAATGACAAAAACTAGTTTGCTGGTGTATGGGTCGACCCCTGGGGTGGACCCCTACAAAAACGGGGTCTGCCAGTGAGATGGGTCGACCCCTGGGGTCGACCCCCCTCAAAACCTGCAGCATGGGTCGACCCATTGGGTCGACCCTCGTGCTGGGCCGGATGGGTCGACCCCAAGGGTTGACCCTCGGGCAGGCCCTTGCTGCTGGGGCATGGGTCGACCCCTGCAAGCCCAGAAACGGCCGTAGCCTCCGGAAAACGCATGAACTCATCCATTTGGGGTCTAAATGGGTTGGGATCTTAACCACATGCTCTAAGGTTCTTAATATACATACTAGGGTCATAATACAAGAGTTTTGAAACATGAATTTCAACAGAAATCAAATGAATTATAACCTATCTATGATGAACACATGAAAACCTAGTTCTTGACATGCTTCTACTAAATCGTAAGGTTCTCTCAATATATACAATGAAATTTGGGGATTCTTATATCAAAAGAAAGCTACTTTGATGATGATTCCAGCCATGTATGATATGCTATATGGGGATCAAGATATACAACTCAAAATCAGCCCGAAATCATGCTTTGACTCATAAGAACACTGCATAAATCAAGCCTAGACATGCTCTTACTTCGATCCAAAATTCTCCAAACATGCTCAATGAAAATTAGGGCTTTCTACACCAAATGAAAGCTAGCATGCTGATGCTTACATCCATGTATATTAATTAGAGTTTGGCTATTATAACCTACCTCAATCAAAGAGAGAACTTAAAGCCCTAGAATGAAGAACGAACTGGACATCACCTTAGAAAAACCTTGATATCTCCTCGGATACCTAATAAAATTTAGGGCTTCTTATATCATTGGAAAGATCTCATCGAGAGGAACAATTTGATGTATTCATGTGCAGGTTTTGGTTAAGGAAACCTACCTCAATCGATGGAACAAAGAGGAGAGGAAGGAGGACAACGGCTGCCGACCCACCTCCACTAAACGACCAAGATCTTCCTAGATCTGAATCCAATGTGAACACCACAGCCACCAAAAGAAAATAGACCCGTAGAGCTTCATTTTGATAGCTCATAGAGCTTCTGGAGACTTCGGAACTGAGAGAAATCGACCACGCAAGGTGGTGTTGAAAAACGGCGCCGCCAAGGTTGACCAAGCCAAAACTCGACCGCCACCATGTACTAGGGTTAGGTTTTGGTTCGATTGATAGAGGGCTATTGATCCTTAGATCGTGGCCTTTCATTTGCCACAGATTTGAGCTCATTTGGTTGAGTATTAAGCTCTAATTTGATGTTTTAAGGTGAGGTTAGGTAAATGTTAACTAAGTGTGCACTTTTAGGCTTAATCCACTAATTAGCCCTAATTACGAATTTTTGCTGGGTCGATCACAGAAGACAAAGTTGCTAACTACATCGTCCTTAACCTGATTAGAATTTTTCCAGATTTTTATAAGGTAGTCGAATTTTTACTATTCTATTTTCTAAGGAATTAAATATTAAAAATCTGAAATTCAAGCATTAATTCACTAAAAATTCAATTTTAAGTTAATAAAAGCTTAATAAATACATTGGGCTCAATAAAAATTATCGGGGTATTACACCCTCCACTACTTAAGGAATTTGGTCCTCCAAATTCACTGCACTAAATACGGAAGATAGGGAAAGAGATCGCTCACCTAGAATATGTCGGGATACCGCTTCCGCATTGTATCTTCGGACTCCCAAGTAGCTTCTTCGGTTCCACGCCGACTCCACTGAATCTTGACCATAGGTATAGAATAATTCCGGAGTTGCTGTTGCTTCCGATCCAGAATCTTGGTAGGTCTTTCTTCATAGGTCAAATCCTCCTTCAATTCAAAATCCACATGCTGAATGATGTGAGTGGGGTCATACACATATTTTCGTAACATAGACACATGGAAAATATTATGTACGCCAGACAACTGAGGCGATAAAGCCGGTCTGTAAGCAACTTCTCCCACTCTGTCTAGGATCTCGAATGGACCAATATACCTCGAACTAAGCTTGCCATGAATGCCAAATCTTCGAATCCCTCTCAAAGGAGAAACCTTCAGAAATACATGCTCGCCAACTTGAAATTCTAATGCTCTTCTCCTTGTGTCGGCATAACTCTTCTGTCTTGATTGGGCTACTTGTAACCGGTCTCGGATAACACGGATGTTCTGTGACGATTCTGAAATAAGATCCGGTCCAAGCCATTGCTTCTCATCTATCTCATCCCAACATAACGGGGAACGACAACTTCACCCGTACAATGCTTCAAAAGGAGCCATCTGGATGCTAGATTGATAACTGTTGTTGTAGGCGAATTCAATCAAAGCTAAATGATCACTCCAACTGCCTCCGAAATCAATCATGCATGCTCTAAGCATATCTTCCACTATCTGGTTGGTTCTTTCAGTCTGTCCATCTGTCTGTGGATGAAAAGTAGTACTGAAATTCAGACGAGTACCAAGAGACTCTTGCAGTCTCTTCCAGAAATGTGAAGTAAATCTGGGGTCTCTATCAGACACAATGTTGACTGGTCTGCCATGGAGTCTTACCACTTCCTTCAAATACAAAGCAGCCAATACATCAACTGTCCACTTGGACTTAATGGGTAAGAAATGAGATGACTTTGTCAATCGGTCAACAATCACCCATATTGCATCAAATCCATCACGAGTCCTAGGTAGACCCATAATGAAATCCATGCCAATGCTTTCCCACTTCTATTGGGGTATGTCAAGTGGTTTCAACTTTCCTACTGGTCTGAAATGTTCAGCCTTAACTTGCTGACAAACCAAGCATCTACTCACGAAGTCTGCAACTTCTCTTTTCATGTTCGGCCACCAAAAAGATCTCTTCAAATCCTTGAACATTTTAGTGCCTCCAGGATGAATGGTATATCGGGATCTATGTGCTTCCTACAGAATCTTGTTCTTTATTCCAGCTTCATCAGGTACACAAGTTCTACTCTGGAATAACAATCTTCCATCATCAGCCATCATGAAGTCAGGTCTACTGCTCAAGCTTCCCTTGATCTCTACCAACTCGGGATCATTATCTTGCAAGGACTTGATTTTCATCAACAATTCGGGCTTAAGTTGAATTTGTGCAATCATAACCCGATCATTATCAACATTCAGATCCAGGCTAGTTAATTGTTCCAGTAGCCTCCACTCTTGTAACATGAGACTTGACAATCTAGCCATAGGCTTCCTGCTTAATGCATCTACCACAACATTGCCTTTGCCAGGATGATACTCAATCGAGAAGTCGAAGTCTTTCAAGTACTCCAACCATCTTCACTGCCTCATGTTGAGTTCCTTCTGAGAAAACAAATATTTCAGACTCTTATGATTTGAAAACACTGTGAATGTTTCTCCATATAAGTAGTGCCTCCATATCTTCAATGCGAACACGACTGCTGCTAGTTCCAAATCGTGAACATGATAATTCTCTTCATGCTTCCTCAACTGCCTAGAAGAATAGGCAATCACCTTCCCATGCTGCATGAGTACATAGCCTAAACCAATACCTGAAGTATTAGTGTATACCACAAAACCTCTTTCACCAGAAGGTAAAGCCAATACAGGTGCAGTAGTTAAACAGTCTTTCAAAGTCTAAAAGCTTCGCTGGCAATCATCTGACCAATCAAACTTGTTCTCCTTGCGGGTTAATCTTGTCATAGGTACCGCAATCTTAGAGAAATCTTGGATAAATCTTCTATAGTAGCCTTCCAGGCCTAGAAAACTTCTAACTTCAGTCAAACTAGTAGGCTGATCCCAATTCTTCACTGCCTCAACCTTCGAAGGATCAACAGAAATACCTTCTTTGGTGATGATATGTCCGAGAAAGGACACCTCTTGCATCCAGAATTCACACTTATTGAACTTGGCATATAGTTGATGATCTCTCAACAGTTGCAATGCCATCCTTAGATGCTCAACATGCTCCTCTCATTCTTGAAATAAATCAAGATGTCATCAATGAATACCACGACCCATTGATCAAGATAGGGCCGAAATACATTGTTCATCAACTACATGAAAGCTGCCGGTGCATTCGTTAGACCAAAAGGCATAACGACAAATTCAAAATGACCATACCTGCTGCGGAAAGCTATTTTATAGATATCCTCTTCCTTGATCCGCAACTGATGATATCCAGATCGAAGATCGATCTTAGAAAAATACTCAGCTCCCGCTATCTGGTCAAATAGTTCGTCAATCCTCGGCAATGGATATTTATTCTTGACAGTCTGCTGGTTCAATTGCCGATAATCGATGCACAACCTCATCGAACCATCTTTCTTCCTGACGAATAATACAGGGGCTCCCCAAGGAGAAGTACTAGGGCGAATGAAACCCTTCTCGAGCAATTCCATCAACTATTGCTTTAACTCCTTCAGTTCCGCAGGAGACATACGATAAGGAGCCTTAGAAATAGGAGATGTGCCAGGAAAGAGATCAATAGAAAAGATAACTTCCCGCTCAGGCGGAAGTCCGGGTAGTTCCTCTGGAAAGATATCAGGAAAATCTCAGACAACAGAAATGTCCTTAATCTCAATCTGCTGCTCAGGGGTTGCACAGACAAAGTCCATAAAAGCCTCACATCCTCGTCTCATCAGCTTATCAACTCGAAGAGCCGAGATAAGTGATACGGAGTTATGGTGCTTAACTCCCACAAAAGAAAGTCTCGGGTGCCTAGTAAAAGACACGGAGCTAGAACTATAGTGAACATTAGCCTCATATCGAGCCAACCAATCTGCTCCTAGGATTACATCATAATCCTTCATATCCATGCAGACTAAATCAGCTGGTAAATTCTGTTCACCAATCATAACCGTACTAGAAGGATAGAAGTATTGTATTGCCGATCTAGATCTAATAGGGGTTAATATTTCTAACGGAGAATTCATCAAAACAGGTTCCACAGCTAAAGACTTAGCAAATCTCTGAGAAATAAATGAATGCGTGGCACCAGTATCAAAAAGAACAAATACTGGCTTGTCGAGTATAATGGGAGTACCTTCGACGAGTCCACCATCCTCGGCGGTTCCTGCTTCATCTGCATGCAAAGCTTGAAGCTTTCCTTGCGGTTTCTTGAAGACTTGAGATTTTGTCGGGGTAGCTTGCTCCGATATAAGAGGACAATTAGGGATACGGTGCTCTTTACTCCCACATCGCAGACAGGCGCCTAGCTTGCGCCAGCATTCCTCCATCTTGTGACCAGGACGATCACAAAACTTGCACACGCCCTTGAATGGAACAATAGGGCCAGGCTTCTTGTCTTCATACCTCGGCATCTTGCCCTTCCACGATCCAGATCCAGTCCACGAACTAGATCCACTAATAGGCCTCTTTTTGCTATACCCGGGTTTGATATTACCGGAACCCGTAGGTAGTTCCTTCTTGGTGCCTTTTCCACGGATTCTCTCTGTCATCTCAAGACTATCTTCTAGAACTTGAGCTTTTCTCACCATCTCGGAATAGGTTGAGATCTCCATCGGTGCCAACTGATTAATATAATGCAGCTTCAGACCGTTGAGAAAATGCTTCGCCTTCATCTTCTCGGTGGAAATAAGGTGTGTAGCATAACGAGAAAGCCGTGAAAATTGAGCCTCATACTCCGCCACGGACAGACCTCGCTGTTTCAGGGCCGCGAACTCCGATGCCTTCTTCTCTTGCACTCTATCAGAAAAATACTTGCGGTTAAAGAATTCCTCGAACTCTTCCCATGTAACTTGCTGATCACCAAGAGTCGCCTTGATAGAATCCCACCAAATACGTGCATCTCGTTCCAGTTGAAAAGTTGATAGAAGGACACGCTCTTGATTGCTGCATTGCATCACTTCAAATATCCTTCCCATCTCATCCAGCCAGTGCTCGGCTTCATCGGGGTCAGTCGAGCCTCTAAATCTCGGCGGATTCATCCCTCGGAAGTTTTGATATAAGTCACCAGTGCCATGGTGTGCCGCTCCTGCTTGAGCCACTTGCTGTAAAGCCTGAGTAAGGCCTTGAACAGTACGTTGCAAGTTCCTCCATTCCGCACGGTTAGATGCCATTGTAATGGCCTACACGAGGAATAGATTACTAAGGTTCAATAAGATAGATAATAACACGATTCAGATACGAACTTAACCCAAGTTCTACCCAATCTCACCAGGTCGGGTTCTTAGACTTTAACAAGGTTAGAGGTCCTATGATAACACTTAGAACCCTAAAACTTAGAAAACCTAGAACTTAAATAACCTAGGAATGTGAAACCTAGGGCTCTGATACCAACTAAACTGTCACGCCCCGACGCGGAATATCGGGACGTACAGTTAGAGACTAGCTAGAGATAACAATAATAAGCTAAACTAAACAATTACACATGTGCTAAGAGAGAAACAAATCTATTGATCAAGATGATTCCAATTTATTACAATAACCAACACTGCTAATACATGATCAAACATGACTTCCAAATCTGAATTCTAATACAATAACTGACTCCAAAGGTAATTAAGTACTAACACAACTCTAAGGAAATAACTAGAGGTAAACAACCATGCCCACACGGCATCTACTAAGAGGTACACTCTTATCACTCTTGCCCTTCCCCATCGGTATGCGCATCATCACCTGAATAGCCTGGAAAGGGGGGGAAACAACAACTATGAGCTGACGCTCAGTAGGAAATAATAGGCAAGTTTACGTGATTAACAAGTTAATTACATTTTTCATATGCCATGCTAAATAAAAGAAATAAAAGACGATACAATAAAATAGCGTAATACAAAGATCTTGCAAGGTCAAGAAATATAATGATGACAAGAGATAACAAGTACAATAATTTACAACAGGAGATAATAATAGAGAATTGGCCAACAAGTAAGTATTTTAAACATCATTCAAGCACGATCAAGTAACAAGTAACAAGAGATTTTATGTCATAGACGTTACACAAGTCAAGTACTCGGTGCAATACCCCACCATGTCATTAACATCCCATGGACTCACTAACTTTCGGGCGCTCTCCCCAGGACCAGACCGGGCCCTTATGATGCGTTGGCATTGATTTATTGGATCCAAGATCCCACGTTGTCTAGACATTCAGTCAAGTTAAATGGCCAATTAATCAGAGGAATTACTGCCACAAGTATGAGATTTAAGGACTAACTTGTCCTTGGATTCACTGAAACAAAAACTCGGTTATACGGTCACTTTGGGCCGCATTACAAGAATTGGACCAAAACTCAGTCCACGAGGTCAAGAAAGAATGGCTGACAGTGTACCGTTCAGGTGTGTAAGCAATCCATTCTACTGGGGCAATAATGACTATTCAGCAACTTAACAATCAATTTAATCCTAATTACCAAGTTAATATACCAAAGATTATCTAGTATCATTTGCATTAAGATAATTTGCCAAAAAGCTGATTCAAGATGATAAGGTAAAGAACAAGCTCGCACAGGAGTGAAAAAGCATGCATTAAAAGAAATTTAGTTACACAATTAACCACTAATTATGTGCGTTTCTATTTAACCATTGTATGCGTTGCAATGGAGATGATAAACGGCATGTTTTTACACTATGGTTGAATGCAAGGACCATTGTCAATTGAAATCATAAGGTTACAAGTATGGGTCATTGGTTCCTCAAAAATATAGTTTTCAATTGGACTAAGTTGAATGGGTCGATCCCCTAATGATCCAGATCGATCCTCGGGTCGAAAAATGACAAAAACTAGTTTGCTGGTGTATGGGTCGACCCCTGGGGTCGACCCCTGCAAAAACAGGGTCTGCCAGTGAGATGGGTCGACCCCTGGGGCCGACCCCCCTCAAAACCTGCAGCATGGGTTGACCCATTGGGTCGACCCTCGCGCTGGGCCGGATGGGTCGACCCCAAGGGTCGACCCTCGGGCAGGCCCTTGCTGCTGGGGCATGGGTCGACCCCTGCAAGCCCAGAAACGGCCGTAGCCACCGGAAAACGCATGAACTCATCCATTTGGGGTCTAAATGGGTTGGGATCTTAACCACATGCTCTAGGGTTCTTAATATACATACTAGGGTCATAATACAAGAGTTTTGAAACACGAATTTCAACAGAAATTAAATGAATCACAACCTATCTATGATGAACACATGAAAACCTAGTTCTTGACATGCTTCTACTAAATCGTAAGGTTCTCTCAATATATACAACGAAATTTGGGACTTCTTATATCAAAAGAAAGCTACTTCGATGCTGATTCCAGCCATGTATGATATGCTATATGGGGATCAAGATATACAACTCAAAATCAGCCCGAAATCATGCTTTGACTCATAAGAACACTGCATAAATCAAGCCTAGACATGCTCTTACTTCGATCCAAAATTCTCTAAACATGCTCAATGAAAATTAGGGCTTTCTACGCCAAATGAAATCTAGCATGCTGATGCTTACATCCATGTATATTAATTAGAGTTTGGCTGTTATAACCTACCTCAATCGAAGAGAGAACTTAAAGCCCTAGAATGAAGAACGAACTGGACAGCACCTTAGAAAAACCTCGATATCTCCTCGAATACCTAATGAAATTTAGGGCTTCTTATATCATTGGAAAGATCTCGTCGAGAGGAACAATTTGATGTATTCATGTGTAGGTTTTGGTTAAGGAAACGTACCTCAATTGATGGAACAAAGAGGAGAGGAAGGAGGACGACGGCTGCCAACCCACCTCCACTAAACGATCAAGATCTTCCTAGATCTGAATCCAATATGAACACCACAGCCACCAAAAGAAAATAGACCTGTAGAGCTTCATTTTGATAGCTCATAGAGCTTCTGGAGACTTCGGAGCTGGGAGAAATCGACCACGTAAGGTGGTGTTGGAAAACGGTGCCGCCAAGGTTGACCAAGCCAAAACTCGGCCGCCACCATGTGCTAGGGTTAGGTTTTGGTTCGATTGATAGAGGGCTATTGATCCTTAGATCGTGGCCTTTCATTTGCCACCGATTTGAGCTCATTTGGTTGAGTATTAAGCTCTAATTTGATGTTTTAAGATGAGGTTAGGTAAAGGTTAACTAAGTGTGCACTTTTAGGCTTAATCCACTAATTAGCCCTAATTACGGATTTTTGCTAGGTCGATCACAGAAGACAAAGTTAGTAACTACATCGTCCTTAACCTGATTAGTATTTTTCCAGATTTTTATAAGGTAGTCGAATTTTCACTATTCTATTTTCTAAGGAATTAAATATTAAAAATCCGAAATTCAAGCATTAATTCACTAAAAAATCAATTTTAAGTTAATAAAAACTTAATAAATACATTGGGCTCAATAAAAATTATCGGGGTATTACAGCAGCCCTCTCATTGGACTCTCGGCAGCCCTCTTTCCTTCATGGGTGATGGGCCTTGGCAGCCATCATATTCCTTTTTTTTGCATTAAACCACTTCATGTATTGCGACCCATTCTATATCATTTTCCTTCTCTCCTTCTCTATTCCTGAAAATAAGATATAGCAGAAATAAGGTATTTTAACAGAAATAAAATATTTTTAGTATTATTATTATTATTATTATTTCATCATTGTTATTATTGTTATTTTTATTATTATTGTTATCATTTTTCATGTGTCAACAAATGCCCCCCACCCGTAGGTTATGCGAATGAGGGACGAGTGAGCAAGACCTGCGGGTGCAGCCCTATTTAAGAATGTGTCTTTTTATTCTTTTATTCTTTATTCATGCAAGCATGCGGACATCCATCGATCACGTGCATAAGCTAGATGTATATAGAATAGTTCCCTTGTATTAGGGATAGGATAAGGACGGCGCCCATGATTCACGGACAGAGTGCGGCTCACGAAGTATAGCTAAGAGAGATGTGCATATGTAAGAGGACGTTGCATAGACATATGCATAGCAGGAACCACAATCTGCGCCCAACATTATTCCTCCTTAGCGTGAAAGTGCAATTATACGGGTAATAAACCTCAGACATAGGGACGTGCAGATGTTCTAAATAACATTGGAGGATTGCTTCATTGCCTACAAATACGTTCGGGACTCTCGATTTTGGGTAGCTTCGCACAACCCCCCTTCATTTATTTCTAATCTTGGACTTCACCATTCAGCGCGAGTTTTCTCATGTGTCTCAATGGAGATTCCCGGCTACTTGGCTTCATCCTTTATAGTAATTTTATTACGGACTTCACCGTTCAGCGCGAGTCTCCTCATGTGTCTCAATGGGGATTCCCGGCTGCTTGGCTTCATTATTTATAGTAATTTTAGTACGGACTTCACCGTTCGGCGCGAGTCTCCTCATGTGTCTCAATGGGGATTCCCAGCTACTAGGATTAATCCTCTGTGGTAATTTTATTATGGACTTCACCGTTTGGCGCGAGTCTCCTCATGTGTCTCAATGGGGATTCCCGGCTACTTGGCTTCATCCTTTATAGTAATTTTAGTACGGACTTCACCGTTCGGTGCGAGTCTCCTCATGTGTCTCAATGGGGATTTCCGACTGCTTGGCTTCATCCTTTCACTTTTCATTATCATCATCATTTTGTTTAAAGGAGGGTAGGCAACCTTTTCCTCACGATTATCCCTCACGCGAGTGTAGGGATTTAAGCTTCCATGAAGTGTTAAAAAGAGTTTACGACGTCCCTATGGCTAAGGGCCATTGCTCATATTGTGTGCAAGGTGTGGGAGTTTCGTCGAGGGTGTATCCTGTGAATTGTGCTAGCAACATTGTTACGTTTCTTCCCTTTGACGTATGCACTTGCCGAGGATCGGCTTTCATCTCTTAGCGTATGCCGTAATGCACTCATGTCTAGAATCGGGCAGCATTATTTAGGGAGGAGATATGGTCTTAGAAATTTGAAGGAGATGTGGTCTTAGAATCGGACAGCTTTATTCGTTTGTGTGTGGGCCTCCTATGTTTACGGCAGCTATTTAGTCCCATGAATAACAAAGATGTGAAGACTCATAAAAATGTGATAAACTGCTCATTCACTTAGTTCTAGTTGCATTCATGGGTACCCTATATGTTAGTTAAAAATGTGTATTTTTCTCATATGAGTTATTTTCAGTAGATGATAATGAATGGATTATGCTATTATTAACATCTGAATTATGTCTATAAATTGGTTATATAGATGCGAGTTAACCCCGGTTTGTATAGGATGCCTACTGAGCGTCACACTCACCCCTTGTGACACACGTTTTCAGGGGACATAGAGAAAGAGGTTGAGGAGGAGGCACTAGCTGAAGAGTAGAGTTAGCCATCGTCCGTCTGGGTATGCTATTAAGTACTCCCCCTTTCAGGGAATTGATAAAGGATATACAATCCTTCGTTCCATCCACTATTAAGTACTCCCCCTTTCTTTTTCAAGGTACAGCGCAAGAAATTGATATCTAGGGTCATACTTTTCCTATCTCTGACACGTTCAATGCCGATTAAGATATCTCGTTATGTTGATGCCATGGATTCTAGGCAAAAATACTCATTTGCATACTTCAAACTGATGACCTTGCTTCTCAACTAGCTGCAAAATGCTTATCAAAGTTTAGAAGGGAGTTCTATTGTGGTTCATAGTGATAGTTTTGCCATGAATGAAAATGTCCATTCAGCATTGATCGACGGTCTGGCTTCCCACCGTTTACATCAATGGGTTTGCCCTATGCCTCACCAAGTTAGTTTTGAAGTTCTAGGTTACATGCGGTATGAAATCGTTCCCCCATTTTTCAGATAGTTGAGTGGATAGGCTTCAACATGGAGTTACAGGGGCTTTGTAAAGCTCAGTCGTTTCAGTTCATATGTTTAAGAAAAAAATTGAAAGGGGGACCATGTGTTTCTAATAGATGCTGAGAAATAAAACCATCCGGCTGGTGAAGGTGTTATGGAGGAATTCTCATTCCGAGGAAGCAACGTGGGAGCCGGAGGACAAGATGCGCCAAGAATACCCTCAACTATCCGGTGAGTAATTTTTCTTTAAAAAAAAATTCTTGAGCTAATTTCGTGGATGAAATTATTTTAAGGGGGAGAGGATGTTATGACCACCAATTGGGCACTGGCCCAATTGTGTACAATTCGGACCCACGAACTCAATGAGCTAGGATCCTAGACAGATTATTGAAGAACCCTTAGAAAATTTGTAATTTAACATAGGAAGATCAGATATAGGTGAAACCAAAGCCCATGCAACGACCATTGGGTAAGGAACATCTTTTATGAAGAGTATAACCTCTGAAAAATGGGTCTAATAGAGGTTAAGATGGAGTTTATGATAATGGGTCGAAATAATTATAGAAAACACAGTCACCCGTTAAAATAACGATATCGTGGTCCACAGTCAACAAAATGAGATGAAACTAGGCTCATTAGAAAGCTTGGGCCCTTAACCCAAACTCTTCTGTTGGGATGGAACCCCAATTCGCATCAGAACCCAGGGTTCTAAGCCCTTTGGCTGACAGCTATCACGAGAGAGGTGTGACTGACAGGAGAACTCGGATGTAATTAATGGGAAATTCATAACTTCATCTGTGGTTAATGAAATGACCTGAAACCAAGGCCATAATTTCGAGTGGGACGTTAGCTACAGGTTCTATGTTGATGACGTGGTCAAATACTATCTGGATGCGAGAGCTATACCTAGATTACCTCAGGCTACCGAAAGGTCACGACTGGAATAAGGGAGAATAAATGATAATATTGAAAAAATCATAACTTGGGATAGGAATGAGGAAATTTGATGAAACTACATCTCAAAGTTAGATCTGTATGTCCTCCTAATTTCATCTGAAGACATCCCAATCCAAATCCCAACATAAGAGCACACACACTCGCATTTATGCCTAGGTAGACAAAGGGTCGCGACTGGAATAGAGGAGAAATAACGTTAATATTGAGAAAATCATAACTCAGGCTAGAGTTGATGAAATTCAATGAAACTATGACTGGAAGTTAGATCTAGAAGTCCTCTTCATTTCATATGAAGACATCCCAACCCAAATCCTAACAGGAAAGCGCGCCCATTCACATTTATGACTGGGTAGACGAAGGGTCACCTCTTTTCAAACCCAAGGGGTGCTTAGCATTAACCCCCTCTTTAACCAGTGACCTTGGGGGCTGGACTGAGCCTTGCTGGACGTAGGAAAGGCCTTGGGAGACTTGAACCTATATAAGGAAGTGGGTTACAAGGGTGGTCAGTCTTTTAGCAACACCCATTCTCAACTTTCCACCATCTACGGTTCCTCTTAAGAGAGAAGAGAGGTGAGGGACATTGGCCCTGCGAAGGGGGTGAACCGGTAGTTCCTAGAAGGGAGCAAAAAGTCTTGGGAGGGTCTGGGGTGTGGATCTCATCCATGGATCGAAAGGGGTAAAGCTGAGGAGGATCTGGGGTGTGGATATTATCCCCGGATCGCCGGTTAGCATCTCAAAGGTAGGCACATAACCTCAGACTTTAGGGGTCAATGATGCATTAAAACAGTTTTTAAATATATTTTATACACTTTAAAGAGGGATTTTATACACTTTAGGGGTCAAAGGTAGCCCCTGGGAAGGTCAACCTTTGAGGCAAGGTCTGTACACATTTCATATGGTTCGTAAGCAAGGTCTGTACATATTTCATGTTGATCATGGCAAGGCATATACATATTTCATATGATTCATAGCAAGGCCCGTGCATATTTCATGTTGATCATGGCAAGGCTTGTACATATTTCATATGGTTCATAGCAAGGTATATGCATATTTCATGTTGATCATGGCAAGGTCTGTGCATAGTTCCTAATATTCATAGTGAGGTCGGTGCACATTTGGTCCATGCATAGACAAGGTCAGTGCACGTTTGGTCCAAGCATAACTAAGTGTTGTGCCCCTGTGATTTTGATGATAGCAAACACTATGAGTCACCATATATTTGTAATTGTATGATTGCATGCTCAGTCATTTATCTAGCACATTTCAAGCTCTACCACACACATCAGGTCCGAGCATATAGAGTGCGTCGGTGCATTGACCATTGCATGCATATAGAGTGCACTCGTCTCTCTCATGTGTACACTAAAGTCTATACATCCATTAGCTGATAACTGAGCAAGTCTATACATCCGTTGGCTCAGCTCGTGACTTAGTCAGTGCAATCCATGTTCATTGTGCATGTGTGCATGTCTGCACATTCTTTAGTGGCTAGTCTGTACAACCTCCGGTTGATTCATTCGATCAAGTCTATACAGCCAGAGCCAGTGTTCTTCACGCATATACATAGTCAGTGCATCGCCCTCATGCATACACAAGCACGCAAAGTCTGTACATCGTCTTGGCACATGCACGCAAAGTCTGTACATTCCTTGACAGCATGTCCGTGCATTCACTTTTAATGTGCATACTTCTCCATATGCAAAATGTATTACATACATTCAAAGTTTGTACACTCGTGGATGACATGTCTGTGCATTCATTCTCATTGTACATACTTTCTTATATGCACACTGCATTTTGTGCATCAAGTCTGTACAGGCTCAGTTCAAATATCAAACTTACTCGATGCATCCTTTCTTTCCTTTCAGATGAATTCACACTGATAACAAGTCTGTTCTAACAGGACTGCTGCTCGAAGAGATTAATAAGGACACGTGATCCAAGAATGGAGATGACTCAGGATCGTGACACGTGTAATCCAGTGAGCTAAAATGCTGCCACGTGGTCTAGGCTCTTAGGCGGGAATCATGGAGAGCACACGCCCTATCTGTTCACTGCTCTATAAATAAGAAGCTTCTTCCAGAGGAGCAGGGTGATCGTGAGCAGAGTGATCGAAGTAGGGGAGCCCATCTGAAAGAGTAGAAGCAGAGAGAGAGAGAGAGAGAGAGCCTGCACGATCCAGAAGAAGAGAAAGAAAGAAGAAGAAAAAGAGAAGAGAAACAGAAAGAGAGAGAGTAGCATAGAAGAAAAGAAACGATCAGGAGAGAAGAGAAGGAGAGAGAAGAGAAAGAGAGAAAAAGATAGAAGGAGAGTGAAAAGAGAGATAGAGAGTTCATGAAGAAGAAGAGGAAGAAAGAAAGAGAGAGAGAGCTTTTGAGAGTAGTGATCGAGAGAAGAAAAGGGTGAGCAGTAGAGAAGTATAGAGAAGCAGAAGAAGAGAAAGAAAGGAAGAGAGAGGTAGAGAGCTCTAGGGGAAGAAGAAAAGCTTCATCGGAAGATTTATTTTCACTGGACTTTGGATCAGATCCAAGCCAGTCAGCTCCATGGGAGCCACATCTGTGTTGATGTCTTTTATAGCTTTCAGTTGTTGTGTTTCCTTTGTTCTTCATGTTTTTCTTTTGAACCTTTGTTCAAGCTGTTAGTTAGCGAAGCAAGCTGTGTTGCTCAGCGGGCAGAGGAGGATTCCTCTAGACGGGTTAAGCTATAGTCCCCAACAGTTGCAGAGGTGTGGTATCCTCTGGACGGCCAAGCTGTATTGCCTAGCGGATGGCTAAACTGTATTGCCCAGTGGAAGCAAGCTATGATGCTCAGCTGATGTAGGCAAGCTGTAAGGCCCAGCTGTTAAGCTGTGTATCAGCGGAATCCACACTCTAGTTGGAGTGTCGGGTGGACGTAGGTCTGCGGACCGAACCACCTAAAAATCCTTCGTATACTGTGGTTTGATTGTCATATTCAATTCGCTAGATGTATGCATAGGCCGATTTGAATCTTCTATCTAGCAAGGAATTTGATTGCATATCAATCATCTGATATTGGTCTTGAGAAAGTCACTTCAATTACTTAATCACTGTTCTGGAATGCTTCTGATTTGCTCAACCCATCTGAGTGTCTAAGTTGCAGTTGATTGCTTGAATGGGTTCGGTTAACAACAGTGTTTGTTCTTGTGTTTAAAGATAGATATGCTAGACTCGATGTCAATCTACAGTCATGAACGTGTTTAATTCTGCATCAATTTTAAGTTTATCAGGTTGAGCTTTTTAATTCAAGCAAATTGTGGAAGAGGGATTCATTCACCCCCTCTGAATCCATCGCACCGATCCCAACAATTGGTCTCAGAGCGGGTCTCTGACTTTCCAGATCCAACGATCTACAGAGGATCCTGCTAGTCTGTGTGGTGCTTTGCTATTTGTAGTTCGGTGAATTTGTCATCTTGTCTTTCAGGTTTTTGGATATGAACTTATTCAGTTGCTCTTTCAATGGCATTTTCTGTTGTTTTTGATGGTTCTAACTTCAACAAATGGATAGGCGGCCTATGTGTTCACCTGAACTCCATTGATCCAAATCTATGGAGTCTTATATCAAAAGGGCCACATAAAGTACCTCAAAATAAGAGCATATGGTCTAGAGAGGATAGGATAAAAGACAGTGAGAATGCTACTGTCTTTAACATTCTGAGAAACTCAGTTAATATTGAAAAGTTTCCATGTGTTACAGGATGCAAGTCTGGGAAGGAGATAATAGACAAAATAAACACCATCTATAAGGAACAAGTTGGAGTTTGTATGATGGCTGATCGAAGGGATCAGACTGAAGATGAGTCTCCATCCCAGGTAAATTCTGAGACTGAGGATATTAGCTATGATGATTTAGTTGCCATGCATGAGCATCTACTGGATAAATATGAAAGAGTTAAATCAGAAAAGAGAAAATTAAGAAAAGAGAAAAATACTGAAATCACAAGTCTAAAGGCTGAAAATAAAAATCTAAAATCAGAATTGAAAAATAAAGAAGGATCATGTGAAGATTATTCATCTTTAAAAAATTTGTGTGACAGCATGGAATCTGATTTGAGCCTAAAAGAAACCTTGATTGAGTCATTGAAAGAAGAAATGTTGCTCAATGAAAAGGAAATTGAAAAGATAGAAGAAAAACTAAAACAAGAAAAGGAAGAATTGAAGCTGCTGAATTCTGCTATTTCTGAGAGGCTTTTAATGCTTGAAAAATGAAAGAGTTCTTTTGAAAATGAATGTGAGAGAGTGAGTACTTTAATGGAAGAGATAGATAGCTACAAAACCGTCCATGCTATGCTTAATGAAAAGATCGCAAACTCTGAACTGTTCATCTCTTCTCTTAGAAATGAGATTTTGGATTTGAATAAGTCTCTGTCTGATTCTGCTAATCAAGAGAAGCAGAATGTTGTATCCATAGATAACTGTGCGAAGAAAGGCAGTAATCCTCAAGTTAAGCAGGGAATGAGGAAGAAACTTTATACAGCTTTTGTGCGTAGCTCAGACATAGCTATCACTTCCACCTCATTTCCTAAACAAGCTGCTGCTCAAGAAAATAAGAAAATAAAACAGAAAAGGAAAATATTAAAAAATAATGATAACAATCAGCATGCTAAGAAAGTTCAGGCCAACAAATCTATTGTCAAGAATGTTGAATACTTTTACTGTGGAAAGTTTGGCCATGAGATGGTTGATTGTTTTATCATGAAGAAGGATGAATTGAAATCTGATAGAATTCATGCTAGGAATTCTAATATGAAGAAACCCTCTTCTGTTCAAACCAAAAGGCCTCAAGGCTTTTACTGTCACAAAATAGGTCATCTCTTGCGTGAATGTAGGCTACTGGAAATAGATGACATGTCTGCTGTTGGAGTGCATGATAAACTATTCCATGCTAAAAATCATGCAACTCATAAAAAGAAAAACTCTTCATGCTTTAAATGTGGAAGGCATGGCCATACAGTCAAAGACTGTTGGCATGCTCAGGGAAGTAGATTTAATTCTAAATCTGTAAAATTTCCTGCTCCCAATGCTGCTGGTAAGAATAAAGTTGTTAATAAAAGAAAATTTTCTGTATGTTTTGAATGTGGAAAGCCAGGTCACAGGGCTGCAACATGTTGGCTGGCAGGATATCAAAGCCAGACTATTTTTGGTAAACAGAATTTTAATTCTGTTAATAAAAATCTTCATGCATATGCACATAGAATTCATGCTAATAAGAATGTGCATAAATCAAATCTAAAATCTGGTGTATCATGCCATTACTGTAGACAAATAGGTCATTCAATGAATAATTACTATTTGATGAGAATTGATGACCTTCATGCATAAAAACTGATTAGCATACCTGCTAGAGGTGCCACTGTTAATTCAGGACCCAAGACATCTTGGGTACCTGTTGCATCAAAATGAGGTGTTTGTTGCAGGCGTGCCTTGGAGAGGAATAAAGAGGGGTAAAAATAAGCCAAGACAATCAAAAGAAAACCCCTTTATGAACTTTTCAGGTAAATTCTCTGCACTTCTTGCTCTTAGATACATTGCATATCTTGTTAAAATAAATGTTCATCTATATAGAATTGCTAAAAACATCCGTTTCTGTCTGAGTCTGAAAATTGTGAACGTTATGCTTTTGATCTAATGCTTGAATCTGCATTTCACATTCACTGAAAATCTGATAGGACTGCATGTTGTATTGCACTTAAGAGATAGTCTGAATCTTCTTGTGAAAAATCTGTTTAATCCCCTGTAGGATGTCATTGCACACAGTGCCTTTTAGAATCTTCATATATATTGCATGCATTCAGGGGGAGTTTGTTGAGTCTTTGCATGTCTTTGCATACATATAGTTAATTGCATTGCATTTCCTTACATTGAAATTGCCAAAAAGATTGCGTTCATTAAGGGAGAGTATATATCAAGATTGTGTTCTGCTGGCTATTCATCTAGTTTCTTGGTATTTTAGTCAGTCAACTAAAGCTCCCATCCTTATGATTGAGATCATCCATTTCATGTATTTGAACTTAACTCTGATTTGATTTTGAATCTTGTGAGCTGGTCTTTCTTGAGCAAATCTGTCTGATGGACCTCTGGATATCTATGATTCTCTATGATACATTCTTTGCTGCACTTATTAATTGTCCTGATTGGAAGTGTCGACACAGTGAGTCGACATCATCTTGGAAATGCTCTATCAAATGTCGACACCTTCACTATTATGCTCATCTTTATTATATGCTTGAAACTCTTGTACAGTTCACAACTTGTATGCTGTTGAATCTCATTGAAAATTTCAGAGAATTGAGAAGAGTTCAATTCGTATACCTTGATCATAAATCTGAAAATCAATTCATTAAAGAATCTTCCATTATAAAGATTTATGAATGGCTAAAAGATCAAATTGGTTTAAGTTTAATGTATTCATTGAGCTTGGATATGAATATCTTGAAAATATCTGGGTCATTTTTAATAAACTTTAACCAACTATTTCATGTTGAATCTTGTAAAATCCTCCGAAATCTAAAAATGTTAATATCATGGCTTTATTTGGTTGAATTATATGAAATCAGTATTATTTTTAAACATCTGATGAATCTGAAATGCTCCTAAGGATAAATTCTGTCAGAGCAATGACTGTGGTCACTGAGAAACCATGTCCATTGACCATGAAGTCTAGAGGACTGTGTCATGAAGTGCCATAATTAACTCTGCTAAATAAAATTCATGGAAAATGCAGGCAGAGCAATGACTTGAATACTGAGAAATATACCTCACTTATCAATGAAATAAGTTGAAGTATGTCATGAGGTGACAATGCTATCTCTGAAGCATGACAGTCAGTCATACTAAGTGCTTAGGGATACTGGCGTCCAAACAACGTGTATCCTCTAGTTACAAGGTGTGCCCTGAACTTAATTGCACCTGGTAAACTTGCTATGAGTTAATTATTTTCTTGTACTGTGCATAAAGAAAAATCTGAAATTATTTGAAGAAGTATGACTGATCCTCAGGAACCAAATCTGAATTCTTTCATGATGTTTAACCTCAATACTAATGATTGTAATTTCTGAAGAAGTCATCGAAATTGACTGAGTAAGATGAAAGGAGGTTAGTCAAGATATAAATATAAGGGCTTGGTTAACTTTTATTAAACATTGATGTTCAGATATGAGTACAGAAGTTTATTGACAAACTGTGTATACATCATATTTAAACCATGATGTTCAAATAAAAATTCATAAGCCCTTATAATGGAAGAGTCTGAACCATCAGTTTATTCAGATTTATGAAATAAGTATCTTATTGAAAGTCTTATATTTCCTTAGATCATGTATTCTGAATGCTGCCATGTCATCCTTCCTGAATGTCTTCTTGACATATCCCTCTCCTTACACTCTTGAAAGCCTTGCTTCATTCAGATCAGGGAGCATTGGATTGTTTTTTAAAGAAGAGGTTAGGTCTTGTCTAGACTGCACTTATTGCTTTTTAAAGGGGGAGGTTTGTTTGTGATCTTATCAAAGGAGGAGGATAGATTGATTGGCTCTTGTCTCGTCTGCATCATGTAAGCATCAGTTTCTCCATGAATCGCATTCATTATTCATAAAGAATACATCTGCAACATAGACTTGATTGGTGCTTCGTTTAACTGCCTCTGTGATTTCTATGCCTAAATGATCTAGTCAAAGGGGGAGTGTTTAATTCAATCATGTCATGTATGTTTGTCTTTCTCGTCTCAAACTATTTTCTTTTTGATGAAGTCAAAGGGGGAGAATAGTTTGACATGAGTTAGTGTGACTCATAGTGTTGCCATCATCAAAAAGGGGGAGATTGTTGTGCCCCTATGATTTTGATGATAGCAAACACTATGAGTCACCATATGTTTGTAATTGTATGATTGCATGCTCAGTCATTTATCTAGCACGTTTCAAGCTCTACCACACACATCAGGTCCGAGCATATAGAGTGCGTCGGTGCATTGACCATTTCATGCATATAGAGTGCACTCGTCTGTCTCATGCGTACACTAAAGTCTATACATCCATTAGCTGATAACTGAGCAAGTCTATACATCCGTTAGCTCAGCTCGTGACTTAGTCAGTGCAATCCATGTTCATTGTGCATGTATGCACATTCCTTAGTGGCCAGTCTGTACAACCTCCAGTTGATTCATTCGATCAAGTCTATACAGCCAGAGCCAGTGTTCTTCACGCATATACATAGTCAGTGCATCGCCCTCATGCATACACAAGCACGCAAAGTCTGTACATCGTCTTGGCGCATGCACGTAAAGTCTGTACATTCCTTGACAGCATGTTCGTGCATTCACTTTCAATGTGCATACTTCTCCATATGCAAAATGCATTACATGCATTCAAAGTCTGTACACTCGTGGATGACATGTCCGTGCATTCATTCTCATTGTACATACTTTCTTATATGCACACTGTATTTTGTGCATCAAGTCTGTACAGGCTTAGTTCAAATATCAAACTTACTCGATGCATCCTTTCTTTCCTTTCAGATGAATTCACACTGATAACAAGTCTGTTCTAACATGACTACTGCTCGAAGAGATTAATAAGGACACGTGATCCAAGAATAGAGATGACTCAGGATCGTGACACGTGTAATCCAGTGAGCTGAAATGCTGCCACGTGGTCTAGGCTCTTTGGCGGGAATCGTGGAGAGCACATGCCCTATCTGTTCACTGCTCTATAAATAAGAAGCTTCTTCCAGAGGAGCAGGGTGATCGTGAGCAGAGTGATCGAAGTAGGGGAGCCCATCTGAAAGAGCAGAAGCAGAGAGAGAGAGAGAGCCTGCACGATCCAGAAGAAGAGAAAGAAAGAAGAAGAAAAAGAGAAGAGAAACAGAAAGAGAGAGAGAGAGTAGCAGAGAAGAAAAGAAACGATCATGAGAGAAGAGAGAGAGAGAGAAGAGAGAGAGAGAGAAGAGAGAGAAGAGAAAGAGAGAAAAAGATAGAAGAAGAGTGAAAAGAGAGATAGAGAGTTTGTGAAGAAGAAGAGAAAGAAAGAAAGAGAGAGAGAGAGAGAGAGCTTTTGAGAGTAGTGATTGAGAGAAGAAAAGGGTGAGCAGCAGAGAAGTATAGAGAAGCAGAAGAAGAGAAAGAAAGGAAGAGAGAGGTAGAGAGCTCTAGGGGAAGAAGAAAAGCTTCATCGGAAGATTTGTTTTCACTGGACTTTGGATCAGATCCAAGCCAGTCAGCTCCATGGGAGCCACATCTGTGTTGATGTCTTTTACAGCTTTCAGTTGCTGTGTTTCCTTTGTTCTTCATGTTTTTCTTTTGAACCTTTATTCAAGCTGTTAGTCAGTGAAGCAAGCAGTGTTGCTAAGCGGGCAGAGGAGGATTCCTCTGGACGGGTTAAGCTGTAGTCCCCAACAGTTGCAGAGGTGTGGTATCCTCTGGACGGCCAAGCTGTATTGCCCAGCGGATGGCTAAGCTATATTGCCCAGCGGAAGTAAGCTGTGATGCTCAGCTGATGTAGGCAAGCTGTGAGGCCCAGCTGTTAAGCTGTGTATCAGCGGAATCCACACTCTGGTTGGAGTGTGGGGTGGACGTAGGTCTGCGGACCGAACCATCTAAAAATCCTTCGTCTACTGTGGTTTGATTATCATATTCAATTCGCTAGATGTATGCATAGGCCGATTTGAATCTTCTATCTAGCAAGGAATTTGATTACATATCAATCATCTGATATTGGTCTTGAGAAAGTCACTTCAATTACTTAATCACTGTTCTGGAATGCTTCTGATTTGCTCAACCCATCTGAGTGTCTAAGTTGCAGTTGATTGCTTGAATGGGTTCGGTTAACAACAGTGTTTGTTCTTGTGTTTAAAGATAGATATGCTAGACTCGATGTCAATCTACAGTCATGAACGTGTTTAATTCCGCGTCAATTTTAAGTTCATCAGGTTGAGCTTTTTAATTCGGGCAAATTGTGGAAGAGGGATTCATTCAGCCCCTCTGAATCCATCGCACCGATCCCAACACTAAGGTCGGTGCATGTTTTGGCCCAGGCCAAAGTAAGGTCGGTGCATGTTTTCCCCAGGCCATAGTGAGGTCGGTGCATATTTTCCCCAGGCCATAGTGAGGTCGGTGCACATTTGGTATTGTTCATAGTAAGGTCGGTGCACATGTTGCACAGACTTTGGTAAGTTCGGTGCACATGTTGCACAGACTTTGGTGAGGTCGGTGCACATGCTGCACAGACTTTGGTGATGTCGGTGCATGTTTTGTCCAGGCCACAATGAGGTCAGTGCACATTTGGTTTAGGCCACAATGAGGTCAGTGCACATTTGGTTTAGGCCATAATAAGGTCAATGCATAATTGGTTTAGGCCACAATCAGATCAGTGCACATTTGGTTTAGGCCATAATAAGTTCAATGCACATTTGGTTTAGGCCATAATGAGGTTAGTGCACATTTGGTTTAGGCCACAATAAGGTCAGTGCACATTTGGTTTAGGCCATAAAAAGGTCAGTGCACATTTGGTTTATGCCACAATGATGTTAGTGCACATTTGGTTTAGGCCACAATAATGTCAGTGCATAATTGGTTTAGGCCACAATAAGGTCAGTGCACAATTGGTTTAGGCCACAATAAGGTCAGTGCATAGTTGGTTTAGGCCACAATAAGGTCTATGCATGTTTGGGATAGCTATAGTAAGGTCTGTGCATGTTTTGGGATGGCTATAGTAAGGTCTGTGCATGTGTTGCGATGGCTATAGTAAGGTATGTGCATGTCTTGGGATGGCCATAGCAAGGTCTCTGCACGTTTTGGGTTAGCCATAGAAAGGTTGGTGCATGTTTGTGTTAGCCATATGGAGGTATGTGCATGTTGTTTTGGGAAAAGGCCATATAAGGTCGATGCACATTTGGTACAGGTCGATGCACATGTGGATCTGTTTCAATTTCCAGAAACTTAGAAAAGGAGAGTTTTAGGAGGTCATTTTAATTCAAAAAAATCTAAAAAATTAGAAAATGACAGAAGGCTAAGTTAGTAACCCGCAATAAAAATTTCATGCTCACAGAAATTCTGTACTTTCAGATATAAATCATTTTCTGTGCATGTGTAGCTTAGAAGGATAAACCTATTCTTTTTATATAGTAACCTGATCATGCACTGTTCCGTACCAGTCAGCATATAAGTATGTTTAGCCCACTTAAACTATTGGAAGCATGCTTTTTATGATAAAGTATCATATTAATGTTTGTAAAATGAGTATGAATGTGAATGCTAATATGATGTGAATGTTATGAATGGAAACAACAGCATTCTGTGGAAAAGAACTCCGGTCCCTTTGTGGGGCGGCCCTTCTGTGGGACGGTGATACGTAACGCCGTGGAAGTAAAAGAACCCAGGAGATGGCGATACGTAACGCCCTGGTCAAAAATCCTATTGATTCGGCTGGTTCGTTCTGAGGGACGGCGATTGGAGCTCCACGGAGCCCGGGGGACGGTGGTGCGTAATGCCCCGTGCAGCAGGAGTCTAGGTGAAAAACCTATGATTCAGCCGATTGTTCTGTGGATGGCAGAACTGTGTGGGCCACATGAGTCTAGGTGGGAGTTCACTCTTGGGTCTGCGCAGTACTCTTTCATCCGTTCGTTTGTGTGTGGGCCTCCTTTGTTTGCGGCAGCTGTTTAGTCCCATGAATAACAAAGATATGAAGACTCATAAAAATATGATAAACTGCTCGTTCACTTAGTTCTAGTTGCATTCATGGGTACCCTATATGTTAGTTAAAAATATGTATTTTTCTCATATGAGTTATTTTCAGCAGATGATAATGAATGGATTATGCTATTATTAACATCTGAATTATGTCTATAAATTGGTTATATAGATGCGAGTTAACCCCAGTTTGTATAGGTTGCCTACTGAGCGTCACACTCACCCCTTGTGACACACATTTTCAGGGGACATAGAGAAAGAGGTTGAGGAGGAGGCAGCAGCTGAAGAGTAGAGTTAGCCACCGTCCGTATGGGTATGCTATGGTCGAATGTTCTATTTTACGTAGGGTTGTGGAGTGGTAAGACCATGCGGGCTCATGTGTAATCGAGAATAATGAACCTGTACTCTTTTGGAGATTATGAATGGTTGAGATGTTTACCTACATTTCTTGTAACCTGTGGTTTCTCTCTCATGTGAATGTATGCACGTTACATCATATTGTGCTTTCGCGATACGTACGAAGTGATTGCTTCGGGGTTCGATAAAAAGAAAAAAAATATAATCCCCAAAAACTTGGGGATCGTATCCCGAGGCGTTACATTTTAAACGGCTTAGGCGAATTGCCATGACGCCATACAGCTTGGCTTAGGCGGAAGGCCATGACGTCAAGGTAGGATTTTTAGACTGCTTAGGCGAATTGCCATGACGCCGTACAGCTTGGCTTTGGCAGAAGGCCATGATGCCAAGGTAGAATTTTAAACGGCTTAGGCGAATTGCCATGACGCTGTATAGCTTGGCTTAGGCAGAGGGCCATGACACCAAGGTAAAATTTTTAAACCACTTAGGCGAATTGCCATGACGCCGTACAGCTTGGCTTAGGCGGAAGGCCATGACGCCAAGACAGAATTTTAATTGGCTTAGGCGAATTGCCATGACGCCGTACAGCTTTGCTTAAGCAGAAGGCCATGACGCCAAGGTAGAATTTTTAAACGGCTTAGGTGAATTGCCATGACGCCGTACATCTTAGCTTAGGCGGAAGGCCATGACGCTAAGATAGAATTTTTAAACGGCTTAGGTGAATTGCCATGACGCTGTACAGCTTAGCTTAGGTAGAAGACCATGACGCCAAGGTAGAATTTTTAAACGGCTTAGGCGAATTGCCATGACACCGTATAGCTTGGCTTAGGCGAAAGGCTATGACGCCAAGGTAGAATTTTTAAACGGCTTAGGTGGATTGCCATGACACCGTACAACTTGGCTTAGGCGGAAGGCCATGATGCCAAGGTAGAATTTTTAAACGGCTTAGGCAAATCACTATGACGCCGTACAGCTTGGCTTAGGCGGAAGGCCATGACGCTAAGGTAGAATTTTTAAATGGCTTAGGCGAATTGCCATGACACCATATAGCTTGGCTTAGGCAGAAGGCCATGACGCCAAGATAGAATTTTTAAACGGTTTAGGCAGATTGCCATGATGCCTTACAGCTTGGCTTAGGCGGAAGGCCATGATGCCAAGGTAGAATTTTTAAACGGCTTAGGTAAATCGCCATGACGCCCTACAGCTTGGCTTAGGCGGAAGGCCATGACGCCAAGGTAGAATTTTTAAACGGCTTAGGCAAATTACCATGATGTCGTACAAGAGGAGGTTTTTGTTGGTTTGTTTGTTTGGATTGATTAGATTTATTGAATTACTGAGTTTATTGAGTTTATTGGATTTATTTGTTTTATCGAGTTTATTAGGTTTATTCGGTTTATTGAGTCAACTGAATTTATTGGTTTCATTGAATTTGATGGGTTTGTTGATTTTGGTTGGGTTATTGGGTTTATTGGTTTTGTTGAGTTTCTTGAGATTTATTTGGTTTATTGGGTTTATTGATATATTGAGTTGATTTATTATGCTTAGTTTGTTCGATTTATTGAATTATGTTTGGTTTATTTAATTAAATTTTTTAAAGATTTGTTGAGCTTATTGAATTGATTGATTTCATTGACTTTATTGACTTTGTTGGTCCTATTGAGTTTGTTAGATTTATTAAATGTTGTTATATTTTATTTTATTTTTTGTTGTTTTTTGTGGTTTTTTGTTTATTTTTTATTTTTTATTTTTTATTTATTGTTGTTATTTTTATTTTTATTTACTAAGTTTATTTTAAATCATCATTTTGACTTCATCATTCATTTTCTATTCTTTCATTTTTTTATTATTTTTTTGTTTTTCCCTTTTTTATGTTAGGCTCTCTAGCGCAGGCTCATCTGTAATGCATGACATTTTATTTGGTGGGATTATTGATGAGTTTGATTGCTAATTGCACCTGTCGTACTGGGGTTAATTTTAGAGCTTAGCAAGGGTGGAATGCCTCAGGCCAAGGGGCAATAATTTATGAACTCGACCCAATGGGAAAAAAGAGTAAATTTTAGAGCTTAGCATGGGCGGAGTGCCTCAGGCCAAGGAAAAAGATTTTATGAACCTAGCCTGGTAGGACGAAGGGTAATTTTAGGGTTCGGCACGAGCGGAGTGCCTCATGCCAAGGAAAAGGATTTTATGGACCCAGCCCGATGGGACAAGGGGTAACTTTTTAGGGCTCGGCATGGGCGAAGTGCTTTATGCCAAGGAAAGAGTTTATGGACTCAGTTCGATGGGATAAATGGTAATTTTAGGCTTGTCTAGGGCGGAGTGCCCAAAGCCAAGGAAAAAGGTTTTATGGTCACAACCCGGCGGGACTGGTGGGCAAAATTCTTGAGCTCGACAAGGGCGGAGTGCTCATGCCAAGTTAAAAGGGGATTGATGAGCCAACGTTGGGCTAGGAGTCCAAACCAGTAGTGGTGGGAGAGCCCTATGGGATGAATATGGCATTTGTTGGTGTAGTTGGGTGATTGTTAGCTGAATGTCGAAGGGCAATGAGAATGCATTGGCCGGGGGCACAAGACCCATACCAAGGGTAGAGGGTCAGTTCCAGTGGGACAAATGGGGAACATCCCCATAGGACGGGAAGAGAGCAAGGCACCATGCATACCAATGGGCCATCTTATGTTGATAGTTGTAATGATGAAGTCCTCCTGGTTTCCGTAGATGGGACAATTATTTTATTCCCCTTAAGCACCCATCATGTAGTGCCGCTGGGATTCCTCTTGCTCATGGAAAAGGGTAGGAAGGCCATACTCGCCCCAGGATATTTGTTTTTTTGTCTTCTTCCTTTCTCTTCCTTTTTTTGCTTTTTTATTCTTCTCTTTCTTTTTTATTTTGAACTGCCAACTTGGGTGGCACTAATCAATGAAATGTTGTGTGGGCCTATCACCCTTCATTCTTTTTTTCTTCTCTCTCTTTTTTTAATATTTTGAACTGACCAAGGCATGGGCGTAGGAGAGCGCTCACCTCCTCGGCGAGGGGATGAGTAGTTCGCTCCACCACACCAATCCCACGATGGTAGTTTTATTTAGTACAAAATAGGATATAAGGGGAGTGTCCATTCCTTCAACGGATAGGGCCCTCAGGATCTCTTTCATATTCTCTTTTTTTTGCTCATTAGTACCCGCCCCCAGAACATGCCATCTTTCTTTTTTTTATTTTTTATTTTTATTTTTATTTTTATTTTCTTTTTTTTGTAAATATCCGCATTCAAGCTGCGGGATGCGGCTTAGATGTTGGCTTCAGTCGAGTTTGTGAGGAACAGCGGAGGTAGAGATGCCGCGTGGGGCTGCTTGTCTGAAGATGGGCATTTGATGTGGGCGCGGCAGATCCACCTTGTATTCGCCCATTTGTAATTCACCTTTCCTAATCAGGCCTTCAATGATGTCTTTGAACAAGTAGCAATCCTCAATGGGATGTACTGCTACTTGGTGATAAGGACAGAAGTGTGTATCGTCTTTTCCCTTAATGTTGCTTTGCTTCTTCGGCTCCGAAAGTACCACTTTGCTGCATCCCACGGCCCACTCAAAGAGAGCCAAGGTCTTATCTTTCGGGAATAAATAAGGCTTCATCATTTTGCCCCTTAATGAAGACCCTTGTCTTGCCGGCTCGGCGGAAGTAAGGCTAACTGCCTCTTATTTTTCCCTCTTTCGTCGCTCAAAGGCTTCAAAATTTGAAGTGCCAACTTATTGCGCTGGTTGTTTGCCTGCTAGCTTATGCTTTGGGCCCGAGTTTGTGGAGGTTGGGCAAAGCCTTGCAAGGACTGCTTCGGCTTCAGCTGCGATGTCGCTCAGATATTCAAAGGTCGTGACTTCAAAGTCAATGACCCATCATAAAATTTCTATCTTGAAATTCTCTTTGCAGATTTGGACAGACTCCCTGTAACTTGGTGGATGCCTACATCTTTCACGAAGGTTCCTCCATCTGCTTATGTAGTCCTTGACGGACTCATTGTTCTTCTGTTTAGTTGCTTGTAATTCGGCCTCGGTGACTTCATCTTCGGCCATCTTCATATTCATTGTCTGTTCTGCTTTTGGCTTGTCCATTATGGCCAGACCCGCTGGGCTCGGATGTAGGGCAGCTGGCTGCATATGCGGCATCATCGACGCCTTTGTCGGATATGCTTTAGTTGCTCCCTGACTTGCCCAGGGGACTGTGTGTTGGAATGGTTGAGGGAGGATGCCCCCTGAATGATCATGTACTATTCGGGGCATGGCTAGCCATGCTGAAGTTTCAGGTGAGTTAGCACTACTTCGGGCTGCCTCATATAGACGTCCTGTCAATCACAACATGGATGGCTTTATGTTCAGTTCACTCAACTGTCTTCGTAGCATTTCAATCTCCTATTGTTTCTGGCATAACAGTGCCATCATGGCAGGGTCTTGTAAGAAGGGGCCGGTAGTACTATTGCCTTCCACCTCTGATTTGCATGAGATGAATGGCCTCCTGCCATCATTGCCGGTAGCCAACTCCTACGAGACGAACTCCTTGTATTTCATGCCTGTAGGTGGAGGAGGAATGTGGTGTTGGGCCTTCTTATTAGTTGGCGGGTGTTGCTTCGACATTCTCCCGGACCCGATAGATGGGTAAGAGGCGGAAGCTTTAGCTGGGGTTGCTTCCTTTGCCACAAAGCAAATTTCTTCATTTTCTTCATCAGCGGCTTGAGCCACACTGGAAGATGTTGACAGTGTGTTGCAGGAGAAAGCAATATTCCTCCTTTTAGCCTCTACATTATTCTTTTTCTTTCCTCTCATGATCGGTCTCTGCCCCCATAGTGGGCTATTTGGTGCGTTCAGCATCTCTGCTTTTTCTTCAGTTGCTGTTGTCGGCCCTTGAGACTTATGGCATCTTTGAAGAGCATGCTTCTTTGACTGCAGAGGCTGGTTCTTGGGCAGCCCGTGATTATCAGGCCCATCTATAATGGCTTGTAACTGTTCCTTGGCTGAGTTAGCTTCTTCATGTGCCCGCGATGGGGTTTGTTTCTTCTTATTGTCCATTGGCCTTCTAATGGTTGTTGGAGGGGCTGTTTGACGACAGATAAGAGCTATAGGGGGCGGAGTGGGCCGGGCCATGACTCCACAAACCCGAACCTCCGGGGCCAGGCGAGGTGCCGGTCTTGTTCTCTTCCTTGCTGGCATTGCTTGCCAGTCTCTTTGCTCCTTTTCATGGGGCGAGACGTCATCTCCATATGTGTGCCAGGTGCAAGCCTCTGGCACTTCTTCAGGCAGCTATCGGCATATGATATCATGTTGACTGAGGCCCTTGGAACAAGCATTTTATGAGGGTACAGGGGATCAACTTTGTGCTCCCCTATTTGTAACTCCCCTTTTTTTATTAAGCCTTGGACGATATCCTTGAATATTTGACAGTCTTCAATAGGATGCCCAAGAATTTGATGGTAGGGGCAGAAATAAGGATCATCTCTTCTCCTGACGTCATGAGGCCTCTTTAGCTTTGGAAGAGTGATCTTGTTATACTTGACAGTCCACTCGAACAATGCTCGAGTCTTGCCCCTGGGAAAGGCATAGAGCTTCTTTTCTTTATTTTGCTGGGGAGGCCTCCCTTGACATTCGACAGGTTCCTTGAGATGAGGATTGTGCGCCCATTTATGCCTTTTCGCCCCGAGACTAACAGCATGGACGGCTTTCAGCATCGTCCATTTATTAACCTGCATGGCCTAATGATTTGAGTTGACAGAAATGGAGGGATATCTTGCAAAGAAGTATTCAATCTCCATGGCAACATTGATTAATCGGTCAAAAGACCGAATTTCTATTCCGATTATCTTTTCTAGGATCTCTTTCTTCAGGTTTCGTTTACATATCTGTATTGCATCTTCTGGATGTAGAGGACGCCGGCACCTCACACTAAGATCCCTCCATCTCTTAATATATTCTGTAGCTGCTTCGTCATCTTTCTGTTTGGTCGCCAGTAACTCAGCCACGGTCACCTCTGTCTCAGCGATGTGGAATCTTTCAGTGAATTTTTGCTGCATATCTTGCCAGTCATTGATAGACCCAGGTAATAGACTGGAAAACCATTCGAAGGCTGGTCCAGTCAAAGAAGACCCGAAGAATTACAGCAGGTACGACTCGTCTGTCGCCAAGTCGCCCATGACTGCTATATAGTGTGCAATATGTTCTTTCAGGGGGCCCTGCCTGTTGAATTTGTCAAATTTAGGAGGTTTGTTGATGCCGGGTGGCAACCTTTTGGCAGCATGATAAGCTGGATATGGCACTTCATATATGTCAAAGGGGGTGTAATCAACGCCACCCCTCTTTGCTAGCCTTACTTCAATCATCCTTTCCACCATTGATTTATTCACCATAACTGGCTCTGCTGGTTGAGGGCAGAGGTGGGCGGGATGCATCACTTCCGTGGCTGGAGTTACAATATGAGATGGTAAAGGCTCTCACAGGGGAGCCAGCCGCTGCATTTGAAGAGGCATTAGTTGTGCTGGCTGGAGCAACTGGGAATAATGCTGGGAAGTAGTCCAGATCTTTTCAGTAGCTTGCAGAATGGCCGGTGAAGGAACACATGTGGAGTTGAAACTTCTCTATGACTGCTTGGCTTGTGCCCCCGGTTGCTCGGGTATCCTAGTGTGCTCAATCTTCCCTTTTACTTGTTTCTTCAGCAGTTCTACCTCCTGCTGATATTTCTGTAGAGTTATTAAGACAACGGGGTCCGTAGCTGTCTCGCCACTGATGCCCTCAAGTGTTTCACCCAAGGCGCATCCAAATGGAGGAGCTAGAAGCACCCCTTCTCCTTCGAAAGCCATTGTTTTGGCATTGGGGGGAATGTTGTCTTCATTAGCAACCCGCTTGCTCTTAACGGCCTGTAGTAACTCAGCCTCAGTTTTGTCCCGCCTTGTCACCAGGTCTTCTCTTTTAGCAACCTCGGCCAGCTCTTCTTGTTCATGCGGCAAGGTGCCATGCTCGCTCATTACCCCTGTCATATTACAGGTGAGGATTTGCATTCTTCTATTGTACTTTTTGACTCCCCTTCGGGCCTGACTAGGGAGAGTTGGCCCTTCATTTATTGAAATTCTTTTCATCTTTTCATTTTGTGGAGGAATTTCAAGGCTTCTAGCCCCGACTTGCTTCTCTTTTTCATTCGCCCCTACGGTGACATTTGATATTTTCCTTCTCCTTCGGCCTTGACGGCACAGAGTGACCTCTGTTGGCCCATGACGGGCCTCCCGGGGCTGTGGAAATATTCCCGAACTACCTTAATCATGTCTTCTTGACTGTGCTTTGTAGAGATAGCAGGAGGCAGCGTCCAGTCCCGGACAGATGGCATATATGATAGTTGTATCAGTTTAGTAGCTTGATTGGAATTCCTTGAGTATTTGAGGATGGCAGCCTACCTCGCACGGGTCTTGGCATTGAATGGATAAGTTGTAGCTGCGGCCTCCTTTACATGCATGATTTTGTTGCTCCCTCTTCTAGGGACATCAGTAGAATTGTTGTAGTCCCGCAGGGCTGATGCAGTGCCTCGGGTCTTTTTGGGAACCCACATTTGCTTGAATTTTGATAATTTTGGGTATGGCCTCCCTTGCTTGTTCTCATCAAGTTTCGCCCTCCGGCTAGCCAGCACTTGGAAGGTGTTGTGGGTGGGGACAGTTGGGATGACCCGATCTGGTAGAACTCTGGCATTGCGGCCGTTGAAGTAGACTCGGATGCCCCCAATCATTAAGGACTTCCCGGACGTTGAGAGTCGGCCTCGAGAAGTGGCAGAGACTCTTCCTTTTATGAAATTCTTTTCATTGTCTCCAGCGGGCTTCTTCTCATGTGCTTCAATCGGGCGGGTAGTGTGGTGATCGAAGCATCCCACGGTCACTGGGCTCTTTAGCAAAGCTTTCTTGATTCGACCCTCATTTTGGCGGGCTACAGGTTTGTTGATTGTTGTCAGCTTCACAAGTTTTGAGCTCTCCTTGTCCAGAAGATCCATGAATGCAACCCCCAGGAAATTGGGAAAGCCAATGACCGGAGGAAAGTTGCTGAAGGTAGTTGGCATAGCAAGATAGCCGTGTGCAGCATGGTTGACTATGATTTGGGTGCCAAAGACAAGTCTAGACAATCCGTTCGCCATCGCTTTAACCTGTAAGGGGAAGAATAAGACGAATGAATGGTTAAAGTTTGAAGTAGATGAGTGGGGGCCCCATGGTCCACTTATTTTGGCAAAACGATGAAGAGAGGTTGGGTCCCACCGGGAGTGCCAATTTGGTGGAATGATTTTATTTATTTATTTGTTTGTTTGTTTATTTATTAGGTTTATTAGGCGTGCCAGTCACTATCATGACACTTTATTATGCGCCCCGTCTGACTGATCAGACAATTTTGGGTGATCATGTCGGGACTTGAAAGCCGTCGTACCGTAAAGGTTACGGCGTTAATTATGCCTCTCCGAAAGAGGGACAACCCATGATTAATCACCAAAATAAAGACCATAGGGCCCTGTGAAAGATCCAATTGCATGCAAACACACGATACAATAATATTTATTTATTAAATTGACTCCCGGTACGAGGCAGAGAACTTGGGTCCGAGGACCATCATCACGCATAGTGAGGGCTTCCGATCAGGCGTAACCTGACTTTCAGACGGTCACCATTTGATGTATCGGGGAACCGAAGTTAGATGTTGAGTTTTCATGAACATGATATACGTGATCACAATGCAGTGATTTATTATCGTTTAGTGGAGCAAAGTAAATTTGATCATGACAGTGAATTTCATATCATCGGATCATTAATCACATCATTCATTTTATTCTCATAATTCAATACAGACATCCAAGAGTTCGCGGGATAATTCTGGCAACATCTCCCCTTGTCTCGAGCCATGCCAAGAGGGAATAGGAGACCGTCCACATAAAGTCGGAACGGAATCCGTAACAGATGGGCACCCTGGGGCCCGAGGAACATGTAGGTCGGGATGCTACGGGGCTATGCCCATCATCATGATGTTAATATCCCCTTTAGAGGAACCATTGGAGAACATGCAGTGGCAGAACTCCGTGGGACAATGGGGTGAGAGAAAGGGACAATGTAGGGATAAAGACCCCTTTTAATCTATCTCTCGTAGACTTGGTGAAGAACCATAATCCCCAAAAAAGTAATGGCTCGTGTAGAAAGGTTAAGAGGTTATAACATCAGGCCTTAGGTTTTATTATGACCACTGGGATGAGGGCCTCGGCGGCCAGCCACCCTCGACAAATAGGATAGCTGGAGACAAAAGGGGGCATTGGCGCGCTGGGGGGGTACCGGCATAGACGGAAGAGTCAGCGGCCGAGGGACATTTGGCATAGGGTCAGCGCGCTCTATAACGGGGAAGGTTGTTTTGGCGCCGAGAGATGGTTTTGGCACCGAGGCCACAAAGCAGGCGTCGAGAGGTGGTATCTTAGACTGATTGGGGATTTGCTGCGAGAAGAGCTGGGCCGAATGGGGATTTAAGGAGCAGAGGCTATGGATGTTGGAGGTTTAAGTTTTCACAGGGCTTTAGTTACTTTGAGGAGGGAGTTCTGAAAGGGGTGAAGAGTGAGCCATCGGAGGGAACAATGCTCATCCACCGAGGGTCAAAGAGGAGACTATGCAATCATCGGAAGAAAACATTATAAGATAGTATCATAATATCCCGTTTACAGATTGTGCAGAGGGTCAAGAGATAGAATGTCTCAGGCCTCTGCAACACAGCAGGGTTGATTAATATCGACAAAATTCTAAATGAATTTCAACAGCACCTCCCCTATCTCGGGTTATGCTTAAGGAAATATAGGACATCCATCTACGAAGTGCCGAGATGGAAATCGAAAAGATGCGGACATATCTAACCCAAGATCCATAGGGATTTAGATGCAACGGGACGATGTCCACCATCATGGTATTTTATTAATATCCCCCTTAGAGGAACCATCGGAGAACATGCAGTGGCAGATCTCCGTGGCCCGGCGGGATAATCTGGAATCCAAAAGAATGAAATAAATGTAGGGGTAAAATTCCGTTAATGTAGCTCCTTCACCTCCCATGGGGCTGGGTGTGGATAGCCCAACAAAATTGACTCATAAAAGTAAAATGCATGTATTTATTCTAGCGTTCATAAGCACACATATATACCTTCATACATACATATATGGTAGTTGGATTGGTTTGCACTACACCATACATCAGCGTGAAATGGATATGGTTAGTGGGTGAGAGTTTAAATATTAATGCAACATTCATGTGTTAATGGGGTTAGAAAGTGTCTAATCACTACCTACGTATATGCATACCGTGAGTCAGGCCATGCATTAATGAGCTTCATTTATTAAAACATGCCATTCATGCAGACAACGCGTCACGTGGGCAATGCATGCCAAATAACTACTGCGTGCATGCAAATGAAATGGCGAGAAAGCAAACGAACAAGGCGGGGGCTCACGCGTTCGGTGGTCAAAAGGAAACTCGGTGCAGCAATAGATCATCGATGGGCTAACCCTCATCTCGGCGGTAGGGTGTGTGGAGCGCGGCCAAAAATGGCCGAGAGAGCTTTTAGGCGTCAAGACCTAAAGATGGCACCGGCTTGGGGGTTTACCCGCCGATTGAATGCTAACGAGCAAATAAACGTTGAATGTTCAAAAGAAAAAAAGAAATCCATGGCAGGGGGAGGGGTTTAATTGCTCCAGAGAAATGCTACTAGTATCAGAGCGTTCTGTGGAGCAAAGAACTCGATACAGATGGGATTCGAGCTGAGTAAAGCTACCTCAGCGGGCAGAACAGAGTAGGCTACAGCCGAAACAGAGTGCCGTAAATCCCTTTGTCAATGTTTCACTATACCTCGTCCACCCAGAGAAGGACCAGAGGCCATGTCACTCATTTGACAGGTCCCTGGCCTTCATTTGAGGCATCGACTAGTTAAAAGAATTTATGAAACGAAGAGCACCGGGAAATGGTTAAAATGATATGGAAACCTCCGGTGTGAGACCCTGCGAGAAATGAATACAGAGGTAATACAATGTATGTATAACCCCACAAAACGCCCTCAGCTCAGAGGAACTCCACTCGATGGCTCATCACACACACAGGGAGAGGGAGAGAGAGAAAGAACAGATTGACAAACACATCCGATTATCATTCCATCCCTTCATTTCCAAAGCTTCATACAGGAGAATAGGAAAGCAATTTCAAAAAAAAAAGAAATTACATGACGAGAAATGGAGGGGGAGAGGGGTAGTTGTAGCCCGTGAGGACCTTACACGGTGGGGCTTTGCAAAAGGGAGGCCTTGGCTCCTCCTTCCCTGCTTCCCTCCGTCGATGGGTGGCTCTCTCTCTCTCCCTTTTCTCTCCTCTGATTCTTCTCTTGCCGTTCTCTATTTTGCCACCCTCTGTCTTGCTAGCCCCGTGCCTATTTTTCTCCCTCCCGTCTTCTCTTTGTCTCTTCCTTGATCGAGGGCTTTTATAGAGGGTGTCTTAAACCCTCTTGTGATCGGCCCGCCCTTTCATCCCCGGCGAGCCTTTTGGATTGATCACCCATCGACAGCGAAGATGGCCCTCGACGGCTAGCTAAATAGGCTCTCGGCAGCCCTCTCATTGGACTCTTGGCGGCCCTCTTTCCTTCATGGGTGATGGGCCTCGGCAGCCATCATATTCCTTTTTTTTGCATTAAACCACTTCATGTATTGCGGCCCATTCTATATCATTTTCCTTTTCTCCTTCTCTATTCCTGAAAATAAGATATAGCATAAATAAGGCATTTTAACAGAAATAAAATATTTGTAGTATTATTATTATTATTTCATCATCATCATTATTATTATTATTATCATTTTTCATGTGTCAACAGCTCCACAAAGCCAGGTTCATTAGAGTCGTCCTTTATCCCCAATAGGTGGCAAACATTGTCCCGGTCATGAAGAAAGATGGAAAGGTGAGGATCTGTATTGATTTCCAGGACCTTAACCACGTGTGTCGAAAAGATGATTTCCCCTTGCCTCATATCGATGTACTAGTTGATAACACGGCTGGTTATGAAAGTCTCTCTTTTATGGACAGATTTTCAGGATATAATCAAATCCGATTAGCAGAAGAGGATCAAGAGAAAACATCATTCACCACACCTTAGGAAACTTACTGTTATCTAGTCATGCCATTTGGTTTAAAGAATGTTGGAGCCACTTATCAAAGGGCTATGATGGCAATATTTCATGACATGATGCATGTATATCTGGAGGTGTATGTGGATGATTTATTGGTGAAATCAAGAACTAAGGCAGAGCATGTAAAAGTTCTGGCTAAGGTGTAATGCCCTAGATTCTTATCGGATTCTTATTAGGTCTTTCGGATCCTTTTCGGAGAGTTTCGGATCGCTTTTGTGGGTCCTGTAGTGCCCCGGAATTTATATAGTAATTTCTGGATTTATTAATAATTTTTTGGAATTTATTTGGGTCAAATGAAGTTATAAATGGATTAACGGGTTAATAAGTCATTATAAGGCCCAAATATGATAATAAGATAACCTAGCCTATCTAATTATTATCTAGAAGATTTAAAGACCAGGCCCATTTAGTTTGGCCCAAATTCTAGAAGGTTATTAAGCCTATTCTCAGATTTTTTTTAAAAAAATAAACACTACTTAATAAGATAATTTAATAGATAATGGATAAAAGAGTTTTACTTATTTAAAACTCTAGATACGATGACTGTAACGGTCTATCGTAAGATCGCCACAGCCTTGTAACGCGGCAAGGGTCGACCGTCACAGCCTGCGAATTCCGTAAGTGAGAGAACTTGCAAAAAGATTGGAACTTGATGTCCCTATCCACAAGAGATCTAATTGGAACAATGTATAAAGACCCTAAGGACTCTTAGAGATTAGGTTTTAATAGATTAAGGACTCTAGAATCGATCTAATCTTCAAACCCTAGTCAAAACCCTATAAATAGGACATAGTTCTGAACTGTGCGACCCTTACTTTTGGCTCGCAAGGAATCAAGGTAAGGAGGTGTAATCTTGGGTAAGTTCTTTAGAAGTATTTGTTTACAATACTTTAGACTAACTCCTCTCCAAATTTCACATCTTTAGGTCAAGAGGTCGTGGAGTTAGAGCCCAAGGAAGTTGCTAAAAAATCACAGGAAGAAGGGAACTAGGGTTCGGTGTTCAGACCATAACTGGAAGTTTGAAGCCTAGACAAGAGGTAGGTTATCTCATGAACAACAAAAATAACTTGATATGACTATAAGCCCTCTGGTTTGATTGAATTTCATGCATAGTAGAACATCAATTTCATGTTTTACTAGTTCCATGCATTACATGCATCTCTTAACCCTAAATTGAGAACTTAAAACATGTATTTCATCTATTCATGGTCACCTATGCATGTAGATAGCCTATCCTTCTTTATTATGCCTAGAAACTCATGGTGTTTTGGTTATAGACATGATGTGAGTTAATCTCGATCTTATGTTTCATATTGCTTTCTGTTAGCAGACACTCTGACACGTCACAGTAGGACCGTCACATTCATGTAACGGCCTTACTATGAGCCGTCACAGTCTCTGTGGTATATGAGTTACTCTGTTAACTCTGACGCACCAATACAGACGCGTTACATAAGGGTAACGGCTGTTCTCTGACCGTCACAATCACTGTGACGCCCCACTTCTAGACCGTCAGAGTCTATGAACTGTCAACCCTAGACAGAATATGAATTGTTAATATTTCTTATTATTAAGCCTAGTTACCTAAGTGTTAACCTGGTTATATGACTTTGAGATTATTTAAGCATTCATGATAGGTATTGCATGATTTGGTATCTCACTTTTACTTTGAGTTATGTTAATTTCATGAAGCCAAACTCTATAGTTTTGTAATTAGAAACATGATTTTGAAAGATGAATTAGTAAAGTTTTTATCTTGGTTTCACATCGATATATGTCTCTATCTATATATTCTTTCTCTATCAATAGAGTCGTTTCTATAAGTACATGGCACATACTCTGGTGTGTTGTCTATTAGTTCACACTTTGCACTATAGGAACACAATCTTGGACATGAGGACCTCTCTATTAGATATTCCTTCCAATGGACTAAGAAATCTTGTTTCAAGGCCTCCGTAATTCTCCGCGAGCCTGGGATTCCCACTAGGATGCCGAGTTGGTTGTATCATTAAATCCCATTAACTAGAATACACTATCGTTGTTTCTGGATCTAGTAATGTAACGGCCTTACATTGGACCTTCAGAAGCACGTAACAGCCATTGCATGACCGTCACATTTCTCTAAGTCTATTTTATTGTTCTGGACTCGGATCACTATAACGGCCCGATACTGGCGCATTACAGAATGTAACAACCCAGTAGATGACCGTCACACAGCTTGCATATATTAACCCAAGGTTTGACCCAAGGGTTGATTTCTAAAGTTCTAGATGGACTAATGATAGTCTAGAACTTAGCATAATGAATGAAAAGACTTAATGAAATGAATGAAAGGTAAAAGAATGTACCGTTATGCTGTCGATTTATTTCCATGAGCATAACATTGTTTAACTCTATTTCTTGATCTCATATATTCGAATTGAAGCATTCATTCATTGATTTTCATTATTTGGAATTGTTATATTCTTGGCCATACTTTACTGTTACATGCGTGGAAGTAGCTTAATTTATACCTGAAGATGCGATCGAGCACTGATTGTGTTCAAGGGCTCTATGCTAGTCCCCTCGGCTGATTACCGGAAACATACTATTTTATAAACCATGGGGTATGATACTACTGGCGTCACATTGCGCTGGGAGTACTATTTCTATAAATAAGTGAAGATCCACGACACGATATGACATTCTTGCTTGATATTCCACAGAAATTCATGAAGCACTTGCTCATAAGCATAAGATGCTAACGTGATGAATATGTGGCTTGCTAGTACATTCTCGATATATTCTTGTTCAAGAAAGGCCAATATCATGTTCTTGTCCTATTCTTACTAGTTCATTCTTGTTCTCATTCCATCTTATATGATTGTCTTGTTACTTTGATTTAATCGCATGATCATCGCATTGCATGATTTTACCTTATTTTTTTAGAGTAAAAATGTTAATTACTTTAACAATGCCTTCATGTTGATGCGAAGATACCTACAGGGCAAGTGTGCTCATTACCTATTTCTAATCTTTTTCAGGAAATGAAAGTGAGTCGGGTTCGAATTCAGATTATTCAAGTAGTGGATCCGAGAGCGATTAAAGATGAGCGAAGACTTAGGAAGTCTATAATGTCTATATTGAGTCAATGTAATTTTCCTATTTCTTGAGTATAGTAGAATGAAAGATGATGGAAAGTGGTTGTATTTCGAATATTGGTCATTTATGAAATAAAGTGGGAGTATGATTAAATTCTGTGCAATTGCATTTATGTGTGTGATTGTATTGCGCTCTGGTCGTTCTTGCTTGCAAGAGGCTTACCATGCCGGCTGTTCGCACTCCCCGAGTTAGTCTTCCGCTGTAATAAAGGCTCGTGGCGTGACAGTCCTGAGTTGAGTTTAACGATCCGTGTGGGTTTTTCTCTCGTACTAGTTACGGAACCCTACGGTGAGTTTGTTTCTTAGTTCATCGACTCGTGGACGCCACAGTTGCGATGTACTCGTCGAGAGGATCGTTTTGACTATTTTTACATATTTTTCTGAATTAGTCCATTTTCGAGCTAATTATCGAAAATTTGGAAATTAGGAAAATTTCCTAATTCCTTTCTTTTTCTTTCCTTTCCTCTCTCCTCCTTCCTTATTTTGCCGCGACCCTCTTTCTCTCTCGTTTTCTCACTTCTCTCGCCCTTCCAGCTCCGGCTGCAGACGGAGGAGGCTCGTGGGTGAGGTGGCGACGGCGTGGGGTCCATGAGGGGCGCGATCGGGCGAGGATCGGATCGATTTTGGCGCGATCCCGAACGGTGGATTCAAAGCCGACGGTCGAGCTCACGACGTGGTTTTCGGCGTGGTTTAGTCACTTCGGCGCACGGTTTATTTGGTGGAGGTAGGGAGACGGATCACCCACTTCCCCTCTACGTTTTCCCTGTAGTTTTACGTCGTTCGGTGCGAGAACGAGCGAGTTTGGGCTTGTTTTAGCAAAACCGTAGTTTTATGGTGTTTGTAGGGTTCACCGAAAAACGGTGACAGATTTTAGATCAGTTAGTGTAAATGGACTCCCTGGAACGTCTGCGTTCCAAAGTCACTGATTTCGTCACGATTGGCAGTCATTCGGGACCGTTAGGAGCCCGGGAAGTCCGGTGATTCAATTTGGGTTGATTTTGGAAAATCGCATGTTTCTCACTATTTTTCAGCCGATTCTACTCCCGTTGGAGTCTATGTGTTGTGTATGATCATCACCGTTGTATCCCCTTCGTTTCTGAATGAACGGGGCGTGGAAAGGCCACGATCGGGCCGATCCCATGGTTTGTTCACCGTGACGCCTTCACGGTTTAACAGTAGCCGTTTAAGGTGTAGGGCGGCTGATTTCGAACAGTTTAAAGTTAGTCGGTGGGCGTCTGCACGATCGCGCGACAGATCACCTTGTGTCTGGCACGGCCAGGTATGGTCCATCCAGTGGCTTTGAGCGGCTGAGTTCCATCCGTGCCATGTGTTGAATGGCCCGTAGTTAGCCATTCTGTTTCACTTTGTGTGTTGAACGGCTATGGCCTAGCCGTTCTATTCCCTTGGTTCCTTTGGGCGGCTTTCCTTGGACCGTTCAGTGGCTTGGGGCGGTTCATGGAGTGGGTCCTCCTTAACCATTCTGTCCCGTCAGCGATATGGTCAAAACCGTTCTGACCGGGTACTGTCGTAAGTCGGTTGGCTTGAGCGGATTGCCTTTAACCGCTCTATGCCTTGGGACGGTTCAGCCCTAACCATCCATATTGTCCCCCGTTGTTCTTGAGCGGCCCTGTCCGGACCGTTCAATCCCCTGAGCGGCCCATGGGTGACCGTTCAATGGTGTTTCGTTCGTTGTCGTGTCAATTGGATGTGATGGTCTGATCCGTGTCTGTCTGTGTATGTGTGTGTCATAGGATGATTAGTTAGTCTGTGTCGTGGATCTTCTATAGATCGCTTGGTGGTTCATCGGGCAGGTCAGCTGGAGTTGACTAATCCTAGTGGTCATATCCTTGACCGCTATAGTCGCCTCGTGGCTCTACCCCTAACCGCCATTATCTTCGTCTCAGTGCGCATAGCGACTTCCTCCTTGACTACTTGGTTTCCCTAGCAGCTGAGTGATGGATCGCTTATGCCCAGAGTGTTGTTTTCCCGTTGTTTCGATTTTCGTAGATCTTGGCTTGACCTTGTGAATTGCCGTTCCCGAGGATATCTTTTAATGTCCTATGAGGGCTATGGCCACGTTATAAGGTAGGCATGAGTTTTCTTGCTTGAGGTAGGATTTGCTTTCCTACTATAGAGTCGTCATTGTCTGGTTCCGGTCAACCTGGGATGACCCAATGGTTGACAGGCGACCTTGCATGTCTCGACGGTTCTATCCAGTTCGAGACATGGTTCTGGATGCCTCGAGGTATCGTCTTACCTCAATTTGCACGTCCAGGTGTACTGAGGGTCTTGGTGTCCCCTCATGTCTCCGTGTGTCGTTCTACGCGGATGTGTCGTTTCTGTGGCTTAGGATTAGACCGATTGGCAGCTTGTTCCGCTAGGTACGACGATCTTGACCTGAGTCTTCTTACTCAAGGATCGTTGTGTTGGTAGGTCTAGTTGCCCTATCCTGAGTCTGTTGGCAGTCGTTGTGCTACCTTGGTGCTTCGTAGTACGCGTGACAGTGCTTCCTTGTCTGCATGTACTACAACACTCTTGTTTCAGAGTTCTGTGTCTAGTGAGCCTCCACTAGTCGTAGCCTGGCGACACGTTACGACGTGTTGAGCCACTCGGGAGTGGTGGCATGGCAGTTCCCGATATACGATTTGTAAGCTAGTTTCTGTGGGCCCCTGCTGTACAGTGGCATCCTGTTGGGTGGGGAAAACTAGCTAGAGGCCTGACTCTCCAGCAAGAGTCGGTGTGTGCACACGTGGTCCGGGGCTTTGGACTGACGCCGACTGGCGTTACCCTGTCTAGTCACTCGTTACTGTAGTCCTGTTCTGGTTCTGAGTGTGTCTTAGTCTCTATCGTGCTTCAGGCGGCAGCATAGACGAGACACTTGTAGGCGCATCATAAGACGTTAGTGGACGTAGCTGGCTGTTCTTCTAGTGAGGAGGTACTTCTGTCACGTGACACGTGACTCTCGTGTTTCTCGTACGTCGTGACCATTCCGGGTTAGCCCTCTCGTGGTCTTGCTCGAGGTCAGTGTTGTGTCTTGTGCATGACGTTCTAGTCGTGTGTGTGTGTGTGGTCGTATATAGAAGAGCGTGCATGTCACTTGACTCGTGTATGCTTTAGGGCGTCTGTGTCTGTCTAGGTTCCTTCTAGGCTTTTTGCCTATCTTTATGGGCTCGACAGATCGGTGACTCCTGACTTCGTTAGTTCAGAGTTACCCATCTGTTGCGGTTGTTGTTTGGAGTAGCTTAGAGGCTGAGGTTAGTTCAGCAGCCGTGTTTTGTTCAGTACGGCTTTTCCCTTTTCTTTTAGCTGTTCCTACTCCTTCCGTTCCGGTCTTCTTTTACAGCTTTCTAGTGTTGTTTTCCTACTTTGCTACACCTACTGTTTCTGTCGTTCTGTGTTACTGCGTGTTTTTTAGTGGGGATCCGTGTGACCCCTACTGGGCCAGTGACATGAGACTCACCCCTGCTTTTCAGGTGGGTGACGTCGTTCTGCTTCCGCGATTTCTGGTGTGACGTGTCTGTAGCTGCCAGCGGTACCTTCATCGGGCTTCCCCCGACCTCAGTGTACATCCTTCTATTCTGTTGACTATATTGCTTGTCTTTCCTTTGGCTTGGACTCTGGTATAATTGTTAAATTATAAACTGTTAATTAAAAAGTAATTTTATTTCTGCTATTTTAGCAAACTGATCTAATGAAATTTAATTGCTTATTGTGCTATCCCTGTGGCTTCAATGTACTACACGACAATCCTTTTATCCCTTCGGAGCTTTACCGCTCTTGGGAGGCCTTGCAGGTTCCAAGTGGTATCGGGTCTACTCGGTAGTCCTATCGGGTATATCCGATATCCAGGATCTGGGTCGTCACATAAAGGTCTTGCAAAGGTCGAGGGAATTCAACTTGAAAATGAATCCGAAAAAGTGTGTATTTGGTGTTTCATCAGGCAAGTTGCTTGGCTTCATTGTGAGTAAAAGGGGTATTGAGATAGATCCCAACAAAGCTCAGGCAATCAAGGATATGCCACCCTCGAAAAATCTGAGGGAAGTTAGAGGTCTAATTGGGAGGTTGTAATTCATTCGTCGGTTTGTGTCCCAGCACTCGCAAAGATGCAAACCTTTCTATGAGTTGGCCAAGTCAGGAGTAGAATTCCTTTGGGATTCTAAATGCCAAAAAGCTTTTGAAGGACTGAAGGAATATCTGGCCAATCCGCCCGTCCTAATTCCACCCACCCCAGGCACACCTTTAATCCTATATATCTCAGTCCTGGACGACTCTATGGGAGCTGTCCTAGCACAAGCCAATGAAGAGGGCAAGGAAAGGGCAACCTATTACTTGTCCAAACTTCTCAACCCCTTTGAGCAGAAGTACACGGCTATGGAAAATACATGTGCCACCCTCATTTGGGTGGTGCAGAAATTGAAACGTTACTTTCTCGCTCATGAAGTCCAGCTAATTGTCCGGATGAACCCTATCAAGTTTTTCCCAGAAAAATCTGTTCTTACTAGTAGGCTAGCACGCTGGCAAAGATTTCTCTCTCAGTTCGACATCACCTACATTCAACAAAAGGCGATCAAAGGCTATGCCATAGCTGAGCATCTCGCTCATCACCCTCTCCCCAAATTCGATAGATTTGGATGATGCCTCTCATGAGAACTTGTGTTTGGTTGCAAGGAATAATGATGATGCTTGGCTTTGGCATCGCCGACTTGGGCATGCTAGTTTTACTATTTTGCTAAAATTGTCTCGAAATGATTTGGTAGTGAGTTTGCCTAAGCTGAAGGTTATTGATGAAGGAGTCTGTGGGGCATGCAGCATGGGTAAGCAAATAAGGACATCATTCAAGTGCAAGAATGATGTAACCACATCGAGGTTCCTTGAGTTAATCCACATTGACATCTTTGGATCAAGCAGAACACATAGCTTGGGTGGTAAAATATATGGATTTGTAATTGTGGATGACTACTCAAGATTTTGTTGGGTATATTTCCGTTCCCATAAAAATGATGCCCTGATGGAGTTTGAAGCATTTTATAGGGTTGTTCAAAATGAAAAAGGGTGCTGCATCAAAGCCGTGCGGAGCGATCATGGTAGGAAATTTGATAATAATGAGTTCAACAATTTTTACAGGACTCAAGGCTATATGCATGACTTCTCTGCACCAAGAACCCCTGAACAGACCGGAGTTGTTGAAAGGAAGAACATGACACTAATTGAGATGGCAAGAACCATGCTAAACGAGAACAACTTGCCGAGGTACTTTTAGGCTGAAGCAGTGAACACTGCTTGCTACATTGTCAATCGTGCCATGGTAAGACCACTGTTGAAGAAAACCCCCTATGAGCTGTACCGAGGTAAGAAGCCAAACATCTCCTATCTTAGACCATTCGGTTCAGTTTGTTACATTCACAACAACGGTAAGGTGGACCTGGCTAAATTTGACCCAAAAAGTGACAAAGGTATATTTCTTGGATACTCTCTTAGCTCAAGAGCTTATCGAGTGTATAACTTGAGAACTCTTGTAGTTGAGGAAAGCCCCCATGTCATCGTTGATGAATCATCTTCTAAAAGTACTAATGAAAAATCTGTTTTGCAGGATGATGAATTGAATGATGGTAATATCGAGATGATGGAAGGAAAAATTGAAAAATAAAAAGTAAAAGAACCACAAGAACATGATGCAAATCCGGAAGATCAGTTGGAACAGCAGCTTCCAAGGCAATGGACTTTCGAAAAGGACCATCCGCTAGAGAATGTGATCGACAATGTTGAAGACGGAACAAGAACACGAGCCTCCTTCAAGGAAGTTGAAAATTAAGACTACATTGCCTAATTACTTTCTCAGTTTGAACCTCACTCTATTGAAGAGGCCTTGAAAGATGAGTCATGGATCATGGCTATGCATGAAGAACTACATAAGTTCCAAAGGAACAAAGTGTGGTTCCTCGTGCCATGTCCTAGAAACCACTCAGTGATCAGAACAAAGTGGGTTTTTCGAAACAAAACAAACGATCAAGGAGTGGTAACTAGGAATAAGGCCAAGCTAGTAGCTAAAGGCTATAGCCAAGAGCTTGGGATTGACTTTGATGAGTCTTTTGCTCCCGTAGCAAGACTCGAGACAGTGAGAGTTTTATTAGCATTTGCATGTTGCAACAACATTAAACTATTTCAAATGGATGTTAGGAGTGCATTTTTGAATGGCTATATCTAGGAGGACGTGTATGTGGAGCAACCACCGGGGTTTGAGGACACGAAGCATCCAGACCATGTGTACAAACTAGATAAGGCACTCTACGGTCTGAAACAAGCACCCTGGGCGTGGTATGAACAGTTAAGTGATTTCCTCATTCAAAATGGATTCAAACGAGGTAATGTTGATCAAACCCTTTTCACAAAGTTGAATGGTAAGGAAATCTTAATTGTTCAAGTTTACGTGGATGATATTATTTTTGGCTCCACCAAAGATGCTCTCAGCAAAGACTTTGCCAAATTGATGCAAAGTGAGTTTGAGATGAGTCTTATGGGAGAGCTGACATTCTTCTTGGGATTGCACGTCACACAGACGTCTGACGGCATGTTCATACATCAGAAGAAGTATGCATTGGAGCTGCTGAAAAAGTTCAACATGACCTCTACCAAACCACAACCAACTCCCATGTCCACCTCAATAAAAATTGATCAAGATGAATCAGGTAAATATGTGGATCAAAAACTCTTCAGAAGCATGATAGGTTCCTTATTGTATTTAACTACCAGTAGGCCCGGCATTCAATTTGCTGTGTGTTTGTGTGCACGATTTCAGTCCAATCCAAAAGAATCACACATGTCGGCTGTTAAACGAATTTTAAGATATACTGCTGGTTCAAGTAATTTAGGATTGTGGTTTCCGCGTAATTCGAGCTTTGATTTAATTACTTATTCCGATGCCGATTATGCGGGTTGTAAAGTGGACCGGAAAAGCACCAGTGGGTATTGCCAATTTCTTGGAGGATACGTGATCTCATGGGCCTCCAAGAAACAATACTCAGTGGCTCTATCAACCACCGAAGCCGAATATGTGGCTGTCGGGAGTTGCGTTGCCCGGGTGCTATGGATCTAACAACAGATGATTGATTATGGCATTTCCTTCAAAAACATTTCCATCTTGTGTGACAACACTTCAGCCATAAACTTGTCAAAGAACCCAGTCCATCACTCTCGCACAAAGCATATTGAGATTAGACATCATTTTCTCAGGGATCATGTGAGCAAGGGTGATGTAGAAATCAGGTTCATTGAAACAGACCAACAAATTGCCGACATTTTCACCAAACCTCTAAGTGAAGATAAATTCACAACATTCAAGAGAGAATTAGGGGTTTGTAGGATAGATGAGTCTGAGTCTTGATCAGTTGCATATCTATGTATATACGTCAATGCATCGCATGCATTTGCATTAGTATGGTGCATAGTTGAATTTCCCCTTGTCATGCATGTGCATTATGATTGCTTGAAAAACAAAAAATGTATTTTTATGTGTGAAAAACCATGATTGCGTGTATTGCATGTCTTCTATTTATAGAATACAACCATGTCATTGTAATTTCTATGGCCGATATTTCCTTGAGTTCTTTAAATGCCAGCAAGAAAGCATAACCCCTCAAAATCTGAAATTTGGAGACGTTAGATTATGAACATCTACTATGATCCTAGATCTTCTTGAAACAAGTTCCCCAATGTTTTAACCCATAAAACAACTCCAATTCCTTGATTCCAACATGATATTATCATTGGGGATTAGAGCCACATCATTTTTTGACCTTCCCTTTCACTTAAACAATTTTTTGGTGAAAAATAGTGGAAGGGTCGACCCCAAGGGTCGACCCACGTAGATGGGACGACCCCAAGGGTCGACCCTCGCATTAGCGGATCCTGTCTGGGGCCGGGGTGAAAGGGGTCGACCCATTGGGTCGACCCGTTACGATCGGGCGGCGTCCACCGCGTCCGAATCGCCCTAAAAAGGGGTGGAAACCCTATGTTTCCCCCTTCCCATCTCCTAAAACCCCCAAAGCCCCCTTCTTGCCCTAGCCACCACTCCTTTCATGCCCTCAAATCCCCTCTTAGCACCCACATGCTCAAGCCCTAGCCGCGGCTCTCTCGGTGGCGTCCCGCGCACAAAATCCTTCCGAGCGATTCCAACGCGTCTTCCTTGAGCTTCACTCCCACTGAGGCATGTTCTTGATGTGTGGAGGATCATAAATCTATGTAGATAGACTTCCTATCTCATTGAACCATCTAGATCTACACCCTCATCAACCGGTTCCTTCGATCTATGTTTAGATGGCCCCAAAGAGGCGTTCTTCTCGCAGTGGAGGGGAGTCTAGTGCGGCCATGGCACGTCGTGGTAGGGAGGCCGCCTATGGTAGAGGATCTGCGCCTTCGAGCAAGGTCTTGGACAGAAAGGTACTCCGACCTCAAGCGGTATCATTTGCCAACCTTAATCGCCATCTTCCGAGTTTAGTGGATGTTCTTTACAGTCAGCCAAATTTGGACTTGTTCATGTCTGAACATCGACGCATTTATCCGAATTTGGTGCATCAATTTTATAGCAACTTAACCATATCTGGGGAACATCCAATTACTGTGGCATTTAATCTCCCTCATGAAGGCTTTACATTTGGAGATATTGTGGTTCCTAAAGAAACAGTTTATCAAATGATGACATCTGAAGAAAAAGGTGAAAATTCTCTTGCTGGGTTAAACACCAACCATTTTCCTCCTCTACAGCATATATTACACAGGATGATCACTACTATCCTACTACCGAGAGGAGGAGGCCATGACAAAGTGACAGAGATTCATATGTTTTTATTTTACTGTCTCTTGGGTGGTATTCCAGTTAATTTCCCAGCTATGTTTTTAGCACATATGTGTAACAGCATGAAGCACAAGAATATAACTCTTCCATATGCCGCCGCACTTACTGCTATATTTGCACACATGGACATAAACCTCTCCAAAGAATCTTCTCAAACCATTAGAGAGGCTGATATATTTACTGTTCATTCTATTTGTCATAATATGGGCTATGAACTACGAGATGGTAACTTGGTCCGGACATTGAAAAGTGCTACACATGAAATCAGTTCTGAGGAGGAGGATGACGATGATGCGCAGGCCGGTGTGCACCAGCCACATATTCCTATTGAGGAGATGCCTTCCGAGGCGGTTCAGCTGCTCATGGACCGTTTGGATACTATTGATGATCATTTAGATAATTATGGGGAGACAATGGAGGCTATGCAACATGCTCTCGCTGATCTGAAGCTATCTCATCAAGAGCACTCTCAGTATGTTACTGATACTTTGGCTAATCAATCCCACATGCTTGAAGAAGTCTTGGAGTATATTAGGCGTCTGCCAAACTCACCAACTCCAGATGATGATTAGACGGCTATGCTCTTGCAGAATGGCACACTTCCTATCCCTTGTCACCCCCTCTTTTTGATGATGCCAAAGGGGGAGAAATTTTGTACTATATGTGTGCCCAGGCAATCGGCTACTTATATTTTATGTGTGTTGTGTGCTTGCATGCATGTGTGATTTCATCATATTCCGTTCATTAGCAATGTTGCATTTATGTTTTGTTGCATTTCAGTTTGCATTTAAGTTGTGTTCAGTTGCATCTTGTAATTTTCCCTAGAACTCAGACCTTGTTTACATTTAACCTGTGTTGTCGGCAAAGTACTTTGGAACGTGTTTTTGCTCATCAATCTTACATCGTTGGCTAGTCTTGTATTTCACTATTATAATGCTTCTTGAGCAATTCATGTGATGCATGAAGAGTTGAACAATGTTTCTTGTGTTTTACTCTTAATATGAAGGTTTAAGGTGGAATTCAATGTAAATGCTAAATCTTTTTGAAGTCATATGTTTATGTAAGGCATGTAGTATTTTGTCATCATCAAAAAAGGGGAGATTGTTGAACCCCCTCCTTGAGTAAATACTTATTTGTGATGGCTTTTGATGATGACCAAACACTATATGTATATATATTGTCCTTGAAGTGTTCTAGCATATAAAGTCTTGAAAAGCTCAACATGTTATTGAGATCTTGGAGCTAAGGAGGTTAAAGAACAACCTCAACGTGTAAGCTTCTTAAACTCAAAAATTGCAAGGCTACATCTAATTCACAAGTTATGTCTTTACAAGGCAAGGAACGTGCATAAGTGCTTAAGAAGCTCAAGGACGGTCGGTGAGATCCACTTCAACTCATTGGCCCTTAATCTTGTGGTTTGATGTTCATTATTTTTGATCTCAAGGGTCATATTGGTTTGGGTCTTTTCTAAGCTTAAATGTATTGGGTTTTTCTTATTCTTGTCCTTACAAGATTCTTTTTCTTATTCTTGTCCTTACAAGATTCTCTCTCATGTTTTAAAAACCCAACTTGAAACCCCCTGACTTGTTCTTCGACTTAGTGACCTTTTAATCAACCTTTTGGAAGTTCTGGAACAAGGGTCGACCCCTAGGTCCCCTGGTTCTGTAAACTTGGGTTTTTGATCTCCAGCTGAAAGGGTCGACCCATTGAGTCGACCCCTAGCTGCTAGGGTCGACCCCAAGGGTCAACCCCTGGTAACTTTATTTAAAACCCGGTGGGTTCCTTCACCACACCTGCAAGGGTTGACCCCAAGGGTCGACCCCTGAAAACTTATTCCCAACCCGCACGGGCAACCCCCGAGGGTCGACCCCAAGGGTCGACCGATTGGCCCAAAAACCTTTAAAAGTTCTAAAACCCTCACCAGGGTCGACCCCAAGGGTCGACCCCAAGGGTCGACCCTTTCAGTCTCGAACCCGAGCCGTGATTTTTGACTTGCGTACACATGCACCAAAAGTCATACCAATCGAACCTAACATTCCTAAATCATTCCAGGAATTGTGGATCTGGTCTCTAGGGTGTCTTTGAACGTTCCTAACTTTTTATATACATCTTATTGGGGTATGAAACCCTAAGGAGAGAGAGGCATCTAAAGTGTGTTATTTTTCTAACACTTGTGAGTGCAGGTTCGCATCAGCAGCTCCAGGGGCTTCTTCCACCTTGTTCTGAACCTGAAAGTGAAGGGAAGAAGCTTGAATCAAGCCTCCACATCATCCCCAACAGCAAGCTGCGTGGGATATCAAAGCTACAATCTTGCTTGTGTGACATAGCTTCATTCTTCCTCAAGGATCGATCTTCCTCCTGCAGAAGCATTCAACTACCTTCAAAGAAGTGAAAGGGGGAGCTTCAACCACGATAAATCATTCTTCACTCCTTATTCTCAGAATCATTTAGTTTGAACTTGAGCATATGTTGTAAAACTTGATTCAGATTCTTGTGTGTTGTGTTCGTGTTCGGAAACACGAATGTGTGTGTAATTGTGTGTGGCAGCCCAAATCAAGTTCCGTGTGTGTGTGTTTGCTGTTTTACACACCGTGTGTGTGTGGCTCACTTCATAGTGAAGTCTTAATCCTCATTGTGAGGGGTGGACGTAGGTGACACTTCAGTGTACCCGAACCACCTAAAAACTCCGTGTGTTGCTTGTGGTTTGATTTTCCGGATCCTTTGTCGAGTGGGCTTCACGGTGAGTTGAGCATACACCACTTCCTTAATCAAACACATACCCTCATTTACACGCATTCACAAGTGTGATACTATTCGTGTAAGGCCAAGTGCTTGTGTGCTTAATTAACTTAGTTTTCACTTGGAAGAAATTTTTAATTGGCCAATCAATTCACCCCTCCCCTCTTGATTGCCACCGTTCGGGACTCAACACCTTCAATAATGTCCTTGAACACATAGCAATCTTCAATGGGATGCCCCAATATTTGGTGATAAGGACAGAATCGTTGATCGTCTTTTCTTTTGGCATCGCCTGGTTTTTTCAACTTTGGAAGCACTACTTTGCCGTATTCATGGGCCCACTTAAAAAGTTCCCTAGTCGTGTCCTTTGGAAAAGAATACAGTTTCATCATTTTGCCCCTTAATGAGGGCCCTTGTTTTGTCGGATCGGCGGAAGATACCTCTTTCATTTTCTTCTTCTGTTGCTCGAAGGCTTCAAAATTTGAGGTGCAAACTTCTTCTTGTGCCGGAGGTTTGCTGATTGGCTTATTCTTTTGGCTCGAGGCCATAGAGGCCGAGCAAAGCCTTATCAGAACTGCTTCGGCATTGGCTGCAATGTTACCCAGTTGTTCGAAGGTCGTGACTTCAATGTCAATGACCTATCGTAGAATTTCTATTTTTAATTTTTCTTTGTAGATTTGAATAGAGTCCCCGTAGCTCTGCGGATGTCCGCATCTCTCACGGAGATTCCTCCACCTTCTTATGTAGTCCATGATAGACTCATTGTCTTTTTGTTTGGCTACTTGTAATTCGGCCTCAGTGACTTCCCCTTCGGCCATCCTCATGGTCATTGTTTGTTTTGCCCTTGACTTGTCTGACTGCATGCGCGGTCTTGTTGACACCATCTTCGGAGACGATTTAGTTACCCCCAGACATGCTCGGGGGACTGTATGTTGGAGTGGTTGAGGGAGGATGCCCCCCGTATAATCATGTACTATTTGGGATATGACTGGACGTACTGAAGCTTCAAGTGAGCTAGCACTACCCTGTGTCGCTTCATGTAAATGTCCTACCGACTGCGGCATAGGTGGACTTAGATTCATTTCATTTAGCTCCCTTTGCAACATTTCAATCTCTTGTTGTTTTTGGTGCAGTAGCGCAACCATGGCCTGTTCTTGCTAGGAGGGGCCGGGAGTGCTGCCTTCTACCTCTAATTTGATTGGGATTAGTGACATCCCATCATTGTTGCAGGATGCGCCTAGTTTCCTTGAGATGAAATCTCCAAGTTTTATGCCTCCAAGCCGAGGAGGAATGTGGTATTGTCTTCCCTTGTTGGCTGGAGGGTGTCTTGATATTCTGCCGGATCCGGCAACACGGTGGGAGGCAGAAACTTTAGCCTGATTTGTTTCTTTCGGCACAAAGCAAATCTCTTCATCTTCTTCGTCAACAGCTTGAGTCACACTGGATGATGCTGACAGCATGTTATAGGAGAGAGCAACATAATTTATTTTGGCCTTTGTATTCTTCTTTTCCTTCCCCTTTATGGCTGGCATCTGCCCCCATAGTGGGTCGTTCAGTGTATTGAACACCCTTGCCTTTTCTTTAATTCTTTTTGTTAGCCCGTGAGACTTATTGTGTCCTTTAGGGGCATGCTTCTTGACCTGCATAGGCTGGCTCTTGAGCTACCCCTGCTCGTCTAGCCTATCTATAACAGTTTGTAGCCGTTCCATGGCTGAGTTGATTTCTTCATGCACCCGCGCCGGGGCTTGTTTCTTTGTGTTGTCCACTGGCCTTCTGATAGCCGCAGGAGGGGCTATTTGATGCCAAGCAGGAGCTATAGGGGGCGAAGCGGGCCGAGCCATGGCTCCACTAACATGGACTCTTGGAGTCGAAAGGGATGCTGATCTTGTTCTTTTCTCTATTGACGATGCTTGCCAATTTCTTTACTTTTCTTCAGGCGCTAGAGCACAGTCTTCATTGGTGTGCTGGTTGCAAGCCTCCGGTGCTTCTTTGGCCGACTATTGGCATACAGATATCATGTTAATCGATGCCTTCTGCGTAGGCACTTCATGAGGGCGTGGAGGGTCAACTCTGTCCTCCCCCATTTGTAGCTCCCCTCTTTTTATTAAGCCTTGGGCGATGTCTTTGAATATTTGGCAATCTTCAATAGGGTGCCCGAAGATCTGATGGTAGGGGCAGAAGTAAGGATCATCTCTTCTTTTGACGTCATCAGGTCTCTTTGGCTTCGGAAGGATGACTTTGCTATATTTGATAGCCCACTCGAACAATGCTCGAGTCTTGTCCCGGGGGAAGGCATAGAGCTTCTTTGTTTTGTTCTGTGGAGGAGGCCTCTCCCGACGTCCAGCAGGTTCATTGAGAGGAGGATTGTGTATCCATTTATGCCTTTTTGCCCCTAGGCTAACAGCATGGACCACTTTCAGCATCGGTCATTTATTAACCTGCCTGGCTTGATGACTTGAGTCAGCAGAAATGAAGGGAAATCTTGTGAAGAAATCTTCAACCTCCGTGGCAATATCACTTAATCGGTCAAATGACTTGATATTCCGATCATCTTTCCCAAAATCTCCTTCTTCAGATTTTGTTTGCATATTTGTATTACATCTTATGGATGCGGAGGACGTCGGCACCTTGTGCTGAGATCCCTCCACCTCTTGATGTATTCTGCAGCTGTTTCATCATCTTTTTGCTTGACCGCCAGCAGCTCAGCCACGGTCATCTCTGCCTTGATGATGTGGAATCTTTCACTGAATTTCTACTGCATGTCTGGCCAGTCGTGGATAGACCCGGCCGGCAGGTCAGAGTACCATTCAAAGGTAGGTTCTGTCAATGAAGACCCAAAGAACTTGAGCAGATACGACTCGTCCGCCGCCAAGTTGCCCATGACTGTCATATAATGTGCATTATGTTCTTTCGGGGAGCCCTGCCCGTTGTATTTGTCAAATTCTGGGAGTTTATTGACGCCGGGTGGCAGTCTTTTGGCAGCATGGTAGGCTGGATATGGCACTTCATATATGTCAAAGGGGGCGTAATCATCACCACCCCTCTTTGCCAGCCTTGCCTCAATCTCCTACTCCACCATCAACTTGTTCATCATAATTGGATCTGCTGGTTGAGGGTAGAGGTGAGCGGGCTGCATCGATAATGTGGCCGAAGTCATAGCATTGAGTGGCAAAGGCTCCAACAGGGGAGCCTGCCGTTGCATCTGAAGGGGCATTGGCCGTGTTGGCTGGAGCCATTGGGAATAATGCTGGGGAGTAGCCCAGCTCTGATCTGCAGATTGTAGAACAGCCAGTGAAGGAGCAACCGTGGGGTCGGAACCTTCCCGTGACGGCTCAGCTCATGCCCCCGGCTCCTCGGGCGCCATAGCATGTTCCGCCTTTGTATTTAGTTGTTTCTTCAGCAGTTCTATCTCTTGCTGGTACTTTTGTAGTGCCATCAGGACGACAGGGCCCATAGCTGTTTTATTAATGATGCCCTCGAGTGTGTTACTGGAGGCATATTCAAATGGAGGAGACGGGAATGCTCCTTCTTGCTTAGATGCCACTGTTCTGGCTGCGACAGTAGCGATACTTTCATCAGCAACCTACTTGTCCTTTGCGGCTTGAAATAGCTCAGCCTCAGCTTTGTCCCGTCTTTTCATCGGGACTTTTCTTCCAGCAATCTCGGTCGGCTCTTCTTGCTCATTTGGCAGGGTGTCAGGTATGCCCATTACCCCTGTCATATTGTAGGTGAGAACTTGCATTCTTCTTTTGTGCTTCCTGATTCCCCTTCGAGTCTGACTGGAGAAAGTCATCCCTTCATACATTGAAATTATTTTCATCTTTTCATTTTGTGGAGACTTTTCAAGACTTCTAGCCCCAATTTGCCTCTCCTCTTCAGTCGCCCCCACGGGTGATATTTTGCCTTTTTCTTCTTCTTCGGCCCTGATGACACGAAGCAATCTTTGCTGGCCCAGGGATGGGTTCTTGAAGTTACCGAAATATTCTCGGACCATCTTTGTCATGTCTTCCTGACTGCACTTTGGAGAAATGGTAGAAGATAACATTTGGACTCTGGCAGACGGCATATGTGAGAGTCGTATCAGATTGGTAGCTTGATTGAAGTTTCTTGAATATTTGGAAATATCAGCCTGCCTTGCACAGGCCCTGGCGGCGGGTGGAGGGGTTGCAATCATGACTTCCTCCGCATGCATAGTCTCTTTGCCCCCTCTATTGGGAACATCTGTAGGATTTTTGAAGCCTTGTGAGGCCGGTGTAGGGCCTCGGATCCTCTTTGGAACCCAAATTTGCTTAAACTTTGGCAAGTTCGGGATTGGCCTCTCTTGCTTGTTGTCATTAAAATTCACCCTCCGGCTTGCTAGCACTTGGAAGGTGTTGTGAGTGGGCACAGTCGGGATGATCCGATCTGACAGAACTTCGGTACAGCGACCATTGAAGTAGACTCGGATGCCCCCGATCAACATGGACTTCCCAGATGCTGAAAATTAGCTTCGAGGAGCGGAAAAAATTCTTCCTCTGGAGCTCTTCTTATTGCTCCCAGCAGGCTTCTGATCATGTGCCGTAGTTAGGCAAACAATATGGTGGACGTGGCAGCTCACGATCATCAGAGTTTTCAGTAGAGTTTTGTTAATTTGGCCCTCACTTCGGCGGACCGCAACTTTGCTATTCTACATCTTTGCAGGTTCAGAACTCTCCACGTTCAGGAGACCCGTGAATGCAACTCCCAGGAAGTTGGGGATGCCAACGACCGGGGGAAAGTTGTCGAAGGGAGTGGGTACAGTAAGGTAGCCGTATGCAGCATGGTCTGCCATGATTTGGGGACCGAAAACAACTCCAGACAATCCACTCGCCATTGCTTTGACCTTTAAGGAGGGAAACAAGACGAATGAAAAATTTGCAATTGAAATAGTTGGGTGGGGGCCCCATGATCCCAATATTTTGGCGAAAAGATGAAGGGAGGCTAAGTCCCACCGGGCGTGCCAGCTTGTGGGGGATAGATTTTATTAATCATTGTATTTATTTATATTTGTTTATTTTGCTTGTTTATTTGGTTTATTAATAAGGACTGCCAGTCACTATCGTGACAATTTATTATGCGCTCATCTAACTGATCCGACAATTATGGGTGATCGTGTCAGGACCCAAAACCCATTGTACCATAAAGGCTACGACGTTTATTACGCCCCTCTGAAAGAGGGACAACCCTTGATTAATCGCCAAAATAAAGACCATGGGACCCATATAATTAAAGATGCAATTGCATGCAAGCACACAATATGGTAGTACTTATTTATTAAATCAACTCCCGGTACGAGGCAGAGAATTAGGTCTGAGGACCATCATCATGCATAGTGATAGCTTTCGGTAGGGCATAACCCGGCTTTCCGCTAACCACCATTTGATACACCGGAGAATCGGATCTTGCAAGCATACATGGTAGTAACACTTAGTACTGTTATTTATTGTTCGTTGATCATTTATTTATAATTTCGAGAGAGATTTTGGCAGCGCCACCCTGCTCTAAGGGGCATCAAGGCCTTCTTATTTTGAAGCTGTGCACAGCTTTACGATGCACACACATAGACCCATGAGGTGAGTCGAGTGTGACCGTATTCGGGCAAGCACATATTATTGGGGCAATGTATGCCGGGGTACGACAAATTTGATGTTCAAGAATCGAGGGAACATGGTTGAAACCCGATCGGAACAAATCAAATTCAATGAATTATTGGCTCGTGACAAGGTCATGCTTTGGCTAAAATGGGAGTAAGTCCCGAGGACCATGCAAGACCTGTCGGAGCGATATTAATATTTCATACCCGGGATCTAGGGAAGGTGAAGGCTCCAGAGTAAGCACATTCATGCTCATTATTATTTATTTATTCTTATTATTATTTTAGATGCATGATTGTCTTTGTTATCATTTTATTTATGCCCTCCCCTTTTCATTACTCACTTATGATTTATTTATTATTTATTTGTTTTATATCTTTTTATATTGGATGCATGCACCCTCTTAATTTTTCTTTATTGGTATTTGTTAGACAATTATTCATTTGTCCATTTTTTTGTTTATTTGTCACTTTTATTTTGTTTGTTGTGATTTATGTGCCCATTATTTATTTATTGAGTACTTTTATTTCAATTATTTTTCATTTCTCCATTTTTTGAATGAGGATGGCTTGTTTATATTTATTGTTGTTTCCCCTTTTTTATGTTTATATGAATGTGCATATATAGGATGAGGAGGGTGGACGTATGTGTTATATGGATTAATGTTAGTGGGGTATTAAGTGTAAAGAGGAGATTAGTGTTAATGGGTATGGGTGTGTAACGTGAATGCATGTGAGTGTTACGTGGGTGTTGGTTTGGTTTATTTTCTTTTTATTGGAGATGTGTGGCGCCGATGGGTTGATTTTAGTTTGCATCTCGGCGTGGCATTCATCTCGGCATGCTTTCGTCTCGGCGCGGTTTTGGCACCGAGAAACAATGGCGTCGAGAGGAGCCCTGCCGATTCTGTTTGGCACTCTTTATTTACTTATTATTATTATATATTTATTTATTTATTTATTTCATTCTGTTTGTTTGTTTATTCGTTTTCATCATTTGTTTATTTTATTTTATTATTAATTGTTTTATTTGTTTATGTTTATTATTTATTTTATTTTATTATTTTATTTTACTTTATTAGCAGTTCGACAGCTAGTCTTTATGTCTAGCAAAAATCCGGCATCATCTCCCCTGTACCTGGAGGGTTGATGGGGTATATAGGAAACTGTCCACGGAAAGTCGAGATAGAATCCGTAATAGAGATGGGCACAGCCCGGGATCCAAAAGGATCGTAATCTGATGGGACAGTGTCCACTCATAGTGGTATTTGTTAATATCCCCCTGAAGAGGCCATGAGAGAACATGCAGTGGCAGAACTCCATAGGCCAATGGGGCAGTAGAATGTAGGGGGGGTTAACCCCATTGATTTAGTTCCCATGGGCTTAAGTGAAAGACTGTTACTTCTCTCCGGGGTGATAGGATTTCATGCTGAGTGGTTAAAGGGCTCGGGGCTTCTGAGGGCGTCGGCACGGTAGTGTCTCGGTGCGGTTAGCTTCGGTGTGATGGAGAACACAAAGGGGCATCGGCCTCGGGTGGCATCTAGGAGGGTCCTCTTTGTAGACACGCCAAAATTGACGTTACTGGGTGGCATCTAGGAGGGTCTCGACACGCTGGAGGTGAATGGCCAATCGGCGCGAATAGCACTCGCCGCAGAACTCGCGCCGGGGGAGGGTCGCGTCGGGAGGGTCGTGTCGGGAAGGTCGTGTCGGGAGTGAATGGCCAACCGGCACGAGCAGCACTCGGCGTGGAACTCGCGCCGGGGGATGGTCGTGACGGGAGGGTCATGCCGGGAAGGTCGCGTCGGGAAGGTCACGCCGGGGGTGAATGGCAAACCGGCGCGAGCAGCATTCGGCATGGAACTCGCGCCGGGGGAGGGTCGCGCCGGGAGGGTGTTAAGGGGGGCGATAGAAGGTTTCTAAGGGTTTTGTGAGGCCGAGGGTTCTGGGGGTTTGGAAGGGTTTTGAGCTGAGGGTTTTAGAGGCTTTATCTGAGGATTTTAAGGGGTTCTATTCAGGGATTTTGAGGTGCTTCGCCTAAGGCTTCATGGGGGTTTATTCAGGGGTTTTTGAGATGGCCGGAAAGGGAAGAAATCACTCAGAGGAGAAGAGGACTGTCGCTTTGGAGCCTTACTGGGAGCCAGGTTACTGATAGAACCCCATGGGCTTTGATTCGAACATATCTCTCATCATCTTACGAATGAGAAGCCATGAGATGGACTCTCTCAAGCTCTCATTGTGATTGTGAGGTTGAAAACACAGAGACGGTGCAATAGAGACTACTGAGATGATCTGAGAGATGTGCATACAATGGAATTAATTCTATTCACACAGCTATCAAATATAGTAAATTTCAGAGAGGTAGAGAGAGGAAAATCTCAGAATCCCATATCTCATTTCATTCAAAGGAACGTATACATTCAGCACGGAAGGAGAATCAGACTACAAGAATTTACATGCAGATGATGCCCCTTTACAATCTACCGGACTATACCGGCATTTGATATCAACGGAGGAATAGCGCTCAGAAGCATACCAAAAAAATAAAATAGAGCGAAACAAAGATGGGGAAGTTGAGAATATAGCTTCTGAAGGTGCTCGATAGATGAAACCCACCTTGGATCTCTTTCCCCGGGCTTCTGCTGCTCTCTCCCCCTCTTCAGATCCCTTTCAGCGAGCTCTCGTGTCTCTTTTTTTTAGTGGCTGCTCTGGCTTCGATCACTTCTCTCCTCTCGCTGTTCTTCTATTCTCCAATCTTTATATAGAGGTTAAACCCTACTTCCATCGGCGCCCAGAGGAACCGGCGCGCTAGTTAGTGCTGACGCGTCGATGCATTCCTATGCCGATTTCACCTCCGTGCCGGTTCACCTCCGTGTCGGTTCACTCCCGTGCCGGTTCACTCCCGTGCCGGTTCACTTCCGTGCCGGTTCACCTCCGTGCCGGTTCACTCCCGTGCCGGTTCACCTCCGTGCCGGTTCACTCCCGTGCCGGTTCACCTCCGTGCCGGTTCACTTCCGTGCCAGTTCACTCCCGTGCCGGTTCACCTCCGTGCCGGTTCACTCCCGTGCCGGTTCACTCCGGTGCCGGGTTCAGCTCATTTCTTAGCATCATTTGGCCCATTTTTGTTTGTTTAGGCCCATTTGTGCTCATTTCTCATTTTGTGAGGGTTGACCCATCGACTGACTTGTCTTGCTGTCTGAGCTTTTATCTTGTTCGTTCGGGGATAGTCCCGAGCCTTTTCTGAGCTCTTGAGTCTTGTTTCAGCGGCTGTCCATTGGAGCCAAGCATCTTTTCTTTTCTTCTCTTTTTATTTTATTCTTCATCTTTGTTCGGCTTCTGCCACTCCTTTCCTTCTTTCCTTTTCTTATCGGCATAGGGGTACTTCGGCCAGGGCTCCATACTTGCAAAAGCAAAAAGTTTAAGAAGTGTTAGAAATATTTTTTGTGTCAACATGCATGACATGTATATATGCCAGTTAATGCAATATGATGATATATTTTTCTCCAAGTATAGTGAGTCTTTTGGAAATGCTAACATGAAGGGACCCAAGCTTGCTTGGGTACCCAAATTAAAATGAGCATAGTTGCTTATTGGTGCAGGTCTGCATGAAGGCGGCAGAGAATAAATGGTACCTGGACAGCGGATGCTCCAGGCACATGACAGGGAATAAAAAACTTTTTGCAGACCTTGCAGAGAAAAATGGCGGTACGGTAATTTTTGGTGGACAGGACAGAGGTAAGATAATCAGAATTGGGAGAATTGGTAAGGATCTCAACCATTGTATTGAAGATGTTTCACTTGTTAGAGGTCTTTGCCATAACTTGCTTAGTATTAGTCAACTCTGTGACAAGGGTCACAAGGTTATTTTTGAGTCTTCTCACTGCACCATTGTCGATGCTAATTCACATGAAATCAAATTCATAGGAGTAAGGAGTAACAATACTTACTAGGTTGACTTTGATGAAATTGCTTCTGAAAAATTGTGTTTAGTTGCTAACAAGGCTGAAGATGTCTGGTTGTGGCATCGCTGTCTTAGGCATGCTAGTTTTAATGTCATTAGGAAGCTGAATCGCCATGGCTTAGTTAGAGGTCTTCCTAATTTGAATTTTGAAACTTCAAAAGTATGTGAAGCATGTAATAAGGGAAAACAAACCACAACGTCTTTTAAATGCAAAAACATTGTTTCAACAGAAAAACCCCTTCAATTGTTGCATCTGGATTTATTTGGTCCCACCAGGACTCGCAGTCTTGGAGGGAAGCTTTATGGTTTCATGATTATCGATGATTTCTTGCGATATGCATGGGTTTTGTATCTAGCTAATAAGAGTAATGCATGCAATGAATTCGTTGATTTCTGTGCTGGAGTTCAAAATGAAAAAGGTTATTCAATTCATAAAATTCAAAGTGACCACGAAAGAGAATTTGAAAATCATGAGTTTGATGAATTTTGTAGGAAGCAGGGGTACGAACATCAATTCTCATCACCTAGGACCCCGCAACAGAACGGAGTGGTCGAAAGGAAGAACAGGACGCTCGTGGAGATGGCGCGGGCCATGCTAGCTGAAAATGGTCTTCCACGGTATTTATGGGCAGAGGCAGTGAACACCGCCTGCTACATTACAAATCGAGCAATGGTAAGACCGATCCTTAAGAAAACTCCTTACGAGCTGTACAAAGGTAAGAAACCCAACATATCACACTTTAAGCCATTTGGATCTATTTGTTATATTTTAAACAATGGTAAAGATAATCTTGAAAAATTTGATGCAAAGAGTGATAAAGGGATTTTCCTCGGGTATTCTCTATCATCTAGAGCTTACCGTGTTTATAACACTAGAACACTTGTTGTCGAGGAGAGTCTACATGTTGTTGTTGATGAGTACTCCATGAGAAAATCAAATGATAATGATCATTTCCTCATTACAGGTGAGAGTGATGTTGAGAAAGGAGAGTCAAGCAAACAAGGTGAGGCAGGAGATCAAGATCAAGAAAAAGAGAAAGAAAAAGAGCAAGAACAACAAGAGGAACAAGTACATCCGCCTCTTCCACACCAATGGACCACGCACAAAGGACCATCCGTTGGAGAATGTGATCGGTGGTGTGGATGATGGAGTGAGAACGAGGGCTTCAATGAGGGAAGTTGAAATTTATGATAACTTAGCTTTACTTTCCAACATTGAACCTAAATCTTTAGATGATGCTTTAAATGATAATTCTTGGGTTCTCGCCATGCAAGAAGAACTACACCAATTCTAAAGGAATCGGGTGTGGTTCCTCGTGCCCCGGCCTGATAACCATCCTATAATTAGAACTAAGTGGGTTTTTTGAAACAAACTTAGTGAAGATGGGGTGGTTGTGAGGAATAAGGTAAGGTTGCTAGCCAAGGGCTACTCCCAAGAATTTGGCATTGATTTTGATGAATCCTTCGCTCCTGTGGCTAGATTAGAAGCTGTACGAATTTTACTTGCTTATGCTTGTCACAGGAACATCAAGCTATTTCAAATGGACGTGAAGAGTGCCTTCCTCAATGGAGTGATCAAGGAAGAAGTATACATGGAACAACCGCCGGGCTTTGAAGATGAAGGATTTCCGAACCACGTCTACAAATTGGACAAGGCACTGTATGGATTAAAATAGGCTCCCCGGGCATGGTATGATCGTTTAAGTTCATTTCTTATTGATAATGGCTTCAAACGAGGTAACATAGATAAGACGTTGTTTACAAAGACTTGTGATGAACATGCTTTGATTGTTCAAATTTATGTAGACGACATAATATTTGGAGCCTCAGATTTGAAAATGAATGATGAATTTGCTCAACTCATGCAGGGAGAGTTCGAGATGAGCTTGATGGGTGAGCTAAACTTCTTCTTGGGACATCAAATAAAACAATTGGAAGATGGCATCTTCATCAACCAGAAGGAGTACACACAAGAGATTGTGAAGAAATTTCAATTGAAAACTGCCAAACCATTTGCTACACCCATGTCCACCTCGCTGAAATTGAAAGAAGAGAAAGGTAACAAAATTGATCAAAAACTTTTTAGGGGTATGATAGGCTCATTATTATATCTGACTGCTAGTAGGCCTGACATACATTTTAGTGTCTGTCTCTGTGCAAGATATCAATCTTATCTTAGGGATTCTCATTTGTCAGCCGTGAAAAGAATCTTCAGGTATTTAAATGGAACACTTGACCTTAGTTTGTGGTATCCTAAGAACAACTCTTTTGATTTACATGCTTTCACTGATTTTGATTATGTTGGATGTAAAATGGATCGTAAGAGCACAAGCGGTCACTGTCAGTTTCTAGGAGGCTGCATGGTTTCATGGGCCTCAAAAGAACAACATTGTGTGGCCTTATCAACTGTCGAGGCCGAGTATGTGGCTGCAGGCAGTTGTGCGGTCCAAGTTCTTTGGATCCAACATCAATTGCTTGATTTTGGTTTTTGTTTGAAAAACACTCCCATCATGTGTGATAACACGTCTGCAATAAATCTGTCCAAAAATCCTATCCAACATTCTCGTACCAAACACATTGAGGTTAGACATCATTTCATAAGATATCACATTAATAAAGGTGATTTTGAGATAGTTTTTGTTGATACAAAGAACCAACTTGCAGATATTTTTACAAAACCTTTAAACTCTGATCAGTTTTGTTTTCTTAGGAGAGAATTAGGAGTATGTAGGTTAGATAGTTAAATCTTTTGAGTTGAATTGTACAAACACACTTTACACTTTCTCATAATGAAATTGTTCATACTACTTTATCCTTTGCACATAAGAAGTTTTTCCATAGCGTATACATTTCAAACTTTACTTTTTGTGCATATCACAGTGAATAACAATTTACTTTTCATACATGCTTTTATCTTTTCGCATCCGCATGTACATAAATGCATATACTTCATACTTGTGTGCATGAATGCCATGATTCACAGGTATATAAAATGATGTCAGTGGAAAGGTGGATTACGTCCACCTGGAAGCTTTCATTATGCGTGAGTATGGTCTTCGGACCTACGTTCTCTGCCACGTACCGGTAATCAACATGCTTGAAAATACCATTTTGATATTTGCTTGAGCGTATATAGATTACACACCTTTCAGTTTTGATATCTCCTATGACCTTACTCCCTGGCTAAATAAAATTGCTTTGACGTAGACATGTTGCTACATGGCACATATTAAGGGGGAGATTTTTGTTATAACCGTGCATACACTTAGGGGGAGACATCACAATGAAAAGGTTAATTCATCTCTTACATTCTATGCAATCTCTCACACCATTTGCACTTTTGCGTTAAATGATTCTAACTGATAAGGATTTCACTTATTCCACTCAACACATTTTAGGGCTCTTGATCCCCTACATAGAAAACAGGTGTCTTGTGAGGAAAAAGCTGTCAGCCCCGTCAAAAATTTTAACAAGTGTGATTTGACATCGAGTAAATCAGGAATCCCCCCTAAAATAAAGGAGGAAACTCGCATTGAAAAGTGTACTATCCACATTCTCATAAGTGACGATACTGAGTAACCGGGAAATGCCCCTGAAACAAAGGGCATGACTCGTGTCAAAAGGTTAGTCATCTTGTTATTTAAAAATGAAAATAATCTTGGGGTTGTGAGAAGCTACCAAAAGTTGAGCACGGTGTATGGAAGTGTAGGGAGGAAAAGTTTCTACTTGTGTTCTTTAGAAAATCTGAAAACCCATACTATCTAGATTTCATTGCTCATCCTTCACATAAACATCTAGGGAGTGATTGTGCGAATGTACATCTTGAATCAGTCATATTTCATGAGTCTTGCAGTACCACTTCTTGTAAGCACTACCCTTTTACTATTGCTCATGAAACTCATGTTCTCAGTCTATAGCATATTCCTAACCTGTTCATATAGAACATGCTTGCTACTTTATAGAATAATAAATTCATATGTGCTTGAATGTTCATTCCTTGCTTTTCATGTGCATTTCATTGAGTTAACTGTGCATGTCCGATTTTGCTTCCCTATTTTTCATAATCCCCTCTTTGACTCTGACAAAAAGGGGGAGAAATAAAGTTAGTTTACTGGCATGAGATTTGCTTTTAACTTATTTTGACCAAAAAAGGGGGAGAGATAAAAAGTTGAATGTTCAAAAAATGCTTGTTTTGACAAGGAGGAATTATTCTTTCATGCAAATCTTTGTGATTTTTCAATGAGTTTTATCTTCGTCAAAAAGGGGGAGATCGTAGTGCCCCGGACTGTTTTGACGAAGATAATATGTGAAAAAGTCATGAGTTTAGTTTGTATGATTTGCATTGACATATATTTGATTAATGTGAGCTTTGAATAGCATGTGCCTGAATGAGTCAAGTTCAGTTATATTTCATCTTAAATTAAGTTCTATATGATTGAACCTTGGACCAATCGTGTGTTGGTTGATTTGAGAGCAGCCATGTGAATTTTTATTGATCATTTGGTGCAATAGTTGCCTTTCTTGCTGTTTGAATTTTCATAAAGCTAGACTGCCTCTGATCAATGTGGATGTTACATTGGCAGCTCAGATCTTGCCATAATGTCTGATTGAAGGATAAGTTCTAATTGCTAGATGGAAATCTGGTTGGCTCTCACTTTGGTTGTGCTTCCCATTCTTCAACATGATTTGAAATGGAGTTTGTGATCTGGGTTGGAAATGTAAGAATGCTTCTTCATGTGTAGTAGCAGGACAAATCTTTATTGTGCAGGTTCAAGGTAAGAAGTCTTGGTTTAATTGGATTTCAATGTGGATAGAATGTTATAGATTCAAATCCAGTTTTACACATGGCAATCTCTCTTATAAATGTTTATTTGATAGGTCTTAATGGTTGTTTGAGATTTTGTGGTGCTTCAATTGATTCTATCAAGTTTTCAATCATGTCAGGAAAAGTGTCAACTTTGGAAGTCGACACTTTGTTAACACCTTTCTATTGAGCATTGTTTTTACAAACGCTGACAGAAAGTGTCGACTCCTAGAGTCGACACTTTCTCCAGGGACATGTTGTTTTACGAAGTCAGAAGCCTAGAGAAAAAGTGTCGACTTCAAGAGTCGACACTTACAGGCGAGTCTTGCCATTCTTCGTGCTAGCAGAAGCTTTGTGAAAAGTGTCGACCTCAAGAGTTGACACTTTTCACCATGAATGTTATTTTCTTCTCCAATCAGAACGCTTGGGAAAAAGTGTCGACTCAATGAGTCGACACTTGCTTCCTGTGTGTTGATTTTTTGTGTTCTGGCAGGACACTCGTGTAGCAAGAGTCAACTCTATGAGTCGACACTTGTTCCGAGCGTCCCGATCGTGAATTCCGGATCCGGTTACGAACCCATTTATTTGAGATCCGTTTGCCTTGGTTGATTACCATATTGGCCTTAGGGCATCCACCATCTATTGCAAGTGGTATGAAATGGTTTTTGCAAGGGCTTTTATGTCTTAATGCTTTGTTATCTCTAGAGTAAATATGGCTACCATTTTGTCCGATCGAACACATTCTTTGAGCTTTCTAACGAGTTCATCTTTTCTTGCAGGAGAGGAAAGGGCTTTCGCACACCTTTGGAGGAGAAGGAAGGCAACGCCGAGATCGTTCCCTCACGAGCCCGAGCCAAGATCTAGAGGCCGCAGTTGGCATCCTCTTCATCCACTGCCTCGGGCGCACTAATCTTTAACACCGGCTTCTTCCATCTCTCGGTTCTATCATTCTAGTGCTCCCTTCCCTAATCTCTGTGTTTGGTTGAGGATGTATGGGGAAGATCATGTTGGTTATCATATTTTGAGCTTAGATTTTCATTCTAAGACTGGGCTTTGCATTTTCCATCTTTTTTTGTCTTAAACTATTTTGGAGCTTGCTCCGTGTGTGTGCGGTTTCTCGTCGTCGTGCGAGAACCCATGTGTGTGGGCCGTCGTGCCCATGTGTGTGGTGGTTTGCTGCCGTTGTGCAGCGTTTATAGTGAAATCCTCTCGGGTTGAGAGGGGTGGACGTAGGACGTCACTTGGGTGAGTCCGAACCACCTAAAAACTACTTGTGCCGTGGTTTGCTCTTTGTGGTTGCTTGTTTATATCACCCGTTCATATACGAGTGTGATTCGGTGAGCCGAGTGTTTATCAACTGTCCGCACATTTATCTTCATCCGAGTGATCATAGTCTAGCGTTGTGAAGCTGTGAGTGCTTGCTTGCTGAACATTTAAATATTTAATCAAGCGTGATTTAGTGAGATTCATCATTTTATATTCTCATCTCTGCAGTTTATTGAAAGTGCATTTGTGTTTTTTTCCTATCATTTTAATTAAGTCTAAAACTGTTCTAAAGGGTGGGCAATCAATTCACCCCCCCTCTCGATTGCCTCCTAATGATGAGGACATCACCGGCAATCTCATTTGTTCGAGGATCCCGATGCTCGCCAACTATGCTACATCTTGTTCGCCACTTTATTTCGAGTGATATGATGTAATTTTCATTTTCTTATCATGTACTTTTCCTTTTATTTGAGTCCAATACCTAGGTTAGGTAGCTTTTTACCTAAGTCTTAAGTCATTATGAGTGTTTGATAGGTTAATGGGCCCAATTATATGGGCTAGGCCCACGGGCGCCCCCTTCCCCTTGGTTTAGTGTTAGTAGTCTAAAAGTCAGGGACTTATGTTAAAATTGTGGGATTACTATAAATAGGACCCCAATCCCTCATTTGAGAACTAATGAAATATTGAGTAAAAATTATCCACAAAGGATTGTGCTTCCTTCTCTCTCTCTCTCTCTAACTAAGGGGTGGAGTCCCCTCTCTCTAGCTCTCTCTCTCTCTATCTCTCTCTCTCTAAAGGGGGCGGCCCCCTCTCTCTCTCCTCCCCTCTCTCTCTCCCTTGGGCGCCCTTGCCCCTTCACCTTCCCCCCCTTGCCACCTCATCATCCACATCACCCCAACCCCCCATCTTCCCAAGAGCCTTTAAACTCCCATTTACTCCCACCACTCCCCAAGCAACCTTTCCCCTTCCCCATACAACCTTTCACCTTCCCAAGGGAGAATCCCTTCTCCCAAGCACCCCTTCCCCACCCCAAGGCAACCCTTCCCATTCCCTAGACTTCATTAACCAACCACCATTAACCCCACATTCAAACCAAAGGAGAGATCTCTCCACCCTCTCTCCTTCCCAACCCAAATTCGCAGCTCCCCCACCCTCCACTTGCTAGACCACATCCCAGCCCCCTTTCTGCCCCTCCCACACCTTGAATCACCCCCTAACAGACCCCCACATAGTCCGGTGTCACCCCCACACCCATCCATTCCATTTCCCACCCCATCTACTCCGTCTCCCATCACCTTTCATCACCCTATCCATCTCAGTTCGCAGGCAGCAGTTGGAGCCCGACTTGCAGAACCTGCCTCAAGGTGATTCGGTGTCGTCTGGAAGCGTACCATACATCGACGGAAAGGTCGTCAAGATAGCTTCGCATCAGAGGTGGTCTCATCGGCATCCGATATCCCTGCTATCCGGAGGGTTTGTTCTCGTCCGACTGCGCAACCGGGACCTGAACCAGGACCAGAGCGACAGTGCAGAAGCTTCCACGGTCTCATCCTTCCGTTCCAAGGCACGCCACTTGGCCAGGTCGAAGATCCACCAGTCCTCTGTCCAACACAGCAAGCGGGACCTCGTTCGGAGTCCGGGACTGTCCGTTCCGAATTTTCTCCCCCAGGTGCACTGAACAGGCCACTCAGGACCTGTCCAGACCCCTTGTCACTCAACGGGCTCTCCCTCTCTGCCCCGACATCGTCTGGTGTCCCCCCTGGCTGCTGCTCGAAGAAGACTCGTCCACGGTCATACTCATCTTGGTCCAACTGCGTTTCGACATCGGGAGCGGGCGTGGTGACTACTTCCACCTGCTGCTGCACCCTGGGACCAGTCCGAACCAGAGCACTGGGATCCTGTTCCAGAGCTCGCCCCAGCCAGTGACGACATCAGGACCACCCACAAAAATTCACAGGCGTTCTTGGGTCTGTCAGCGACATTTCAGCAGCCGTTTCGTCGAATTCTGAGATCGGTGGAGTGCGTGGTGTCATCTACATCGACTTCCTGTCCGGTTATTCCAGAACGGGCAGATCTTTCGGTGCTAGCTTAGTTAACCTCCCATCCCCGCCTGGCCGGCTTAGCGCCCCTCCCTGTGTGGAGGTAGTGTTTGGTGTAAGCCCATTCCCCCACCTCGAGATCCACTCTCCTGCGTGGGGCGTAGTTTTGTACTAGTAGGTCTTCGGCTGAAGCATCATCGGCGCGGCGTGCGGGTAGCCCACGCTTCCCCGCTCGCCCTCGTCTCCGACCGGGATCGGTGTCTTCACACCGATCAGGTGAGCTTTGAGCCCCCATCCTATGCTGCATTCACTATTGCTTAGCTTAGTATTATCTCTAGTTACGCCGTCGGCAGTGAGAGAGTGCTCGTCCCAACATTCCGTCTAATCGAGTGCCACCGCGGGTGAGTTGTGAGAGTGTCATTACATCCCACGCCCTCGGCGTACCGGCCGCCCTTGAAATTGGGCATCCCAGGCCCATTGGGGTCCATCCCTAGCTGGCCATATCCTTGGAACCTCGAGGTCAAACCTCAGACCCTCACCCCGTTGAGGTTCTCCGCACCCCGGGGGTATGATGAGGACATCGCCGGCAATCTCATTTGTTCGAGGATCCCCATGCTCGCCAACTATGCTACATCTTGTTCGCCACTTTATTTCGAGTCATATGATGTAATTTTCATTTTCTTATCATATATTTTTCCTTTTATTTGAGTCCAATACCTAGGTTAGGTAGCTTTTTACCTAAGTCTTAAGTCATTATGAGTGTTTGATAGGTTAATGGGCCCAATTATATGGGCTAGGCCAAGGGGCGCCCCCTTCCCCTTGGTTTAGTGTTAGTAGTGCAAAAGTCAGGGACTTATGTTAAAATTGTGGGATTCCTATAAATAGGACCCCAATCCCTCATTTGAGAACTAATGAAATATTGAGTAAAAATTATCCACAAAGGATTGTGCTTCCCTCTCTCTCTCTCTCTCTCTCTCTCTCTCTCTCTCTCTCTAAGGGGTGGATTCCCCTCTCTCTAGCTCTCTCTCTCTCTATCTCTCTCTATCTCTAAAGGGGGCGGCCCCCTCTCTCTCTCCTCCCCTCTCTCTCTCCCTTGGGCGCCCTTGCCCCTTCACCTTCCCCCCTTGCCACCTCATCATCAACATCACCCCAACCCCCCATCTTCCCAAGAGCCTTTAAACTCCCATTTACTCCCACCACTCCCCAAGCAACCTTTCCCCTTCCCCATACAACCTTTCACCTTCCCAAGGGAGAATCCCTTCTCCCAAGCACCCCTTCCTCTCCCCAAGGCAACCCTTCCCATTCCCTAGACTTCATTAACCAACAACCATTAACCCCACATTCAAACCAAAGGAGAGATCCCTCCACGCTCTCTCCTTCGCAACCCAAATTCGCAGCTCCCCCTCCCTCCACTTGCTAGACCACATCCCAGCCCCCTTTCTGCCCCTCCCACACCTTGAATCACCCCCTAACAGACCCCCACATAGTCAGGTGTCACCCCCACACCCATCCACCCCATTTCCCACCCCATCTACTCCGTCTCCCATCACCTTTCATCACCCTATCCATCTCAGTTCGCAGGCAGCAGTTGGAGCCCGACTTGCAGAACCTTCCCCGAGGACATTCGGCGTATTCTAGAGGCGTACCATACATCGATGGAAAGGTCGTCAAGATAGCTTCACATCCGAGGTGGTCTCGCCGGCATCCGACATCCCTGCTGTCCGGAGGGTTCGTTCTCGTTCGACTGCGCAACTGGGACCTGAACCAGGACCAGAGCTGCAGTGCAGAAGCTTTCACGGTCTCATCCTTTCATTCCAAGGCACGCCGCTTGTCCGGGTCGAAGATACACCAGTCCTCTGTCCAACACAGCAAGCGGGACCTCATTCGGAGTCTGGGACTGCCTGTTCCGAATTTTCTCCCCCAGGTGCGCTGAACAGGCCACTCAGGACCTGTGCAGACCCCTTGTCACTCAACGGGCTCTCCCTCTCTGCCCCGACATCGTCTGTGTCCCCCCTGGATGCTGCTCGAAGAAGACTCATCCACGGTCATACTCATATTGGTCCCGCTGTGTTTCGACATCGGGAGCGGGCGTGGTGACTACTTCCACCTGCTGCTTCACCCTGGAACCAATCCGAACCAGAGCGCCAGGATCCTATTCCAGAGCTCGCCCCAGCCGGTGACGATGTTGGGACCACCCACAAAAATTCACAGGCGTTCTTGGGTCTGTCAGCGACGTTTCAGGGCCAGTTTCGTCAAATTATGAGTTAGGTGGAGTGCATGGTGTCATCTACATCGACTTCCTATCCGGTTATTCCAGAACAGGCAGATCGTTCGGCGCTAGCTTAGTTAACCTCCCCTCCCCGCCTGGCCGGCTTAGCGCCCCTCCCTGTGTGGAGGTAGTGTTTGGTGTAAGCCCATTCCCCCATCCCGAGATCCACCTGTGGATGGGCATAAATCCCACACAATCACAAGAGAATAAATTATGTGAAAAACATTGGGAGGATAATGATGATTAATACATAAATAGGGGGGGAGAAAAAGCTTGCACGTGGTGCAAATATAGAGATTGTGATCGCCAGAGGGGTTACCTCAATAATAGTAAAAAAAGAGATCGCGAATACCTGGTGAAGATTGGAACGCGGGACGATGTGAAGTCGCTTCCTCCTTCTTCCATCGGCCGGCCGATGAGAAGGGTTCTCCTTTTGATTACCTTGCAAAAAAGATAATGAAACAAAGTAAAAGATGGGATTCAGCCAACGTGCAGTAGTATCAACCCAAATAAAACATGTGATGATGAAAAGAAATCAACATGCGCACCTTATTATTTTGGTTTTTAAAACCCCTAAAGAGGAATGAGGGAGAGAGGAGATATGTGATACATCTAATGCAAACGTGAAAAGGAAGAGAAATACTGACGATGGAATTATGCAGACGCAGAAGAAGGAAACAGTGGATGAAGACAAATCAACACAAACAAAAGCAAGCCCTGCTGTCCCTGTCGACAGTAAAGGGAACCAATAAGACACGGTTGACCGGATGAAGAAGGAATAGAGGAAGCTGAAGTCCTCCTATAGAGCACACGACAGTAAGGAAGCAGAGGAAGCCGTCAATCCTCTCAACCTCTTGAACGTTTCTAATCTCTTCAATCTCTGAAAACGTCAACCTCTGCCTCGATCGACCAGATCATGATTTTATAGGATTTCAGTGGAAGATAAGCTCGAGTTTGGTAAGATAAGGATAGGCAATGTTCAAAGAAGGCAGGACTCTACCTCCAATTCGAGCAAGGAGACTATTGAGGCAGGACTCTATTCAGGAAAGAGGAGTTAAAGCAGGACACGAAAGGTGAAACACGACCTTGCAAAGGGCGTCAAATAAGAATTGACGACCTACATCAAGACGTTACTCAAAACACGACCTCTAGCAAGGGCGTCACTTCTTGGATTTAATTTTGGCAATAAAACTTACTTTATTTGAAAATTATGAGAACACGCCTAATATTAAGGCGTTAATTTAAAACACGCCCTGAGGAAGGACGTTAACCAATAATTGACTTGATTTTGCATTTACTTTAAAACCGGATAATACCAGGAATTGACGCCCTGACATTTAGTCGTCCTTTCTTGAGAAAACGCCCTAGATAAGGTCGCTATTTAGATAACGCCCCTCTTCAGGTCGCGAATCACAAAAATAATACAATAATGCAACGGAAAACCCACAAAAAATAGAAAAACTTTATATTATGGGAATATTGAAGTTCACTTTGGGGCGTCATCATAGTGACATGAGATTTAATCAACAAAGTGTCATTTTTGGCGTGTCTACAGCTGCCCCGCCTTGGCGTCTGCTTTGGAAGGGAGTGAGACGAAATGGAGTGAAAGTGCAACAAATGAAATGAAGTGGAATGAACTGATAAGTAGATGCCAAGGTGTGATGTGACACGCCTCAGACACTAAGCAATGGAAATCTTTCCAAGATTCTGAATGAAACAACTCCGAATGATCCCAAGGAAGCATCAATTTGCTGGATAAAGGAGTCTAAGTAAAATGTAAGGCAAAAGGTGTGCGCGCGGGCACGATAGGGAAAGACCATTGGAGAGCGGTTACCAGCCAACGTGGATGTGCTACAACCAAGGTAGATTTGTAGAAAAATAAAGAGAATTGAGATGGAGATCCAACAAAGGGACATTTTCAAGGAATCAGCCTGAGCGGCTTCAGATAGAAAAAAGTACTTGATTTGGAATGGAATATCTCATGTCAACTCAATCAAGAGCGAGTGACCTTCATTATTGCCATAATATGAAAATTTTCAACATGAAAAACTCAATGTCCTATATGATGCATGCTGGGCTAAAAGAAAAGAATAAAACAAACTAAAAATAGAAAATAATCAAGGATAATATTGCTAAGTCATCTAGATTTAGTCAAGAATCCAGGTTTCTGAGCCAACACTAAGCCGAAGCTCGTTTGTCCGCGCATCAACTCAGAAAGTGGAACCATCGTCCCAAACCTTCAACGACTCAACGGCCTATCCGTGTGACCAAGACTCTCCTGGAATTATCACTGTTTTTGATGAAGGGGAACTCAAATTCCAGGTTCATCAGAACCACAAGGTCCTTGATATGCTATAATAGCGTAGATACCATATAGTAATAATGCTTACAACGAACAAATACAAAATGACAAGCGCAATGTTCAACGATGAGCAACCCAGGTGTCTTGAAACCTGTACTTTCCTGCACTTGGAATTCATTAGTCTTCACAATTTCAATATCAATAACCTTCAATTCAACGTAGAACATGATCATAAGTGCTAAATAAAATAGAATTCCAATGAAATAAGAGCACTTAAGTTCATCAAAGCACACAGGAAGAAACCCATAAGCTTACAAAACACGCCTTAAGTCATGGCGTCAAAATTATGAAACACGCCTTATTGTGAGGGCGTCTAAAAGAGAAACACGCCCTTCATCAAGGCGTGAAATTCATCGATATTTCAAGAAGAAAACGCCCCTGTCAAGGGCGTTACACAAAACACGACCTCAGAAAGGTCGTCAATTCAACAATTGACGCCCTAACAAACGGCGTTAATTAAGCAAACTTCCGTTTCCGAACCGGAAGCCAAACCAAATCCTAATACCCATCAACCTTCTAACTCCGAACAACCTAATCGTTATAAAAAGGCAGGCACTTCCTTAGATTTACCCAAATCAAACTCTTCTAAACCTCTGCAGTCGGCTCTGTCTTGCTGTTCGTTCTTCTCCTGCAGGCACTTGCCCGAGCTCTTTCCTGCGAACTGAAGATGGACCGGGCAATGAAGAAATCCAAGACCTCGACTCCCAGGTTGACTGAAATTAATGGGCATATTAGCAGCAGAATCGCATCTAACCAGGTATGTCGCTTTCATATCTTCAATCTTCTCTACACATATATCTTCCTCTGTATCGAACCACTGCTACTTCATACATCTTAACTGTTCTGCCTCCCGTTTCTTTCTTCTTCTTCACAGGAATACCCAATTATCCCAGGAGCTAGGAGATATATGAAAATCAAGTGGTTACCCCTCATCCTTTCCAAATTTTCCTCTGACATGAGAGTATACCTAGCAAGATGGCATCTCTTAGGCTTAATAACCCATGCCAAGCACTATGACCAAATTCACTTAGATTGGGCTGCCATAGGAGCATTGATTGAACTTTGGCACCCTTCCACTCATACCTTTCTCTTCTCGACATTTGAAGCCACCCTCTTATTGGAAGAACTAGAGTTGATCTTGGGCTTAAAGCGGATGAAACAAGGGGATGAACAAAAGATGGCCATCATGCCAAGGCCAATCTCCTCTCATGAATTGCTAACCTCATTGATATCTAGCCCAAACATAGTGAACCAAATCAAGGTCACTAAAGGAATCAACCTCTTGAAGCTCGCCTCATGGGTGTACAAGAGAGCGGATCAAGCTAAGGAAGAGGAGGAGATAGAAAAGATAGCAAAGGCCTTCGTGGTGTGCTTAGCAGGAGCACTCTTGTTTCCATCCACGGAGGACTTTCTAGAGGAGGCCCAATTGAGCGCGGTGGTGAGCTTATGGGACGGAGATAGAGTTGGACCGGCTATTCTAGCCTATCTCTATAGCGGGCTCACTTCGGCGGCCATGGGAAGACCCATATATGGATGCATGCTAGCATTTTCTAGTTGGATAGATCTCCATTTCAAATTCGATCCATGTAATGAGGCCCAACAAACCTCAAGAATTTTCTCAAAAAGCCCACTCTCTTATATGACCGGTTCACTTGGGATAAGCAATAGAGTGACGAACCGGATTCCTCAAATCAAGAAGAGAGCGGAATGGAGAGAGCACCTCAAAGTAATGCCAAAGAATCTCTTCACTTGTGCCCCGGGAATACTCAAGACTCAAGAGCTCCGTGCAAGATTCTCTCCCGGGACGGACCTTCGACTCATAGGCGCTTCAGAATTCATCTTGTATAACTCACACCGGTGCCTTCCTCAACTCGGGCTTCCACGGCGAGTATTCGAGGACCCATCTCACCTTCCTCCAATCAAGACACGGGACCTTGGTAACAATGAAGATGGAGAAGAATGCACAACTATTCAAGCTCTGTGGAAAATCAATAAGGTTCATCAACCTGTGGAAAACTTAGAAGAAGACAGAGAACAGTGGAAGTCTTATGTAATAGCCCTGAGAAAATTGAGGCCCAAAATGGCTCATTAAGCATTGTAATCTTTTTCTTCCAATAAATCAATGATATTCCCTTTGATTGAGCCATCTTACTGTGTTTCTGAATAACTCTTCCAACGTTCTGTGATTCTGTTGCAAATAACGCCTCAAGCAATGTCGTTAATTCTATAAACGACGCCCCAGCACAGGTCGTCTTCCATGATTGATCGCTCATAACTGACGCCTTCACCAATGGGCGTTAACTGAAAAACGTCCTAGGACAAGGCGTTAATTCGATTCATATTCCAAAATATATTCGTTGAAATTCCAAAAGTAACGCCTTCAGCAAAGCCACGTTTCATATAAATAACGCCTCAATCGTAGTCGTTACTCAAAAACAGTAATGATTATTCCCATCAAATCAATCAATCGCCATTAAATGCGTCTGACGACGGTTATCATTCCCCATGCAAACAAAAATAACGCCTTAATAAATGTCGTCAATTATCAAGAAACGTCCTTGTTTCAGTCGTTGATTCCACAAGACGCGGCCTTCCTTAAGTCGTTAATTCTTTTTGACCGTTCGACTTAACTTTCCCTCCTTTCTTCTTCTTCCTCCGTTCTCTTTCCCTCTTTCTCTCTTCTTCTGCAACCCTAACCGAGAACCCCCTCCCCCAATCTCTCTCATTCTCTCCTCTCTCATCCTAGCCCTAAGCTATGGCCGGTGGCGCACCCAAACGGCAGCGGGTCTCGGCTCCGGAGGTGGTTGACTTGGGCGAGGACGAGCCCGCCCATGCCGGCGAAGATAACACCATGGAGGAAGCTCCAATGGCGGCCGAGGAAGAACAGGCCGTGGCGGCCGGCGACGAGGCCGAAGGAGGCCAAGAGGCCCACGAAGGGGGTGAAGAAGATGAAGGCAATGAAGAAGGACAAGACGAGGAAGAAGAAGAAAGAAATGAAGAAGATCAATCGAGGGCCATCGTCCCCCGCCCCGGCCAACTCCGGCGGCCACGTCATCCACGCCCCCAACCGGCAGAGCCAAAGCACAAGAAGGTAGGCCCCCAAACCCTATTCCCATTTTTTTTATTTTTATTATTATTCCTGTAATTTCCATAGCTCTCGGGGTATAAACCCTGCAACCCAGAAAGAAGACGCCCTCAGGGGCGTCACGTTTCAGAAATGAAACGCCCAACTCAAGGGCGTTAATTAAATTATTTCCCTGAAAAATAATTAACCCCATGAGAACACGCCCTGCCTCATGTCGCCCATTTAAATTTATCATTTTTGATATCATGCTGTTAATTTCCGTTAATTCCCATGCTTTAATTATTTTTCATGAATTATTCGCATGCTGTTATTTTTATTTTATTTTCTGAAAAACTTGAAAACAGTGCCCACCTACCAGGGCGTTAATTCAACAATAGACGACCAAACCAGCGGTCATCCATTCATTAATTCCTGATTAAATTAACGGACCCATTTGGAAAACGCCTCACCCAAGGGCGTGACTTAAAATATTTTCTAAGAATTTCAGAAATTAACCGTAGAACCACGCCCAACACAGAGGCGTTTCATAGATAACAGCGACCTATGATAGGTCGCAAATTCAAAACACACTTAGAACCACGCCCTCCTCAGGGGCGCTAATTCAACAAACCACGACCTGAGGATGGTCGTTAATTAAATCAAACATCAACAATTCAAACCAAGGCAATTAAGTGAATTTTATCAAGAATAATTGAACAATTAAACCAAAATTTCTTTTCTTTATGCGTGCAGGGGTTGATGAGGACACGGATCTCCTGGGTCATGGTCCGGGCAGCATACTACGGCCTCCCCGAGTTCCAGAGAGCGAGGGTAGATGCTATGGGGTTCGGGGCCTTCCTTAGCATAGAGCCAGTCAGACCCGACCTACCACTTATCCAGGTTCTACGGGAGAGATGGGATAGGACTAGCCGGGCATTCTTGATGCCATGGGGGCATATGATTCCCACCCTAGAGGATGTGGCTAGGATCACCGGGTTGAGGGTAGACGGTGAGGCTGTGAGCGGGATTACCTACCCTGACTACACTGAGTTCGCCCAGAGATTGCTAGGGCTAGAGATGGTCTATGAGACGCCTAGCGAGTGTAGGACGATCTTCCGCACCGACCTCACTACAGTGATGGGTTTAGGGAATGCTAGGCACAGGTCAGGAGAGACCCTAGAGCAGTTTTCACAGAGGCTGATAGACGGGGCTAGGGCAGTGTACTGCCAGGACCCAGCCGACAGGGAGAGAGCGGACCTAGACTTGAGGAGGTTCTTGCTACTGCTACTGGGGAGGCTATTGCTCGGTACAAAGGGCGACGTCATCAACTGCCGCTTTCTAGGGATACTCGAGGACCTGGAGGCAGTTGGCAGCTACGCCTGGGGAGCGGCTCTGCTGGCGCACATGATGGCCGACCTGTCCACAGGGACAGGGCGAGAGACGACCGTCAGTGGCTTCTCACCTTTTCTTCAGGTATGCATTTTTCATTTTTTCTTTCTTTTATGTATATTTTTATATGCGTGTGAATGCCTAACTAATGCAATGCATGGATGCAGGTTTGGAGTCACCTCTACATGCCGATGGGGCGCGTTGACCCACGGCCTGGGAATGAGGGAGCTTTCCCTCTAGCACGGCGCTGGGTGCCGATCGTCTTCGGCGCCCCACTCGGCTACGAGTTGTGGGTTCTACGGAGAGAGCTCCGCGACTTCCCTCCCTCGCTGGTGTGTATGAATGCTATGCATCTTTCTTTTGCTTTTTATTTTGAATTTATGATGATGACGATGAAATGATGATATGTATGTTTATGAATGCAGGTGCAGTGGAGACCCTATGAGGGGATGACAGACGAGGGCCAACCTTGGGTCGTAGCGGGCCGACCTCGCTTTGAGCGTGAGCTTTGGGTTCACTGCTTGAGCGAGATTGAGCCGTTACGGCTTAGGTTGGTGATGAGGACGCTGGGCCTCCACCAGGAGTGGATTGAGGTAGGCGAGCCGCGGGGCATCGGGAAGAAGACGCGCGGTCGTACAAAGGCGACCGACTGGAGGGTACGATTCGAGGAGCAGCATGCCGACTGGCAGCGTGGCGGGACCAGAGTCACCTCTCGCGCGATTGACAGCTCCGAGTACCTCCGACGCTATTGGGAGGTATACGCCGGCCGACCCCAGATGAGGGTCTTAGGGGCATGTATGAATGCACTTATTTCTAAATTAAATGCAAATGCTTATGTGACTATTATGTGACTAACATGTGATGGATGTAGGACGCGCGGGACATAGCGGCGATAGATGCCCAAGCCCACCTACACAGCCTGGAGGACCAGCTGGCCGCCACACGGGCAGACCTAGAGACCCTGGTGAGTGTTTAAATTATTTCTATATGCAAATGTATTTTGTTTTTGTTGAATTATTGATGATTAGCCATTGACGATCTCAATGAATGCAGCGTGCCCAGCAGGGAGCAGTGAGGAGAGACCCAGGGGAGGCCTCCAGCTCGAGAGGGCCCAGTGCAGAGGTGACTGCACTGGCAGAGCAGCTAGCGGGAGCAGTGGCACGAGTCGAGGCAGCAGAGCGCGACCTCGCTTCACGGGTAAATTCCAAAACACCAATCCATTCAAATATTGATTATATAATTGTGCACTGATGAAATTCATTTTACAGACTGAGGAGCTTCGAGCCGCTCTTACCTGCGTTGACGAGGGCTTCCGCGCGACGAGCGTACAGGTGAGAGGTTCAATTATACATTGCTTGAATTGCTAGATTATTGAATTTAATTGTGGAATTGATGACTTGTTTACCTGTTTGCAGGTGACACAGCTTCAGGCAGTACGTACCGAGTTGGCGATCTGTGATCAGCGGATCTCAGAGCTTGAGAGGTCCCTAAGGCGACGAGAGGAGCTTCCTCAGGACGTGGCCGAGCTACGCGTGGCGCTTGAGCTGGAGAGACGGGAGCGTGCCCGGGACCGCGAGGAGCGTGCTCGTGAGCGGGAGGAGCACCAGGCGGAGCGTGCCCGGTTCCAGGAGGAGGTGGCGGCACGTGAGCGAGAGCTAGCGGATTCGAGGACCCAGTTGATCCTTTCCCAGGAGCGGCTGCGAGTGTCCGAGGAGCGTCTCCAGCGAGGACGCGAACGAGCGCGGGCTGCGGGGTACTCCTTCACCAGCTCCACCTTCGTGGCGGGTTCTTCCCTCCGAGAGAGGAGCGAGGCAGGGGGACACGTTCGGGTTCCGGCTTCTTCACGGGGGCCCATGCCTCCTCCACCAGTACCAGCTCGGGACGGTGAGGAGGAGGTTGAGAGTAGGAGAGAGGAGGGTGGAGGCGAGAGGTGAGAGACTTACTTGTACTCCTCCACCCTCACACCTGTACATGATAGCCATGAGATATATATATAGATCGAGATTTTTGTTACCTGAGCACTTTGTGTGACTGTGACCTCGTGTTTGTGTACCTTCTTCTTTCCACGTTCTTCATGTTTGCTTTACTTTGCCCTGTACCTGCAGCTGTGGTTTTTATTTGAACAAAACAGGTTAATTCATCTGTTCGACTTGGCCCCTTGCCCAATAAGCAAGGGGTGGCAATATTTTGACCTTAATGACGGGTCAAGGGGCCAAGCCTTTAATCAAGATAAGGCAAAATGAAATAGTTGATAACGGGAGATGCATCATGCAAGGCACACATATGCAAACCATAAATAAAAGATGCCCATGCAAAAGAATGCAAGCATACTTGGAGAATGCATTTTTTTTCACTCATTTATTATTTATTATTTCTCTTTTTTTTATTTTTTTCTAAAAAACGCGCCTTCGAATAGGTCGTTATTCACATAAAAGACGCCCTATAAGACGGCGTGAATTTGAAAAGTGAATTTGATTTTTGAGAAAGTGACGACCTGCGCAGGTACGTTATTTGGAAAGAGACGACCTAAACAAAGACGTTAATTAAATAAAAAGCGCCTTAGCCAAAGGCGTTAATTAAATTATTGCTGCAAAATAAGGTTGTCAAGGCTATCAAAACCACAGGTCTTACACGGTCACCATCTAAAATTCATTAACCTTTCTTGAGTAATTAAAAGGGGGTCGACGTGCTTATAGTTGACCTGTATTCGAGATTTCGCACAGTGCAATTTCTTTAGTCCGTCTTTAACCATCCTGCGAGTTCGTGATTTTACCACATAGAAAGGATGGAAGAAAATATAAGGGAAGCCCATAGGGGATTCTGAGATGCTCAAGGCAAAGTTACCTCCCCTACCCTATGCCTGTTGGGGTTCGGTCTTTGGCGTAGGGAAATTGTTGCCTTTTGCCCTTGTTATATTGCATGCATACGCCCAAGGTTTTCCTTGCGGGGACTTTACCCTCTTGACATGCTTTTCTTTTCATAACTTGACTTTCACTTTGGAATTGATTTGCATTGATGAAAATAAACCTAATTGTACTTAGGCTTTTATGGCATTTGTTCCCTTTTGGGCCCTGACTTCCACCTACTAGGGCGGTGGATAGGCTTGACGCATCTGCCTTGAGGTCTCCCTTCCTCCCTTATGGGCCGAAGAAGAAGAGAACGGGTATTGTCTTTCACTTTTAGTCAGGTTTTTGACTTTTCGTCAGATTTTGCACTGCTTGATCTCAAGAATAAAGCGTGTAGTGTGTGTGGGAGTCAACCCCCTTTTAAGTTAGCAAGACTGATGAATGAATTCTGAATTTTGACCTTTCGGACATTGATCCTTCGTGTGCCATGGCACCAATTTTGATCTCTTTTGATTTTGAAGAATTTCAATTTCTTTTGAAGATTTTGAATCAATTTTTTTTTTGTATTTTGAGTATATTTAGATTTTTGTTGAATCAAGGGTAGTATTTCTTAAGATACAAACCATTCCAAGGGTGAGTTAACTCTTCCCCTTCAGCATTAACCAGTTTATAAGCATTGCCAGGATAAACGTCCTTTATGATAAACGGTCCTTCCCAATTGGGTTGGAGTTTTGAGCGAGGGCCACCCGGCTTTACAAAAATTCTTTTGATTACCATCTCACCGGTTTTAAATTTTCTCTCAATTACTTTCTTTTGATAAAAACGTGAAAGCCTGTTTTGGTAAACGCGCGCATGCTCAGCGACGACCAGACGCTTCTCATCGAGGAGTTCCAACTGGGCAAGGAGTGAATCACGACGTTCATTAATAGAGAGCTCCTTATCCAATTGCACTCGCAGAGAGGGAATAAGAATCTCATAAGGGACTACTGCCTCCATTCCATAAGTAAGGGTGAAAGGGGTTTGCCCAGTGGGGGTGCGAATGGAAGTGCGATAGGCCCAAAGAGCTTCAACTAGCTTGTCTGACCAGTCCGAAAATTTATTAGCCTCACACGTTTTCTTAACAATTTTGATCAAAGTTTTATTAGTTGCTTCTGCTTGGCCATTGCCCTGCGGATAATAGGGAGAAGAATGATGCAATGCAATGTTATACATGTTGCAGAGATCCTTGATTTCCTGAGAGATAAATTGAGGTCCATTGTCGGTGACGATGGTGCTCGGGATGCCGAACCTTGTGATGATATTCTTCATTATGAATTTGCAGACTGTTGACGCTTTAATCTCCACGTAAGCTTCTGCTTCCGCCCACTTGGTGAAGTACTCCGTTGCCGTGAGGATGAATGATTTTTGCTTGGTCAGGAGGTTCGAATCACCAAGAGGTCCAATGATATCAAAAGCTCACATGGGAAAAGGCCATGGGGAGGACGTAGGATGGAGTGAAGAAGCAGGAGAATGAATTTTGTCGGCGTGCAGTTGGCACTTAACACACCTTCGAACATAGATGGAACAATCCTCTTCTAGAGTGGGCCAATAGAATCCTAGCCTAAGGATCTTCTTAGCTAGCATCTGGCTATTCACATGACCACCACACACTCCAGAATGTGCCTCTTCCACAACTTTCCATGATTCATCATCATCGAGGCATCTTAATAAAACACCGGTGAGCCCTCTTCTGTAGAGCACACCTCCAACCAGAACATAACGTTGAGCCACTCTTCTAATTGCTTTCTTCTCTTCAGCAGTGGCTTCCTCGGGATAGGACTGATCATTACAATATCTGGCAATCTCATAATACCAAGGCTTCTCTTCGTCAGTCAATTCTTCTTCCCAGTTTAAAAGCATGACCTCCTTTCCTTTAAGAGATTCCTTCTGTTTAACCTTCTCGAGCACCTGATCCCTAATATCAAGGAATGCGTGATCCTTAATAGCTGGGGTGTCACGCTGATGAATCAGGGGAACATGAAAATCACGCTCAGGAGGGAAAACTAAAGCGAAAGCTTACGAAGCAAGAGCGTCAACCAAGATGTTCTGACTACGCGGGACATGGACGAAGATCAATTTAGTGAAGAGTTTGGCATAAGCTGAAGCGAGTTCCTGGTAGGGTTTGAGCTTAGGATTGATAGTGCGGCACTTGACAAGCACCTGGCGTAGAATAAGCTGACTATCACTCACAATCCTCAAATGGGTGACACCATATCGATGAGCGGTTTGAAGACCGGCCAAAAGAGCTTCATACTCAGCTATGTTATTGGTGACGGGGAAAGTGAGCCGAGCAGCAAATGGAATGGTGACCCCTTCTGGTGTTAAAAGAACCATGCCGATCCCTCTTCCTTGAGAATTTAGAGCTCCATCAAAATGTAACGTCCACATAGGATCGTGGGGTTGATTAATGGACATTAATTCTTCATCTGGGAACTCCGAATTGACAGGATCAAAACGGGGGAGAGGGTGATGAGCAAGGTGTTCGGCAATGGCGTAGCCTTTGATAGCTTTCTGTTGAATGTCAGTGATATCAAATTGAGAAAGGAAACTTTGCCAGCGTGCTAATCGATCAGTGAGGACAGATTTTTCAAGGAGGAATTTAATCGGATTCATGCGAGCAATGAGGTGAACCTCATGAGCTAAGAAATAATGTTTTAACTTCTAAACTACCCAAACCAAAGCTGCACAAGTCTTCTCCATGGCTGAGTACCTCTGCTCACAGGGGTTAAGAAGCTTAGACAAGTAGTATGCTGCCCTCTCCTTACTTTCTTCATCCACTTGAGCTAAGACAGCACCTACGGAGTCATCCAGGACTGAAACATAGAGAATGAGAGGTTTGCCTAGAATTGGCGGCCTCAGGACAGGAGGATTGGCCAAATAACCCTTCAATCCGTCAAAGGCTGCCTGACACTTGTCATCCCAATTAAACTTGACTCCCGGCTTAGTAAGCTCGTAGAACGGCCTACACCTCTGTGAATGCTGGGAGATGAAGCGGCGAATAAATTGCAACCTCCCGATTAATCCTCGAACTTCCTTCAAATTCTTGGGAGGAGGCATATCTCTGATGGCCTTTGCCTTGTTGGGATCAACTTCAATTCTCCTCTTGCTAACAATAAAACCAAGCAATTTCCCTGAAGAAACGCCAAATACGCACTTTTTGGGGTTCATTTTCAATTGATATTCTCGTGATCTCTGTAAAACCTTAGCCAGAACCCCAGGATGCTCAATCCTTGTCCTTGATTTTACAACCAGATCATCCACATACACCTCAATATAAATATGAATCATGTCATGAAAAATTACCATCATAGCCCTTTGGTAGGTGGCTCCAGCATTCTTAAGTCCAAAAGGCATGACCACATAACAATATGTGCCCCACGGTGTAGTGAATGATGTTTTCTCTTGATCATCTTCAGACAGACGAATTTTATTGTAACCTGAAAAGCCATCCATAAATGAAAGAGTCTCAAATCCTGCCGTGTTATCAATTAGAACATCAATATGAGGGAGGGGGAAGTCATCTTTAGGACACGCCCGGTTGAGGTCCCGGAAGTCTATGCAAATCTGAACTTTCCCATCTTTCTTCATAACCGGGACAATGTTAGCCACCCAATTGGGGTAGAGGACAACTCTAACAAATCTAGCCTTGTGAAGTTTATCGACCTCTTCTTTCATCTTTAAAGCCATGCTAGGGTGGAAACGCCTCAACCGTTGTTTGATCGGAACAGACCCTGGCTTAAGTGTAAGACGATGTTCAACGAGCGCAGGGTCTAATCCCGGCATATCTTCATAACTCCATGCAAACGTGCCCTTGTATTCTTGAAGAACTAAAATGAGCGCCTCCTCCTCGGAAGGCGGCAAATTCTGGCTAATGAGGACAATCCTAGGGTCTTCCTCGGTACCCAGATTAATTTCTTTGGTAGGTTCTTCTACGGAGGTTGATGGTTCGTCGAATCTTCTCATACCACTAGCAAAAGCATCAATCTCGTCCTCATATTCTTCGTAACTTTCATCCCCCTCTTCAATAGAGTCTTCATCATTCATGATTTCATAAACGCCCAAACCCTCATAGGAAGCAACAGCATCTTCAAATTCTAACTCCGACAGGATAATTGGATTTTCCACAAACTCAGGGATTGCTAAACAAGCTTGGCATCTGATAGCCAACTCCAACAAAAATCTGCGAGGAATCTCCTTACCCTTGGATCTCTTATGTGAATCTACCCCATGAATTTTATTAGAAGAAGAGGAAGAAGAGGAGGAGCAACTAGCTTGATCAGAAAGAAAAGAAGGGGGTGAAAAAGTGGATACAAAAGGTGATACAGAAGAAGATCCCTCGCCGGAGGGGGAAAAGAGATCTATCAAGGAATCTTGAAAGAGCGGTCCCTGGGTCGGGACGCACTCGGGAGAGAAATAGGAGGTCTCCTCAACAGAGATGGAGGATTGGAAAGTTGGAAAATCGGCGTTTTTTTTTCTTTTTTATCTTTTTCTTCATTTTTATTTTCTTTTTCAAGGAGAAAGCAGTGTGATGGGAGAATAGCAGGAGGAGTGGAATTTGCAAGTTTAGAGAAAGATTTAATCAATGATGGCCCTTGGGGGGGCGAGATGGAGATTTTGGAAAATTGCTCGAGGAGTGAAGGAGGAATCGGGAGAGAAACTTGGATTGAATCAGGAGACAAGTTGATTGTAATCGGTGGTGGTCGTGGCACGTGACCAAACCAACGGGAATATAAAGAAGCAAGAAAAGATGGATGCACAGAAGTGAGGGAGAAGAGGCCGGCCCACAGCTTATCCACAGTGAAACCTTCTTCAAAAGGGACATCTGGCTCCCCAGTATCTGTGTAGTCACTCAGCAGCTGCCTCTTGTCTGTGATCACTGCTGGCATTTCAATCAATTCCTGTATGAGCGGCGGCCATTCCGGATCTGTCGGCATGAAGATGCGGCTTAAAGAAATAGTAATGTCATTCATGTCGAACCACCTGTACCAGTCACATTCTGGATCACCCATTTTCCTTCTTTTGTCCGGCCTTAAAGACTCCAGGGCTTTGTAGGTAGCTAGTGGGGCAATGTGACGGGCAAACTGTCTGGCGTGAACATCTTGATAGTCAAGCAATGAAGTAACTATGGTAGTCTGCTCATTATTCTGAATGCCGCCAGTAACAAAATGTGTCTTCAGTGTCCAGGAGAGTGGCTGGCGATCAGTCTTCAAAGTAGAAGTCATAAATGCCCATGGCTCTTCTTTATTTTTGCTTGGTCCTTTATAGCCTAAACCGCCTCGTACAAGCAATTTTTGCGGTTTAATGGGCCTAACCCTGCCCTGACAGTTGTCACCCAGGCCTTTGCCATCTTGATACCCCATTTTTAACAGAATGTTCCAGCCAGGGGTGTTAATCATGCTCTTTTTCTTCTTCCCCTTAGAAGGCAGGGGTGTCATAGCAACCGTGGTAACAGTTTCAGATGGCATTGGCCGTGGACGGGGGACGTCCAGCACAGATAACAGTGGCTTATTGGCAGGCCAAATAGAAGGGACTGATGAAGCCGCATGAATATCTTCCTCTGGCAGAATCGGCATGCTGGTCACCTTGATAATACGGCCCTTGTGTGGGAATTTGAGACACTGGTGATTTGTAGAGGGCACCGCATCAAGCTGCTGGATGTACGGGCGGCCAAGAATGCCATTAAATGTTGGATCCATGTCCAAGATGTGAAAATCTGCTGTGATGGTGGCAGGACCCAAGCTAACTTTCAATGTGATCATGCCTAGAGGAGGCTTCTTTGTGTTGTCATACGCAGTGACCGTTATGGTGGACGGCCGAATCTGGTTTTCTGGTATGCCACATAACTTCAAGGTGCTTGGTGGCAAAACATTGATGGATGCCCCAGTATCTACCAGACATTGCTTAACAGCCACCTTATTGATGTCGACTGTGATGCATAAGGCATATTTCCTTGCTGAGATTGGTGCCAGTTCATGCTCATGAAAAGTAATTGCCGGCTGACTGCTAGCAGGTGTTAACACTGTGACTATCTGCTCAACTGGAATGTCTTCATTAACCATTACCTTCTGCAGATATTCCTTTAGAGCCAGCTGATGAGTGGTGGACCGTTTGATCAACTCCAGGATCGAAATTCTTGCCGGAGTCTGGTCCAAATGTTTTAACAAATCATATTCAGTGCCCGATACAGACCCTTGTTCTTGTTCTTGCTCTTGCGGCCCCTGCACGAGCTCTAGCTCTCTTTGTGGAAAGATACGGTGGAAAATCCGTCCATTGCGGAGCGGCGCCACGCCTTGTAGTGCCTCTGTCGGGGCAAGTGTGGGAGGAGGTTTAGAAGAAGAAGAAGGTGCGTTGGTGTTAGGGAATGGTGGAGGGATGTTTGAAGGAGGGACCCCCACGGGGGGTGTAGACGAAGAATTCAATGGAGATGCCCCCGTGGGAGGCGTAGGAGTAGAAAGGGAGGTGGAATAAGAAGAGGTCTGGGCACGAAAGGTGGTGGAACTGCTGGTGTAGGAGTGGTAGAGGGTGTTGCGGGTGCTAGCGGTGAGCGAAGTAGGAGTGGCCTGGACGGCGGAGGTATAGAGTTGGTGGTGGAAGGTGGGGTTTGTCGTGCGATAGGTTGTGGAGGTGGCAAATGGGTAAGAAGAGAGCGGGCCGGCAAGGCCGTAGAACTGGTGGAGGTAGATGGGTTGACGGGACGTAGAAGAGGACGTCCCGATAGGAGAGTAGAAGAAGAAGGAAGGGTGCGCAAAAGGCGCGGAGGTTGATTTTGATTCGGATCATGAAGAAATGCCCCGACAGAGGCGTTTTCTTCGTGCCATCCCTGTCCTCTCTGCACTTCATAGAGGGATGTGACAGGGTTCACATGCTGATTAGGGGCGTGTTCCGGCAATGGATTATGGACAATTCCCATATCCTGCTGGGGTGCTGGAGCTTGCTGTGGTTGAACTTGTTGTGGAGCGGGTTGCTGAAGTTGTTGATTTTGCTGTTGCCGAGAAGCCCTTCTTTCTTTCATAGTGGCTATGAATTGCCTCATCTCATCCCAATTGATGTCACCCTGGTCATTTAGATCGTAGATGTAATCTCTGAAGTGGAAGCAACGATCAAGGTTGTGACCAGGGCCGCGATGAAAAGCACAATAATGGGATGTGTCAACATTAGCGGGCCACACGGTTCTTTCCCTTGGCAAGGCGAGCAAGTTGGCGGCCATCAGAGCATTAAAAATATCGGGGAGACTTTCGGGAAGTGGAGGATAGTGGTCACTTTTGGGGCCAAGTGGTGGTCTCCGTTGTTGTTGGCCGTAGTTGGCAGGTGGGGGCATTTGATGGTATTGTGGTGGAGCTGGAGGGTCTACGCGGGGGGCTTGGTTTTGCGGCCGAGCGAAGGAGTGTTGAGGTGCGAATTGGGGTTGTGGAGTAGGGTTAAAATGAGAGTTCTGTCGTGGAGGCGGTGGTGGACGTGGGTTAGCTTGATGGTGGGGGTTGCCAACTGCGCCGACTTGCTCATTTGTGACGGTGCCCTCAGTTGTGGGCCCGCTGTTAACATTGGTGGTTTTCTTAAACAACCGAAGCTTCGGCTCGAACATGCCCATAATGGGCGAATCCTTCATCTGTGTCTGGATGTAACGAGCCCTCTCATAGAGCTCTTCCATAGTAGTCAGCCGGTTCATGGCCAAAATATGGCGGAATTGAGGAGTTGCATTAGAAATAACCATCTTTACTTGCTCCTGTTCCGACAAGGTGTCTTTCAGCTTCTCAGCCATCGACCGCCATCTGTCAGCAAATATGATGAAGTCCTCCTCAGACTTCATTTTCTCCGCAACTAAATCTGTAACGGACAGAGAGGGTCCAACACGTTCTCTATACTTTTGCAAGAATTTCCTTTGGACAACATCGAAGTCACTGGCATCAGCTGGTTCCAAGGAATAAAACCATTCGAGGGCCGGCCCCTCCAGAGATCTTCTGAATAAATAGGCCAGAGAAGCCTTGTTGCCTTGCCAGAAGGAGGTTTCGTACCTAAAATCCTTCAAATGAATGACCGGATTGCCAGTTCCATTGTACCGCCGAAAGTTCGGCATCTCAGATGGAGGAAGATGGAAAACTGGCAGAGTGGGGAGCGAGATTTCTGGTGCATTCTTGGCCGCAATGACTTTCTTAAGCTGTTCTTCCATGTGGGCCATCTTCTGAAGTAGCGGAGCATTAGAGGCGGACTCAACTGGGGCCTGAACAAAAGAATGTGGTATAGGCGACCGTAGAATCTGAGGAGGTTGGGGGAATTGGTGCCTAACTGCAGAATAACTCGCCTGCTAGGCCGGTATGGCCGTGACAGGCGTTGGCGGACGAGAGGGGGGTTTATGCAAGACCATCGGGTCGTTAACGGGGTGATGGCCACTCTCGGCCGGAGGGGGGTTGGAAGACGAAGAGGGAACAGACTCCCCTTTCAAGGCGGCCTGAATAGCTTGCCGCTGGGAGTCATCCAACTGAGATAGTGCATTAATTAAGTCTGTGACATTGAAGGATGGGGAAGGGTTCCCCGAAGTGTTGGAGGGCAAAGTCTGAGAAGAGGGCACAACCTCTTGAGGAGTGGTATCAACCACATGGATTTGAGGATGATGAGACTGAGGGTGAGGGTAATTTCCCTCATAATAGATGGAATCCTGGAGAGGGGTCTCATATTGACCAAAGACATTCTCGTCCTCATCATCATAAGAATACCCGTAGCCTGCCATGTTGATGATCTTACCTGAACGGAGTTTCATGTTTTTAAGAGGAGAGACAATTTTATAAAGGCACTAGCAAACAAACAACCACTCAATCCAAACAAGTCAAATCACCCAAGCAAGTGTATGCAACCAAGTTGAGATGAACGCAAGGTTTTAGTGTTCCGCTTGAGATTAGAGTAGGTTGAATTGTTGAATAGTTCACTTATGTTTGCAATGTGAAACCTAGTTGATCCAAGTGTAACCTCCGGGTCAACTAGATTCTTTCTCTCTCCTCACCAACGATAGGTTCTCTAAACTCCGGGTACTTCGAGGGTACAACCAGCCCGGCGTCCGTGAGGGAATCCACGGGTGCGGGGACTTATGGAGGTCTTGGAAAAGGGATTTTCAGTCCAAAGAGACGGAATGCTCAATGGAGGGTCGTCCCGATTCCAAGAGAGGTGTGTGGAATCCTAGTGTAGAGAGAGGAGGTCTCTCAACCAAATGCCACAATATGCAAAGTAATATGATCAAATCAAAGCAATATAGGCAAGTAATATGACAACCAAACAAACTATCACAGACAGCAGCAGGAAGCAAGGTTCTCTAAAACGCAGGAAAGAGACGACCTGGGGCAGGTCGCTATCAACCAAAGCAACGACAGGGTCACTGTCGTGAATCACTGCGAGAGGCTATGAGCCAGCAGCGAGAAACAGAAACACGCCTCTGGTAGAGGCGTGAAATCTGAAAGGGACGCCTCTGCGTGAGGGCGTCAAATCTGAGGAAGCACCTTGTGGTGAGGCGCTATGTAATAAAAGAACGCCCTGGGGTAGGGCGTGAATTCACAGGCAGCGTGATTAAAGCAGTAAGATGATATAAAGACGTCTTGACGGCAGACGTAACATAAAAATAGGACGCCCTGGATGAAGGCATTAGTAAAATAAACACGCCCCTGTGAAGGGCGTTAAAACAAAAAGTGCCCTGGTGGAAGGCGTCAATTCAGAGAAATATGCAAACGCAAGCTGGCTGATCCCAGAGTGTGCAGCAGTGGAGGGTGCCCGAGGGACACAAAGGAAAGGGTACCGAGGGTACCAAGGGGGAAAGGGCACGCGTGGGTGCCAAAGGGGAAAGGGCACGCGTGGGTGCCAAAGGGGAAAGGGCACACGAAGGTTCCAAGGGGAAAGGGCACGCGAGGGTGCCAATGGAGATGGTAATCAAAAAGAAAACAGTGGAAGTCCCACCGTGATCGCCAATTTGTGGATGGGCATAAATCCCACACAATCACAAGAGAATAAATTATGTGAAAAACATTAGGAGGATAATGATGATTAATACATAAATAGGGGGGGAGAAAAAGCTTGCACGTGGTGCAAATATGGAGATTGTGATCGCCAGAGGGGTTACCTCAATAATAGTAAAAAAAGAGATCGCGAATACCTGGTGAAGATTGGAACGCGGGACGATGTGAAGTTCCTTCCTCCTTCTTCAATCGGCCGGCCGATGAGAAGGGTTCTCCTTTTGATTACCTTGCAAAAAAGACAATGAAACAAAGCAAAAGATGGGATTCAGCCAACGTGCAGTAGTATCAACCCAAATAAAACATGTGATGATGAAAAGAAATCAACATGCGCGCCTTATTATTTTGGTTTTTAAAACCCCTAAAGAGGAATTAGGGAGAGAGGAGATATGTGATAAATCTAATGCAAACGTGAAAAGGAAGAGAAATACTGACGATGGAATTATGCAGACGCAGAAGAAGGAAACAGTGGATGAAGACAAATCAACACAAACAAAAGCAAGCCCTACTATCCCTGTCGACAGTAAAGGGAACCAATAAGACACGGTTGACCGGATGAAGAAGGAACAGAGGAAGCTGAAGTCCTCCTATAGAGCACACGACAGTAAGGAAGCAGAGGAAGCCGTCAATACTCTCAACCTCTTGAACGTTTCTAATCTCTTCAATCTCTGAAAACGTCAACCTCTGCCTCGATCGACCAGATCATGATTTTATAGGATTTCAGTGGAAGATAAGCTCGAGTTTGGTAAGATAAGGATAGGCAATGTTCAAAGAAGGCAGGACTCTACCTCCAATTCGAGCAAGGAGACTATTGAAGGCAGGACTCTATTAAGGAAAGAGGAGTTAAAGCAGGACACGAAAGGTGAAACACGACCTTGCAAAGGGCGTCAAATTAAGAATTGACGACCTACATCAAGACGTTACTCAAAACACGACCTCTACCAAGGGCGTCACTTCTTAGATTTAATTTTGGCAATAAAACTTAATTTATTTGAAAATTATGAGAACACGCCTAATGTTAAGGCGTTAATTTAAAACACGCCCTGAGGAAGGACGTTAACCAATAATTGACTTGATTTTGCATTTACTTTAAAACCGGATAATACCAGGAATTGACGCCCTGACTTTTAGTCATCCTTTATTGAGAAAACGCCCTAGATAAGGTTGCTATTTAGATAACGCCCCTCTTCAGGTCGCGAATCACAAAAATAATACAATAATGCAACGAAAAACCCACAAAAAATAGAAAAACTTTATATTATGGGAATATTGAAGTTCACTTTGGGGCGTCATTATAGTGACATGAGATTTAATCAACAAAGTGTCATTTTTGGCGTGTCTACACCACCCTCCTGCGTGGGGCGTAGTTTTGTACTAGCAGGTCTTTGGCTGAAGCGTCATCGGCGCGGCGTGCGGGTAGCCCACGCTTCCCCGCTCGCCCTCATCTCCGACCAGGATCGGTGTCTTCACACCGATCAGGTGAGCTTTGAGCCCCCATCCTCTGCTGGTTTCACTATTGCTTAGCTTAGTATTATCTCTAGTTGCGCCGTCGGCAGTGAGAGAGTGCTCGTCCCAACATTCCGTCTAATCGAGTGCCATCGCGGGTGAGTTGTGAGAGTGTCATTACATCCCACGCTCTCGGCGTGCCAGCCGCCCTTGAAATTGGGCATCCCAGGCCCATTGGGGTCCATCCCTAGCTGGCCATATCCTTGAAACCTCGAGGTCAAACCTCGGACCCTCACCACCATTGCCGGTCCACCTACGGAACCGGGTGTGCGCGACACGGGTGAACCGCTTGTGAGAGATCGCCGTTCGGTTTGGTTGCTTGCAAATCTAGGTCCAAGGAGTCGTGTCACATCACCTAACTTGGCCAACAAGGCTAAATATTGGTTACACACTATAGGGAAGCCAATTAGAACTTGGACCGAGATGCAATAAGAATTCTTGAAGAAGTTCTACCCTATAGGTCGCACCAATACTGTAACGACCCGAGATCCGAACACTAGGAAGGCCCGATAACCCGAATCTCGAATCGGAACCCACGAGTCCGAAGACTCGGAAGGGTTAAAGGGATGGTGTGGAGTTACACAAGAATCTAAAATAATTGTAGAACTACACAGGTAATATGATTAAGCAGGAAATAAATAAAGACATAATTAAATTACATGGTCGACAATGATAACAGTAGTCAAAAAAAGTATAATAGTAGTCCACAACTAGTACTGTCCAAAGAGAAAGGTACAACTACACTGGCATATCCCGGATCTGGCAACTGGCAACTAACCCTGGGCACCCGAACCACGTGGAGCCTCGGAAGCGCTCCCCTGAAGCCTCGTCTCACCTGAAACGCAGAAAACACGCAGGGAATGAGCCTTAAAACAAAAGGCTCAGTAGGGATCATCCGGTCCCCACCTCGCAAACCAAGAAACTACGTGGAAAGTAATTATAAACTACAACTAGTAGGATGGTGAGCTGCAAGAATAAATAAACGGGAAAGCTCTACTACGTCTAGTACCGAACGCACGGCATGAAAACCGAGACAACTCGTCAAAAACCCGAGGGTCGCTACCAGACAAAGACAGGAGTACCAACCCACTAGAAGCAAGGTCGGATGCATCCATTGACGGCTTAAACCGTGCCTCGGGTGTCCCCCTCGACCCCTGGTGGAATAGGGACACAGTACTAGTAACCATAGAAAAATTGACTAGCTGGGGTCACGCTCGTCAGCGCGGGTCCAACCGCCCCCAACTACGTGTGCACACACAGACCGTGTGTCTCTGGTCTGGCCCTCTGACTGGTTTTTCCCTCAGCCAGACTCTGGCTGGTAGACGTGGGGCCCGACGGAAACCAATCTAAAACCGTCTCTCTGGGGTAGCCTCGCCACCACTCCCTAGTGGGACCACTCGCGTGTCAGAAGGCTACGACTAGTGAAGGGTCACTGAAAGAGTAGACTCTCGAGTCAATGGAAAACAACGTCTAAACTAGACAAAGTACAAGGACCGCTCCTCGTACCAACACCTACTCACGGTGACACAAGCCCAGAACACCACCTCCCGAGATCCCACGGCACCCTAACATGTGGCCCCCACATGATGCCCAGCATCAGTCAGACCGTGGGGTCAGCACGTAGATCGAGGTCCACTCACCTGGGACTCAAATCGGTAAGAAAAGAACTCCGGTTGGATTAAACACAGTAGTGGTCCTCTCTGGACCATCTCTGGGTGAATAACAGTCTAACACATGACCGCCCCAAGGCCAGCGGCCCCCCTTGGACCGTGTGGATCGGCCCCCTGGGCGCGACGCTATCGTGCTCAGGTCCTGCAGCGCGACATGGAAGAACGCGCTCGCAGAGGTGAGCGCGATCTTCAAGAAAGCACTCACCAGGGTGAGCATGATAAGGAGTAAATGCGGTCGTAAATGAGAGCGCGATCTTCAAGAATGTGCTCCCTGACCATGGCGTGATAAGGACGCGCTCAAGACAATGAGCGCGACCTGAACCACCAAACTGTTCACCTTCCTTGATGAATGTGCTTGGACGACACAACGCGTTCTGCAAGAATGTGCCCCTGGGACGTAGCGCGATAACGGGCAGAGCCCGGTTCATGCAGTTCGTGCGAAAAACTCGATCCCACGCCCCATTCACCCCCAAGTAAATGGAAAACAAAAGGGAAACTTGTTCCCAAGCCCCCAATGCATCTTTTGTTGCCCACAAACCACAAAATGGTGGATTAAAATGCTAGATCGGCCACTCAAGCCCCAAAACATGATTTTCCCTTCCCGGCTCAAAATAACCCACTCTCGACCTCACCTCGGCCTAGAAATCAGTGGTAAGATAAATACCGAGCTAAGGATCGTCACCCTACCTCAGATTCGTCTGAAATGCGGCGGATCACCGCCGATCCTCAAAAACTCGCTTGAAACCTCACGAGCTCCCATGATCTCATCGAGCACCGCACGCCGCCACTGTCACCGCCGTACCGTCGTCTCACCGCCGTCTGCAACTGGAGGGGAGCACGCCGGAGTCGTCGCAGGAAGAGGAGGGGGCCACCCGCGAGAGAAAGGGTGGAAGATGAAGAAGAAGGAGAAAGGGGAAAAGAAAAAGAAAAGAATTGGGGATTTATAGAAAATCCTGATTTTTTGAAAAATACGGAAAAATAGAAAAATATACCCCCGCGATCCTCGGAACACGCTGATCGCTGTGGTACCACCCGTGAGTAGGCGAACAACCCGGTTTACCCGCTACGGGATTCCGTAGGTCGTGTCAAGGAAAAACACAGGAAATCGTAAAACACATTCCGGGACCTCTGAAATTGATCCGAAACGCACGGATCCGAACTCGAAAAATGTCCGAAAGATAATTCCAGGTAAAATGAGAACAAATTCTCCAAGAAAATAAATCTGGGACCCAAGAAGAAGGATCCGAAGGGTCCGGGATATTACAAATATCATGAGAAGGGCAATCACGGGATTTACCCAAACTCCGGGGGAACAAATACATGAATCTTGGGAGATACTTAAGGAATTGCTTAGGAAGTGTTCTCATCATGGGTTATCCAAATGGCAAGTAGTCCAAGCTTTTATGAGGGCCTGTCTGACCAATTTAGGAAAATGGTTGATGCATCATGTGGAGGGGCATTCATGAGCAAAAGTAAGGATGAGGCATATGATTTGTTTGAAATGCTTAGTGAGAATTCCATCAATCATGCCTCTTTATCATCTTATGAGAGATCCATTGGGCCTTCCAAATGGGCTGGATTATATGAGGTCAAGGCCTAGGGTGATTTTGAATCAAGATTGGACATAAATCTCATCACTCAAAAGTTGGATAAGGTAGAGAGTCTTACCCAAAAGTTAGACCAACTCTTGACCTTGAAAGATCCTACCTGCCAACCATCAACTCATTCCTATTCGGGTCAATCCTTCACTCCACAAGAGGCATGCGCCTATGTGCAAGCCCCACCCATCACATCACAGAATGTCCAACGGTGGCCCAATTATCACCATTCATACAAGAACAAGTTCAAGCTGCTCAAGGATTCTCCAAGCCCAATTACGATCTATTTTCTAATTCTTATAATCCGGGCTGGAGAGATCATCCTAATTTTTCCTGGAAGGGCCAACAAGCTCCACCTCAAGCAACCAATCCCTCTATTCATCAAGCCCAAAAGCAACCCATGCAAAGTCAAATTCAAGCCCAACACAATACCTTCAATTCATTTGCGCTAGAGGTCCACAAGCTCAATTCCTTCCTATGAGCTATTCACATTTTCAATCCAATCAAGGCCAGCCCACTTACCAACCTCCGCCCCAATCCAATGTCGAAGATAAGTTCAATCAACTCCAACAAATGATTTTGAATCAACAACAATCCATTTCCACGTTGGAAAGACAAATAGGACAATTGGCAGAAGCTACAATGAGAAGAGAAGTGGGCCAACTTCTAAGTCAACCCGTAGCCAACCCTAGAAACCAACCCTCGAATTTTCCTCCACAACCGGGCCTCCTACCTCAACCCGTCCCAAAAGTCCAATCGAAAGGCCCACAATTTGAGAATGTCAAAGCTGTTTCAACCTTGAGAAGTGGAAAGGTGTTAGATGACCCATACAAGGATGGAAAGGAGTTACAAGATTCCATAGAAAAGAATCAAGATAATGAGGATGCAAGCAAGGAGGATTGCACTCAAGATAAGTTGGGGGGAGATCCTAAAGGGAAGGGAAAAGCCCATGAAGATCCAAACTCCTATCAACACAAGGTCCCATTCCCTAGTGCCTTAGAACCCAAGTCCAATAAGACTAGGTCAACCCAAAATGAGGAGCTAATGGAGCTCTTCTCATAATTTCACATCAATATTCCACTTCCAGATGTGATAAAACATGTTCCGGCCTATGCCAAGTTCCTCAAAGAGCTATGCACTCCAAGAAGAGGGCCCAAGTCACCCCCTAAGAAAATTTGGCTCTCCGAGGACGTTAGTGCAGTCTTGATGAATAATCTCCCTAGGAAGTTGAAGGATCCCAATGCTCCTCTCATCTCATGTGATATAGGTGGTGTAACCTTTGATCGAGCCCTCCTCGACTTAGGAGCTAGTGTCAACCGTTTACCTACCTCCGTTTATGAGCAATTTGACATAGGGGAACTCAAGTCAACTCCCATCATTCTCCAACTGGCGGATCGCTCAGTCAAGACCCAACGAGATTTGATAGTGGATGTGATTGTCAAAGTCCATGATTACTACTTCCCCGTTGATTTCCTCATTCTTGACATGACCTCCTCCTCGGAGTTAAGTCACACCCCAATCATCCTAGGCCACCCATTCCTTGCCACTGCCAAAGCCAACATCAATTGTGCTACGGGGACGATGGACATCTCATTCGGAGGTCAAAAAGTTTCTCTCAATGTGTTCAAAGCCTCCCAATATTTGGACCTAGATGAAGAATGCCACTTCATAGACATCTACGATGAACTTCTTGAGAATGATCTGGGAATGGGTCAAATAAGGGAGGTCAATGCTCTTCAAGATTCCCCTCATCATAGTACCATTTGGCATAAGGTTGAACCTCTTCCGGCCTTACAAGATGAACCGACCCTTCCATCACTTGAAAGTCCTCCTAAACTTGAGCTTAAGCCCCTTCCGGACTCCCTCAAATATGCATTCCTACGCCCCGATCAAACCCTTCCTGTTATCTTAGCTTCCAACCTTACCCCTACCCAAGAACCACTTCTCCTAGAAGTCCTTAGGACTCATAAGGGTGCCATAGGTTGGACAATGGCCGATCTTAAGGGGATAAGTCCGTCTATTTGCATGCATCACATTTACATAGAGGACAATGCCAAACCTAGTCGGGAAATGCAAAAGATGTTGAACCCAAACATGAAGGAGGTGGTGAAGAAGGAGGTTGTCAAATGGCTCGATGCAGGAATTATTTATCCTATATCGGATATCCAATGGGTGAGTCCCACTCAAGTGGTTCCTAAGAAATCGGGACTCACCGTGGTTCAAAATGAACAAGAAGAAGATGTGCCCACTAGGCCCACAATGGGATGGAGAGTGTGCATCGATTATAGGAAAGTCAATGCCATGATCAAAAAGGACCATTTTTCACTCCCCTTTATTGACCAAATTCTGGAGAAATTGGCGGGCCAAAGATATTTTTGTTTCCTAGATGGATATTCCAGGTACAATCAAGAGGCCATTTATCCAGAAAACCAAGAGAAGACCACCTTCACTTGCCCATATGGAACATTTGCCTTTCGGAGAATGCCATTCGGTCTTTGCAACGCACCGGCCACTTTTCAAAGGTGCATGATGGCCATTTTCTCCGATATGGTAGGAGCATTCTTGGAGATCTTTATAGATGATTTTTCTGTGTTTGGGGAGTCATTTGAAAACTACTTGAAAAATTTGAAGAAAGTGTTTGCGAGATGTATTGAAACCAACCTTATTCTTAGTTGGGAAAAGAGCCACTTCATGGTTCAAGAGGGCATAGACTTGGGCCACATTGTGTCCGAACGGGGTATAGAGGTGGATAAGGCAAAAATTGACCTCATTTATAATCTCCCTCCTCTAACCTCGGTGAAGCAAATCTGTTCATTCCTTGGCCATGCCAGCTTCTACCGCCGGTTCATCAGCAACTTTTCTAAGATTGCCCGCCCGTTAACTCTTCTCTTGGCCAAAGATGCCCCATTCCATCTAGATGATGCTTGCTTAGAGGCTTTTAATACCCTTAAAGAGACTTTGACCAAGGCACCCGTTCTCCAATCTCCCAATTGGTCTCTGCCTTTTGAAATCATGTGTGATGCCTCTGACTATGCTATCGGGGCAGTTCTAGGCCAAAGAATTGACAAGTGTCTGGTGGTGATATATTATGCGAGTCGCACCCTCGCCGATGCTCAGCTTAACGACACCACCATGGAAAAGGAGTTGTTAGCTGTTGTCTTCTACCTTGAAAATTTTTGATCATATCTCTTAGGGGCAAAAGTCATTGGGTACTCTGATCACTCAGCTCTCAAATATTTGTTCTCCAAGAAGGATGCCAAGCGTTGACTCATTAGGTGGATCCTCTTACTCCAGGAGTTTGATCTTGAAATTCAAGACAAAAAGAGTTCTGAAAATAAAGTTGTCGATCATCTTTCTAGGATTCTCACCACTAATAGTGCTCCTTTGCAAGATGTATTTCCTGATGAACATCTCTTGGCCATTACCCATAGTCAACTCCCATGGTTCGCTGATATTGTCAACTACTTAGCTGTGGGGCAAATTCCTAAGGCATGGTCCAAACACGAAAGGGAACACTTCTTTGCCAAAATCAAACACTACTTCTGGGAAGACCCCAAATTGTTCCATGTGGGTCCGGATCAAATAATTAGGAGTTGTGTCCTCGAGGAGAAACAACAAAGCATTCTAAACTTTTGTCACACTCTAGCTTGTGGGGGGCATTTCTCGGGAAAGAAAACGGCTGCCAAAGTGTTGCAAGGTGGATTTTTCTGGCCCACTCTCTTCAAAGATGCCTATGAATTTAGCAAGACTTGTCTTACGTGTCAAGCTGTGGGGAACATGAGCAAACGAGATATGATGCCACTTAACCCCATTCTAGTGGTTGAAATCTTCGATGCTTGGGGAATTGAATTTATGGGGCGCTTTCCACCATCATTTGGACATGAATACATTCTGGTGGCAGTCGACTATGTATCTAAGTGGATTGAAGCTATTGCTACCCGGACTAATGATCATAAAGTTGTCATGAAGGTTGTCTGAAAGAACATATTTTTAAGGTTTGGGTGTCCGAGGGCTATCATTAGTGATGGGGGTTCTCATTTCACTCATTCCCAATTCCGAGCTCTTCTTGGGAAATATGGGATCACTCACAAAATTGCTACCCCCTACCATCCCCAAATAAGTGGCCAAGTGGAGGTATCTAATCGGGAGATCAAAAACATCTAGCCAAAATTTGTTAGGCCTGATAGGAAGGATTGGTCCGAAAGATTGGATGATACTCTTTGGGACTATCGGAGAGCATATAAGACTCCCATTGGCATGTGATGTGGCACGGCCAAGGGGTGGCAACCATTAGCCCAATGCTCCTTGGACCTATGACACACAAGCATGCAACTTTGACGGCAGACACACTTAGGCGAGCTCACTCGTGTCGCGTACACAATTGATCGTAGGCCAACCGGCGATGTTGGAGAGGGTCCGAGGTGGGACCTTGTCGTTCTTGGAGTTTGGCTTATCTGGGGCTGAACCGCTAAGGCCTGGGATGCCCAATTTCTGTGGGCGGCCAGCACATCGAGGGCATGGGTTGTAGGGTCGCTCTCTCAACTCACTCCGCGGTGGTCGCTCAATTTGATGGAATTTTAGACCGGGCGCGCTCACCTCACCGTCCAACGGCACTAGAAGCGATACTAAACTGGCAAGAAAAAACCAGCAAAGGAAGGGGCCCGAGGCTCACCTGATCAGTGTGAAGACACCGATTCCGATCGGAGACGTGGGCGAGTGGAGTAGCGTGGGCACGCACCCGCACGCTGCGTCGGTGGTGCTCGACCTAAAGACAAATTGGTTACAGCACTACACCTCGCGCAGGAGGGGGGTTCTCGGGGTGGGGGTTAAGTAGTTACATCCAAAACTACCTCCACGAAGGGAGGGGTCTTCAGCCGGCCAGGCGGGGTGGGGAAGAACTAAGTTAGAAGCCGAAGTGACGAACTCCACCGATTCTGCCTGCTTCTGGAATAGCCAGACAGGGGGTCAAATATGATACTGCCACGGACTCTATCGAACTCTGTTGATAATGAAACTAGTACCAAAACTTCTTGAGTTAACCCAGGAGGATGCCCAAATTCTTTGATAATTTTCAGACAACGACGGTGGCCGAGGCAGAATCTGGACCAGGACCGATCCGCTCAGGTTCTGATTGTTCCCAGAATGCTGTTGCCGGAAAATGAGGGTGCCACGAACACTCCTGGGGTCCGATTAAGGTGGGACAAAAACCATTGTGATTGTGGGCGAGCCTTCTTCGAGTCGAGACCAACGGCATCATCGGAGGAGGTTAGAGGAGACAACGAGATCCAAAACAGTAAGAGGGAGTCGGATCAGTTTCAGGTGAAGCTAACATGCGCGCTTCAGGGAGAAAATTAGGAACTCTGGACTCCAAGTCCAAAAATCGCGCTGCTTCTTGAAGATGGTAGGGGACTTGTAGAAGAGGGCCTCAGCCAAACGCCGCCCCAAGAAATTCAGAGCTCTGACCGTGGGAGCCTCTGCAAACTGCTGCTGGTTGTCTACCTGGGAGGAAATGCGCGATCTGGCGAGGATGAGTCCTCCGGGTAGCCCTAAAATCAGAAGATGGCGAGACCACCTCTGTTGCAAAGCTGATAGGACAAAGTTTCTAACGGTGTATGATATGCCCTCAGAAGCTTCACGGAGATGTCATGGCGGTCTCTGCAAACCGCGGGTGCTCTATTGCCTGCGACCCTGAACTAGGTCTGATGGAGGGGGGAGGGGAATGGGTGATGTATAGGCAAGGGAATGGGGAGGTAAGGGTTGGGGATGGTCCCTGGTTGAGAAGGGATTAGGGAGGGGGCTTTCCAAGCTGTGATCAGTAGAAAATGGGTTCTTTTGGATGGTTCTCCTAGGGGGTGGAGGGGAGTTACAAGTTTGGTGGTGGGGGAAGTAAGTCCAAAAGGTGGTGGGTGTAGTTTGAATCCTTTGGTCCTAATGGTGAGGGAATCTAGAAAAATTGAGGAAGAGATGTGATAGGAGGGGGAAGAAAGTCCAAAATGGGGTGTGTGATGTGATGGGGGAGGTGTAGAAGTCTAAGTTAGGTGAGGGAAGGTCATGGGAGGGGTGGAGAAGTCCAACTAGGGGCTAGCTTTCTACCTTGGGTCTAGGGGTCTCCTTTAGGAGGTTTGAATAATGGGGTGGGTAGAATATTCTAGATGAGGTGGAGGAGAGAGAGGGAGGGGTGAGGTGGGGGGGAGGGGAGGAGAGAGATGGGGGCGCCCCCCCTTTGAGGAGAGAGAGAGAGATAATGAGAGAGAGATAGAGGAAAGACAGGAAATATTATGGGGGAAGAAACGGTTTGGGAATTCTTTCTTTCAATAATGCATCAAAGGTAACAAATGAGGGAGAGGGGAGGCCTATTTATAGGCACTGACAATTTCTAGGACCAAAATAACCCTGAACAAAAGAGCTAATGACCAGACTATCCCAGGGGGCGCCCATGGGCCTAGCCCACTAGTTGGGCCCGATTAGCTAATCTAATGGCCTAATAGCCTAATGGACTGACTCAAATAAAGAAAGAGGATACAAGCATGACTCAAATAAAATAAAAATTACATGCTATGACTCGAAATTAAGTAACGGAGATGATGATGTGCCGATGATGAGCAACTGGAGTCTCGAAAAAGATGGAGGGGCTGGGGGATGTCCCCATCATACCCCCGGGGTGGGGAGAACTCGACCCCGTCGAGTTTAGGTCCACCGGGGTAGCAACTCACCAAAGCAGATCTGGGCAAAGCATGTCCTCCCAACTCAACCCTGTGCCCGTAGCCGAGGGATGGCTCTTCCACTTTAGGATAGCGCAGGCACACCCTCTTCCTGGCGATGTTACCTTGCTTGTCTAGTATCGCCTCCATGTGCTCGCGTCGGTCTCTCAGGCTGATATGTGGAGGCTCTCCGATGGTGTCACTTACAAAGGTAGATGTAGGCTCGAGGTGGTCACTAGGTTCCACCGTGGGGCCCTCATAGGGTTCTATATCCACCATGCAAAAAGTTGGTTGTATCCCAAAATCCTTTGGTAAGTTCAGCCCATAAGCATGGTTGCCAATGCTACCCGGAACTCGAGAAGGTCTAAGTCCTCATGCCCTCGGTGTGGAGATAGCCCTAAGATAGAGCCACTCCAATATCACCATCACTGCATCGCCTTCTTGGCATTCTAAGTGACGCTCGTGAGTTTTTGCTCGCTCTGTGAACCTTGCCACTCATTGCTAATTGCTTGCTTGAGTGCTCATGCCATGCATTATGATGTGGTGTAGGTGTGACAACTATAGTGTGCAGTGGTGGACCTGGACAACTGTAGGTGGACATATCGGGCATGTGGTGACTATCAGGCTTGTTAGACGTGGGAGGTCCTGGGCACCCACAAGTGAACCTATCATGCATATGTGTGACCAATGCTGGGGAACTAGGACACCCATAAGTGTTCCCTTCCTACACAAGACTAGTTGGGTGGGTGACGACTGATGGGGGAGAGCCGGCACATCCAAATTTGGGCCAGTCATGCATCTGTCCTAATGTGTGTGCCACACATATGAGATGACTTGACCTACTAACCATGCCAGATGATGTGATATGCCATGACACCCGCTTTCCTACCCTAGAGATGACTTCCATGCGTGAGGATAGGGGATGGCCCTTGAGCTTCCACTCATAAGGGTCAAATGGGTCTAAGAAGGTGGACATCTTGGGGTGGGGTGTTCCTTCATTCCCTAGGTGTATGTTTCTCATGGCCATGGTTTCCCTCATGTGGTAGGGGTGTAGGAAGAGGTGGGTTTGATCAAACATTGTGGGTGGGGGTAGGAAGTAGTGGGTGGTGAAGAAGGTGGGTGGGCCACTTGGGTACCCGAGTTCCCATGGGAAGGGGTCAAAGGGATCGTCGAAAGGGGCACCTAGAGATAGGAACTCTATGCCTTCAAGGGTTTCTATAGTTAGTGGGTCATCTTCTTCCAACAAGACAATTAGGCTAGTGACACAGGCGGATTGAACGTTCTTCCTGCCCAGAATAAAGATGGGATGGGAGTGGACCGGGATGGGTTCTTCCTCCATGGAGAGAAGGAGGATGACCTCACTAGTGCAGTGGCCTCTTGTGTAGACAGCAGTGATGGAGCCAAGGGCGGGGCAAGTGAAGCTAATGGTGCTAGACCTTGATGGCTCCCTGGCTAGCAGACCGGTCAAGTGGACTTGCCAATGTAGGCAATCCACTAAGTCTCCCAAATCTTCCATAAAGTAAAAGGTTTGATAACTGACCTTAGGAAGTAGAATGGGCACCATATGGGACATGGATTCCATGGATGGGGAGTATGGGGGTGAGCCACAAGGGGAGGGGCCTTGCTTGAGCCATGTGAATAGGGACTCACCTATGGTTATCACTTTAAGAGTGAGGGTAGGTGGCTCTTGGGTACCCGAGTTATGTGGGGTGGGTGAGAGTTGCGGCTCCTCTTCCCTATCGGTGTGAGCTTGGGTCTCCTCGAGGGTGAGGAGGGGCTCCGGGTCGGCCTCTACTCCCAAGGGGTCGGTTGTATGGATTCTGGCTTCCTCTTCCAAGGGGAGGAGTGGGTCTGTTGGGGGAGGAGCGGTGATAGCCAAGGCTTGGGGCACCCAGGGTGGTGGCCAAGGGGAAACTTGGGTTAGAATAGGGAAGGGAAGTAGTGGAGGCCTAGAACATGGTAGGGTTGGGGTAGGGAGTGGGAGATGGGTTGGGTGAGGAGGTTTGGCTTGGTTGGTCTTGGGAGGTGTGTCCTTTATGGGGGACGGTGGGGGATAGTGGTGGGGGCCAAGGGAACTTGTGGGGAGACGGTGGTGGTGATCGGGGTTGGAATTGTTGGGAGCAGTGGGATTTGGGCCCCAAGGGAGGTCTTAGGTTGGCCGGGTGGGGATGGAGGAGTTGAAGTGCTCCCCGGGCTATGGAGATCTGAGTAGGAGGGGGAAACATATCTAGCCCTAAGTTGCTCCTTCATGTCCCCCCAAGTGGTGATGGGAGCTTCCCTTCTAATCATCCTCAAGCCTTCAATTTTTAACCAATGGGTTTAAGCCCTTTTGGTTAGTTGCATTTTGGAAAATCGAACATTCTTATCCTCAGAAATGGGATGCCACTCGAAGTAATGGTCCATTGAAGCCTCCTAATCTAAATAGTCACTAGGATTGTACATTCCATCAAAGATGGGAGGTGGGGGAGGTGCCCTTCTATCATCCACCCTTGGGGCGGGCCTATTTTCCCCTATTTGGTTAAGTCGGCCCGATATATTATCAAGCCACTCAATGGCATCGGTAAAGGCCCCCATGAGGCAGTTGATGGGGCCAGGGGGGTCATGCGCGTTGGTGGCGGGTTTCCCTTGGGGTTGGGGACTCATGGAGAAGGTTGACGGGTATGATCAGTATGAGGTGACCATGTTTAGTGGGCATGGGTGATGCACCGGGTGACTCTAAATGCATTTGCGTCCTAGGACCAACTTGTAGAGATAAGTTGTGAACTTGCTCTGATACCACTTGATGTGGGACAGCCAAGGGGTGGCAACAATTAGGCCAATGCTCCTTGGACCAATGACCCACAAGCATGCAACTTTGACGGCAGACTCACTTGGACGAGCTCACTCACGTCGCGTACACAATTGATCGTAGGCCAACCGGTGATGTTGGAGAGGGTCCGAGGTGGGACCTTGTCGTTCCTGGAGTTTGGCTTAGCTGGGGTTGAACCCCTAAGGCCTGGGATGCCCAATTTTTGTGGGCGACCAGCACGCCGAGGGCGTGGGTTGTAGGGTTGCTCTCTCAACTCACTCCGCGGTGGTCGCTCAATTTGATGGAATTTTAGACCGGGCGCTCACCTCACCATCCAACGGCACTAGAAGCGATACTAAACCAGCAAGAACAAACCAGCAAATGAAGGGGCCCGAGGTTCACCTGATCGGTGTGAATACACCGATTCCGGTCGGAGACGTGGGCGAGTGGAGTAGCATGGGCACGCGCCCGCACGCTGCGTCGGTGGCGCTTGACCTGAAGACAAATTGGTTACAACACTACACCTCGCCCAGGAGGGGGGTTCTCAGGGTGGGGGTTAAGTAGTTACATCCAAAACTACCTCCACGCAGGGATCAGTCGGCCAGGCGGGGTGGGGAAGAACTAAGTTAGAAGCATAAGTGACGAACTCCGCCGATTCTGCCTGCTTCTGGAACAACTTGACAGGGGGTCGAATATGGCACCGCCATGGACTCTGCCGAACTCTGGTGATGATGAAAATGGTACCAAAACTTCCTGAGTTGGCCCAGAAAGATGGTCAAATTCTTTGAGAATTTTCTGACAATGACGGTGGCCGGGGCAGAATCTGGAAGAGGACCGACCCGCTCTGGTTCTGACTGTTCCCAGACTGCTGCTACTGGAAGATGAGGGCGCCACGAACACTCCCGGGGTCCGATTAAGGCAGTAACAAAACCGTTGCGATCGTGGGCGAGCCTTCTTCGAGTCGAGGCCTTTGGCATCGTCGGAGGAGGTCAGAGGAGACCACGAGATCAAGAACAGTAAGAGGGGGTCGGATCAGTTTCAGGTGAAGCTAACCTGCGCCCTTCAGGGAGAAAATTAGGAACTCTGGACTCCGGGGTCCAAAAATCACTCTGCTTCTTGAAGATGGTAGGGGACTTGTAGGAGAGGGCCTCAGCCAAACGTCACCCCAAGTGTCACGCCCCGAGCGTAGAAGATACTCGGATATGCGCGACGAGTTTATATCAATCATGTCAATCAGAGTGGTCGTGTATTCGACACAAAGACAGAGATGCGCAAAAGTAAAGATAACCCAATCCTTTATTTCATAATGGATAGACTATTACAAATCCAATACTCTGGTTAATAAAAAGGAAAAGTACATAGTTGACTCAAGAAAATAGGAAGAAGACTAATTGACACTTGGAAAAGCTCTAGCTCTTTCACTCTTGACCTTCCCCATCCGTTTCAGTCTCATCATCGTACTTACCTGAAAAGTAAGGGACAAACGGAATGAGCGAACGCTCAGTAGGAAATTATATCTCAAGTACTAGCAAGGGGTTTAAGTAATTACATTTTCATGAATGCAATGAAGCTATGCATGCTCGCATAAAATGACAAGATAGAGAAAATGTAATATCAAGGAATTAAGATGGACAAATCATGAACTTTCAATAAGATAACAAGACATTTGAGATATTCAAGTAAGTACATTTAACAAGTCATGTCAAGAACTTTGGCTATCATGTATCAAGCAAGTAAATTACCCTTTTTCGGGCCACGCATTTCATGTCAAGGCAAGTACGATTTCAAGCACAAGATTTATGTGGAATGTCCAATCTAGAAAATAAAGTACTCGGTATAATGCCAGATACCTTATCATTTTAACTCCCATGGGCACAAGTACTTTCGGGTGCTCCTCCTAGGACCAGATCGGGCCCTATATGCGCAGGCATTTATCATGTGTTTTGACATCCACTCTTATATATATAGCCAATTTTTGAATTTCAATAATCAAGCTTGTAGACATGTATGACAACTTTGACAGAATGGAGTCCAAAAATATGACAAAGGACATAGAATGGCGATAATAATGGTATAATCACGATATCGATAAAACTAGGTAGAATATGGTTCCCTTAACTTGGGTACCATGACAAATCAATATGGACATTCTTTATATAGAATTGAGGTCCACATGAACAGTATATCAAAGATAAGATACCCTCATTCTTATCATAGAATTGAGGTTTACAAGAATGACATGATATGGCATGATATCATCATCCCATTAAGAATTTCTTATGATATACTCTTTGTATAATCATAAGGGCCGGTATACCATGTTTCTTTAGATTGACATGGCAAAGATCGTGTAATGGGTTTTTAGGGTACAACCAGCTCAGTCGACCTTGAGGGAATCCAAGGTACGAGGAGTCTTACGGAGGTCTCTATGACTAACTCGCTAGTCCAAAGGAACGGAATGTCCAATGGAGAGCTTGTATGTCAATGAGAATTGAGTGTGATCGATAAAACAATCGTGAAACGTGGGACTATACTCACGGAGTGGAGAATAGTGCCGATATATATATTATATAACATATGAAACCATCGGTTAACAGAAACAGTGGAAAATCAGTTTTACAGTAAAGTAACGACTTAAGCAGAGTCGTTTATCAAGTAATTAACGCCTAACAGAAGGGCGTTTACACATGTTTCCATTTTTCAGAATTTCAATATTTCATTAATTTATCTAAAACGTGCCCTGGACAGGGGCGTTTCTTTGCAATGAGACGACTACAATAGCAGGCGTCTTTTTATTTACAATATTTTACAGAACATATTTATTTTCAGAAATTATCAAAAACGCGCCCTTGGCAGGGGCGTTAATCATTAAATTCTTATTTTTACAGAATATATTGTTCGGGATTTTAACAGAAACGCGCCCTATGAAGGGGCGTTACTTTTCAATTCACGCCCTAGTATCGGGCGTTAGTCCAGTGAAAGATGACCTAGCCACGGTCGTGAATTCAAGAAATACCATGAATTTTCATGGGCAGTAATAATTTCAGGATAATAGAATTCATGGAGAACGAATGTATGGTCATGACAATAAAATTAACAGGTTTGAAGACATATGATCATGCATTATTGTAGAATCATGATTTCATAGATAATCAATTCTTAACATGGGTGATTAATGATTAAATGAAATTAACGCCTGTGTACAGGGCATCAAATCTAAAATTGACGACCTGATCAAGGTCGTTTCTTTACAAGTAGCGCCCTTGTTTGGGTCGCGTATTTCAAAATCACGCCCTTGGTAAGGACGTTTCTTTCAAAAATTAAACAGAAACGTTCAAAACCTTAGGAAAACTATATGCAGGTGTATGCTCATATGATTTCACTACGATTCTTATATACTTTGGGCTACATACTTGAGAAAATCCTACCTTAATTGATGATCTGGAAGAAGACTCCAGAAGAATCGTGAAGAAATTTGCTAAGATTACCCTGAAGCTTCTAACAGTAATCCCACGACTTAATAGCAGCATCAAAAGGCAGGAAGATGGATGAAACCTACAGAGGATAGATTGAAGATATTAGTTTTCTTGAAATCCATGGACTGTAGGTAGAGGAAGGGGTACTTACACACGGATGAAGAACTCTTGTTCCTCAAAACGTCAGAGCCTCTTAACCTGTTAATAGGAGAAGAAGAATAATCAATATTCTTCATGCATCATGGGAGAGAATTATCAGAAAAACTCACTGTTCTTCAACTTACCGTAGCAGACGATTGATCAAATAGGTTTAGGGTTGGATCGAACAGGCTTATTTATAGGATTTTGGAAATCCTATTAGGGTTAGTGATTGTGTGGAAGTAATACTTCCATGATAGAGTTATTACCATGTTTGAACTCTTTCTAATGCTTATCACTTACCCTGGATAAGCTCCCGTGTCGAACGGAACTCGAATGGAATTAACGACTTTGGTCAGGGCGTCGATTCCTGAATTGACGACCTGGTTCAAGTCGTTTCTTAAGAAGCGCCTTGTGTAAGGGCGTTCTTTTCTTTAAAACACGCCCAAGATTCGGGCGTTTCTTGGCCTTACCCTTTTTTGACGTTGGAATATGACGCCGTGTAGTGAGGGCGTCACTTCTTGAATAACGCCTTTGATAGAGGCGTTTATTATTAAATTAACGCCTTAATGAGAGGTGTTATTTGCATCTTGGGTTTTATTCCTCCATTTGACCCTCTTCTTATTATCTGTATTATATATATATTTTAATTCATTTCAAATATTCATTTATCAGGGTTGCTACAGCAAGAAATTCAGAGCTCTGACCGTGGGAGCCTCTGCAAACCGCTGCTGGTTGTCTGCCTGGGAGGAAATGCGCGGTCTGGCGAGGATGAGTCCTCCGGGTAGCCCTAAAATTAGAAGATGGCGAGACCACCTTTGTTGTGAAGATGACAGGACGACATTTCTAACGGTATATGATATGCCATTAGAAGCTTCACGGAGATGTCGTGGCAGTCTTTGCAAATCACGGGTCCTCTACTGCCTACGACCCTAAACTAGGTCTGATGGAGGGGGAGGGGAATGGGTGATGGATAGGCAAGGGAATGGGGAGGTAAGGGTTGGGGATGGTCCATGGCTAAGACGGGATTAGGGAGGGGGCTTTCCAAGCTGTGATCAGCAGAAAATTGGTTCTTTTGGATGGTTCTCCTAGGGGGTGGAGGGGAGTTACGAGTTTGGTGGTGGGGGGAGTAAGTCCAAAAGGTGGTGGGTGTAGTTTGAATCCTTTGGTCCTAATGGTGAGGGAATCTAGGAAAATTGAGGAAGGGATGTGATAGGAGGGGGAAGAAAGTCCAAAATGGGGGGTGGGATGTGATGGGGGAGGTGTAGAAGTCTAAGTTAGGTGGGGGAAGGTGATGGGAGGGGTGGAGAAGTCCAACAAGGGGCTAGCTTTCTACCTTGGGTCTAGGGATCTCCTTTGAGGTGGGTAGAATATTCTGGATGAGGTGGAGGAGAGAGAGGGAGGGGGTGAGGTGGAGGGGAGGGGAGGAGAGAGATGGGGGGCACCCCCCTTTGAGGAGAGAGATAATGAGAGAGAGAGAGATGGGGGAAAGAGAGGAAATATTGTGGGGAAGAAAAGGTTTGGGAATTATTTCTTTCAATAATGCATCAAAGGTTACAAATGAGGGAGAGGGGAGGCCTATTTATAGGCACTGACAATTTCTAGGACCAAAATAACCCTGAACAAAAGAGCTAATGACCAGACTATCCCAGGGGGGCGCCCATGGGCCTAGCCCACTAGTAGGGCCCAATTAGCTAATCTAATGGCCTAATAACCTAATGGACTGACTCAAATAAAGAAAGAGGATACAAACATGACTCAAATAAAACAAAAATTACATGCTATGACTCGAAATTAAGTAACGGAGATGATGATGCGCCGATGACGAGCAACTGGAGTCTCAAAAAAGATGGAGGGGCTGGGGGATGTCCCCATCAGCATGTCACCATATAGGTTGATATTTAGAAAAGCATGTCACTTACCTGTTGAGGCTTATTGGGCTATTAAAAAATTCAATCTTGACTTGGCACAAGCCGGGTCTCATAGGACCCTACAATTAAATGAGTTGGAAGAATTACGGAATGAAGCCTATGAAAATGCTAAGATTTATAAAGCCCAAACTAAAGCATTCCATGATAAACACATTTCATGAAATTTTTTTCAACCTGATCAAAAAGTTTGGCTCTTTAATTCAAGGTTGCGCTTATTCCCTGGAAAATTGAGGTCTAGATGGGATGGACCATTTGTTGTGCTCAAAGCCTTTGATCATGGTGCTGTCAAAATCCTAGATCATAAAAATGGTCAAATTTTCACTGTCAATGGTCAGCGTCTCAAACCCTATTTGGAGAAGACACAACTTTCATGAAAGGAATCAATCCCACTGAGTGACCCATGATAAATACAAGAAGGTCGTCTGGCTGAAGACGTTAAACTTAGCGCTTGTTGGGAGGCAACCCAACCATTTCCCTTCAATAATCTAGTGAGTCATTTTCCTTTGTGTTTGTAGGAGTTGGAAGAAGTCGTTCGCAAAGCTGCCTGCCAAAATAGCCACATCTGCACATCCCAGGTTGTACCTTTCCTTCCCAAACATTCATGTATGCATTCTCCTGTTCATATATTCTTCATGCCATCAGAGATAATGTCATTTCAGTTGGGGGGTAAGGGTAATCATTGTAAAAATCTCATGCAACCTGCTGCCTTGTACAAATCTATTGCTAATTGCTGTCTCATGTTGTTATCAAAAAAAAAGAGCAGCAATTGAGATTTCATGATTCAAGCTTTCATAAAAGAGACTCTAAAAAAAATCGTGGAGATGGATGATGGAATGATTTTTTGTGTCTAGTCATGGAAATTAATTTAGAATCTCCTAAGGTCTCTTAGCATTTAAAAAAAAAATCACTTGCACACTAATGAAATAGGAAAGACAAGCCTTCTGTCATTTGGTATGCTGTCTGATACTCTGCCCTCCCTAGTGAAGAGTTAGATCAAAAAAAAAATCATGGAAAATGCCCATGATCTTAGTAACCGGGCCTGCTTCTCCTAAGGCAAGAGTCGAGGTTCGCGTCAAATGGCGAAGGGTTGTGCAGCACTATGTGTTGAAAAAAAAAAGAAAAAATATGAAAAATATCCCTGATCTTAGTAACCAGGCCTGCTTCTCCTAAGATAAGAGTTGAGGTTCGCGTAAAAAAATGAAGGGTTGTGCAACACCATGTGTTAATCAAAAAAAATGAAGGCTGTTATGATCAAAGCTCTGATCTGAGAGGTAGAGTTGAAAGACACCTAGCTAAGATGGCAATCTGGAGGACGCAATTGTCCAAACTGTGGATTTAGATTTCATGAGCACAAATGCTATGAGACTTTGGGAGTGTTCTATGAGAGCATCATGTTCTAATCCTATGGGTAGTACATTTTAACAATTCTAAATTCCTAATCCGTAGTTGATTCTGTGAAGGGGGATCTTGATTGGAGGCATGAAATCTTTCAAACTATTGTTGGTCCCTAATCTTAATTTGTTTGCATTGCCAAGGGGCTAGCAATGTTCAAGTTGGGAGGTGCGATAAGTGTCTATTTTTTATGATAATTCATTGCATGTATACCATTTTATGTGCATATAATTAGGCAATTATGCATGTTCCATCATTAATCTCAACTTCGCATGTAGATTGGACCTTTCACGTAAATTAATTAATTTAGTGATTTCATTTAATAAATTGAAGTTGTGGGCCATGAGCATTAATTCTCCATTACATAACCATGAGCATTTAAGATTTAGGTGCACATTATGATAATTTTTATGGATTAAATCGTAATTATGTGTGTGTAAGACAATGAAGGTAATTACAAGAGAAGCCAGGGGCAAAACTGTCATCACCACTTTGACCAAGTCAAACACAGAAGCACATATTTTGGTTGGAGAGAAAAGAAAATTCAAAGTTTGAAATAAAGGAGAGAAATGATGAGTCTTGGGAAAGGGGATGCCCAAAGCCCAAGGAGGGGGTGCCCACCTCCTTTTTCTTTCCCCCATGTATCATCTTCTATCAAAATCCCAGCCACCCATCTCCTTTTGATACAATCTCCACCCTCTATTGACCCAATTTTCCATATAAATAGCTCATGCCAAGGAGGAGAAAGAGAATTCTTCTTTTGATAATTTTTCACCCTTTCTCTCCTAACCTTAGACCATCAATTTAACCCTCTTATGTTCCTCTTCTCCTCCGGCTTTCTTCATGAAAGTTCTTCATTTTTAACTGCTCTACAACTTCTTCTTCTTTATTATCTTCTAATTCCTTCTGATTTTCAGGTTACTTCTTGTTTTGTCACTGTTCAATCTTGTGCATTCGCAGACAACATTGCTCTCTGCTCTTCCCATTATTTCACCCACTTATCCTCCTCTTCTCCTCTTGCTTTCTTCATGAAAGTTCTTTATTTTTAAAATATAGTCAACTTCTTCTTCTTTGTCTTCCTATAGTTCTGCTTAGTTTTTACTTTATAGTCCAGTTTTCAAAGGTCTATCTTCCACTTTTACTGTTCACCCGAACCTACGTCCCACTTTTCTTCACCTGTTTTCTCCCCTTTGTAATTTTTTTCTTCCTCTACTTTCTTCAAAAAAGTTGTAGATCTTTAACATTTATTCAAATCTCTCTTCTTCCTCTTCCTCTAATTCTCTCTCATTTTCAAGTTATTTAAAAATTTTCAAGGTTTTATCCTGTAGTTTTACTGCTCATCTATGACTCTGCACATTCTTCTCAATATTTCTTCCCCTTCTGCTCTTCTTTTCATCTAAGTCTCTTCATCAAACTTTATTTTTTAAAGATATAAATTTTTTTCTTCTTCATCTTCCTCTAATTCCTTTCATTTTGCAAGTTATAATCTCTTTTTTAAGGTGTTGTCTTTCCATTTTTACTATTCATCTGTGCAGACACCACCCCCTTATTCCTCCGATTGCACCCTCTTCCTCACATTTTCTCTCTCTACGCCCTTGATCAAAGTTCTTCCTCTCTTCATTATCTTCATCCTCTTATTCTTCCTCATCTTCCAATTCTTTTTAGTTTTAAAGTTATTCACCCTCCAAAGGTGGGTCTAACGGTGAAGGCGACGTCCACACGACGTAGGTGACATCTTCCACGAGGTTGTGCATGATCCAAGGCCAAGGAGGGACGTCACCATCATCACCATTGATACTACCATCTTCACACCTCAGGCTCCTCTTCTTGTTATTGCTTTAGTTTCATTTTACTTCATTGTAATCTTGTCACATCTTTATTCTAAGTTTGTCTTACATTTCATGTACTCGTTTCTTTATGTTAATGAAAGAAGTGTTCATTTGATCTAGATCTTGTTCATCTTCCCTCTCTTCTCCTTGTTCTACCTCTTCTTCTCCACTTTATACAATTATTTTCTATAGCATAGGCTCATAGTCATAGGTGTTTTTAATTAAATGTTTGGTTCGTTCATCATTTTACTATTTTCTTTAAGCAAAGAAAAATCACAAGGGTTTTCCAAAGGACTCCAATATTTTTAACTCTAAAAATCTATTCTTCCCTGTGGATTCGACACTTCTCGCCAACATATTACGTCTTTCTTTCATCTAGTGCGAGTTGAAATTTTAAGATTGATACGCGTATTTTAAATGACGAACTTTTGTGTTATCAATGCACCATCATTACAGTAAGAGTCTCTCTGACTGAATAAAGTCTACATGTGTGATATACAGGTCGGTGCATCCTCATGACATCCTATCTTCATCATTCTCTTGATACATATCAAGTCTACCTATAGTTTACTCAGGTCGGTGCAGCTATAGTTAATTTACTATACTCAAGATGTTGTACTCATTCACAGCTCGATGTACCTTGTTTATACATCGATGCATGTGTATATCCTCTCATATCCTTCCATGTGATTTCTTCATGTTTTCATGAACCATCTGAGCTTGCATTCTCAAGAACTTATTACTTGTTTCATGAGCCACATGCTGATAAAACTATTATTAAGTTTCTATAATTGACTTGGCAGGAAAAACAAGATGAAGTTCATCAAGTGACAATTCAGGTTTACACTCATACACCTGAGATGCATAAAAGAAATTATGTCTGTCACGTGGGTTCATAAGTGAAGTTGACGGCAACACGTGATTCGAGGTGAATTCCCAGATCCTTGGAGATTCCGTTCGAAACAACTTTCCACGTGGCGGTAACTTGAAGATTCCTCACCGCCTCATCTGACACGTGGCCGAGCTTCCTCAAAAAAACCTTGGGCGGGAGTGCTTCTTCCACGCGCCCAAATCAAATCTTGTGGGGACCACAAGAACTCCTGCTCGAGAGGATAAATAGAGGCCAGAGCTCAAGCTGCAAGGACAAGGGGAATAAAAGTGAGAAAAATGAATCTGAATCTCTGGGAAAACAGATTGAAGGAAGTGAGTAGAAAAGAGTAGAAGAGCTATCTCTAAGTGAAACTAGGTGATAAAGGAGCTATAGGGAGATAGAGAGAGAGCCTGAGAAAATAGAGTATCGGAAGATGGAGAGGAAATCCCAGAGAGGAGTGAGATCTAGGAGAAGCAAAGTTGGTCTTGACTTTTGGATCAGATCTAGAGTCAAATTGCTCCAGAGAGAGCTACATTTTTCTTTCTATTATTGTCTTTCTGCTGTTTTCTTTCAGTTCATTTTTGAAATTGTCTGTAAGCTATGTATCAGCGGTCCAAGCTGTGAAGCTCAGTGGGTTCAGCAAGCTGTGAGGCTCAGCGGTCTGGGATTCAGTTCCCAAAGCTGTGGATCAGCGGTTTGTAGGGATCTTATCCCCGAAGTTGTGGATTAGCGAATTTTGCAAGTTGTTAGTCAGCAGAAGCCTTACTCAATTGAGTAAGGAGTGGACGTAGATCTCAAGCTTGAGATCGAACCACCATAAAATTGCTTTTGCGTATGTGTGATTGCTCATTTTTCCATTGCTTTGTTTAGATGGATGCCTAGGACCGTTCTCAGTTGGCATATGTTCACCCACCAAATTGACATCTCAATAGTATATCAAAAGTTGTAGTTTAAAGGATAGATCCATCTATCTGGAAAATTGCTCCTTGCGTGAGGAGAGCTGTGAATCTAACCTCCACCTAGTACCAGACTGAGGTGTGTTCTTAATTGGATATCCTCACTGATCTCTTTAGTTTGAATTGATAGCTTGTGTCTTAGCAGAAATTTCATTCTGCAATTTATTTTCTACTGTAGATTGATACATTGGGGCTGATCTATTCACCCCCCCTCTAGATCTATAATTCATCCACTCCTATCATGTGATATCAGAGCCTAACTCTCCATCAAAGGTTAACATCCCGAAGAGATCTAGATAATTGATGCTAGAGGACTTACAGCTGAAGGTCATTCTGTAAGTATGCCACCTTTCTTCGATGGGAATAACTATGCATACTGGAAGAATCAAATGCAGGTCTTCCTACGCACTAAAGACTATGAGATCTGGAAGGTGGTCAGCCGAGGTCCATTTGAGCTTCCCGAAGATGAAGATGTTTAGACTCGGGAGCAGATTCGAAGATCAACTCTAAACTGGAGTGGTGTCAATGCTATGCAGTGTGCTCTACATCCCACTAAGTTTTCCAGAGTATCCTCCTACTCCATAGTGAAGGAAATGTGGGACAAGTTGGAGGTAATATATGAGGGAACATCTCAGGTACGAGAAACAAAAGCTAATATGTTAGTATCTGAGTATGAAGCTTTTAAAATGAAATCTGATGAAACTATTTCAGAGATGTATGCCAGATTGATGGTGCTCACTAATAGTTTGAGAAGCTTAGACAAGGTCTATAGTGAGTACGAGCTATTGAGGAAGATCCTTCAGTCACTAATATCGATCTGGCATACAAAGGCAACTGTAATGGAAGAATCCAGGAACCTGACGACTACCACTATCGATGAACTCATCGGTTCTCTTATGACATATGAACTGAATCTCATGAGGGTCGATGAGTCTGAGAAGAAGAAAAAACCCCTGACACTTAAGGTAAATTCTAGTACCAAAGGGTCTTCTAGTGAACATAGCTCTTCCAGTTTTGAGGACGATTCAGGTGAGTTTGCTATGTTAACTAGAAAGTTTAAAAAAAAATTTCAGGAGAGAAGGTAAGAGTTTCAGACGAAAATACTCCTCAGGAAAGAGATCGTCAAGATTTAAATCTACTAATGTCAAAAAGACTGACGGCATTGTCTGTTACAATTATAGGAAGTTAGGGCATCTGAAGGCAGACTATCCTAAGCTGCAGAAGGAAAAACAGCCCAGGTGGAAGAACAAGAAGGGAAAGGCCATGGTAAGCACCTGGAGCGATGAAGAAGAAGACAATTAGAGCAGCTCATCTGATAGTGAAGGCGATGATAGACTATGCCTGATGGCCTGAAGAGAAGAAGAAGGGAAGGAAGATGATGAGGTATCTTCCCCTTTCGAGACTATACTTATAGTGATTGGGAAGAAGCATATGTTGAAATTCTAGATAAGTATGATGAAGTTCATAGGGAGAATAGACATCTGAAAAGGAAGATAAACTCCCTTGTTAATGATACTTCTCAGAGTGATAGGATTGCATGCTTAGAGACAGAAAACATTGATTTAAAGAATTCTCTTGCTGAAATAGAAAATTTTTAAACTATCATAATTGGATTGAGATGTGAAAATGATAATCTGAAAAATGTGATTGATGAACTTAAAATCAGAATGCAGAAATTTGAAGAAGAAACAAAAACTGCAAGAGAAAAATATGAAGATGTAAAAGGGGTCAATGAGGAATTGACGAAAAGAATTAAAAACTTGGAAAAAGAAAATATTGATAAACAGACCTCCCTTGAGGGCATGACTCAAGGAACAGAAAATCTGAATGCAATCTTGGGAACTAAAGTTAATTTTAGAAGGGAAGGATTGGGTTTTAACCCAACTAATGAGAAACGGTTTGATGTCAAAACCATTTCATTTGTTGTTGAGAAAGGAACATCCAAATTCAATCCTTTGATAAGAATGAATTGTGAAGAAACCAGTAATAAATTTCTTGTGAAAAATAATAAACAGAACAATGTCAGTGCCAAGGACAAGGGCAAAAGGAAAGTGGACATGCATAGAGAACCTAGCACACACACCGCTGCACTCAAGCCTAAAGGTCAGGTTAGGGGTCAACTAGTTAAAACCAAAGTCCAAGGAAACCCCAAAACCAAAGTAACCCAGCCACAACAGAAAGGTCGATGCAACAATCAACCTGCACCGACGCACACCTCATCTAGGTTTCACACCTTTAAAGGTCATGGTCAGAATAGGGGTATCTCAGGTCGATGCTACTACTATGGTGCTTCGAGTCACCCTTCGTACCAAAACACATCTTATCACAACTCTGGTAGGAAAGGTCGAGGCAGCCATAATGTCTGGTCGATGCATCAGAACATTCAAAAAACCCATCCTAATCTGGTGCATCAACACTACCCATGGAGTGTCTTTGTACAGCCTAGGTTCAGAACATTTATGAACTAGAACTCCAATGGCTTTGTCCATCCTAAAATTGTTCAACCTAGGGTTTCCAGTGCACACACTCATTCCAATGCTCATTGGACCAATTATTGGCACAAAAACTCTTATTCTTTCAAAAATCAAAATGCCACACCAGAAATAAAGTCAACAAAAATTCAGAATGTGAATAAAAGATAGCACAAACAAAAAGTTAAGAAATCTACAACACAAGCAAAACATAAAATACAAATGTGGATACCCAAACAACTACTGTCTTACTTTAATGATTTGACTACTGTTATGGGGCCCAAACAGTTTTGGGTTCCAAAATTCTCTATCTGATTGTGATTGTAGGTATGCCTGGTAGCCAACCACAACAGGTGGTATCTTGATAGTGGCTATTCCATGCACATGACCGGGGACAAAAGAAAATTCTGCTTGCTGGTAGAGAAAGATGCTGGTCATGTTACTTTTGCTGGTAATACTAAAGGAAAGATCATAGGGTCAGGTAAGGTTGGTTATGTGTCTTTCATGCAGTATTGAAGATGTTTTACTTGTTGAAGGTCTTGCTTAAAATTTTCTTAGCATCAGTCAACTGTGTGATAAGGGTCATAAAGTTATTTTTGATTCACATGCATGCACCATTTTCGAACCTAATTCAGATACCGTAAAATTCATTGGAAAAAGAAACAATAACATTTATATGGTTGACTTAGATGACGCTGCACACATCAACCTATGTCTCACTGTAAATAAAGATGATTTAGCCTGGCTTTGGCATCGCATGTTAAGTCATGCTAGTTATAGGATTTTGCATAAACTGAATAAATTCAGTATAGTGAGAGGTCTACTTGAAATATCATGTAAAAAGAATAATAAAATTTGTGAGGCTTGTACCCAATGCAAACAAACTAGGAAGTCATTTAAATCCAGAACTGAGAACATGTCTTCTAAGCCTTTTGAGCTGATATATATGGATATGTTTGGACCTACTAGATCAGCTAGTTTATCTGGTAGAAGATATGGATTTGTTTTAGTAGATGATTTCTCTAGATATACTTGGGTATTCTTTTTGACTTACAAAAATGATGCCTTTAAAGAATTTCAGGTATTCTTCAACAGAATAAAACAGAATGGTGAGCAGTCTATATCTAATATTCTGTCTGATCGTGGTGGTGAGTTTGAGAACTCACAGTTTGATGATTTTTTTAGGGACAATGGGATAAACCACAGATTATCTTCAGCAAGAACTAAAGAACAGACTGGAGTGGTTGAAAGAAGGAACATAACCTTGGTAGAGATGGCTCGGACTATGCTAGTTGAAGGCAACTTGCCTAGAAGGTTTGGGGCTGAGACAGTAAACACCTCTTGTTACATTACCAATAGAGCCTTCGTAAGACCTTCTACCCAAAAGACTCCTTATGAAATATTAAAAGTTAAGAAACCTTCACTAGCTCATTTCAAGGTCTTTGGATCAAAGTGTTTTATCCATGTTAACTCTAAAAGAGACCTTGATAAATTTGAAGCCAAAAGTGAACCTGGAATTTTTCTAGGGTATTCTGAGACTTCTAGAGCCTATAGGATCTATAATATTAAATCTTAAACTATTAAAGAATCACCACATATTGTGTTTGATGAAACCTCTAATAAATCTAATACTGATTTCTGCAGGGACAAAGATGATGGAGAAATCTTGGAAAATAAAGAAGAGTAGAATGTAGAACATGCAGATGAAGGTGAGATTGAAGGATCAGGAGTTCAGGGGGAGGTAAATGCAAATTCAGGTAATCAGCTTACCAATATAAGAGTGCTCAGAGATCATCCTCTAGAAAATTTCATTGGTAATCTGAATGAACCCCCTAGGACTAGATCTCATTTTAGAATTGAAAATGAACTTAACTCATTTGCTCTTGTTTCACAAATAGAACCCAAAAACATTGAGAATGCCTTAAAAGATGAACACTGGATAAGTGCCATGCATGATGAACTTAATCAATTTGAAAGGAACAAGGTCTGGCACTTAGTTCCTAAACCAACACATGGCTCTATTATAGGCACAACATGGGTTTTTAGAAATAAAACTGATGAACACTGAAAGATTGTTAGAAATAAGGCTAGGCTAGTGGCACAGGGGTACAATTAGGAATTTGGGGTAGACTTTGAAGAGTCATTTGATCCTGTAGCGAGGCTAGAAGCTATTATGATTCTCCTTGCATTTGCATGTAGCCTAGGAATAAAACTTCAGTAGATGGATGTCAAATCTACATTTTTGAATGGCTTAATAAAAGAGGATGTTTTTGTCAAACAACCTCCTAGTTTTAAGTGTTTAGACTTTCCTGATCATCTGTATAAGCTTGATAAGGCATTATATGGACTGAAGTAAGCTCCCAGAGCTTGGTACGACAGATTGAGCTCCTTCCTCACAAGTAAAGGTTTCTCAAGAGGTGAGGTTGACCAAACTCTATTTACCAAGGTAGAAAATGAAGATATTCTTGTTGTTCAAGTTTATGTGGATGACAGTGTTTGGGTCAACTAAACCATCCATGTGTAAGGAATTTTCTACCTTAATGACTGATGAATTTGAAATGAGCTTAATGGAAGAACTGAAGTTTTTCCTTGGATTGCAGATCTGTTAAACTTCAGAGGGAACCTTCACTACTTATGCCAAATACATCAAGGATCTGCTGAAGAAGTACAAGCTGGAAAATCTCAAGGCCATTACTGCACCAATGGGTACATCAACTAGTCTTGATGTTGACCCTGAAGGTAAATTGGTTGATACCAAACTATACAGAGGTATGATCGGATCCTTACTTTATCTTACTTCATCTCGTCTAAATATTCAATTCTCTATGTGTTTATGTGCTAGATTTCAGGCTAGTCCTAAGGAATCTCACATGAGTGCAGTGAAAAGAATTTTTAGATATTTATCTGGCACCCATGACTTAGGTCTATGGTATCCTGCTAAGTGTGAGTTTGAGCTAGTAGCTTACACTGATGTAGACTATGCAGGGTGTAGGATAGATAGAAAAAGCACTAGTGGGTATTGTCAATACTTAGGTGGTTCTATAGTGACTTGGGCATCTAAGAAGCAACACACTATTGCTCTTTCCACTGCTGAAGCTGAGTATGTAGCAGCAGGAAATTGTGCAGCCCAGGTTCTCTAAATCAAACATCAGCTTATTGACTATCACATAAAACTTGGATGCATTCCTATTCTCTGTGATAATACTAGTGCTATTTCATTGACTAAAAATCATGTTCACCATTCTAGGACTAAACATATTGAGATAAAACACCACCTTTTGAGAGTTGAAGTAAGTAAGAATGAAATAGAACTGAATTTTGTAGAATTAGAAAAATAGATTGCTGACATATTTACTAAACCTCTTGGAAATGAAAGATTTAAATTCTTGAGAAGAGAACTAGGTTTATGTAAATATCAACATGATAACTAATTGCTTGAGTTCCTTTTTGCTTGGAATAAATGCCTTCTTCATGATTATTGATATGCACATGATTTAAGTTGCTGGAAGAAATAAAATAAGGATGATGATTGCATACATTGCATTGCATAAAGCCCATCTTGATCCCAAAGGTATATCAAATGATATGTTGGGAGAAGGGTAGATCTCTTTCTATCTGGAAACCCACGCTATATGTAGAGGCTAGCCCTCCGCCAGGTACCTTGGGACAAGAGTGTGTCTTATCTTGCATCCCATTATCTGTACTCATGTTAGCCAAATCTTTCATATGCTTTGAATGTTGTGTCAAGCATAAGTGCACTTAGTCAGGGGAAGTTCATGTCAAAAAAAAACCCTATGTTCATCTCATTTCCTGCATTAGGAAAAGGGGGAGTTCATGATAGGTTGCTTAAGTTGTTTCAGATGTGTATCTAGGCAGGTGTGAGTGTCTCTGAAGAAATGTCGACACCCAAAGTGGACAACACCTTGCATAAGCTCTGTCTGCCACGTTGATCAGTTGAAATCCTCAATACTCTTGAATTGAATAATCTCAGTTTAACCAAAATCCTCTTTTCTCCATACTTATTCAATGATATTGTTCATATTTCTCTAATGTCACTTTCTTACATAAGAATCTTCTCCTAAATCTGAAATAATGACAATCTGATATGCCTTTCACTACTATAAGCTACTAAAATCAAAAATCTTTATGGATAACAATTTGTGATGTACCATGAATGAATTGATGGTTTAAGTCTGCTGAATTGTAGAGTCTAAAGACTAAACTCAATAAATAAGGCTATTGATCACACTTAATAGCTTTCAACCATATCTTATATGTCATGACCGGTGAAGTCTCAAGAATCTGAAAGTCTTTGTGTTAATGACTTCTCGGTTGAGAAACTTGGAGTGTGTATTGTGTTTAAACATGAACATTTTTGTAAAATCAAAGGGCAGCCATGTTAAAATTATGAGTCAACAAATGTGTAGACAGAGCAATGGCTGAATGCACCAAGAAACTAGGCCCTTTATTAAGAAAATAAAGAAATCATATGTCATGAAGTGCTCTAGTTATCTCTGTTCAAAAGTTTAAAACAGAATGGTTAGTTAGACTGAGTAACTAGGGTACTAGCGTCTAATCAACGTGTACCCTTAGGTCAAAAGGTGTAAACTACTCCTGAATGTCTTAATCAAAGAAACAGAATGACAAATTCTACTGAGTAACTAGGGGTACTAGCGTCTAATCAACGTGTACTCTTACGTCAAAAGGTATTGATTATACCTAACTGTTCTAAAATTTATAAACAGAAAGAAAAGGTAAATCATGCTATAACCCTGCGGTGAAATATCAGAACTATAAAAATTGTTTAACCTCAATACATGTCCTAGTCACTCCTAAGAAACTCATTGATTTTGGGTGAGTAAGATGAAGTGAGACCAAATCTGCCATGATTTATGTAGTTCTGGTTTATTGCTATTAAGGGTTAATGCAAACTTATTCAAAGAGTATAGTTGCTAAACTCTAAGCTTCATCATTCTTAAACCAAATTTCTATCAAGGTTGCATTATATTGAGTCTTATACTAGAAGAATCTGCACCATGTATGCTTGATTAATAAAAGTTAAATCAAATTTGTCAACATATTCCTTCCTGTCCTTTCTCTCATTTCAATTTTGAGTCTCTTCCCTATTAAGCACAAATTGTTTCCATCCTTTATTTTGCTGATGGCAAAGGGGGAGAGAGTTTGTTTTGATGGGGCAAAGGGGGAGAGATTTTCATAGCAAGGCAAAGGGGGAGAGAGTTCATTGAGGTCTATAGTGGGAGAAAGCTGAAACTGAAATCTGTCTCATATTGGATTTGATTGTGTCTATTGAATATGTTGCCTCATGCTGAAACTGAAAACTGTCTCATATTGCATTTGACTATGTTTACTGAATATTCTGCTTTATAATGTAGAATGAGTTGCCATCAAAGTATTACAGTGTTGTCATCATCAAAAAGGGAGAGAATGGTGTGTCTCCTCTAGATTTGATGTCTAGTTTTGATGGTTTTGATGTTGGCAATAGTGTGATTGACTTTGATATTGGCAAAACCATTTGGATTTATAATGTGTACTAATTGTCATTTCATTAAGTCAGAATATGATTCTTGCATTTATAAGGTCAATGCATACTCATGCTGCTGCGATATAAGGTCAATGCATACTCATGCATTGAGAAAGTCAGGTCTGTACACATATGCATTCTAGTCTAGAAGGTTAGTGCGAATGCAGAAGTCTTGCACTATCGAGTCGGTGCACTTTGTATACAGGTCGATGTCGCTAGGCACTATAGGCTAGATGTTGTAACATCATGTCGATGCACACATTTAACAGGTCGATGCTAGTGAGCCAATGATTGCTGTATAAGGTCAGTGCGTTAGAGGCCATTCTTCTTAAGGTCAGTGCACCTTGTGCATCTGCCTTGAAGTCAGGCCGGTGCATTATGGTCTTGCATTGATGCATTAAGCATTTCCTTATATATCACCATGTCAGGCTGACACGCCTCAATGGCACGTCTATGATGAAGTGAATGTAGTACTGCCTTATGCATTGACATGTCGATGCACCATCATTACAGTAAGAGTCTCTCTGACTGAATAAAGTCTACCTATGTGATATACAGGTCGGTGCATCCTCATGACATCCTGTCTTCATCATTCTCTTGATACATATCAGGTCTACCTATAGTTTACTTAGGTCGGTGCAGCTGTAGTTAATTTACTATACTCATGCTGATGTACTCATTCACAGGTCGATGTACCTTGTTTATACATCGATGCATGTGTATATCCTTTCATATCCTTCGATGTGATTTCTTCCTGTTTTCATGAACCATCTGAGCTTGCATTCTCAAGAACTTATTACTTGTTTCATGAGCCACATGATGACAAAACTGTTATTAAGTTTCTATAATTGACTTGGCAGGAAAAACAAGATGAAGTTCATCAAGTGACAATTCAGGTTTACACTCATACACCTGAGATGCATAAAAGAAATTATGTCTGTCACGTGGGTTCGTAGGTGAAGTTGACGGCGGCACGTGATTCGAGGTGAATTCCAAGATCCTTGGAGATTTCGTTCGAAACAACTTTCCACGTGGTTGTAACTTGAAGATTCCTCACCGGCTCATCTGACACGTGGCGGAGCTTTCTCAAAAAAACCTTGGGCGGGAGTGCTTCTTCCACGCGCCCAAATCAAATCTTGTGGGGACCACAAGAACTCATGCTCGAGAGGATAAATAGAGGCCAGAGCTCTGTTGTGACTCCTCTGTGTTGATGGTGTTGACATGTAACTTTACTTCATATGGCAACACATTGTTTTGATTGATTGGCAACACTGTTTATGTTTTGATGAAATTACCTTATCAGATTGTCTGTGTGTTATATGCATTTTATCTTATTTTCACACTGAACACACACTCAAAGTCTCAATGTATATACATTGCTTCAGCAACGTAAGTCTATACACTGCACGTTCAAGACCAAAGTATATACATTGCTACATTACCTGCTAGAGTGAAGTCTGTACAACCGAAGCACACATATCAAGTCTATACTTGAAGCTACTGTGCAAGTCCACACATTGGCCTTCAGGCTTGAAAGTCTGTACATTGGACTGCGTCAACTCATTGCATTGACATACACTGTAGAGTCAACTCATTACATTGGCTAAGTCTATACACTGTCCGTCTCACTTAGAGTCTAAGGCAAAGTCTGTACATTGGACGGTGTCAGGCGAAGTCTGTACAATGAGCGTCTCATGTAAGTCCACACATTGGACTGTAGCATGCATTTGTCAATGGCATCTAAGTCTGTACAATGACCGTCTTCCTTAGGGTCTTGATCCTCCAAGTCTATACAGGCTTCTATTTTACAAAGTCTGTACATTGGTCTCAGACTCCAAAGTCTATACATCGCCTGTTGACTGCAAAGTCTATGCAGAGCTCAAGAGTTCGAAGTCTATACACTGGACTATAGCAGACCCGAAGCCAAGTCCATACATCGGACTGTTCATGATTTCATTGGTAGAGTCTGTACATCAGACGCGCATGCTCGCCTGTCCCCCCGGATGCTCTCCTGGGACCGAGTATGCCCTCCAGTGACTGCTAATGCTTCCCTAACTTTGAGGATGCTCCCCTGGAGCAGCGATTGCTCCCGAGAGACAGCATGTGCTCCACATGCTCCCTTGACGCTGGTGATGCTGTCCAGAGGCCATAGATGCTCCCCTGAGACTTCATATGCTCCTGTGCGAGAACGCACTAGTCTCTGGGTATTTAAAAGAATTGTATTACATGCATTCCCTTTCACTAAGTCTGTACAATGCATGCGCTTTCACAAGTCTATACAATGCATTTCATTTTACAAAGTGTCGACACCAAGTTGATAATCTGATACTCTGTCTGACAGGTGCTCTGCTCGTGAAGCTTAAGGAGGGCACGTGATCCGAGGCTGGAAGGCCTGACCAGATGTTGACACCTGGATGGAATTACCTCGGATCTGGCAAATTCACTTGGGCGGGAAAACGTGGAAGCCACGCGCCCTTATCCACCTACTGCTGCCAGTATATATAGTAGTCTTCATCTTCTGTAAAGGCTGATCGAAGTTGGCAAAGTCTATACATCCAGTCTGAAACAGCAGCCACCGAGATCCACTGTGAGAGAAGAAAAGCAGAGAAGAAGAAAAGGAGAGAAGAAGAAAGAGAGAAGAGATGAGTTGAGAGAGTTATTGTGAGAGCTTGTGAATCAGTCTCTTGGTCCAGTTACCAGAGCTGATATTGCTCAACTTTGAGCTACAGTCGTTTTGGTTTTCTTCCATTCGATTGTGTGTTTTATTTGTTTTCAGTCTTGCTATTTTCTCTTTGAAAACTCTTGTTCTATCAAGCTGTTAGTCAGCGGTTTCAAGCTGTGAGGCAGCGGGTTGCAGAGGTGTTCTTCTGGTCGGCTAAGCTGTAGTGCCCAGCAGAGCAAGCTGTGATGCTCAGCTGTTGTAGAGGGTGTTCCTCTGGTCGGCTAAGCTGTAGTGCCCAGCAGAGCAAGCTGTGATGCTCAGCTGTTGCAGAGGGCGTTCCTCTGGTCGGGATAAGCTGTAAGCCCCAGCCGTTGTTGGCAAGCTGTAGAGCCCAGCAGATTGAAGCTGTGTATCAGCAGTAATCCACATTCAAGTTGAATGTGGGGTGGACGTAGGTCGGATTGACCGAACCACCTAAAAGCCTTGTGCCTCTCGTGTGTTTGATTGCTTGTTCAGCAGATCTTGTGTGTTTCATTCGGTGCATTGGCTGTGTTCGTTTAGTGTTCTTCTAATTCCGCATTTGATTCTAGGCCTAATTTTTTAAATAGCTAGTTGATCTATTCACCCCCCCTCTAGATCCACATCCTGTGGTGATAGAGCCTTCCATCTAACTTCAACACTTGGTATCAGAGCTAGACTCTTCTACAGGGACTTACCGCCCGAAGAGGATAAGCACAGATGGACGGAAGAGGGATGATAGCTGAAGAACACTCTACATCCAAGCCCCCGTACTTCGATGGAACCAACTACGCATACTGGAAGCACCGTATGCAGGTATTCTTGAGGGATAAAGATTATGAAATTTGGAAGGTGGTTAGCAAGGGACCTTTCGAGCTGTCCCCAAATGATGATGTATGGACCAAGGAAGAAATTAGAAGGTCCACGCTCAACTGGAGTGCAATCAATGCAATCCAGTGCTCTCTGCATCCCACCGAGTTCTCACGAATATCTGCCTGCTCCTCAGCGAAGGAAATGTGGGATGCACTTGAAGTCATCTATGAGGGGACTTCACAAGTCAGAGAGACTAAGACTAATCTACTGGTTTCAGAATACGAAGCTTTCAAGATGAAGCCTAATGAGACGATCAAAGAAATGTATGCTCGGCTGACTATTATCACAAATGGTCTGAGAGGCTTCGGGAAAAAATATTCTGAGTATGATGTAGTCAGGAAGATCTTACGATCCTTGACTCCAATTTGGCACACCAAGGCCACAGTTATGGAAGAGTCAAGAGATCTGCACAATACTAAGGCAGATGAGCTGATCGGATCTCTAATGGCTTATGAGATGAATATGCCGAAGATAGAGGAGGCTGACAGAAGGAGGAAGTCTATAGCTCTGAAGGCTGGTGCTAGCAGATCCAGTCGATCCAGCCTCAACGGATCATCAACTAAAGAGAGCTTGTCTGAAGAAGAAGTGGCAAATGCTGATATTGCCATGATTACTAGGGAATTCCGGAGATTTCTCAAGAAGGAAGGAAGAAGATTCAGCCGAAGAAATCCCAACAGTGGCCGCCGAGACACAAGGTATAAATCAAACCCTGTAAAGAAAGCTGAAACTAATGTTTGCTATCAATGCAGGAAGGCAGGTCACTTTAAAGCTGAATGTCTGACAAATCAAAACCTCAAGGATAAGTCCAAGAAGAAGAACACAAAAGGGAAAGCTATGGTGACTACCTGGAGTGATGAGGACGAGGGATCTTTGAGCGTCACTTCGGACAGTGAAGTTGAAGCTGAGAAGCCAATCTGTCTCATGGCAACCAGCTCAGAAGATAGAGAGGAAGAATCTGATGAGGTATCCTCTCGCTATGAAAATTTTACTATTACTGATTGGATGGTTGCTTATGATGAACTTACTGATAGAGTAGATGAGGTCAGAAAAGAAAACAGGCATCTACGAAGAAAAATTAAAATCATGCAAAATGATACTTCATTGTCTGATAAAATTGCCTGCTTAGAAATTGAAAATAGTAAGCTGAAACTCACATGTTCTGAATTTGAAGAAATCAATAAAGAACTGAAAATGTCTAAGGAAGAAAATGTGAGATTAGACAATGAAATTGATGCATGGAAACTGAAAATTCAGAATTATGAAAATAAGATAAAAATTGTTTCTGAAAAATATGAAGCTGTCCTCAATGTGAATAATGAGTTGAAAAAATCTATTGATGAAGTTCAGAAAGATAATGAGGATAAGCTAAAAATAATTGAGAAAATGACCCAAGGATCTGAAAATTTAGATACATTGTTGGGGTCAAAGGTAAATTTCAGAAGAGAGGGCCTAGGATTCAACTCTAGTGCAACTAAAAGCTTTGGAATGAAAACTATTTCCTTTGTTGCACAAAATGAGAAAGGACCTCTGATCAACATGAATTCTAATAATGCTGTAAAGACAAATTTGAATCTGAAAAGGCTAAATGCAGAAGAGAAGGGCAAATAGAAAGTAGGTGAGCCTAGTAGAATTGGGACTTCCAAACCTAGCTCTAGTGCTCAACCCAAGGTTAGGGGTTAGCCTGTTCAGGTAAACAAAACCCATGTCAATGCCAAAAAGTCTTCACCACCATCATCACAGAAAAGGACCCAACCAAAACCTATGAATAGGTCAGCAGGGTCAAGGGTGCAGGGAAGACAAAATATTTTCAGAAGTCAGCCCAACAAATTCAATCCACCTAGAGTTCAGTCCTACTACCCCACACAGCCAATCTATCCTAATGGGTGTGGGTGGACTAGAACTCAAAGGATGTATACAGGGTATGTTCATCAACCTACACACTTTTACAGACCCTGTGTCAGAAATTGGGAAAATGGGTATGGTAGTCGGATGCCTAGGAATTACCAACATTTCCACAGCCAGCCCAGGAACTACTATGGCCAAAACTTTATGAATGCAACCTGGCCGAAGCATTGGCACAATAACAACAATTCTGTGAATAACTCTGTTGGTGCATATAAGAAGAAAGTCAACAAGAAAAGGCAAAACAAAAAGAAATCTGAAAAATCCACTGAACAGAACTGCTTCAAACAAATGTGGATTCCCAAAACCATGCTCTCTTTCTTTACTTGCACTTCATCCGCATTGGAGCCCAATCAGACTTGGGTTCCAAACTCTTTGCCCTAATTGTGTGTGCAGGTATGCCTGGCAGCCAAGAGCAACTTGTGGTACTTGGAAAATGGCTGCTCCAGGCATATGACAGGAGATAAGGCCAAGTTTTGCATGTTAACTGAAAAGCTAGGAGACCTTGTGGTGCGGACACCCGAGCGCATGCGAGACACGAGCCGGCGAGCCACCGGTACCGCACGAGGAGCACGACTCGAGCCACCTCAGCATCCCTATGGCTCGGAGACAGTCTGGAGGTTCCCCATTGAGTCATAGCATTTATCATATTTTTTGGGGATTTTTATTTGTGTGTAATGTATTTTATTTTCTTTTCGTCAGTGTGTAATTTAGATAGTTCGAGGGGTTTATGTGCAAAATGGGGATCCTTGGGTCCCACGGGCCCCCACTCCACTCCCATTGGGCCACCTCAGCTCTAGGGCCCCTGTGGGGTCAGTCAACCCTCCATGGAGGCTTCTAGAAGGGTGGGCCAAGGGAGGGGGACAATGGACTTGAAAAGTCCACATGGGAGGCCACCAACCCCACCTACCATGTCCCCCCCTTGACCCTCCTTGGTCAAGGTGCGCCCCCCTCCCCTTTTGTTTAATATTTTGTTGTATTTTGATCAAACTCCATCCTAGCCATCCATCCCCAACCCCTAGATCCAACGGTGGAGGATGAGTTTGGTGGGAGTCATATATAAGGCATGTAATTACCATTTTCTTGAATTAATGCCATTTGAATTGGAAGACAATCTTGGAGCTCCAGCTTGGTGCACCCCCTTCTCCTCTCCCTCTCCCCCTTGGATGCTGTGAAGGCTTCCATTCTGAGGTGTGACACCTCGTTTATCGGTTCCGACGATCGCCGCCGCCGCCACGAGCCGCCACCGCACCGCCATCGCCATCAACGGAGTTCTGCCTGTGCAGTACCACAGCAGGTTGTTCGAAATTCACAGGTCTTCCCCGAGCTCATTTGGCTACCAAATTTGGAGGAGTTGTTCCTGGGATGTTCCTCTCCACCCACAAAAATCAGGCCAGCATTCAGATCATGTTTCCTATTTTTTGATTTTCATCCACTCTTCCATTTCGGTTCTGCCCGAGTTCTGTCCAGGTTCACCTCCGCCTTGAGTTTCATGTCGTAGATCCACTTTTTGATTTTTGTTAGTTCGCCCAATTTTACTGGTGGTTCCATCCATCCACCCCTTCATCCAAAATGTTTCTCAATTTTTGATTCACCCATTTCATATTTTCTAAAAATCGTTCTCAAACCCATCTACAGTTCTGTCCACCTGTTCTCAGATCCGACCACTAGTCACCCCACAAATCATAACAAATCTCAGCCACCTCCAAATCAAATTCTAAAAATAGTCCCAACTCCGTGGTTTGACTACCTACAACGTTTAAGATGAGCTCGAAGTCTGAATCCAACTTTACGTAGGCGGTCAACGGCTATTTACAAGAAACTGATATGCTAATCTGAGATTTCAGAAGCTATGGAGCAAAGAATTGAAAAATAGTTAAAGCCCAGATCCGCGTAGGTTCAGAAGAGTCCACTGGCCCTAGATTGAAGGATTTCGAATCTTCTTTCCAACGGCGTTGGTTTCATTGCATTCCGGCGACGGGGCTGATCGCAGCGGCCGTTTTCGCCGGAGCACGCGCTGCTGAAACAGCAACATCAGCTCGTGGACAGCACTTTCTCCACTTGGGAACCGGGGCACCCGGCCTCCGGTGAGTGTCATCGGCTGACCGCCGTCCAGGGAAGCGTGCTGCCAGGAGTCCCCATTACAGTGGGACCCACCCCGCTAGACCCGAAGGACAGGACAGCGTGTGGGCCTCATGGCCCATTGATTGCGCCGTCCGGAAAGCACGAGAACGCGGAGTTCGGCGCGTCGAGACGACATCAAGATGCTGCCCGTCAACCTGATTTGCGTGATCCCCGGGGCCCACATGTGACCTTTTACCTCCCTGCGTGGAGTGGGTTGAATCTCTTTGTACCGCTGTGAATTATGTTAACTGGGGGCCCGTAAGTCAGCCGGGTGTCTTCGCCACACCGGGTGCGTGGAGGTAAAGGTCTTAACTCCTTGGCGTTACATTGCTTAGCTATTATACGGTCTTAGGCCACTGCCGAGAGTGTAGGTACTAGCCCGTGTGTCCATGTCACCGCTGTGAGAGTGAGAGTGACCCGTCCCGCGACTCGATCCGAGTCCGGAAGTTGAGTCGGACTACCCTTGACCTCGCCGGTTCCTTAACCGCGCACGGTCCGCGCTTTCCCTCGCTTGGGACGACGAGTGAGCTTCCACTTCTGTTAGCGACGTTTCGCTACTAGGAGCTCATAGTGTCGGGCTTAGTGTCTCCCTGGTGTGTATTGCTGGTCGCGTCCACATCTAGAGTCTGAGGTCCACCCCACGTAGAGTTGCCTCCCGTGTCTGTCCCGCATCAGTTTGGTATCAGAGCGAGTTGAGTCTAGGGTAGTCTTGCATAAGTCTTGCATGCATCATGGTCTAAGTCGAGTCTAGGACCATCATTACTTTCAAAATAAAAAAAGGTGTTTTAAAATTACATTTCATCCCGATAATTCGGTATCTTAAAAGGTGTTGTCCGAATGTTAGGCTACGTCTATCGGGAGGTCGCACACTTGCGGGAGTGATCTTGGATCGATTAACTCCGTCACGTACCGGATATTGGTTTAGGTCTAGGTGCATTAGTCGGTGTTTGCATCAGTTTGTGTCTCCTAGTTCGTGTGTAGTCCAATAAGAGTCAATTGGTCTTGTCCAAGTGTCGGCATGTCCAACATGTAGTTCCCCCCAATTTCCCATGGATTCCCAATCACCCGGGCAATATGGCGGTTGGCCCACCCATGGGCTTGGCAACCATCCTCTCCGCTTCTGTAGGCCTGAAGCCTCAGATTTTTTTGGCTCCAATGACCTGGGCATCTACCTCAAGTGGGAGGCCACCATGGACACCTACTTTGATTGTTATACTATGTCCGAGGCAATGCAATTCTCTTTCGCCAAAGAGCGGCTTCTTCATGAGGCTGCCAAAAAGTGGGATTACATCGAAAGAATGAGAGCGGTTAGGGGGCAATGGCCCATCGAGTCATGGTGGGACATGAAGAGAGAGCTTAGGAAGGTCTACGTGCCCCAACCGGTTACCTCCAACCGGCCCCACCCAATCACTTCCAACCAAGTGGGTTCTAGTCGGAGGCAAAGAGTCCCACACGTAGATGAGCCAAGACCCAATCCTAGGACGGTTGACTACGGGCGAGTCCACCATGATATCCCTATTCCAACCCACTCCGTTGCCGAACTTATGCAAATGATTTTGGACTGGTTGGATGGGATGGAAAGGACACGTACTCCTAGTGATGTACTCCTACCCGAGCCTAAGGAGGTCATCGTCGGTAGTCTTAACCCGGCCCCATCAACGGAGTCCCCAAGCCCTCTCCCCATCATAGTGGATCCTCTTCTCCCACCCACGAGAGCCCCATTGCCTATACCCCCTGTCCGTCAGGAGGATAAGGGTAGGGACCCACTTATCAGGGAGGGTAGTGGGTCACGACAGCAGTGTTATCGCTGCCAGGGGTTCGGCCACTACGCCGGACACTGTCCCACTCGGACATCTCTAGCCATAAGGGACAAAAGGGTTGGAGAAGCCCCACTCTCCGATCTTTATTCTAAGCCACCTCAGCCCGAGCCACCTGTGTTTCTAACGGGTATGCTTGTCATAGCCGAGCCGCTTCTTAGCTGGCTCAAGAAGGGCTTGGTCCCACTTCCCTTCCCATCTATGGACCCTATCCTACCTCTGGTGCCAATCAATTCATTTCACACCACTTTCCGGTCTAGTCACTATGTGGATACATTGGATGACCTTCTTAAAGGGTTAGATCGGCAGTGGACATTTACGCACTTGTTGGCTCCAGGCTTCGACCGACCCACAGGTCGTAGTTTCACTCATCCCGCTTTAGGGTCCATCACCTCCGTGTACACCATGGGTCATGTTACCACGGAGGTTCTTCTACTCCTCCCTATGCCGGCCGAGTCTGACTTCATTTCCTTTTGCCCAAGGGAAGAATCTTACTTTCTACCTATGACTGTCGTCCCACCTCTCACAATGAATGAAGGTGATCATTTACACCTCCAAGATTTCCAAATGTGGGACAGCGATTTGTGGAAGCCTAGTCCGAGGGGTCATACCTTCTTTGATCCCTTCGACCCATTCTCTTGTGGACCCCGTGACCCACCACATTTACTCCACCTTTTTGAGAGAGTCCACCATCATACCCCCACCGTCTCATCTCCCTTCAAGGATGAAGGAGATCAACAACACCTTCTAGACTTCCACACATGGGATCTTGAGATGAGGGAATCTATATCGAGGGGTCACACATTCTTTGATCCCTTCGATCCCTTTCTTCATGGGCCCCTTGGCCCACAACCTCCATTCCCCCTCTTTAAGGAAGTCCACTATCACACCCCTCCTACTCGGGCCTGGCAACCTTCACATGGCAATAGGTCCGAACCGTCATTTGGGGGTAATGAAGACTTTGGTTCCCCCGGCCCACCTCAACCACCCAAGCCTCCCGGACTTCCCACATCCAAACCCCATGTCCATGGTTGGTGCATCGTAGGATGTCTAGGAGTCCACCATGACATTAACCTCCGGTTATGTCAAATGCATGCATGGCACACATTCGGATGTCCTGGACCACCTTGCATATGATTGGGTTTTACTAACTGTAGGGTTGTTTAGGGTCGTGTGTGCATCCGTGTGTTTCTTTTCTTTTGCTAAGCATGTTAGGTCGTGTGTGCATCCTGTGTTTCTTTTCTTTTGCTAATCATGTTAGGAGTCTGCATGACGACATCCGTCGTCACATTGAGGCCAGCAATGCACGGTACAAGGAGTTAGCCGATGCCCACCGACACCACCGAGAGTTCCACGAGGGCGAATACGTCATGATCAGGGTAAGACCTGAACGGTTTCCCTCTGGAACTGTTAAGAAGTTGCAAGCTCGCGGAGCCGGTCCCTTTAGAGTGTTGAAACGCGCTGGATACAATGCGTATGTTGTGGACCTACCTGAGGAATATGGTATAAGCTCTACCTTCAATGTATCGGATCTTGTTGCATATAGGGACCCATCGGTGATCCCTAGTGAGCCTTTTGAGCCATCTCCTCCCCTTGAGAGTGATCCTACACCTGAGTGTCCACTTCCACCTCCAGCCCCTTTTTTACGGCAGCGTGAGCATATAGATCGTATACTGGACGAGCAAGTGACAGTTACCAGGAGTGGATCTTACCCGCGCTACCTAGTGCGATGGAGAGGACGGCCCGCTACTGAGGACACATGGATCACACATGGAGAGTTGCAGCGGATTGATCCGGATCTTCTGGAGCGATACCGGAGCGATGCAGACCCTTACTCGACAGGGTCGAGTTTCTCCCACCCGGGGAGAATTGGTGCGGACACCTGAGTGCATGCGAGACACGAGCCGGCGAGCCACCGGTACCGCACGAGGAGCACGACTCGAGCCACCTCAGCATCCCTATGGCTCGGAGAAAGTCTGGAGGTTCCCCACTGAGTCATAGCATTTATCATATTTTTTGGGGATTTTTATTTGTGTGTAATGTATTTTATTTTCTTTTCGTCAGTGTGTAATTTAGATAGTTCGAGGGCTTATGTGCAAAATGGGGATCCCTAGGTCCCACGGGCCCCCACTCCACTCCCATTGGGCCACCTCAGCTCTAGGGCCCCTGTGGGGTCAGTCAACCCTCCATGGAGGCTTCTAGAAGGGTGGGCCAAGGGAGGGGGACAATGGACTTGAAAAGTCCACATGGGAGGCCACCAACCCCACCTACCATGTCCCCCCCTTGACCCTCCTTGGTCAAGGTGCGCCCCCCTCCCCTTTTGTTTAATATTTTTTTGTATTTTGATCAAACTCCATCCTAGCCATCCATCCCCAACCCCTAGATCCAACGGTGGAGGATGAGTTTGGTGGGAGTCATATATAAGGCATGTAATTACCATTTTCTTGAATTAATGTCATTTGAATTGGAAGAAAATCTTGGAGCTCCAGCTTGGTGCGCCCCCTTCTCCTCTCCCACTCCCCCTTGGATGCTGTGAAGGCTTCCATTCTGAGGTGTGACACCTCGTTTATCAGTTCCGACGATCGCCGCCGCCGCCACGAGCCGCCACCGCACCGCCATCGCCATCAACGAAGTTCTGCCTGTGCAGTACCACAACAGGTTGTTCAAAATTCACAGGTCTTCCCTGAGCTCATTTGGCTACCAAATTTGGAGGTGTTGTTCCTGGGATGTTCCTCTCCACCCACACAAATCAGGCCAGCATTCAGATCACGTTTCCTATTTTTTGATTTTCGTCCACTCTTCCATTTCGGTTCTGCCCGAGTTCTATCCAGCTTCACCTCCTCCTGAGTTTCATGTCTTAGATCCACTTTTTGATTTTTGTTAGTTCGCCCAATTTTAATGGGGGTTCCATCCATCCACCCCTTCATCCAAAATTTTTCTCAATTTTTGATTCACCCATTTTATATTTTCTAAAAATCGTTCTCAAACCCATCTACAGTTCTATCCACCTATTCTCAGATCCGACCACCAGTCACCCCAAAAATCATAACAAATCGCAGCCACCTCTAAATCAAATTCTAAAAATAGTCCAAGTTCCGTGGTTTGACTACCTACAACGTTTAAGATGAGCTCGAAGTCTGAATCCAACTGTACGTAGGCGGTCAATGGCCATTTATAGGAAACCGATATGCTGATCTGAGATTTCAGGAGCTGTGGAGCAGAGAATTGAAAAATAGTTAATGCCCAGATCCTCATAGGTTCGGAAGAGTCCACTAGCCCTAGATTGAATGATTTCGAATCCTCTTTCCAACGGCGCTGCTTTCATCGCATTCCGGCGACGGGGCTGATCGCAGCGGCCGTTTTCACCGGAGCGCGCGCTGCTGAAACAGCAACATCAGCTCGTGGACAGCACTTTCTCCACTTGGGAACCGGGGCACCCGGCCTCCGGTGAGTGTCGCCGGCTGACCGCCGTCCAGGGAAGCGTGCTGCCAGGAGTCCCCATTACAGTGGGACCCACCCCGCCAGACCTGGAGGACAGGACAGCGTGTGGGCCCCACGGCCCATTGATTGCGCCGTCCGGAAAGCACGAGAACGCGGAGTTCGGCGCGTCGAGACGACATCAAGATGCTGCCCGTCAACCTGATTTGCATGATCCCCGGGGCCCACATGTGACTTTTTACCTCCCTGCGTGGAGTGGGTTGAATCTCTTTGTACCGCTGTGAATTATGTTAACCGGGGGCCCGTAAGTCAGCCGGGGTGTCTTCGCCATGCCGAGTGCGTGGAGGTAAAGGTCTTAACTCCTTGGCGTTACATTGCTTAGCTAGTATACGGTCTTAGGCCACTGCCGAGAGTGCAGGTACTAGCCCGTGTGTCCATGTCACCGCTGTGAGAGTGAGAGTGACCCGTCCTGCGACTCGATCCGAGTCCGGAAGTTGAGTCGGACTACCCTTGACCTCCGCCAGTTCCTTAACCGAGCACGGTCCGCGCTTTCCCTCGCTTGGGACGACGAGTGAGCTTCCACTTCTGTTAGCGAAGTTTCACCACTAGGAGCTCGTAGTGTCGGGCTTAGTGTCTCCCTAGTGTGTGTTGCTGGTCGCGTCCACATCTAGAGTCTGAGGTCCACCCCACGTAGAGTCGCCTCCCGTGTTCGTCCCGCATCACCTTGTCACCTTTGGAAGCAACACAAAGGGTAGGATCATTGGATCAGGTAAGGTAGGTAAGTGTTCTACCTGCTGCATTGATGATGTTATGCTGGTTGAAGGGTTAGCTTACAATTTACTTAGTATCAGCCAGTTGTGTGATAAGGGTCATAAGGTTTTATTTGATTCTCAATGCTGCAAGGTTTTTGAACCTGATTCAGAAATTATAAAATTCTCTGGAAACAGAATAAATAACACATACATGATAGATCTAGATGATATTCAGCATTCTAACCTATGTCTTACTGCCAATAGAGAAGATTTAGCATTTTTATGACATCGTAGGTTAGTATGAGCTGATACACATGGACCTTTTTGGGCCAACCAGATCTGTCAGCTTATTAGGGAGGAGGTATGGGTTTGTTATGGTAGATGACTTTTCTAGGTATACTTGGGTTTATTTCTTATCTAATAAGCGTGATGAGAGTGATGCATTTTCAGAATTTCAGGAGTTCTGTATAAGAATAAATCAGAAAATTGAAAATATTTTGACTGATCATGGAGGTGAGTTTGAAAACTCACACTTTAAAGAATTTTGCAGGTCAAGTGGGATTAATCATAAGTTCTCCTCACCCAGGACACCTGTACAGAATGGTGTTGTCGAAAGGAGGAACAGAACTCTAGTAGAAATGGGCCGAACTCTCTTAGTTGAAGGTCAACTGCCAAAAAAATTCTGGGCTGAAGCAGTCAACACAGCCTGTTATGTAATTAACAGGGCAATGGTAAGACCTACCACCCAGAAAACCCCTTATGAGATTTTGAGAGGTAAGAAACCTTCAATCGCCCACTTCAAGGTCTTTGGTTGTAAATGTTTTATACATATAAATGACAAGAGGGACCTTGATAAATTTGAGCCAAAAGGTGAACCAGGAATCTTCCTCGGTTATTCTGAAAACACCCGGACTTATAGAGTGTTCAATTTAAACTCAAAAATTGTTGAAGAATCTCCACACATTATCTTTGATGAAACCTTTATGGAAACTAACCATGGTTATTGCAGGAACGAAGATGGGAACATTTTGAAAGATGAAAACTCTGCAGACCAGTCTGATGGTGAGGAAGATAAAGAAGAGCAAAATGAAGAAGAACCTGAAGTTCAGGGGGAGGTAAGTGAAATTCCTGAAACTCAGATTGTTAATATTAGATATCTTAAAGATCACCCTGTGAATAATGTCATTGGCTATCTGAATGATCCCCCTAGAACTAGAGGTCACTTTAGAATTCAGGATGAATTAAATGCATATGCTCTTGTCTCTCAAATTGAACCCAAGTCCATTGACTGTGCCCTCAAGGATATGCATTGGATTAATGCCATGCATGAGGAGCTTAATCAGTTCGACAGGAACAAGGTGTGGCACTTGGTCCCACCTCCTGATCATGGAACAGTCATAGGGACTAGGTGGGTTTTCAGGAATAAATCTGATGAATTAGGGAATATTGTTAAAAATAAAGCTAGACTTGTTGCTCAGGGGTACAACCAGGAGTTTGGTATTGACTTTGAAGAGTCATTTGCCCCTGTAGCCAGATTAGAAGCTGTTAGAATTTTATTAGCTTATGCATGTTCCCTAGGTATAATCCTCCAGCAGATGGATGTAAAATCTACATTCTTGAATGGGGAAATTAATGAGGATGTCTATGTTAGACAGCCCCCTGGGTTTGAATGTCTAGATTTCCCTAATCATGTTTACACATTAAATAAAGCTCTCTATGGTCTTAAGTAAGCTCCCAGAGCTTGGTACGACAGGTTGAGCAAGTTTCTCACTGATCAAAATTTCACTAGAGGAGTAGTTGATCAGACCTTGTTTACACAGGTGAGTCATTCTGAAATTCTTATTATACAGATTTATGTGGATGATATCATTTTTGGGTCAACTAACCCCAAATTGTGTGAGGAATTTTCTAAAACAATGACTAATGAGTTTGAAATGAGCTCAATGGGTGAGCTCAAATTGTTTCTTGGACTGCAGGTTACACAAACAAAGGATGGAATGTTTATCACTCAGTCCAAGTACACAAGGGATCTACTCAAGAAATACAAGATGGATAACCTTAAAGAGATAGCTTCTCCAATGGGTACCTCTACAAGCTTGGATGAAGACACTAAAGGTAACCCATTTGACCAGAAGTTATACAGAGGTATGATCGGATCCCTTCTCTACTTAACAGCATCTAGGCCTGATATTCAATTCGCTGTAGGATTATGTGCTAGGTTTCAGGCCAGTCCTAAAGAAAATCATTTTAAAGCAGTGAAAAGGATTTTTAGATATCTGCTAGGCACCCAAGAGCTAGGATTATGGTATCCTGCTAGGTGTGAGTTAGAGCTTCTAGCTTACACTGATGTTGATTATGCTGGGTGTCGAGTAGATAGAAAAAGCACTAGTGGCTACTGTCAATTCCTTGGTGGCTGTCTAGTATCTTGGGCATCTAAGAAGCAACACACTGTAGCCTTGTCTACAGCTGAGGCTGAATATGTTGCAGCAGGTAATTGTGCTGCCCAAGTACTTTGGATTAAGCACCAACTAGATGATTGTCAGATAAAATTGGAATGTATTCCAATTCTATGTGATAATACTAGTGCCATATGTCTTGCTAAAAATCATGTTCATCATTCTAGGACTAAGCACATAGAAATAAAACATCATTTTCTAAGAGATGATGTAAACAAAAAGGAAATTGAACTGGATTTCATTGAAACAGACAAACAAGTTGCTGATATCTTTACTAAGCCACTTGGAAATGAAAATTTTAAATTTTTTAGAAGAGAACTTGACTTGTGTAAATTTCAGCATAATGAATGAACTCTTTGTTGACTTGAATAAAACTGTTGAGCTGCTTTGAATAAACTTCTGATTTGGACTTGATGTTGATAGATTGAATAAACATTGTGCAACAGACTTATGATAATGCATGACTCTCATATTTTTTATTGCACTCATGATCATCATTGCATATATATGTCTAGATGCATGATATGTCTATATTTCTGCATGGGTCATACTGCACGATAAGATAGTCTGAGTAAGCATGAACTTCAAAAATCATCTGATCTGTCATATTTTGCAAAAATTGCATGCATATAGACAGGGGGAGTCTTGTCAGAATTTCAAGGTGAACTGCTGCGTCGACGCTGCTATTATGTGGCATTGACGCAGTGAACTAGCTCTGTGAATATCTCTGTTTCATTATTCTGATGAGTTGACGCTGCAATAGCATGGAATCGACGCACTGACACTATCTCAGTGTCTTATACTGTTGCCTCTTCAACTGATGCGTAGACGCCTTGAACTCCCAGCGTCGACGCTGTCTATTCAATCCTTGACTCTGAATGATTGAGTCTGACAGTATGGCAATCTTTTAGTCAGTTCTAATATTAAGCAATAGAAAATAGATTTCTTCTTTCATAAGAACTTTAATTGCTTAAAGACTGACTTAATGGTTTAAAATTTATAATCTTTAGAGTTGAAAGACTACAATCAATAAATAAGGATGCTGAAAATTGATAAACCTCTCAACCTTTATCTTATTTCATGTCAGACAAAGCTAATTATATCTGAAATCTGAAAACTCATATGAAATCATGTTAGAGAAGCTAAGTATGTGTATTGTCCTTAAACAAGTCATTCTGAAACAAATAAAGGGCAGCTAAGAAAGATATTGAAAAACATTGAAAATTATTTAAAAAATAGCATTGACAGAGCAATGACTGGTAAATCACTGAGAAACTGAGTGATCCATCAAAGAAGTGGACACCACTCATGTCATGAGATGTATCAGCTATCTCTGTATAAAATGATCAAAACAGTAGGTTGTTTTCACTGAGTACCTGAGGGTAACTGGCGTCTAATAAACATGTACCCTCATACAAAAAGGTGTCAATCAATTCTATTGAGTTTGATCATAGGCAAGATGGTCCATCATGTTGAGTATCTAGGGGTATTGGCGTCTGATAAACGTATACCCTTACGCAAAAAGACTTTTGGTACCTGAATGCCCTAATTGAATAATACTGAAAATGCTGTTCCTTCAAAGAAATTTCATGGATGTCAATTGTTTAATTTCAATACATGACCTGGTTTCTCTTAACACATTTTACTGAGTCTATGAAAGTAAGATATTCTGAAACTGAATCTCTCATGTAAATATGACTCTGGTTTATTGTTTTATCATGCACATCTACCTTATCCAATGAATGCAGTGCATGAACTCTCATTTTTATAACCTTTAAACTAGAATTTCAATTTCTAAGCCGTTTCTCAGTTCATATGACTGAAAGTTCTGTGCTTTAGTTACTTAATTTCTGAACTAATTACTAAGAATGCCAGTCCGCTGAACTTTCTTTTTCTTCCCTTGCACTCACTTTCCCTCCTATTTGTTGATGGCAAAGGGGGAGAATATTGTCTGAATTCATTCTTTCAGTTCAGGGGGGGCGAATTCTGAATTGAGAATTCTGCATTCAGGGGGAGTGTATGCATCTGCATCATGGTATGGCAAAAGGGGGAAATTTTGTTAGCAGGGACTTGCTTACATTTTCTAGCATGCAGCATGTCATTCATAGCATCCACATGCATCTGCATAACAATCTGAATAACAAATCATGTCCTTCATCAAAAAATGCATCTGTATGACAGGATGTTGCTACTCTATATGATAGGGGGTTGCCATCATCAAAAAGGGGGAGATTGTTGTGACTCCTCTGTGTTGATGGTGTTGACATGTAACTTTACTTCATATGGCAACACATTGTTTTGATTGATTGGCAACACTGTTTATGTTTTGATGAAATTACCTTATCAGATTGTCTGTGTGTTATATGCATTTTATCTTGTTTTCACACTGAACACACACTCAAAGTCTCAATGTATATACATTGCTTCAGCAACGTAAGTCTATACACTGCACGTTCAAGACCAAAGTATATACATTGCTACATTACCTGCTAGAGTGAAGTCTGTACAGCCGAAGCACACATATCAAGTCTATACTTGAAGCTACTGTGCAAGTCCACACATTGGCCTTCAGGCTTGAAAGTCTGTACATTGGACTGCGTCAACTCATTGCATTGACATACACTGTAGCGTCAACTCATTGCATTGGCTAAGTCTATACACTGTCCGTCTCACTTAGAGTCTAAGGCAAAGTCTGTACATTGGACGGTGTCAAGCAAAGTCTGTACAATGAGCATCTCATGTAAGTCCACACATTGGACTGTAGCATGCATTTGTCAATGGCATCTAAGTCTGTACAATGACCATCTTCCTTAGCGTCTTGATCCTCCAAGTCTATACAGGCTTCTGTTTTACAAAGTCTGTATATTGGTCTCAGACTTTAAAGTCTATACATCACCTGTTGACTGCAAAGTCTATGCAGAGCTCAAGAGTTCGAAGTCTATACACTGGACTATAGCAGACCCGAAGCCAAGTCCATACATCGGACTGTTCATGATTTCATTGGTAGAGTCTGTACATCAGACGCGCATGCTCGCCTGTCCCCCCAGATGCTCTCCTGGGACCGAGTATGCCCTCCAGTGACTGTTAATGCTTCCCTAACTTTGAGGATGCTCCCCTGGAGCAGCGATTGCTCCCTAGAGACAGCATGTGCTCCACATGCTCCCCTAACGCTGGTGATGTTGTCCAGAGGCCATAGATGCTCCCCTGAGACTTCATATGCTCCCGTGCGAGAACGCACTAGTCTCTGGGTATTTAAAAGAATTGTATTACATGCATTCCCTTTCACTAAGTCTGTACAATGCATGCGCTTTCACAAGTCTATACAATGCATTTCATTTTACAAAGTGTCGACACCAAGTTGATAATCCGATACTCTGTCTGACAGGTGCTCTGCTCGTGAAGCTTAAGGAGGGCACGTGATCCGAGGCTAGAAGGCCTGACCAGATGCTGACACGCGGATGGAATTGCCTCGGATCTGGCGAATTCACTTGGGCGGGAAAACATGGAAGCCACGCGCCCTTATCCACCTGCTGCTGCCAGTATATATAGTAGTCTTCATCTTCTGTAAAGGCTGATCGAAGTTGGCAAAGTCTATACATCCAGTCTGAAACAGCAGCCACCGAGATCCACTGTGAGAGAAGAAAAGTAGAGAAGAAGAAAAGGAGAGAAGAAGAAAGAGAGAAGAGATGAGTTGAGAGAGTTATTGTGAGAGCTTGTGAATCAGTCTCTTAGTCCAGTTACCAGAGCTGATATTGCTCAACTTTGAGCTACAGTCATTTTAGTTTTCTTCCATTCGATTGTGTGTTTTGTTTGTTTTTAGTCTTGCTATTTTCTCTTTGAAAACTCTTGTTCTATCAAGCTGTTAGTCAGCGGTTTCAAGCTGTGAGGCAGCGGGTTGCAGAGGTGTTCCTCTGGTCGGCTAAGCTGTAGTGCCCAGCAGAGCAAGCTGTGATGCTCAGCTATTGTAGAGTGTGTTCCTCTGGTCGGCTAAGCTGTAGTGCCCAGCAGAGCAAGCTGTGATGCTCAGCTGTTGCAGAGGGTGCTCCTCTGGTCGGGATAAGCTGTAAGCCCCAGCCATTGTTGGCAAGCTGTAGAGCCCAGCAGATTGAAGCTGTGTATCAGCAGTAATCCACATTCGAGTTGAATGTGGGGTGGACGTAGGTCGGATTGACCGAACCACCTAAAAGCCTTGTGCCTCTCGTGTGTTTGATTGCTTGTTCAGCAGATCTTGTGTGTTTCATTCGGTGCATTGGTTGTGTTCGTTTAGTGTTCTTCTAATTCTGCATTTGATTCTAGGCCTAATTTTTTAAATAGCTAGTTGATCTATTCACCCCCCCCTCTAGATCCACATCCTGTGGTGATAGAGCCTTCCATCTAACTTCAACAAGCTCAAGCTGCAAGGACAAGGGGAATAAAAGTAAGAAAAATGAATCTGAATCTCTGGGAAAATAGATTGAAGGAAGTGAGTAGAAAAGAGTAGAAGAGATATCTCTGAGTGAAACTAGGTGATAAAGGAGCTATAGGGAGATAGAGAGAGAGCCTGAGAAAACAGGGTATCGGAAGATGGAGAGGAAATCTGAGAGAGGAGTGAGATCTAGGAGAAGCAAAGTTGGTCTTGACTTCTGGATCAGATCCAGAGTCAAATTGCTCCAGGGAGAGCTACATTTTTCTTTCTATTATTGTCTTTCTGTTGTTTTCTTTCAGTTCATTTCTGAAATTGTCTGTAAGCTATGTATCAGCGGTCCAAGCTATGAGGCAGCGGCAAAGTGTGATCCTCGGTCAACAAGCTGTGAAGCTCAGCGGGTTCAGCAAGCTGTGTGGCTCAGCGGTCTGGGATTCAGTTCCCAAAGCTGTGAATCAGCGGTTTGTAGGGATCTTATCCCCGAAGCTGAAGATCAGTGGATTTTGCAAGCTGTTAGTCAGTAGAAGCCTTACTCAATTGAGTAAGGGGTGGACGTAGATCTCAAGCTTGAGATCGAACCACCATAAAATTACTTTTGCGTATGTGTGATTGCTCATTTCTCCATTGCTTTGTTTAGATGGATGCCTAGGACTATTCTTAGTTGGCATATGTTCACCCACCAAATTGACATCTCAGTAGTATATCAAAAGTTACAGTTTAAAGAATAGATCCATCTATCTAGAAAACTGCTCCTTGCGTAAGGAGAGCTGTGAATCTAACCTCCGCCTAGTACCAGACTGAGGTGTGTTCTTGATTGGATTTCCTCGCTCATCTCTTTAGTTTGAATTGATAGCTTGTGTTTTAGCACAAATTTCATTCCGCAATTTATTTTCTGCTATAGACTGATACATTGGGGCTGATCTATTCACCCCCCTCTAGATCTGTAATTCATCCATTCCTATCAAATTCCTTAAAGTGTGAACATTTTTCACAGAACGAGTCACATATATTCTCTTTAATTTTCTTTTTTAATTTTTTATTTTCTGACTTGATTTTCCTTTATTGCCTTTCCAATTCATCATATGCATCGATGAGTTCATCAAAAGTAAACACTTCAGGATCATAATTTACCTCAGCGGCATTTTGTCACTGTATTTTTTAGTATAGTTGGCCTTGAGACACTTGTGTTCTTCCTTCTTTTCATGGATTTTGACCAGTCCATCCCATACCTCTTTAGCGGTCCTACGATCAGACACAATTGTGAATTTGTTATGATCAACTGCGGTTTTTAATACATTCAGAATTTTTAGATTTTCAAAATATCTAGACTTGTGTTCAACAGTCCATTTTGATTTATCTTTCGGCAACTTGTAAGGGCCATGTGAAATCAGTCTCCCCAATGAAGGATCGTGAGAGACAATAACTTTGCACATTCTGCCGATCCATGAACTAAAATCTGAACCATCGAAGATCGGTGGAGAGTTCAATGAAAACACTAGGGTGACAGGATTCATGACTGCAAAGAACTAGGATCTCATCTGTAGATCGTTGGATCTAGAAAAAATAGAGCCAGCTCTGATACCAATTGTTAGGTGATGCAGTCGGATCTAGAGGGGAGGTGAATAGATCCTTTTAAAAACTATACCCAATTTAAATTCAATCTGATTATTTAATGAAAAGTGGAATAATGGTACACTAATGTTCCCGAATAGGATATGCTGAACCAGACTGAGATAATGCTCTCAAAGCACAAAGATAGCGCTTAATTAAAAGATGGCTCACACTGAGCCTGGATCGAACACCAAATGGGTGTGTGTGTGATCACAATGCTAAGAACGCTGCAACTTAAAGGCTGTCCCTACACAAGACAAATAACAAGCACTTGAGTGCGTGTGTGCAGCGATCAACTCAAGGTGTGTGTAAAAGTTTGAACCTGTGAATGAGAATAGGAGAAAAGGAATAATCGCACACGGACATACCACTGCTCAGAATTTTTAAGGTAGTTCGGTTGCAAACCCACAACCTACATTCACCCCTCACCAAACTAGGTGAGGCTTCACTGCTGACTAATAACTTGACATGAGGACTCAGTCCTCACCGCTAATTCACAGCTTCCACACACACATGAGGACATGGTCCTCAAAACAAACGCTGACGCACAGTGTCACACCCCAAGATATATGTATAATAGAAGATATTCAGGACGTGGACAGTCGGCAATGCGCCTCAAGCTAGCAATATAATCAGAGCGCTAACATTCACACAGAAGAAGGGTGAACATAAGATAATGTACTCAAAAATTATAACTTTATTGATTAATAATAATCAAGGTTTACAAATGACATGACTCTTTTAATTCTAGACTCAAGAAAAAGAAAATTACATAACATGATAAACTTCACCGCCTATTATAGTGAAGGAACTTAGCTATAACAAGACTCATGACTAGATTAGCTATGGCTTCTCTTGTTCTTCAATCACTCTCGGACCTATCACTCGAGTAGTCCGAATCCCCGCTAGAATTTCCTAAAAAGATTAGAAAAAGTAGGGAATGAGCACACTTGCCCAGTAGGTATCTTCGTATCAACATGAAGGTAAGTTAAAGTATTTAACATTTTAGCTCTAGAAGGTAAGATAAAAGAAATACGGTGAAACATGCAATAAAACCAAAGTAACAACGCAGTAGCAAGATATAAACCATAGAGATATGAGTGTTCATGTAGAATGAGAGCAAGATCAAGTAAGAATATAATGTGGCCTTTCATGTAACAAGAATGTACTAGAATGTAACGATAATGTACTTTTCATAACCAACAAGGCTATGCACTAGAAAGTCATATAACAAGAATGTACTAACAAGTATATAATTTCATAAGATAGCCTCGTGGATTTCAACCGTTTATAAAAAAAAGTACTCCATGTGCAATGCGACGCCAGTGTTCATCATACCCCATGGTTTACAGTATGTTTCCGGCCATTCGCCGAGGGGGCTAGTGTCGATCCCTTGGACACCATATGTGCCCGCCCTTGCATCTTCACGTTATAAATCAAGCTACTTTCATGAGAAATAATAAGGTTTGACCGATAATGTAAAGTTCAATCAATAGTTCATGACAACAATACCAAAGTAAGAACGTACAAAAAAATGATTCATGAGAGTTCAAGGTCGAAGTAAGGATAAGGTCATGCTACGGGAGAAATCTGGCAACATAACGGTACATTCATTATTTTCCATAGTTCATTAATAACTTATTGTATAAAGTTTGAGTTCTAGATAATCAATAGACCATCTAGGAATAGAATAGACTTAACCCTTTAGGTGAAATCACGGGTTAGACACAATCTGGAAGACGGTCATGTCTGGACTGTTTCTTGAAGATAGCAGTCAAGCCAAAACTGCTTTTAGACAGGGTCGACGCCAGAAGTGTTGTGCCCTGGCGTATTTTGACGAAGACAAATCATCCTGCTCAAAGTCTAATTTGCATTGCATATCTTTTTGTGAATGTGGGTCTATTTGTTTGGTCATATGAATGGTCATCTTTGTGCTGAAATTGAAATGCTTAAACTTAATCAATTTGTGTGAGTTCAACCTGCTTTGGACTAAATCTGAAATATTTGGACTGAACTTGTATTCATGAGTGGTTTGGTTAAATTCAATTCGAAAATGGTTTGCTTGAAGTATCTTTGATATGTGGACTCATGAAGAATATGGATTGGAAATGTATGAATCACTTGTACATAGAGCTACATATCAATATACTAACTTGCAGGTTGGGAGAGCCAGTCTTGTGTGAAGAATTTCATTGAAGTCATGGTAAGATTTTAAGTTTGAATGCATTTCAAGTGACTATATTGGGCTTGATCCATTCTTAATGTTTTTGGGGTCTTATGTATATAAATCATGATTTTCATATGTTAGAGTTATCCCCTTTAACTTTCACAAAATCTGGGTTTTTTTAACTTCGGTCGATCGGCCCTTCCTTCCACTTAGGTCGATCGAATTTTCCAGCGCTGCTGGAATCAAACCCTGAGAAAGTTTGGTCGACCGAACCCCTAGCTTAGGTCGACCGAAATTCCCAGAGCTTCCTAGAAATTTTCTGAAAAAATTTGGTCGACCGATCCTTTCGACCGGTCGACTGAATACGGCGGGCAGACCCGTTTTTGTGTGTTCGAAACCTACTTAAACCAGATCCGTTTTGACTCAAACTTGACCCTAATACCCTTAGGGCATCCATGCGTATGTTAGACACATCTTGAAGGGTTTTTCTACTTGGCATTTAAGTCTTTTTGAATCTTGTTTCATTGGGTATAAGAAGTTTGCGAACTCCATTCGTAAAACCTAATCTCAAAGGGGCTAATAGTTATATCCTTGCTGGAAAGGAGGAGAGGGAGATGCACATAGCAGGAGGAGGAAGAAGAAGCCTCTGAAGACGCCATCCATGAGCCCGAGCTTCCATCTGAAGGCTACTGTTGCTGCTCTTCGCGGTCGGCTGTCTTGGGCACCTCATTCTACAAGGCTGGCCACTTCCCACTCCATGGATCAACCTTTCATGCGCACTCTACCATACTATCTACGGGATTTTTTGGAGATCTGAAGAGGAATATCTTATTCTTTCACTTCCATATTTCTATTTGAGCATAGATCTAAATCTAGACTGGGCTTTGTAGTTTCCATCTTTTTCATTCATATATGATTTTGGAGCATCGTCTCCGTGTGCGTGTCTTCTCGTCGTCGCACGAGAACACGTGTGTGTGTGGGGCCATTGTGCCCGTGTGTGTTTGTTTTGCTACCATTGTGTAACGTGTTTGGTGGAATCCTCTCAAGTTGAGAGGGGTTGATGTAGGACTGCACTAGGTGTGTCTGAACCACCTAAAAATTCTTGTGTTGTGGTTTGCTATCTGTGTGATTGTCGCTTTACATTGTCTGTCTTGATTGTGTGTGTGATGCGGTGAGTGGAGAGTTATATATATACATATAATCTGTGCGCATTTCACACTTTGTCTGAGTGGTTCATATAAATTATTGTTGGAGAGCTGTGTGATCTTGCTTGATATTCACTCTATTAATCCTTTTTGTTCTAAGATTAGAGTGTTTTATAATCTCTTGTAAACATCACAACATTTAGTTTTTAAAAAGGGGGTGCAATCAATTCACCACCCTCTTGCTTGCATTCCTAATCGGGCTGACAATTGGTATCATAGCCTTGGCTCTGTTTTATTTTGAAACCTTGCGGTTTAGAGTGATCTGTTAGGAATGGCTAACAAAGGGTTGATGCCCGAAGGGCATTCTATACACATGCCTCCCTACTTTGATGGAAATAACTATAGTTATTGGAAAAATAGAATGATGGTTTTCGTTCGTGCTCAAAGTCATAAAATATGGACTGTTGTTAAGAATGGTCCATACACTTTACCCCCAGATGAGGAGCAGTGGAATGATGATCATATAAAGAAGTCTACTATGAATTTCAATGCTTTAAATATTATTCAGTGTGCTATTCACCCGACTGAATATGCTCGTGTTTCTATGTGTAGCAGTGCGAAAGAGATGTGGGATAAGCTGAGATTGATTTATGAAGGAACCTCAGAGGTTAAGGAGACGAAAGTAAATATGCTTATCCGGGATTATGAGCTGTTTCATATGAAGGGCGAGGAAATGATCTCTGAGATGTTTGCACGTCTTATGGAGATTACAAATGGACTGAAGTCACTCGGGAAGGATTTCAAGCATACCGACTTGGTCAGAAAGATGCTAAGGTCGTTGTCACCCAGTTTGCACACCAAGGCAACTGTGATAGAAGACTCAAAGGATCTATCACCACTTTCATTGGATGAACTCATAGGGTCCTTAATGGCCTATGAGATAAATATCAAGAGGACAGAAGAGGAGACGAAGAAGAAGAAGCCAATAGCTTTGAAAGCAAACCCAGACCCAATCTCAAGCCAGGAGGATTCCACGGACAACACAAATGATGATGAAGTCGCCATGCTTACAAGAAAGGTCAGACAGTTTCTGCGCCAAAGACGAAGGTTTAGTGGAAAGTTTAGGAAAGGAAAGAGGTGATTCAAGTAGAAAAATGAACCATCCAAACCGGCTGAAATCATGTGTTATGAGTGCAAGAAAATGGGGCACATGAGAGGTGAATGCCCCGAGTTGCAGAAAAAGGCCAAGAAGGATAAGGGGAAAAAGTGAAAGGCCATGAAGGCCACTTGGAGTGATGAGGACGAGGACGAGTTCACATCTGAAGAAGAAGAAAATATTGAGGAGATTGTCAAGAGCTTGTGCCTTATGGCACAAGAGGATTATGAACATGTAACTTTTGACTCTGAGCTAATTACAAATGATCAATGACAATTGGCATATGAAGATTTGTATAAAAAATACAAGAGGATCAGAAGTTAAAATAAAAATCTAAGGAAGAAAATTCATGAGATTTTTTATTCATCCAACTCTTGTGAAAAATGTAGTTTGTTTGAAATTCAAGTTCAAAATTTTAAAAATGCTAGTGAAACTCTTGAATCAAGATTGACCTTGTTTGAAGACGAAATTTCTTGTTTAGAGGTAGAAAAATAAAGTGCATTCAAACTGAAAGAAAAAATTCAAGAGAAGAATGAAATGTTGGAAAGGGAGCTAAATGAATTGAATGTGAAAATGAATGAGTGTGAGAAAGTCAAGGTCGAAGTAGAGAACAAAGTTGAATCACTCACCACAGAATTGAATGAAATGAAAGTGGCTCATGAAAACCTGTTGAATGTGAAAGAAAATCATGTTTAAAAAATTCACATTTTATCCATGGTAATACAAATGCTTTCCAATACAATATCAAAGACTCACAAAATCATGGAGAGTGTTCACACACACACACACAAAAACACAAAATATTCATTCTCAATTCCCCTATGCATCTAGGAGTGTAAATAAAAGAAACAATTTTGGTAGAAATGGACCCACTTATTTTTATCGTGGGAGAATAGGACATGACATGTATATATGCCAATTGATGGAGTTTGATGATGACTTATTTTTGAGAAAATACAATCATACCTTGATGAGTGCTAACACCAGGGGACCCAAGTTTGCTTGGGTACCCAAATCAAAATGAGAATGGTTGTTTGTTCTTGTAGGTTTGCATGAAGGTAATGGAAAATAAATGGTACCTGAACAGCGGATGCTCTAGGCACATGATTGGAAATAAAGAACTTTTTGCAGACCTAGCAGACAAAGATTGAGGTGAGGTAATTTTTGGTGGATAGGGTAGAGGTAAAATAATTGGTATTGGGAGAGTTGGTAAGGATCTCAACCACTGCATTAAAGATGTTTTGCTTGTTAGAGGTCTGAACCATAATTTGTTGAGCATCAGTCAACTTTGTGACAAAGGTCACAAGGTCATTTTTGAATCGTCTCACTGCTCTATCATTGATGCAAATGCTCATGAAATTAAATTCATAGGTGTGAGAAGTGATAATACTTATCATGTTGATTTCAATGAACTTGCTTCTGAAAATCTGTGCTTAGTTGTAAATAAAAATGATGATGTGTGGTTGTGGCATCACCGTTTAGGGCATGCTAGTTTTAATGTCATTAGGAAGTTGAATAGAAATGATATAGTTAGAGGTCTTCCATGCTTAATATTTGAAACTTAAAAAATCTGTGAAGCATGTAATAAAGGAAAATAAACCAAAGTTTCTTTCAAATGCAAAAACATTGTTTCCACTAAAAAACCCCTACAATTGCTACATTTGGATTTGTTTGGTCCCACCAAGACACACAGTCTTGGAGGGAAACTATATGACTTTGTTATTATTGATGATTTTTCCAAATATGCATGGGTGTTATTCACGGCTAACAAAAGTGATGCATTCAAAGAATTTGCTGATTTTTGTATGAAAGTTCAAAATGAAAAAGGTTACTCTATTCAGAAAATTCAGAGTGACCATGGAAAGGAGTTTGACAACTCTGAGTTTGATGAATTTTTCAGGAAGCAGGGGTATGAACATCATTTTTCAACACCAAGGACCCCACAACAAAATGGAATGGTCGAGAGAAAGAATAGAACGCTCGTGGAGATGGCGCGTACCATGTTGGCAGAAAATGGTCTTCCACGGTACTTCTGGGCAGAAGCAGTCAACACTGCTTGTTACATCACAAACTGAGTAATGGTAAGACTGATCTTTAAGAAAACTACCTACGAGCTATACAAAGGTAAGAAACCAAACATAACTCATTTCAAGCCATTTGGATCCAGTTGCTATATCTTAAACAATGGTAAGGATAATCTGGAAAAATTTGATGCTAAAAGTGATAGAGGAATTTTCCTTGGGTATTCATTGACATCTAGGGCTTACCGAGTGTATAACTCTAGATCTCTAGTAGTCGAGGAAAGTCCTCATGTTGTGGTAGATGAGTTTACTTTGAGAAAGTCAAATAATGATGAACATTTTCTTGTTTCAGGTGAAGATGAGAATGAGAAAGGAGAGTCTAGCAAACAAGGTGAGGCAAAAAGTCAAGAAAAGGATGAGCAGAAAGAACAAGAAGAGGAGCTAATACGGTAGACCCTTCCATGCCAATGGACAACACATAAGGATCATCCTCTGGAGAATGTAATGGCAGTGTAGATGAAGGAATACGGACACGGCTTCAATCAAGGAAGTTGAACTTCATGATAATCTTTCATTACTTTCCAATGTTGAGCCTATTTCTATAGAAGATGCTCTTAATGATAATTCTTGTGTTCTCGCCATGCAAGAAGAACTGCACCAATTCCAAAGGAATCAGGTATGGTTCCTCGTGCCCCGGCCTAATAGTCATCCCATAATCGGAACTAAGTGGGTTTTGCGAAACAAACTTAGTGAAGATGGGATGGTTGTAAGGAATAAGGCAAGATTAGTAGCTAAGGGCTACTCCCAAGAATTTGATATTGATTTTGATGAATCTTTCGCTCCTGTGGCTAGATTAGGGGCAATAAGGATTCTTCTTGCTTATGCATGTCACAGGAACATCAATCTTTTTCAAATGGACGTCAAGAGTGCCTTCCTCAACAGAGTCATCACGGAAGAAGTATACGTGGAGCAACCACCGGGCTTCAAAGATGAAAAGTTTTTGGACCACATCTACAAATTGGACAAGGCACTGTATGGGTTAAAACAAGCTCCCCGGGCATGATATGATCGTTTAAGTTCATTTTTGATTGATAATGGCTTCAAACGAGGTAACATAGACCAAAAATTGTTTACAAAGACTTGTGATGAACATGCTTTAATTGTGCAAGTGTATGTAGATGATATAATTTTTGGAGCCACGACAATTCAAGTGAATGATGATTTTGCCCAACTTATATAGGGAGAGCTCGAGATGAGCTTGATGGGCGAGTGATGGGAATCAACGCCGAGCATTTACTTTTTCTTTACATTTATATCCTTTTAGTTTGTGTTTATATCCTTGGGAAAGTATGTACGCAATTGTACGGCTTTGTAAGCCAATGCGTCATTCCCACGGATTGTGTGGGTTTCTATGTAATTTGTCAGTAGGACCAGCAAGGGGGCCCCCAGCCCTTTCCCATTGGTCCATGTCATCCATGTGGGGCTGGTCAACCATCCTAGGTGGCCATCTAGAAGGGTTGAATGCCAATTGACCACATGGTAGACAAGTGGTTAACATTTTCAAAGGTAAGCCACCTACCTTTCAACCCATTCACCCTAGTCAAGGGGGCGCCCCTCTCCCCTCATTATTTTATCATTTTTAGTGTGATAATCACACTTAATCCCAGCCATCCAATCCCCTCCCCTAGATCTAATGGTGTAGATTAGGTTTGATGTAAGGCATATAAAAGGTTGTATTTTCCATTTGTTGGCATTAATGAAGAGAAAATTGTTGGAAAATCAAGAGTGTTCTTGAGCCCCTCCTCTCTCCCTCTGGTTTCTCTCCTCCAACCTCCAGTTCTAGAGTGATTTCTATCTTCTATCCCCTCCCCTCTATCTCCGGTGATCATCTGTGCCGCCGCCGCCGCCGTTCGTGCCGCCTTCGAGCCGCCGCGAAACCGTTCTCGGTGTTCTATCCTGTTGGACAGAGGTCCCTTCCAGAAATTCCTTCTATCAGCCACGGCCTCTTTGTGGTCTACAATTTTTATGGTGTGTTCTTCCCCTGTATCCCAAGCTCCACCTAAATTTTCATGCCCAAATTCCATCGTTTAGTATTTTCTCATTTTCGTGCATCTTTCATTCCTAGTTCTATTTTGTCTCTGTCTACAGTGACAGCAGCCCTGTATTTCCCACCTCCGGCCATCTTTTTCATTTTTAAAAAATCCTCCCAATTTTACTGGGACTTATTTCCATCACCCCCTACATCCATAAATTTTCTTAATATTTTATCAGCCTTCTATCTATTTTTAGAAATTCGTGTACTTCCTCAGCTACAAGGTTGTCAGCCAGATTCCAGATCCAACCCACTGCTATTGCAAAACTCATAGAAATTCGTATCCTTCTCCAAATCCAGATCCAAAAATAGTCCTGGTTTTGTAACTTGATTTCACACAACTTTTTTGAAGAACACAACCCCATATTCAGACGTCTACCTCATGGTCAAAGGCAATCCACAGGAACGTTCTCTGTTGACCTGAGATTTCAAGAACTGTACAACAGCAACCTTCAAAATTAGCCAATCAGAAGTACATGCTTGATTATTTTTCTGTAATCACCTTGGGTTGAAGCCCTTCGAAGCATCTTTCCAACAGCGCCAGTTTCGTCACATTCCGACGTCAGGGCTGATCGCAGCGTCGGTTATCGCCGGAGCGCGCGCCGGAAAACAGAACCGGATGGTCCGTGGCCGGTCATTCCGACCGGTGCCGAACGGGGCCGCCCGGCCTCCGGCCGGCGAACCAGCGTGCCACCAGCCTAGGGAACACTTCCACAAGTGTCCCCACCACAGTGATGACACCGGGTCCCGCACGGTCCCTCCGGACAGCACGTGGGTCCCACCGTCACTAGTTCGGGTGCTGCCGAAGAGACGCGAGAAGCCGCCCGTCAACCCGAATTCGGTCCTCCCGGGCCCGTTTGTGTAGCCCTTTACCTCCCTGCGTGGAGTGGGCAGTAATTCATTTGCTGTAATATGGTGTATTAATTGCCCCGGGAGTACGAGTTTCGGCCGGGTCCGTCGTCCCCACGCCGAGCGCGTGGAGGTATCGTTTTCACTCCCTTCTCGGCATTTTGCTTACTTCATATATATTTGTTTATGCCGCTGTTAGAGAGCATGTGTAGGGATATCTAGCTCGCTTTATTTATTCATTACCGCTGCTGCGAGAGAGTGTGAGACCGTCCCGTGACCCGATCCGGGCACACGAGAGAGCCGATCACCCTAGCTCATTGCCGATTTCTCAACCGCGCACGTCCGACGCTTCCCTCGTTAAGGGACAACCGCGAGCTTGTCGTGTCCGTGGTCCCGTCCCTCATCAATTTGGTATCAGAGCGACCTTGAGTCTAGGGTGTCAAAAAGAAAAAGTGTGTCATTTAAGTCTAAGTGTCTAAGTCGGTCTTAAGAGTTGCATTTACATACCATTAGTCGGTATATCAAAAGGTGTTGTCCGAACGTTAGGCTACGCCTATCGGGAAGGCCGCACACTTGCGCGAGTGATCTTCGGATCGGTTAACTCCGCCACGTACCGAGTCTTGGTTTATGTCTAGGGTCCTTAGTGTGCATGCATTCCAAACTTGCATAGTCGGTCTAGTGTCTTGTCACCGTGCGTATGCATGTCCATGTCCGCTACCCATGTCCATTCTCCAAGACCACACATCCGAGTGGTCAACCTTTGTGGCCAAAGTCAATGTCCTCATGGACCGAGTCCTTGGTTTTACCCCTCTCACTATGAAAGTCGCTCTACCCAACGGGTTTCACAACGAAACTCCATTTCACCGATAGGGAGTCAGATAATTGGGTTTCTCTTGACATCATGGAGTCTCTCTCCAAGACAGGCGAGATTATCCGCGATGGTGATTTTGCTTGTGTTGAGTTCTATAAGAGGATCGGCTCTGTTCTCTACACCGATGGCGCATGGTGTAGGATCGGCACACTTGCTGGTTCATGCATCATTTTAGGATAAACGTGGTTAGGAGAACGAAGAGCCAATCTTGACTGGGGCAAGAGGACTTGCACCTTATACCCACCTTACCTACCCGGCAAGATCACCCTCACATGTCCAGCCGCCCAACCCCGGCGGTCCATTCCACATTCGGAACCATTATGCTTGGAGCCGTCTCACCCCGAGCCACCCGTGTTTCTTACGGGAACGCTATACATCGTCGAGCCGCTTTTTAGTTGGCTCAAGGATGGCTTGGTCCCACCTCCCTTTCCATCCATGGACCACATCCTCTCTTTAATGTCGGTCAACTCCTTCCATACCACATTTCGATCTAGTCACCATGTCGATACTTAGGATGACCTTATTATGGGATTAGATTCACAATGGAAGTTGACGCATCTTTTGGCCCGAGGCTTTGACCAACCTGCTAGTCTTAGCTTCACCCATCCGGCCTTAGGATCCATTAACTCCGTGTGCACCGTGGGGTTTGTCACCATGGAGATTCTTCTACTCCTCCCGATGCCGGTCGAGTCCGACTTCATTCCCTTTGGCCCAAGGGAGGAGTCCTATTTTCTACACATGTCCGTCGTCCCACCGATCATAATGTATGGCGGTGATTATGAATTCCAAACTTGGGACCATGTCATGTTGGAACCCACCTCACGGGGTCATACCTTCTTCGACCCTTTTGACCCCCTCACTAGTGAATCTCCCGAGCCCCCATCTTCACTCCACTTCCTCCACGAAGTTCACTATCACACCTTTTCCGCTCGGGCCAAGCAACCTCCACATAGCCATAGGTCTGAATTTTCATGTGGGGGTAATGAAAACTTTGGTTTCTCCGATCCATCCAAACCACCCGCACCTCCCGAACTTCCCACATCCAAGCCCAATGTCCATAATTGGAGCATCGTAGGGTGTCTAGGAGTTCCCCATGACGTCAACCTCCAGTTACGTCAAATGCATGCATGGCACACGTTCGGGTGTCCTGGTCCGCCGTCATCCATGTACGGGTCGGACTAACATTAGGTGTGTCTAGGGTCATAGATGAGTCCGTGTGTTTTCCTTGTGTGGTTTGTTTGCATAGTTTGTGTGTAGTTTGAGAGTCTGCATGTGTCTTGTGTAAGCTCGTTGTCGTTCTCTTATGAGTAAGAGGTGATTGGACTCGCTCGTGAGTATGGGATCGGTTCTACATCTATACCCGGATCAGTCACCAACAGGGACTCAGCGGTGATTCCTAGTGAGTCTTCGAGCCGCCACCTCCCTTTTTGAGAGTGCCCCACCCGGAGTGTCCACCTTCGGCCCATAGCAGTCCGCGCATATTGAGTATATATGGAATGAGCAGGTGACGATCACTCGGAGTGGAGCGTACCCGCGTTACTTGGCACGGTGACAGATCCGCCGGAGTACTCGAGCATCCATACCCCTACTCGACGGGGTTGAGTTCCTCCCACCCGGGGAGAGTTGATGAGAATCGACGCCGAGCATGTACTTTTTCTTTTACATTTATGTCCTTTTAGTTTGTGTTTATATCCTTGGGAAAGTATGTACGCAATTGTACGGCTTTGTAAGCCAATGCGTCATTCCCACGGATTGTGTGGGTTTCTATGTAATTTATCAGTAGGACCAGCAAGGGGGCCCCCAGCCCTTTCCCATTGGTCCATGTCATCCATGTGGGGCTGGTCAACCACCTAGGTGGCCATCTAGAAGGGTTGAATGCCAATTGACCATATGGTAGACAAGTGGTTAACATTTTCAAAGGTAAGCCACCTACCTTTCAACCCATTCACCCTAGTCAAGGGGGCGCCCCTCTCCCCTCATTATTTTATCATTTTTGGTGTGTTAATCACACTTAATCCCAGCCATCCAATCCCCTCCCCTAGATCTAATGGTGTAGATTAGGTTTGATGTAAGGCATATAAAAGGTTGTATTTTCCATTTGTTGGCATTAATGAAGAGAAAATTATTGGAAAATCAAGAGTGTTCTTGAGCCCCTCCTCTCTCCCTCTGGTTTCTCTCCTCCAACCTCCAGTTCTAGAGTTATTTCTATCTTCTATCCCCTCCCCTCTATCTCCGGTGATCATCTGTGCCGCCGCCGCCGTTCGTGCCGCCTTCGAGCCGCCGCGAAACCGTTCTCGGTGTTCTGTCCTGCTGGACAGAGGTCCCTTCCCGAAATTCCTTCTATCAGCCACGGCCTCTTCGTGGTCTGCAATTTTTATGGTGTGTTCTTATCTTGTATCCCAAGCTCCACCTAAATGGTTACGCCCAAATTCCATCGTTTAGTATTTTCTCATTTTCGTGCATCTTTCATTCCTAGTTCTATTTTGTCTCTGTCTACAGTGACAGCAGCCCTGTATTTCCCACCTCCGGCCATCTTTTTCATTTGTCCAAATCCACCCAATTTTACTGGGAGTTCTGTCCATCACCCCCTACATCCATAAATTTTCTTAATATTTTATCAGCCTTCTATCTATTTTTAGAAATTCGTGTTCTTCCTCACCTACAGTGTTGTCAGCCAGATTACAGATCCGACCCACTGCTAGTGCAAAACTCATAGAAATTCGTATCCTTCTCCAAATCCAGATCCAAAAATAGTCATGGTTTTATAACTTGATTTACCACAACGTTTTTGAAGAACACAACCCCAGATTCGGACGTCTACCTTGCGGTCAAAGGCAATCAACAGAAAAGTTCTCTGCTGACCTGAGATTTCAGGAACTGTACAACAGCAACCTTCAAAATTCGCCAATCAGAAGTACAGGCTTGATTATTTTTATGTAATCACCTTGGGTTGAATCCCTTCAAAGCATCTTTCCAACGGCGCCAGTTTCGTCGCATTTCAACGTCGGGGCTGATCGCAGCGTCCGTTCTCGCCGGAGCGCGCGCCGGAAAATAGAACCGGCAGGTCCGTGGCCGGTCATTCCGACCGGTGCCGAACGGAGCAGCCCGGCCTCCGGCCGGTGAACCAGCTTGCCGCCATCCCTGGGAACACTTCCACAAGTGTCCCCACCACAGTGGTGACACCGGGTCCCGCACGGTCCCTCCGGACAGCACGTGGGTCCCTCCGTCACTAGTTCAGGTGCTGCCGAAGAGACGCGAGAAGCCGCCCGTCAACCCGAATTCGATCCTCCCGGGCCCGTTTGTGTAGCCCTTTACCTCCCTGTGTGCAGTGGGCAGTAATTCATTTGCTGTACTATGGTGTATTAATTGCCCCGAGTGTACGAGTTTCGGCCGGGTCCGTCGTCCCCACGCCGAGCGCGTGGAGGTATCGTTTTCGCTCCCTTCTCGGCATTTTGCTTATTTCACATATATTTGTTTATGCCGCTGCTAGAGAGCATGTGTTGGGATATCTAACTCGCTTTATTTATTCATTACCGCTGCTGCGAGAGAGTGCGAGACCGTCCCGTGACCTTGGGATACAAGGGAAGAACACACCATAAAAATTGAAGATCACGAAGAGGCCGTGGCTGATAGAAGGAATTTCGGGAAGGGACCTCTGTCCAGCAGGACAGAACACCGAGAACGGTTTCGCGGCGGCTCGAAGGCGGCACGAACGGCGGCGGCGGCGGCACAGATGATCACCGGAGATAGAGGGGAGGCGATAGAAGATAGAAATCACTCTAGAACTGGAGGTTGGAGGAGAGAAACCAGAGGGAGAGAGGAGGGTCTCAAGAACACTCTTGATTTTCCAACAATTTTCTCTTCATTAATGCCAACAAATGGAAAATACAACCTTTTATATGCCTTACATCAAACCTAATCTACACCATTAGATCTAGGGGAGGGGATTGGATGGCTGGGATTAAGTGTGATTAACACACCAAAAATGATAAAATAATGAGGGGAGAGGGGCGCCCCCTTGACTAGGGTGAATGGGTTGAAAGGTAGGTGGCTTACCTTTGAAAATGTTAACCACTTGTCTACCAGATGGTCAATTGGCATTCAACCCTTCTAGATGGCCACCTAGGTGGTTGACCAGCCCCACATGGATGACATGGATCAATGGGAAAGGGCTGGGGGCCCCCTTGCTGGTCCTACTGATAAATTACATAGAAACCCACACAATCCGTGGGAATGACGCATTGGCTTACAAAGCCGTACAATTGCGTACATACTTTCCCAAGGATATAAACACAAACTAAAAGGACATAAATGTAAAAGAAAAAGTACATGCTCGGCGTCGATTCTCATCAACTCTCCCCAGGTGGGAGGAACTCGACCCCGTCGAGTAGGGGTATGGATGCTCGAGTACTCCGGCGGATCTGTCACCGTGCCAAGTAACGCGGGTACGCTCCACTCCGAGTGATCGTCACCTGCTCATTCCATATATACTCGATATGCGCGGACTGCTATGGGCCGAAGGTGGACACTCCGGGTGGGGCACTCTCAAAAAGGGAGGTGGCGGCTCGAAGACTCACTAGGAATCACCGCTGAGTCCCTATTGGTGACTGATCCGGGTATAGATGTAGAACCGATCCCATACTCACGAGCGAGTCCAATCACCTCTTACTCATAAGAGAACGACAACGAGCTTACACAAGATACATGCAGACTCTCAAACTACACACAAACCATGCAAACAAACCACACAAGAAAAACACCCGGACTCATCTATGACCCTAGACACACCTAATGTTAGTCCGACCCGTACATGGATGACGGCGGACCAGGACACCCGAACGTGTGCCATGCATGCATTTGACGTAACCGGAGGTTGACGTCATGGGGAACTCCTAGACACCCTACGATGCACCAATTATGGACATTGGGCTTGGATGTGGGAAGTTCGGGAGGTGCGGGTGGTTTGGATGGATCGGAGAAACCAAAGTTTTCATTACCCCCACATGAAAATTCGGACCTATGGCTATGTGGAGGTTGCTTGGCCCGAGTGGAAAAGGTGTGATAGTGAACTCCGCGGAGGAAGTGGAGTGAAGATGGGGGCTCGGGAGATTCACTAGTGAGGGGGTCAAAAGGGTCGAAGAAGGTATGACCCCGTGAGGTGGGTTCCAACATGACATGGTCCCAAGTTTGGAATTCATAATCACCGCCATACATTATGATCGGTGGGACGACGGACATGTGTAGAAAATAGGACTCCTCCCTTGGGCCAAAGGGAATGAAGTCGGACTCGGCCGGCATCGGGAGGAGTAGAAGAATCTCCGTGGTGACACACCCCATGGTGCACACGGAGGTAATGGATCCTAAGGCCGGATGGGTGAAGCTAAGACTAGCGGGTTGGTCAAAGTCTCGGGCCAAAAGATGCGTCAACTTCCATTATGAATCTAATCCCATAATAAGGTCATCAAAAGTATCGACATGGTGACTATATCGAAATGTGGTATGGAAGGAGTTGATCGGCACTAAAGAGAGGATGGGGTCCATGGATGGAAAGGGAGGTGGGACCAAGCCATCCTTGAGCCAACTAAAAAGCGGCTCGATGATGTATAGTGTTCCCTTAAGAAACACGGGTGGCTCGGGGTGAGACGGCTCCAAGCATAATGGTTTCGAATGTGGAATGGACCACCGGGGTTGGGTGGCTGGACATGTGAGGGTGATCTTGCCGGGTAGGTAAGGTGGGTATAAGGTGCAAGTCCCCTTGCCCCAGTCAAGATTGGCTCTTCGTTCTCCTAACCACGTTTGTCGTAAAATGATGCATGAACCAGCAAGTGTGCCGATCCTACACCATGCGCCATCGGTGTAGAGAATAGAGCCGATCCTCTTATAGAACTCCTAACCAAGGTCAACCTAAATTTTCACGCCCAAATTCCATCGTTTAGTATTTTCCAATTTTCGTGCATCTTTCATTCCTAGTTCTGTTTTGTCTCTGTCTATAGTGACAGCAGCCCTGTATTTCCCACCTCCGGCCATCTTTTTGATTTGTCCAAATCCTCCCAATTTTATTGAGAGTTCTGTCCATCACCCCCTACATCTACAATATTTCTTAATATTTTATCAGCCTTCTATCTATTTTTATAAATTCATGTTCTTCCTCAGCTACAGTGTTGTCAGCCAGATTCCAGATCCGACCCACTGCTAGTGCAAAACTCATAGAAATTCGTATCCTTCTCCAAATCCAGATCCAAAAATAGTCCTGGTTTCGTAACTTGATTTCCCACAACATTTTTGAAGAACACAACCCCAGATTCGGACGTCTACCTTGCGGTAAAAGGCAATCCACAGGAAAGTTCTCTGCTGACCTGAGATTTCAGGAACTGTACAACAGCAACCTTCAAAATTCGCCAATCAGAAGTACAAGCTTGATTGTTTTTCTGTAATTACCTTGGGTTGAAGCCCTTCGAAGCATCTTTCCAACGGCGCCAGTTTCGTCACATTCCGACGTCGGGGCTGATCGCAGCGTTCGTTCTCGCCGGAGCGCGCGCCGGAAAATAGAACCGGCAGGTCCGTGGCCGGTCATTCCGACCGGTGCCGAACGGAGCCGCCCGGCCTCCGGCCGGCGAACCAGTGTGCCGCCAGCCTAGGGAACACTTCCACAAGTGTCCCCACCACAGTGGTGACACCGGGTCCCGCACGGTCCCTCCGGACAGCACGTGGGTCCCACCGTCACTAGTTCGGGTGCTGCCGAAGAGACGCGAGAAGCCGCCCGTCAACCCGAATTCGGTCCTCCCGGGCCCGTTTGTGTAGCCCTTTACTTCCCTGCGAGGAGTGGGTAGTAATTCATTTGCTGTAATATGGTGTATTAATTGCTCCGGGAGTACGAGTTTCGGCCGGGTCCGTCGTCTCCACGCCGAGCGCGTGGAGGTATCGTTTTCGCTCTCTTCTCGGCATTTTGCTTACTTCATATATATTTGTTTATGCCGCTGCTAGAGAGCATGTGTAGGGATATCTAGCTCGCTTTATTTATTCATTACCGCTACTGCGAGAGAGTGCGAGACCGTCCCGTGACCCGATCCGGGCACACGAGAGAGCCGATCACCCTAGCTCATTGCCGGTTTCTCAACGGCGCACGTCCGACGCTTCCGTCGTTAAGGGACAACCGCGAGCTTGTCGTGTCCGTGGTCCCGTCCCGCATCAATTTGGTATCAGAGCGAGGTTGAGTCTAGGGTGTCAAAAAGAAAAAGTGTGTCATTTAAGTCTAAGTGTCTAAGTCGGTCTTAAGAGTTGCATTTGCATACCACTAGTCGGTATATCAAAAGGTGTTGTCCGAACGTTAGGCTACGCCTATCGGGAAGGCCGCACACTTGGGCGAGTGATCTTCGGATCGGTTAACTCTGCCACGTACCGAGTCTTGGTTTACGTCTAGGGTCCTTAGTGTGCATGCATTCCAAACTTGCATAGTCGGTCTAGTGTCTTGTCACCGTGCGTATGCATGTCCATGTCCGCTACCCAAGGCCGTTCTCCAAGACCACACATCCAAGTGGTCAACCTTTGTGGCCAAAGTCAATGTCCTCATGGACCGAGCCCTTGGTTTTACCCCTCTCACTATGAAAGTCGCTCTACCCAATGGGTTTCACAACGGAACTCCATTTCACCGATAGGGAGTCGGATAATTGGGTTTCTCTTGACATCGTGGAGTCTCTCTCCAGGACAGGCGAGATTGTCCGCGATGGTGATTTTGCTTGTGTTGAGTTCTATAAGAGGATCGGCTCTGTTCTCTACACCGATGGCGCATGGTGTAGGATCGGCACACTTGCTGGTTCATGCATCATTTTTGGAAAAACGTGGTTAGGAGAACGAAGAGCCAATCTTGTCTGGGGCAAGAGGACTTGCACCTTATACCCACCTTACCTACCCGGCAAGATCACCCTCACATGTCCAGCCACCCAACCCCGGCGGTCCATTCCACATTCGGAACCATTATGCTTGGAGCCGTCTCACCCCGAGCCACCCGTGTTTCTTACGGGAACGCTATACATCGTCGAGCCGCTTTTTAGTTGGCTCAAGGATGGCTTGGTCCCACCTCCCTTTCCATCCATGGACCCCATCCACCCTTTAGTGCCGGTCAACTCCTTCCATACCACATTTCGATCTAGTCACCATGTCGATACTATGGATGACCTTATTATGGGATTAGATTCACAATGGAAGTTGACGCATCTTTTGGCCTGAGGCTTTGCCAACCCGCTAGTCTTAGCTTCACCCATCCGGCCTTAGGATCCATTACCTCCGTGTGCACCGTGGGGTGTGTCACCACGAAGATTCTTCTACTCCTCCCGATGCCGGCCGAGTCCGACTTCATTCCCTTTGGCCCAAGGGAGGAGTCCTATTTTCTACACATGTTCGTCGTCCCACCGATCATAATGTATGGCGGTGATTATGAATTCCAAACTTGGGACCATGTCATGTTGGAACCCACCTCACGGGGTCATACCTTCTTCGACCCTTTTGACCCCCTCACTAGTGAATCTCCCGAGCCCCCATCTTCACTCCACTTCCTCCGCGGAGTTCACTATCACACCTTTTCCACTCGGGCCAAGCAACCTCCACATAGCCATAGGTCCGAATTTTCATATAGGGGTAATGAAAACTTTGGTTTCTCCGATCCATCCAAACCACCCGCACCTCCCGAACTTCCCACATCCAAGCCCAATGTCCATAATTGGTGCATCGTAGGGTGTCTAGGAGTTCCCCATGACATCAACCTCCGGTTACGTCAAATGCATGCATGGCACACGTTCGGGTGTCCTGGTCCGCCGTCATCCATGTACGGGTCAGACTAACATTAGGTGTGTCTAGGGTCATAGATGAGTCCGTGTGTTTTCCTTGTGTGGTTTGTTTGCATGGTTTGTGTGTAGTTTGAGAGTCTGCATGTGTCTTGTGTAAGCTCATTGTCGTTCTCTTATGAGTAAGAGGTGATTGGACTCGCTCGTGAGTATGGGATCGGTTCTACATCTATACCCGGATCAGTCACCAACAAGGACTCAGCGGTGATTCCTAGTGAGTCTTCGAGCCGCCACCTCCCTTTTTGAGAGTGCCCCACCCGGAGTGTCCACCTTCGGCCCATAGCAGTCCACGTATATCGAGTATATATAGAATGAGCAGGTGACGATCACTCGGAGTGGAGCGTACCCGCGTTACTTGGCACGGTGACAGATCCGCCGGAGTACTCGAGCATCCATACCCCTACTCGACGGGGTCGAGTTCCTCACACCTGGGGAGAGTTGATGGGAATCGACGCCGAGCATGTACTTTTTCTTTTACATTTATGTCCTTTTAGTTTGTGTTTATATCCTTGGGAAAGTATGTACGCAATTGTATGGCTTTGTAAGCCAATGCGTCATTCCCACGGATTGTGTGGGTTTCTATGTAATTTGTCAGTAGGACCAGCAAGGGGGCCCCCAGCCCTTTCCCATTGATCCATGTCATCCATGTGGGGCTGGTCAACCACCTAGGTGGCCATCTAGAAGGGTTGAATGCCAATTGACCACATGGTAGACAAGTGGTTAACATTTTCAAAGGTAAGCCGCCTACCTTTCAACCCATTCACCCTAGTCAAGGGGGCGCCCCTCTCCCCTCATTATTTTATCATTTTTGGTGTGTTAATCACACTTAATCCCAGCTATCCAATCCCATCTCCTAGATCTAATGGTGTAGATTAGGTTTGATGTAAGGCATATAAGAGGTTGTATTTTCCATTTGTTGGCATTAATGAAGAGAAAATTGTTGGAAAATCAAGAGTGTTCTTGAGCCCCTCCTCTCCCTCTGGTTTCTCTCCTCCAACCTCCAGTTCTAAAGTGATTTCTATCTTTTATCCCCTCCCCTCTATCTCCGGTGATCATCTGTGCCGCCGCCGCCGCCGTTCGTGCCGCCTTCGAGCCGCCGCGAAACCGTTCTCGGTGTTCTGTCCTGCTGGACAGAGGTCCCTTCCCGAACTTCCTGCTATCAGCCATGGCCTCTTAGTGATCTGCAATTTTTATGGTGTGTTCTTCCTTTGTATCCCAAGCTCCACCTAAATTTTCACGCCCAAATTCCATCGTTTAGTATTTTCCCATTTTCTTGCATCTTTCATTCCTAGTTCTGTTTTGTCTCTATCTACAGTGACAGCAGCCCTGTATTTCCCACCTCCGGCCATCTTTTTGATTTGTCCAAATCCTCCCAATTTTACTGGGAGTTCTGTCCATCACCCCCTACATCTACAAATTTTCTTAATATTTTATCAGCCTTCTATCTATTTTTAGAAATTCATGTTCTTCCTCAGCTACAGTGTTGTCAGCCAGATTCCAGATCCGACCCACTGCTAGTTCAAAACTCATAGAAATTCGTATCCTTCTCCAAATCCAGATCCAAAAATAGTCCTGATTTCGTAACTTGATTTCTCACAACGTTTCTGAAGAACACAACCACAGATTAGGAAGTCTACCTCGCGGTCAAAGGCAATCCACAGGAAAGTTCTCTGCTGACCTGAGATTTCAGGAAATGTACAACAACAACCTTCAAAATTCGTCAATCAGAAGTACAGGCTTGATTATTTTTCTGTAATCACCTTGGGTTGAAGCCCTTCGAGGCATCTTTCCAACGGCGCCAGTTTTGTCGCATTCCGATGTCGGGGCTGATCGCAGCGTCCGTTCTCGCCGGAGCGCGCGCCGAAAAATAGAACCGGCAGGTCCGTGGCCGGTCATTCCGACCGGTGCCGAACGGAGCCGCCCGGGCTCCGGCCGGTGAACCAGCGTGCCGCCAGCCCAGGGAACACTTCCACAATTATCGCCACCACAGTTGTGACACCGGGTCCCCCACGGTCCGTCCGGACAGCACGTGGGTCCCACCGTCACTAGTTCGGGTGCTGCCGAAGAGACGCGAGAAGCCACCCGTCAACCCAAATTCGGTCCTCCCGGGCCCGTTTGTGTAGCCCTTTACCTCCCTGCGTGGAGTGGGTAGTAATTCATTTGCTGTAATATGGTGTATTAATTGCCCCGGGAGTATGAGTTTCGGCCGGGTCCGTGGTCCCCACGCCGAGCGCGTGGAGGTATCATTTTCGCTCCCTTCTCGGCATTTTGCTTACTTCATATATATTTGTTTATGCCGCTACTAGAGAGCATGTGTAGGGATATCTAGCTCACTTTATTTATTCATTACCACTGCTGCGAGAGTGTGCGAGACCGTCCCGTGACCCAATCCGGGCACATGAGAGAGCCGATCACCCTAGCTCATTGCCGGTTTCTCAACCGCGCACGTCCGACGCTTCCCTCGTTAAGGGACAACCGCGAGCGTGTAGTGTCCGTGGTCTCGTCCCGCATCAATTTGGTATCAGAGCGAGGTTGAGTCTAGGGTGTCAAAAAGAAAAAGTGTGTCATTTAAGTCTAAGTGTCTCAGTCGGTCTTAAGAGTTGCATTTGCATACCATTAGTCGGTATATCAAAAGGTGTTGTCCGAACGTTAGGCTACGCCTATCGGGAAGGCCGCACACTTGCGCGAGTGATCTTCGGATCGGTTAACTCCGCCACGTACCGAGTCTTGGTTTACGTCTAGGGTCCTTAGTGTGCATGCATTCCAAATGTGCATAGTCGGTCTAGTGTCTTGTCACCGTGCGTATGCATGTCCATGTCTGCTACCCATGGCCGTTCTCCAAGACCACACATCCGAGTGGTCAACCTTTGTGGCCAAAGTCAATGTCCTCATGGACTGAGCCCTTGGTGTTACCCCTCTCACTATGAAAGTCGCTCTACCCAACGGGTTTCACAACGGAACTCCATTTCACCGATAGGGAGTCGGATAATTGGGTTTCTCTTGACATCGTGGAGTCTCTCCCCAAGACAGGCGAGATTGTCCGCGATGGTGATTTTGCTTGTGTTGAGTTCTATAAGAGGATCGGCTCTGTTCTCTACACCGATGGCGCATGGTGTAGGATCGGCACACTTGCTGGTTCATGCATCATTTTAGGACAAACGTGGTTAGGAGAACGAAGAGCCAATCTTGACTGGGGCAAGAGGACTTGCACCTTATACCCACCTTACCTACCAGGCAAGATCACCCTCACATGTCCAGCCACCCAACCCTGGCGGTCCATTCCACATTCGGAACCATTATGCTTGGAGCCGTCTCACCCCGAGCCACCCGTGTTTCTTACGGGAACGCTATACATCGTCGAGCCGCTTTTTAGTTGGCTCAAGGATGGCTTGGTCCCACCTCCCTTTCCATCCATGGACCCCATCCTCCCTTTAGTGTCGGTCAACTCATTCCATACCACATTTCGATCTAGTCACAATGTCGATACTTTGGATGACCTTATTATGGGATTAGATTCACAATGGAAGTTGACGCATCTTTTGGCCTGAGGCTTTGACCAACCCGCTAGTCTTAGCTTCACCCGTCCGGCCTTAGGATCCATTACCTCCGTGTGCACCGTGGGGTGTGTCACCACGGAGATTCTTCTACTCCTCCCGATGCCGGCCGAGTCCGACTTCATTCCCTTTGGCCCAAGGGAGGAGTCCTATTTTCTACACATGTCCGTCATCCCACCGGTCATAATGTATGGCTGTGATTATGAATTCCAAACTTGGGACCATGTCATGTTGGAACCCACCTCACGGGGTCATACCTTCTTCGACCCTTTTGACCCCCTCACTAGTGAATCTCCCGAGCCCCCATCTTCACTCCACTTCCTCTGCGGAGTTCACTATCATACCTTTTCCACTCGGGCCAAGCAACCTCCACATAGCCATAGGTCCGAATTTTCATATAGGGGTAATGAAAACTTTGGTTTCTCCGATCCATCCAAACCACCCGCACCTCCCGAACTTCCCACATCCAAGCCCAATGTCCATAATTGGTGCATCGTAGGGTGTCTAAGAGTTCCCCGTGACGTCAACCTCCGGTTACGTCAAATGCATGCATGGCACACGTTCGGGTGTCCTGGTCCGCCATCATCCATGTACAGGTCGGACTAACATTAGGTGTGTCTAGGGTCATAGATGAGTCCGTGTGTTTTCCTTGTGTGGTTTGTTTGCATGGTTTGTGTGTAGTTTGAGAGTCTGCATGTGTCTTGTGTAATCTCGTTGTCGTTCTCTTATGAGTAAGAGGTGATTGGACTCGCTCGTGAGTATGGGATCGGTTCTACATCTATACCTGGATCAGTCACCAAGAGGGACTCAGCGGTGATTCCTTGTGAGTCTTCGAGCCGCCACCTCCCTTTTTGAGAGTGCCCCACACGGAGTGTCCACCTTCGGCCCATAGCAGTCCGCGCATATCGAGTATATATGGAATGAGCAGGTGACGATCACTCGGAGTGGAGCGTACCCGCGTTACTTGGCACGGTGACAGATCCGCCGGAGTACTCGAGCATCCATATCCCTACTCGACGGGGTTGAGTTCCTCCCACCCCGGGAGAGTTGATGGGAATCGACGCCGAGCATGTACTTTTTCTTTTACATTTATGTCCTTTTAGTTTGTGTTTATATCCTTGGGAAAATATGTACGCAATTGTACGGCTTTGTAAGCCAATGCGTCATTCCCACGGATTGTGTGGGTTTCTATGTAATTTGTTAGTAGGACCAGCAAGGGGGCCCCCAGCCCTTTCCCATTGGTCCATGTCATCCATGTGGGGCTGGTCAACCATCCTAGGTGGCCATCTAGAAGGGTTGAATGCCAATTGACCACTTGGTAGACAAGTGGTTAACATTTTCAAAGGTAAGCCACCTACCTTTCAACCCATTCATCCTAGTCAAGGGGGCGCCCCTCTCCCCTCATAATTTTATCATTTTTGGTGTGTTAATCACACTTAATCCCAGCCATCCAATCCCCTCTCCTAGATCTAATGGTGTAGATTAGGTTTGATGTAAGACATATAAAAGGTTGTATTTTCCATTTGTTGACATTAATGAAGAGAAAATTGTTGGAAAATCAAGAGTGTTCTTGAGCCCCTCCTCTCTCCCTCTGATTTCTCTCCTCCAACCTCCAGTTCTAGAGTGATTTCTATCTTCTATCCCCTCCCCTCTATCTCCGGTGATCATCTGTGCCGCCGCCGCCGCCGTTCGTGCCGCCTTCGAGCCGCCGCGAAACCGTTCTCGGTGTTCAGTCCTACTGGACAGTGGTCCCTTCCCAAAATTCCTACTATCCGCCACGGCCTCTTCGTGGTCTGTAATTTTAATGGTGTGTTCTTCCCTTGTATCCCAAGCTCCACCTAAATGTTCACGCCCAAATTCCATCATTTAGTATTTTCCCATTTTCATGCATCTTTCATTTCTAGTTCTATTTTGTCTCTATCTACAGTGATAGCAGCCCTGTATTTCTCACCTTCGGCCATTATTTTCATTTGTCCAAATCCTCCCAATTTTACTGGGAGTTCTGTCCACCACCCCCTACATCCATAAATTTTCATAATATTTTATCAGCCTTCTATCTATTTTTAGAAATTCGTGTTCTTCCTCAGCTACAGTGTTGTCAGCCAGATTCCAGATCCGACCCACTGCTAGTACCAAACTCATAGAAATTCGAATCCTTCTCCAAATCTAGATCCAAAAATAGTCCTGGTTTTGTAACTTGATTTCTCACAACTTTTTTGAAGAACACAACCCCAGATTCGGACGTCTACCTCGCGGTCAATGGAAATCCACAGGAAAGTTCTCTGCTGACCTGAGATTTCAAGAACTGTACAATAGCAACTTTCAAAACTCGCCAATCAGTAGTACAAGCTTGATTATTTTTCTGTAATCACCTTGGGTTGAAGCCCTTCAAAGCATCTTTACAACGGCGCTAGTTTCGTCGCATTCTGACGTCGGGGCTGATCGCAGCGTCCGTTCTCGCCGGAGCGCGCGCCGAAAAATAGAACCGGCAGGTCCGTGGCCGGTCATTCCGACCTGTGCCGAACGGAGCCACCCGGCCTCCGGCCGGCGAACCAGCGTGCCGCCAGCCTAGGGAACACTTCCACAAGTGTCCCCACCACAGTGGTGACACCGGGTCCCGCACGGTCCCTCCGGACAGCACGTGGGTCCCACCGTCACTAGTTCGGGTGTTGCCGAAGAGACGCGAGAAGCCGCCCGTCAACCCGAATTCGGTCCTCCCGGGCCCGTTTGTGTAGCCCTTTACCTCCCTGCGTGGAGTGGGCAGTAATTCATTTGCTGTAATATGGTGTATTAATTGCCCCGGGAGTACGAGTTTCGGCCGGGTCCGTCTTCCCCACGCAGAGCGCGTGGAGGTATCGTTTTCGCTCCCTTCTCGGCATTTTGCTTACTTCATATATATTTGTTTATGCCGCTACTAGAGAGTATGTGTAGGGATATCTAGCTCACTTTATTTATTCATTACCGCTACTGCGAGAGAGTGCGAGACCGTCCCGTGACCCGATCCGGTCACACGAGAGAGCCGATCACCCTAGCTCATTGCTGGTTTCTCAACCGCGCACGTCCGATGCTTCCCTCGTTAAGGGACAACCGTGAGCTTGTCGTGTCCGTGGTCCCGTCCCGCATCAATTTGGTATCAGAGCGACGTTGAGTCTAGGGTGTCAAAAAGAAAAAGTGTGTCATTTAAGTCTAAGTGTCTAAGTCGGTCTTAAGAGTTACATTTGCATACCATTAGTCGGTATATCAAAAGGTGTTGTCCGAACGTTAGGCTACGCCTATCGGGAAGGCCGCACACTTGCGCGAGTGATCTTCGGATCGGTTAACTCCGTCACGTATCGAGTCTTGGTTTACGTCTAGGGTCTTTAGTGTGCATGCATTCCAAACTTGCATAGTCGGTCTAGTGTCTTGTCACCGTGCGTATGCATGTCCATGTCCGCTACCCATGGCCGTTATCCAAGTCCACACATCCGAGTGGTCAACCTTTGTGGCCAAAGTCAATGTCCTCATGGATCGAGCCCTTGGTTTTACCCCTCTCACTATGAAAGTCGCTCTACCCAACGGGTTTCACAATGGAACTCCATTTCACCGATAGGGAGTCGGATAATTGGGTTTCTCTTGACATCATGGAGTCTCTCTCCAGGACAGGCGAGATTGTCCGCGAGGGTGATTTTGCTTGTGTTGAGTTCTATAAGAGGATCGGCTCTATTCTCTACACCGATGGTGCATGGTGTAGGATCGGCACACTTGCTGGTTCATGCATCATTTTAGGACAAACGTGGTTAGGAGAACGAAGAGCCAATCTTGACTGGGGCAAGAGGACTTGCACCTTATATCCACCTTACATACCCGGCAAGATCACCCTCACATGTCCAGCCACCCAACCCCGGCGGTCCATTCCACATTCGGAACCATTATGCTTGGAGCCGTCTCACCCCGAGCCACCCGTGTTTCTTACGGGAATGCTATACATCGTCGAGCCGCTTTTTAGTTGGCTCAAGGATGGCTTGGTCCCACCTCCCTTTCCATCCATGGACCACATCCTCCCTTTAGTGCCGGTCAACTCCTTCCATACCACATTTCGATCTAGTCACCATGTCGATACTTTGGATGACCTTATTATGGGATTAGATTCACAATGGAAGTTGACGCATCTTTTGGCCCGAGACTTTGACCAACCCGCTAGTCTTAGCTTCACCCATCCGGCCTTAGGATCCATTACCTCCGTGTGCACCCTGGGGTGTGTCACCACGGAGATTCTTCTACTCCTCCCGATGCCGGCCGAGTCCGACTTCATTCTCTTTGGCCCAAGGGAGGAGTCCTATTTTCTACACATGTCCGTCGTCCCACCGATCATAATGTATGGCGGTGATTATGAATTCCAAACTTGGGACCATGTCATGTTGGAACCCACCTCACGGGGTCATACCTTCTTCGACCCTTTTGGCCCCCTCACTAGTGAATCGCCCGAGCCCCCATCTTCACTCCACTTCCTCCGCGGAGTTCACTATCACACATTTTCCACTCGGGCCAAGCAACCTCCACATAGCCATAGGTCCGAATTTTCATATAGGGGTAATGAAAACTTTGGTTTCTCCAATCCATCCAAACCACCCGCACCTCCCGAACTTCCCACATCCAAGCCCAATGTCCATAATTGGTGCATCATAGGGTGTCTAGGAGTTCCCCATGACGTCAACCTCCGGTTACGTCAAATGCATGCATGGCACACGTTCGGGTGTCCTGGTCCGCCGTAATCCATGTACGGGTCAGACTAACATTAGGTGTGTCTAGGGTCATAGATGAGTCCGTGTGTTTTCCTTGTGTGATTTGTTTGCATGGTTTGTGTGTAGTTTGAGAGTATGCATGTGTCTTGTGTAAGCTCGTTGTCGTTCTCTTATGAGTAAGAGGTGATTGGACTCGCTCGTGAGTATGGGATCGGTTCTACATCTATACCCGGATCAGTCACCAACAGGGACTCAGCGGTGATTCCTAGTGAGTCTTCTAGCCGCCACCTCCCTTTTTGAGAGTGCCCCACCCAGAGTGTCCACCTTCGGCCCATAGCAGTCCGCGCATATCGAGTATATATGGAATGAGCAGGTGACGATCACCCGGAGTGGAGCGTACCCGCGTTACTTGGCACGGTGACAGATCCGCCGGAGTACTCGAGCATCCATACCCCTACTCGACGGGGTCGAGTTCCTCCCACCCGGGGAGAGTTGATGGGAATCGACGCCGAGCATGTACTTTTTCTTTTACATTTATGTCCTTTTAGTTTGTGTTTATATCCTTGGGAAAGTATGTACGCAATTGTACGGCTTTGTAAGCCAATGCGTCATTCCCATGGATTGTTTGGGTTTCTATGTAATTTGTCAGTAGGACCAGCAAGGGGGCCCCCAGCCCTTTCCCATTGGTCCATGTCATCCATGTGGGGCTGGTCAACCATCCTAGGTGGTCATCTAGAAGGGTTGAATGCCAATTGACCACATGGTAGACAAGTGGTTAACATTTTCAAAGGTAAGCCACCTACCTTTCAACCCATTCACCCTAGTCAAGGGGGCGCCCCTCTCCCCTCATTATTTTATCATTTTTGGTGTGTTAATCACACTGAATCCCAGCCATCCAATCCCCTCCCCTAGATCTAATGGTGTAGATTAGGTTTGATGTAAGGCATATAAAAGGTTGTATTTTCCATTTGTTGGCATTAATGAAGAGAAAATTGTTGGAAAATCAAGAGTGTTCTTGAGCCCCTCCTCTCGCCCTCTGGTTTCTCTCCTCCAACCTCCAGTTCTAGAGTGATTTCTATCTTCTATCCCCTCCCCTCTATCTCTTGTGATCATCTGTGCCGCCACCGCCGCCGTTCGTGCCGCCTTCGAGCCGCCGCGAAACCGTTCTCGGTGTTCTGTCCTGCTAGACATAGGTCCCTTCCCCAAATTCCTTCTATCAGCCATGACCTCTTCGTGATCTTCAATTTTTATGGTGTGTTCTTCCCTTGTATCCTAAGCTCCACCTAAATTTTCACGCCCAAATTCCATCGTTTAGTATTTTCTCATTTTCGTGCATCTTTCATTCCTAGTTCTATTTTGTCTCTGTCTACAGTGACAGCAGCCCTGTATTTCCCACCTCCGGCCATCTTTTTGATTTGTCCAAATCCTCCCAATTTTACTGGGAGTTTTGTCCATCACCCCCTACATCCACAAATTTTCCTAATATTTTATCAGCCTTCTATCTATTTGTAGAAATTCGTGTACTTCCTCAGCTACAATGTTGTCAGCCAGATTCCAGATCCGACCAACTGCTAGTGCTAAACTCATAGAAATTCGTATCCTTCTCCAAATCCAGATCCAAAAATAGTCCTGATTTTGTAACTTAATTTTCCACAACGTTTTTGAAGAACACAACCCCAGATTCGGACGTCTACCTCACGGTCAAAGGCAATCCACAGGAAAGTCCTCTGCTGACCTGAGATTTCAGGAACTGTACAACAGCAACCTTCAAAATTCGCCAATCAGAAGTACAGGCTTGATTATTTTTCTGTAATCACCTTGGGTTGAAGTCCTTCGAAGCATCTTTCCAACGGCGCCAGTTTCGTCGCATTCCGACGTCGGGGCTGATCGCAGCGTCCGTTCTCGCCGGAGCGCGCGCCGAAAAACAGAACCGGTAGGTCCGTGGCCGGTCATTCCGACCGGTGCCGAACGGAGCCGCCCGGCCTCCGGCCGGTGAACCAGCGTGCCGCCAGCCCAGGGAACACTTCCACAAGTGTCCCCACCACAGTGGTGACACCGGGTCCCCCACGGTCCCTCCGGACAGCATGTGGGTCCCACTGTCACTAGTTCGGGTGCTGCCGAAGAGACGCGAGAAGCCGCCCGTCAACCCGATATCGGTCCTCCCGGGCCCGTTTGTGTAGCCCTTTACCTCCCTGCGTGGAGTGGGCAGTAATTCATTTGCTGTAATATGGTGTATTAATTGCCCCGGGAGTACGAGTTTCGGCTGGGTCCGTCGTCCCCACGCCGAGCGCGTGGAGGTATCATTTTCGCTCCCTTTTCGGCATTTTGCTTACTTCATATATATTTATTTATGCCACTGCTAGAGAGCATGTGTAGGGATATCTAGCTCGCTTTATTTATTCATTACCGCTGCTGCGAGAGAGTGCGAGACCGTCCCGTGACCCGATCCGGGCACACGAGAGAGCCGATCACCCTAGCTCATTGTCGGTTTCTCAACCGCGCACGTCCGACGCTTCCCTCGTTAAGGGACAATCGCGAGCTTGTCGTGTCCGTGGTCCCGTCCCGCATCAGCGAGCTGAACTTCTTCTTGGCGCTTCAAATAAAGCAATTGGATGATGTTATTTATATAAACCATAAGAAGTATACTGAAGAAATTTTGAAAAAGTTTCAATTAAAGAATGCCAAACCTTTTGCTACATCAATGTCCACTTCACTCAAATTGGAAGATGAGAAAGGTAATATCGTTGATCAAAAGCTTTTTAGAGGTATGATAGGTTCATTATTATATCTTACTGCTTGTAGGCTTGACATTCACTTTAGTGTGTGTCTCTGTGCAAGATATCAATCTTGTCCCAGGGAATCTCATTTGTCGGCTGTGAAAAGAATTTTTAGGTATTTGAATAGAACAATTGATCTTGGTTTGTGATATCCTAAGAATAATTCATTTGATTTGCTTGCTTACACTGATTCTGACTATGCTGGGTGCAAAATGGATCGTAAGAGCACAAGCGCTCACTGCCAGTTTCTAGGGGGCTACTTGGTTTTATGGGCCTCAAAGAAACAACATTGTGTGGCTTTATCAACTGCTGAAGTCGAATATGTGGCTGCAGGCAGTTGTGCGAACCAAGAAACTCTGGATCCAACATGTAACGCCCTGGGTTTTCGGATATTTCTCGAATCAGAATCCGTGGGTTTCCGATCGTCTTTTCGCGGGTTGCAGATAGTGTCCGAGTGAGCTTTGGGCTTTTTATATTGGATTGTCGGACCCATTGGTGGTGTGCCTATGAATTTCCTTGGGTCTATGGTGTTGTGAGGAGCACGCCGGTAATTTTTTGGAATTTTCAGAGCGCCTTTGTGAGTTCCGAGTCACGTTTTGGGTTTTACGCGTATTTTTGTCTGTCAAACCTTCAAAACCCCGTGTAGGGCGAACCGTTGCATTCTCCGACTCTGCGATGTTATCACTGTGTTGTGCATTTTTCAAAGATCGTGGAGAGTATTTTTCTCTATTTTTGGTATTTTTTAGATTTTCTATATAAATACACCCCCTCTCTCTCCTCTCATTTCTCTCACTCTCTCCCTCTCTCTTATCTCTCTTGCGTTCTCTCCCCTCCCCCTCTCTTCTCTCCGGGCCACCGATGAAGATGGACGAGGGTGAGGTGGCGACGTTCGTGGGGTGAGGAGCGGCGTGGACAGAGCAAGGATGGAGGCGTGGTGGCGCGAGGAAGCTCGGGGGCGCGTTCGTGAACCGGCGGGGGTTTCGTGGGCGTTTTCACGTGGAACGACGTCCACGGCGCGTGAAATCTTCGGTGGAGGTAGGGGGATGGTTCCCTAACCTACGTACTTTATTTCCCGTGAGTTTTGTAGCCTGTGGTGAGCTGAGCGTGGGTTATTTCTCGTTTGGGGGAAAAATCATGTTTTTTAGGGCGTGTGACGATTTCGTCGGATCGAGCGCCGTTTCCTCCGTTTCTTCCTCCCATTTTTGGGTTCTGGGGTCAGGGGAATGATCCCCTATATTTTCCCCTTCGATTGGAATCGAATGGGGCGTGGAACCGAGCTCACAACAGAGCTCGGTCCGCCTCTGCAAAAACGTAGAGGGCGGCCACTTAGGTGGCCGCCGGTGCCCTGGTCTGTGCGGCCGTGACCCTGGCCGCCAAGGTCACTGGGCGACCACAGGTCTGGCAGCCCAGGGGAGTGGGCGACCAGCAGGCTAGCCGCCCTCTGGGAGGCCCTAGACTGGGCAGCCACCTCGATGGCTGCCTAGCCCTCTGGGCGGCCCAAGTGGTGGCCGCCCAGCCCAGTGAGGTCCCAGGCCATCGTGTTTTGCGTCCCCTTGTCCCGAGGTGTCCGTATTGGATACAAATTAGCGGGAGAGGTGTCCGAGTGATTCTTCGTGATCCAGGAGGTATCGTGTTACCTCGAATAGCGTCCCTGTGAGTTTGGTGGGTCCGGGTGGCCCCATGTGTTTCGGGCTTTCGTGTTCTCGCTAGAACGAGTTGCCGTGTATCGGCATATGTGTGGTGGGTTATTCCCGCACGTCATTGGCATCCCGGTAAGTGTTTTCCGAGTGGGCCAAGCATATGGCCGTGGACTGTGAGTCCAGTCACCCAGCCTGTGGTTGGAGGTCTCTTAAGTTCCCTTTTAGAGTGAATGGTCTCGGCAGTTGTGAACTGCCTCGTGAGTCACCGCGTCAAGGTTTCTGACCCTAGACATAGGGCAGATTGTCGGCGTGGAGCTGTCCCTGTACAAAGGTCTTGACCCTGAGCCTTGTGACTCAAAGACCATTGGATTTAGTAGGTCTAGTGGGCTGTCCAGAGTCTGGTGGCGTCTTTCCATCTGTTACTCCGTGTTACTCGCGATAGGTGTGTGAGTGACTTTCCGTGTTCACGTTTAGTGACCTCCCACTGGTTGTAGCCTTCTTACGGCACGCGTGTGCTGACCCACCCGGGAGTGGTGAAGCGGCTTACCCCAGAGAGATGATTTTTATGCTGGTTACCATAGGGCCCCTCGCCTTTGCAGCCTGAGTCCGGCTGGGGGGAAAACCAGCTAGAGGACCCGACTTAGAGCGGATGGTCTGTGTATGCACATGTAGTTGGGGGCAGAGGACCCGCGCTGACGAGCACGACCCCAGCTAGTCCTTGTTCGTGGTACTGGTTATTATGGTGTCTCTGTCTCCGCCTGGGGCGTCGCAACGAGACACTTGAGGCACGGACTAAGTCATCAGTGGATGCATCCGGCCTTGCTTCTGGTGGGCAGTGCTCCTGTTACATGACGTGAGTTTTCTCGTGAGTCGAGTTCTGCTTCACGTTTGCGAGACGTGATTTTGCGTCGAGTTCCGGGGGTTTTCCCAATGTCGAGGTCTAGGGGTTCCTGTGAGCATCACCGAGGGCTTCTCCCTAGACGGCGTAGAGTGCACGATGGTGAGGTCGTGACTGTGTTCTAGACCGCGTGGTTTCGGTGTGGGCCTTTGTCTGTGAGGACAGGCCTCCACGATAGAGGCGTCATGGCACTTTCCTAGTAGCGTGACTAGGGTGGATCATTGTCTGGTGGTCTCTCGACTGTGGGATCGGGGTGTTGAGTTTCGTTTCGGTAGGAGTAGCTGTAGTGTCGAGTTTTTACCGGCCACCGGTTTGTTGTTCTTGTTGTTACTGTTGTTCTTGGTGTTGCTGCTTTCCGCTACCGCCGTTGTTCTCGGTTGGGGTTCCGTGGGTCCCTACTGAGCCAGTGACAGGAGGCTCACCCCTACTTTTCAGGTGCGGCAGTTCTTCCTTGGGGTTCGAGGGCGTTGCATGCAGGTTCTTAGTTGCCAGCTCGCCGGGCCGAGTGTTCACTTGGCGTTGGGTACATTCTTCTGCCTTAGACTGTACTTTCTGTTGGACTATACTCTGTTGTAGTTGTTATTTATTTCTGTTAATTGTTGAATTGTCCTGCTTTATTTCCTATTTCTTTGTACCTTCACACTCCTTTTTAGCCCTTCCGAGCCCCGGCTCGTGGGCGGCGGGCCAGGATTCGAATGGTATCGGGTTCCTTTCCTCATGTGTCTCAATGGGGATTCCCGGTGACTAGGATTCGTCCTTATCATAATTTTATACGGATTCTACCGTTTGACGCGAGTTTCCTCATGTGTCTCAATGGGAATTCCTGACTATTAGGCTTCATCCTTATTGAAATTCACTTCACCATTTTGCGCGAGTCTCCTCATTTATTTTAGTGGAGATTCCTGGCTACTCGGATTCACGTTTCTCTCCTTTTTTGGATCATCGTTTTATTTTATTTTTTACAGTGGGGGTAGGCAGCTTTTTCCTCACGATTACCTTTCACGCGAGTGCAGAAATTCAAGCCTCCGTAGAGTGCTAAGAAGAAGTCAGGCAATCTCTATGGTTGAAGACCATTGAACACATTAAATGTGAAGTGTGAGAGTGTTGCCTCAGGTTTATTTTGTGAGTTGGGCTTAGCAGTGTAGCCATGACTCTTCCCCTTGACGTGTGCACTTGCCATAATTGGGTTCCCTTTGAACGTATGCCGTGACACACGTGCATCCGGAATCGAGGTGATATTATTTAGCAAAGAAACACGGTCCTAGAAAATTCCAAGGAGGTGCCTTATTCTATATTATAGGCAAGCATGCAAGCAGAGTAATCAAGCATTCTTTGTCTTCTTTTTTTTGCGTAAGAACATACTGTCATTACGTATAAGTGTAGTGGTAGTAAAAGTATTAGGGGAGCAGACCACGAAGGGTCGAAAAGACATTAGGGAAGCGAGCTATAGAAGCCAAGGGACATTAGGGGAGCGGGCCATAAGGGCCAAAAGATACCGAGAAGTAGGCCAGAAAAGCCAAAGGGCATTAGGGAAGCAGGCTACAAAGGCCAAAGGTTGGGGGAGCAGGCTGCGAGAGCCAAAATTGGGTAGCAGGCCACGAAGGCCAAAGGGAAGCAGGCTACAAGAGCCAAAGTTGGGAAGCAGGCTGCAAGAGCCAAAACTGGGAAGCAGACTACAAGAGTCAAAATTGAGAAGCGGGCTGCAAGGGCCGAGATTGGGGAAGCAAGCTACACGAGCCGAAACTGGGGAGCATACTACAAGATTCAAAGTTGAGAAGCGGGCTGCAAGGGCCGAGATTGGGAAGCAAGCTACGTGAGCCGAAATTTTGGGAAGCAGGCCACAAGGGCCGAAACTGGGGAAGCGGGCTACGAGAGCCAAAATTCTGGGCAGCAGGCTGCAAGAGCCAAAATTTAGGAAGCAGCCTATGAAAGCTGAGATTGGGAAGCGGGCTACAAGAGTCGGAGCTAGGAGAGCGGGCTGTAAGAGCCAAAGATATTGGGAAGCAAACTACGAGAGCCAAAATTCTGGGAAGCATGCTATAAAAGCCAAAGTATGGGAAGCGGGCCGCAAGAGCCAAAGTCAGGAAGCGGGCTGACAAGCCGAGAGATGTTAGAAGCATGCTACAAAGCCGAAAGATATCAGAGAGCGCGGTGGGATGGATGGATTAATCCTGATAGTGGGCCTTGGATGAAATGGCTGAGCCAAAAGGAGTTGGGTAGCGGGCCGTGTGAGGCTGAAGAGAAGGGTCTCTTTTTGTTCTCTAGCCGGGGGAGGATCCGAACCAGAGTGAAAGGTCTCTTTTTTAATTCTCTGGCCGGAGAAGGATCCGAACCAAAGTGAAAGGTTGATTCTTTAAGTCTCTGGCTGGAGAAGGATTTGGACCAAAGTGAAAGGTTGATTCTTTGATTCTCTAGTCGGGAAAGGGTCCGAACCAAAGTGAAGGGTTGATTCTTTAACTCTCTGGTCGGGAAAGGATCCGAACCAAAGTGAAAGGTTGATTCTTTAATTCTCTTGCCGGGGAAGGATCCGGACCAAAGTGAAAGGTTTACTCTTTAATTCTCTGGTCGGGGAAGGATCCGAACCAAAGTGAAAGGTCTGTTCTTTGATTCTCTGGCCGAGAAAGGATCCGGACCAAAGTGAAATGTTGATTCTTTGATTCTCTGGTCGGGAAAGGATCTGAACCAAAGTGAAGGGTTGATTCTTTAACTCTCTGGTCGGGAAAGGATCCGAACCAAAGTGTAAGGTTGATTCTTGATTCTCTGGCCAGGGAAGGACCCGAACCAAAGTGAAGGGTTTATTCTTTAATTCTCTGGTCGGGGAAGGATCCGAACCAAAGTGAAAGGTCTGTTCTTTGATTCTCTGGCTGGGAAAGGATCCGAGCCAAAGTGGAAGGTTGATTCTTGATTGGGAAGCTATCGGCTGGGATGCCAATGATGGGGTAGCTGATGGCTCATGGGCCGATAATTAGAAGCTATCGGTCAAGAGGCCAATAACGGGATAGGTGTCGACCCAAAGGCCGATAATGGAGTAGCTGTCAGCTCAGGGGCCGATGATTGGATAGCTGTCGGCTCAGGGGCCAATGGTTGAATATCTGTCGGCTCGGAGGCCGATGATTAGATAACTATCAGCTTAGGGGCCGATGATTGGATAGCTATCGGCACGGAGGCTGATGATGGAGTAGCTGTCGGCTCAGGGGTCGATGATTGGATAGTTGTTGACCCGGAGGTCGATAATGGGAGAGCTATCGGCTCGGAGGCCGATGGCTGAATAGCTGTCGACTTGAAGCCCCGATGGCTGAATATCTATCGGATTGAAGTCCCGATGGCTGAACATCTGTCGGATTGAAGCCCCGATGGCTGAATATCTATCGGATTGAAGCCCCGATGGCTGAACATCTATCAGATTGAAGCCCCGATGGCTAAAGGTTTTGTCGGTTTAACGCCCCATCAGCGGAAGGTTTGGTCGGTTTAGACGAAAGGTCGTGACACTGACCACATGTGAAGTCTATTTGTTGGATGGCTGAAGGTCGAGGGTGAAAGACCATGTCTACCTCAAGGCTCACTTTCTTTTCTTCTCTTCTTCTTTTGCGTGGAGAGGCGAGTGGAAAGACCACGTCTATCGGACGACTGTTCTTTCTTTTCTACTCTTTTTTTTCTTTTATTTATTGTGAAGAGACGGGTACAAAGACCATGTCTGCCTCATGGCTCACTTTCTTTTATTCTCTTCTTCTTTTGTGTGGAGAGGTGAGTGGAAAGACCACGTCTGCCTGATGACTGTTCTTTCTCTTCTGCTCTTCTTCTTCCTTTGTTTATTGTGAAGAGGCGGGTGCAAAGACCATGCCCACCTCATGACTGCTCTTTTGTTCTGCTCTTCCTTTATCATTGATGCCACCGGACTGGGGTGTACTTCTCTTAACGTGCCCCCAGGCGGGGGTGTATTCTTTTCTTCATCTGCCCCCTAGGTTGGGGGTGGGCCTCTTTGCTTTGTGCCCCCAGGCAGGGGTGTATTCTTTTTTGGCTTTTATGCCCCCGTAGCGGGGTGTGTTTCTTTTTCAGGTGCCCCTAGGCCGGGGTGTATTCTTTATAGCTTTTGTGCCCCCAGGCGGGGTGTATTCTTTATAACTTTTGTGCCTTAGGTGAGGTGTACTTTCTACCCTAAATGCCTCTAAATCAGGGTAGATTTTTTTTGAATACCCCAGAGCTAGGGTGAATTCTTCATGGCTTCCATGCCCCCGTGGCGGGCGGGGTATGTTGCTTCTTCAAATGTCCCTAAGCCGGGTGTAACTCTGTTGTTTGTTGTGCCCCCAGGTCGGGGTAGATTCTTCTACTTCTTTTGCCCCAGAGATGGGGTATATTTCTCTTCGTATTCCCCAAAGCTGGGGTGTATTCATTTTGTTTCATATGCCCCCCATATGGGGTAGAGTCTTTGCCTCTTATGCCGCTGTGGCGAGGTATGTTCCTTCTTCAAATGCCCCTAAGTCGGGGTGCCTCTTCTGCTTCCTATGCCTCCAAAGGGAGGTATCTTTCTCTTCACATGCCCCCGGCACGGGGTGTATCTTTTGCTTCTTATGCCCCTGAAGGGGGAGGGTAGCTTTATTCCACGTGCCCCCACGAGGGGTGTGTTTCGCTTCTTGTGCACTCAAGGCAAGGTGTGACTTTTCTTCACGTGCCCCTAGATCAAGGTATAACTCTGTTGCTTATCGTGCCCCCAGGCCGGGGTAAATTCTTCTGTTTCTTCCACCCCAGAGTGAGGTATATTTCTCTTTGCATTCCCCTAAGCCGGGGTGTAACTTTTGCTTTATGTGCCCCCGAGTCGGGGTGGGTTCTCTTCATGTGTGGTGCGGACACCAGAGCACGCGAGAGGCACGAGCCGGCGAGTCATCAGTACCGTACACGGAGCACCACTCGAGCTACAGCAGCATCTCTTTGGCTAGGCGATAGCCTGGAGTCCCCACTTTGATTTTTAGTCACATTTAGCATTTACTTGCATTGTTTTAGTAATTGTTTGCTTTGCCATTGGGTTGTAATGAGTGTTTTATGTGAGTTTTTCATATTGAGTTCAATGTAAGGCTCTTAATAAGCCAAATGGGTGCCAAATGGGTGAGTCCTTTAGGGTCCATTTAGGGTTAATTGCCATATTGGGTAATAAGGCCTCATTAGGCTTCATATTGGGTTCTTAAGCCACTTAAGGCCCAATTAAGCCTCCCCTCCACATGGGCCTCCTAGATTGGAGTAATATGGACTTGTGGAAGGCCTTATGAGACTTGAAGCAATTTGGCCCAAGAAGGGCCCAAGCTTGGGGCGCCCCCTCTTTTGGCCTTATTAGGCTAGGTTAGTTTTTTTTCTTTTCTTTCCTCTCCTTCTTTGACCACATGGGATAAAATTATGAATTGGTTTCTTTTAAATATTTCTTTTTGTGGTTGGTCACATCCAATCCAAGCCATCCATTCCCCCATACCTAGATCTAAGGGTGGATATTGGATTTGGCATGTAACCTATAAAGAGTTGTATTTTTTCATTTTAGTGGAATTAATGCCATTTGAATCAAACTTAATGTTGGAGCAAGGCCTAGGCCGCCCCCTTCCTCTCTCCCTCTCCCCCTTGCAGCTGTGAAGGCTGCCACTTGGTGGTGTGACTCCACCCTATCAGTTCCGGTCGCCGCCGCCGCCGCCACGAGCCGCCATCGCCACCGCCGGAGTTCTGTCCGCGCAGTACCACCACAGCTTCTACGAAATTTCAGTCTCAGCCACGGCCTCAGATAGAGCTGAGAATTTTACTGGATGTTCCAGAGGTGTCCAGCACATCCTCAGAATTTTGGTTGGTCATAAAGAGCTCATTTGGTATTTTTTTATTTTCGTCCAATCCCAGTTTCCAGATCTGTCTCCTATCTATTTCCATTTCCACCCGCCCTGCGTTTTAAGTCTTAGGTCCACTTTTTGATTTTTGTTAGTTCGGCCAATTTTATTGGGCATTCTGTTCACTATCCTATCTATCCCCAAATTTTCTTGAATTTTTTTGAGTCCATCTTATATTTTAAAAAAATCGAGTTCTTCCCTAGCTACAGTACTTTCTGCCAGTTTCCAGATCTGACCACCAGACACTCTAAAACTCCTATCAAATCACCACCACCTCGAAATCCAATTCCAAAAATTGTCCCCGCTTTGTGGTTTAAATATCAATCACTTCGAAGAAGAGCTTGATGTCTGAATCCCACTGTAAGTAGGCGGTCAATGGCCGTTTACAGGGAACTAAGGTACTGATCTGAGAGTTCTGGAACTGTGTAACAGAGAATTGAAAATTAGTTAAGGTCCAGGTCCGCAGAGGTTCAGAAGATTCCACTGGCCCTAGGTTGGAGGATTTTGAGTCCTCTTTCCAACGGCGCTGGTCTCGTCGCATTCCGGCGACGGGGCCGACCGCAGCGGCTGTTTTCGCCGGAGCGCGCGCAGGGAAAACAGAACTGAAATCCGTGGGCAGCCATTCCACAACTTGAAGATCGGACCCGACCGGCCACCAATCGGTGTCTCCGGCCGACCGCCGTCCGTGGAGGCGCGCCACCAGGGGTCTCCATCATAGTGGGACCCACCTCCGCAGATCCGGAGGACAGCGCCATCCGTGGGCCCCACGGGCCCGCAGAACCCGCCGTTCGGGAAGCACGAAAACGCGGAGTTCGGCGCGTCGAGTCGACATCAAGATGCTGCCTGTCAACCTGATTTGCGTGATCCCCGGGCCCACATGTGACCTTTTACCTCCCTGCGTGGAGTGGGTCGAATCCTTTTGTACTGCTGTGAATTATGTTAACCGGGGGTCCGTAAGTCAGCCGGGGTGTCTTCGCCACGCCGGGTGCGTGGAGGTAAAGGTCTTAACTTCTTGGCGTTACATTGCTTAGCTAGTATACGGTCTTAGGCCGCTGCCGAGAGTGTAGGTTCCTAGCCCGCGTGTCCATGTCACCGCTGTGAGCGTGAGAGTGACCCGTCCCGCGACTCGATCCGAGTCCGGAAGTGAGTCTGACTACCTTGAACTCTGCCGGTTCCTTAACCGCGCACGATCCACGCTTTCCCTCGCATGGGACGCCGAGTGAGCTTGTACTTCTGTTAGCGACGTTTTGCCACTAGGAGCTCGTAGTGTCGGGCTTAGTGTCTCCCTGGTGTGTATTGTTGGTCGCGTCTTCATCTAGAGTCTGAGGGTGGCACTGTATAGTGTCGTCTCCCGTGTCCGTCCCGCATCAGTTTGGTATCAGAGCAAGTCGAGTCTAGGGTAGTCATTGCATAAGTCTTGCATAGTCTAAGGTTACCCCACACACACCTTCACTCGGTATATCCAAAGGTGTTGTCCGACCGTTAGGTTACGCCTATCGGGAAGACCGCACACTTGCGCGAGTGACCTTCGGGTCGTTTACCTCCGCCGCGTACCGAGTCTTGGCCGTGTCTAGGGTGTAGTCGAGTCTCATTCTTTTCAAAACAAAAAAAAGTGTTTTAAATTGCATTCTTTCAAATTACCAAAAAAGAGTGTTTTCAAATTGCAATTAGGTCTAAGTGCATCATTTAGTGTGTTTGCATTAGTAGGTCGTTGTCTCCTAGTCCGTACGTCTTTGCATGCCCACCCGTCGAGGCACCCAATACTCGCCACCACCACCTATGGCGGACTCCCGAGCCCGTAGTTCCGATGAGTCTTCCATGGCCGAGATGTTCCGGGCCATCATGGATCGTTTAGACACGCATATGGATGGTCTTAGTACGCGTATGGATGGCATAGGGACGCGTCTAGAAGGGAGGATGAAGCTCCTCGAGGATCGGGCCGGGGTTTCGGAGCAGTCCATTCAAGGCCTTGTTGGGAGGATTGCCGTCCTAGAGAGGGGCCCAGTAGTGGCGCAACCCGCGCCGACGAACGGCCAACAAGAGCCGGTGCAGCAACCCGCTGTGCCAAGGGCTCAGGTAGAGGATGTCGGGAGGCAACAGGCGCCTATAGTGGATGATTATGCCTCCGACAATGATCACGGGGGTAACGGTCGTCGTCATCAACGACGGAATCGTTATGACGAGGATGACGACCGCATTCTTAGGGGTGTGCGTGCGGACCCTCCCACTTTTAGCGGGTCCTTGGACCCTAGGGTGTATCTAGATTGGGAGGCCGGTATGGACCGGTACTTCGAGTGGTTTGAGATGACGGACCACCGAAGAGTCCGATATGCGAAGATGAAGCTGCAAGGGCAGGCCCAAACTTATTGGATCAATGTGGAGAGCCTGCTCAACCAGCGACGTCAACCCCAAATCGGTACCTAGGATGATATGAAACTCAAATTGAGGGAGAAGTACCTTCCTGCCTCATATCGCCAACGTCTTATAGACAAGTGGCAAAGCATCTCCCAAGGGAACCGATCCGTGACCGAGTACACCACCGAGTTCGATGAGTATTATTTGCGGTGCTGGGTCACGGAAGAGAGCACCATGACGATATCCCACTTTCGGAGAGGTTTGCGGCCTAATTATCAATATGAACTCTTTCGCTGCAATGCCACCACTTTGGAGCAGGCATATCAGATTGCTCTCGAATTGGAGCAGTTCGAGGCCGAGTTCGAGTCACCCCATCGGTTGGGCTCCTTTCCCCTTCGTAGTGTCGAGTCCCGTGGCTCATCTGGCACATATCCGAGGGCCCCCATGGCTCGACCTCAGGATCCCGCTCGCCACGAGCCCTTTGCTCCTAGGCCTCGCCCTCCACCCCCGAGGGACCTTCCTCGTCCCCAGCATCTTACGGCCCCACCCATAGCCCGTCCCTCGGCACCCGCACCACCCGCAAGTCCTTTGTTGCCTACGCCTCCTATCCGTCGGGAGGATAAAGGTAAAGGACCTATGATTGGGGAGCCTAGTGGATCACGGCAGCAGTGTTATCGCTGCAATGGGTTTGGCCATTTCGCCAACCAGTGTCCCACCCGCCCATCTCTTCACATTGGGGACACACAGGCCGAGGATACCACCCCTGCGGGCCTAGAGTTAGTCAGCTATGAGGCAGATGAAGAGCTAGCTGACGAGTACTATGAGATGGGAGGTGAGGCCCAGGATGCCCAGCAGTTAGATGATACCCATGTGGGGGTCGTCAGATGTATCCTCACCCAGCCACAAGTCAGCGATGACTGGCGTCAGACCACTATCCTTCATGTATTCTGTAGGCTGGGAAAGCAAATTTGCAAGGTGGTCATCGATAGCGGGAGTTGTATCAATGCAATCTCCACGAACACTGTCACTCGTCTTGGTCTCAGACCCGTAGACCATCCTTGTCCCTATCAGGTATCATGGGTGGATACCACTTCCATTTCGGTCAGGCTGCGGTGCTTGGTCCCGCTGCAGCTCCACTCCTACCGTGACGAGATCTGGTGTGATGTTCTCCCCATGGAAGTGGGAAGTATCATTCTTGGTAGGCCGTGGTTATTCGACCGAGATGCCACACTCCATGGTCGGTCGAACACCTGTACCTTCGACCATGATGGCCAGCGGGTCACCCTCCAACCCGTTCGGCCCAGGAGCCCATCAGTCAGGGGTCCCACGGGCCCTAGTACTCCGAAGCCTTCCGTACCCGGGCCCAGTACCCCATCTCCAGCTCGGACTATGACCGTTACCTCTGGCCCCGGAGAGCCCTCAACGAGGAGATTGATGATGATTAGCTCCTGGGAGATGGAGCAGGAGCTTAGTCAGGGCTGTCCAGTGTTTGCCATTACGGTCCGAGAGGTGGAGCGGGACTCCGAGGGTGAGCTCCCACCCGAGGTTGTTCCCATTCTGCAGGAGTATGCTGATGTCTTTCCCGATGAGCTTCCCGAGGGACTCCCACCTATGCGGGATATTCAGCATGCCATCGACCTTGTTCCGGGCTCTTCTTTGCCCAATCTTCCTCATTATCGCATGAGTCCCACGGAGCATGCCGAGCTTAAACGGCAGGTCGATGAGTTAGTGCAGAGAGGATCTGTTCGGGACAGCATGAGTCCATGTGCTGTACCCGCGTTACTCGCCCCGAAGAAGGATGGCACGTGGAGAATGTGCATTGATAGTCGTGCCATCAACAAAATCACCGTGAAGTACAGGCTCCCTATTCCCCGCCTGGATGACATGCTAGACATGATGGCAGGTGCCACTATCTTTTCAAAGATCGATCTTAAGAGTGGCTACCATCAGGTGAGGATTAGGCCAGGTGATGAGTGGAAGACCGCATTTAAGACCAATGACGGTCTATATGAGTGGTTGGTCATGCCTTTTGGTTTGACCAATGCCCCTAGCACATTCATGCGACTCATGACACAGGTCCTTCGACCTTTCATTGGAGTCTTTGTAGTGGTGTACTTTGACGACATCCTTATCTATAGTCGCACCACGGGGGACCACTTAGACCACCTTCGGCAGGTCTGTCTTCTTCTCAGGCGAGAGCAGCTTTATGCAAACCCACAGAAGTGTGCCTTCATGACACCTCAGCTTACCTTCTTGGGTTTTATTGTGTCTAGTACTGGGGTCTCCGCCGATCCGGAGAAGGTCCGGGCCATTGTTGAGTGGCCGGAACCCCGTACGATTCATGATGTCCGCAGCTTTCATGGTCTTGCGACGTTCTATCGTCGCTTTATCCGCGGATTTAGTTCCGTCACTGCCCCGATCACGGATTGCATCCGTAAGGGCACATTTGTATGGACGAAGGCCGCATCTGCTGCCTTCAGGGACATCAAGGAGCGCATGACCCAGACACCTATCCTTCAACTGCCTGATTTCTCGAAGGTGTTTGAGGTCTGTTGTGATGCGTCGGGTGTTGGGATAGGAGGAGTTTTGAGTCAGGAGTCCCACCCGATCGCATATTTCAGCGAGAAGCTGAATGACGCGAAACTGTGATATTCCACATATGATAAAGAGTTTTACGCAGTTGTTCAGGCTCTTAGGCATTGGAGGCATTACCTATTACATCAGGAGTTTGTCTTATACTCCGATCATGAGGCTTTGAGGTACCTCCATTCCCAAAAGAAGCTGAATTCGCGTCATAGTCGTTGGGTTGAGTATCTCCAGCAGTTCACCTTTGTGCTAAAACATAAGGCTGGAGTGGAGAACAAGGTGGCCGATGCCTTGAGTCGGCGAGCATGTCTTCTTACCACCATGAGTGCCGAGGTCATAGGGCTAGAGAAGATGAAAGAGGCCTATGTTGATTGTCCTGACTTCGGTCAGATTTTTACTACTCTCCAGGTCGGGCCCTCGAGAGACCATGATGATTATGTGCTTCAGGAGGGTTACCTCTTTCGAGGTAGCAGGCTATGTGTTCCCCGAACTTCGGTTCGAGATTTCGTAGTGTGGGAACTACATGCGGGAGGTCTAGCCGGCCACTTTGGTCGGAACAAGACTATTGAGGCAGTGGAGCATCGATTTTATTGGCCGAGCTTGAAGCGCGATGTTGCTAACATCGTGGCTCAGTGCCGTACATGTGCTACGGCCAAAATGAAGAAGCAAAGCTCGGGCCTTTATACGCCTCTCCCCGTGCCTGATGCCCCATGGCAGGATGTCAGCATGGATTTTGTTTTGGGATTGCCACGTACCTCCAGGAAGCATGATTCGGTCTATGTGGTGGTTGACCGTTTCTCGAAGATGGCCCTCTTTATCCCTTGCTCAAAGACTTCGGATGCTTCTAGGGTAGCCCGCCTATTCCTTACTCATGTGGTGTGCAAGTTCGGGTTGCCTCGCACTATAGTGTCTGACCGTGATGTTAGGTTCACTTCCTATTTTTGGAAGACACTATGGCATATGATGGGTACGCACCTCAAGTTTTCCACTGCATACCATCCCCAGACAGATGGTCAGACCGAGGTGGTCAATAGGAGTCTGGGTGATCTTTTGAGATGTCTTGTTAGGGACCGCATTGGGGATTGGGATCTCATTCTACCTATGGCTGAGTTTGCATATAATGATTCGGTGAATAGGTCTACTGGCATGAGTCCATTTGAAATTGTCACAGGTCGTAGGCCTAGGAAACCCGTTGACCTTGTCCCCATGCCTGTCCATGCTAGAGTGTCGGAGTCGGCCGAGTCATTTGCTAGGCATGTTAGGAGTTTGCATGACGACATCCGTCGTCACATTGAGTCCAGCAATGCACGGTACAAGGAGTTAGCCGATGCCCACCGACACCACCGAGAGTTCCAGGAGGGTGAATACGTCATGATCAGGGTAAGACCTGAACGGTTTCCCTCTGGAACCGTTAAGAAGTTGCAAGCTCGCGGAGCCGGACCCTTTAGAGTGTTGAAACGTGTTGGATCCAATTCGTATGTTGTGGACCTGCCCGAGGAATATGGTATAAGCTATACCTTCAATGTATCGGATCTTGTTGCATATAGGGACCCAGCGGTGATCCCTAGTGAGCCTTTTGAGCCATCTCCTCCCCTTGAGAGTGATCCCACACCTGAGTGTCCACTTCCACCTCCAGCCCCTTTTTCACGGCAGCGTGAGCATATAGATCGTATACTGGACGAGCAGGTGACAGTTACCAGGAGTGGATCTTACCCGCGCTACCTAGTGCGATGGAGAGGACGGCCCGCTACTGAGGACACTTGGATCACACATGGCGAGTTGCAGCGGATCGATCCGGACCTTTTGGAGCGATACAGGAGCGATGCAGACCCTTACTCGACAGGGTCGAGTTTCTACCACCCGGGGAGAATTGGTGCAGACACCAGAGCACGCGAGAGGCACGAGCCGGCGAGTCATCAGTACCGTACACGGAGCACCACTCGAGCTACAGCAGCATCTCTTTGGCTAGGCGATAGCCTGGAGTCCCCACTTTGATTTTTAGTCACATTTAGCATTTACTTGCATTGTTTTAGTAATTGTTTGCTTTGCCATTGGGTTGTAATGAGTGTTTTATGTGAGTTTTTCATATTGGGTTCAATGTAAGGCTCTTAATAAGCCAAATGGGTGCCAAATGGGTGAGTCCTTTAGGGTCCATTTAGGGTTAATTGCCATATTGGGTAATAAGGCCTCGTTAGGCTTCATATTGGGTTCTTAAGCCACTTAAGGCCCAATTAAACCTCCCCTCCACATGGGCCTCCTAGATTGGAGTAATATGGACTTGTGGAAGGCCTAATGAGACTTGAAGCAATTTGGCCCAAGAAGGGCCCAAGCTTGGGGCGCCCCCTCTTTTGGCCTTATTAGGCTAGGTTAGTTTTTTTTTCTTTTCTTTCCTCTCCTTCTTTGACCACATGGGATAAAATTATGAATTGGTTTCTTTTAAATATTTCTTTTTGTGGTTGGTCACATCCAATCCAAGCCATCCATTCCCCCATACCTAGATCTAAGGGTGGATATTGGATTTGGCATGTAACCTATAAAGAGTTGTATTTTTTCATTTTAGTGGAATTAATGCCATTTGAATCAAACTTAATGTTGGAGCAAGGCCTAGGCCGCCCCCTTCCTCTCTCCCTCTCCCCCTTGCAGCTGTGAAGGCTGCCTCTTGGTGGTGTGACTCCACCCTATCAGTTCCGGTCGCCGCCGCCGCCGCCACGAGCCGCCATCGCCACCGCTGGAGTTCTATCCGCGCAGTACCACAGCAGCTTCTACGAAATTTCAGTCTCAGCCACGGCCTCAGATCGAGCTGAGAATTTTACTGGATGTTCCAGAGGTGTCCAGCACGTCCTCAGAATTTTGGTTGGTCATAAAGAGCTCATTTGGTATTTTTTTATTTTCGTCCAATCCCAGTTTCTAGATCTGTCTCCTATCTGTTTCCATTTCCACCCGCCCTGCATTTTAAGTCTTAGGTCCACTTTTTGATTTTTGTTAGTTCGCCCAATTTTACTGGGCATTCTGTCCACTATCCCATCTATCCCCAAATTTTCTTGAATTTTTGTGAGTCCATCTTATATTTTAAAAAAATCGAGTTCTTCCCTAGCTACAGTACTTTCTGCCAGTTTCCAGATCTGACCACCAGACACTCTAAAACTCCTATCAAATCACCACCTCGGAATCCAATTCCAAAAATTGTCTCAGCTTCGTGGTTTAAATATCAATCACTTCGAAGAAGAGCTTGATGTCTGAATCCCACTGTAAGTAGGCGGTCAATGGCCATTTACAGGGAACTAAGGTACTGATCTGAGAGTTCTGGAACTGTGTAACAGAGAATTGAAAATTAGTTAAGGTCCAGGTCCGCAGAGGTTCAGAAGATTCCACTGGCCCTAGGTTGGAGGATTTTGAGTCCTCTTTCCAACGGCGCTGGTCTCGTCGCATTCCGGCGACGGGGCCGACCGCAGCGGCTGTTTTCGCCGGAGCGCGCGCAGGGAAAACAGAACTGAAATCCGTGGGCAGCCATTCCACAACTTGAAGATCGGACCCGACCGGCCACCAATCGGTGTCTCCGTCCGACCGCCGTCCGTGGAGACGCGCCACCAGGGGTCTCCATCATAGTGGGACCCACCTCTGCAGATCCGGAGGACAGCGCCATCCATGGGCCCCACGGGCCCGCAGAACCCGCCGTTCGGGAAGCACGAAAACGCGGAGTTCGGCGCGTCGAGTCGACATCAAGATGCTACCTGTCAACCTGATTTGCGTGATCCCCGGGGCCCACATGTGACCTTTTACCTCCCTGCGTGGAGTGGGTCGAATCCTTTTGTACTGCTGTGAATTATGTTAACCGGGGGTCCGTAAGTCAGCCGGGGTGTCTTCGCCACGCCGGGTGCGTGGAGGTAAAGGTCTTAACTTCTTGGCGTTACATTGCTTAGCTAGTATACGGTCTTAGGCCGCTGCCGAGAGTGTAGGTTCCTAGCCCGTGTGTCCATGTCACCGCTGTGAGCGTGAGAGTGACCCGTCCCGCGACTCGATCCGAGTCCGGAAGTGAGTCTGACTACCTTGAACTCTGCCGGTTCCTTAACCGCGCTTGATCCACGCTTTCCCTCGCATGGGACGCCGAGTGAGCTTGTACTTCTGTTAGCGACGTTTTGCCACTAGGAGCTCGTAGTGTTGGGCTTAGTGTCTCCCTGGTGTGTATTGTTGGTCGCGTCTTCATCTAGAGTCCGAGGGTGGCACTGTATAGTGTCATCTCCCGTGTCCGTCCCGCATCAATGTGCCCCTAGGCCAGGGTGTATTTTTTTTGCTTCTTATGCCCCTAAGTCAGGGTATGACTTTTTCTTTGATAGGACCGGTGCGATGGATTCAAAAAGGGGGGGGGGGTGAATGAATCCCCCTCTAAAACTATGCCCAATTAAAACTCATAACAAACAGAGATGCGGAATTAAAACCCACGGGTTCCTTAATCAGCTTAGATGCACCCTTCGAAAGATGGAAGGAAGATCAGAGAGACTGTACCTCTGATCTACTCCATATAAACTAAAAAGATGACTCAGTTCATCTAATTAACTAGACTCTATCAAGACCAGAATCAAACACACGGTGTGCAAACCTATCTCTCACTAGATACAAGATCAGACTATCATGAACGTTCTTAAGCATACATCTAGCGGAGCAGAATAAACAATCAAACCATGATGAACAGAAGATTTTAAGGTGGTTCAGTCCTCCAGACCTACGTCCACCCCACACTCCAACCAGAGTGTGGCTTCCCGCTAATACACAGCTTAACAGTTGGGCCTCATAGCTTGCCTACATCCGCTGCGCATCACAGCTTGCTTCTGCTGGGCAATACAGCTTAGCCATCCGCTGACACACAGCTTGACCCGCTGGGCATTATAGCTTCACAGTCTAGAGGACACCACACCTCTGCAACCGCTGGGGCTTACAGCTTAACCCGTCCAGAGGAATCCTTCTCTGCTACAGCTGAGCAACACAGCTTGCTCTACTGACAAACAGCTTGAAATAATAATAAGACGGAAAACAAGAAACGGGAAGTGACAGCAACTTAAAGCTGTAAACACTAAAGCGCAGATATGGCTCTCAGGGAGCTGACTGGATTGGATTTGATCCAGATTCCAGTAGGGACAAATCTTCAGATGAAGCTTCTCTTCTTCTCTTCTCAAACTCTCGATCTCTCTCTCTTTCTGTCTTCTCCTTCTTCTTCTACGTTTCTCTACTGCTCTCGATCTCTCTCTTTCTCTTTTTCTTCTACTGCTTTCGCGAAAGCACCTTCTGATTGTAGGAAGCAGACTATATATACTCCATCAGGTCAGGTTGACGAGCTCTTGCCCTAGGAGTGTGAAGGGAACGATCCAGCCTGGAAGCTTCAGGAGACACTCGCCACTTGTCAGAATCTGGAAGCTTCAGGGTCCACGTGGTAGCATCTTTGAGTGAGGATAGTCATTGGATCACGTGCCCTTCTCGAAGAACACGAGCTATCGACCTGTTGCATAAGTGTCTTTCAGTTATGTATAAAATATGCACAAACTTCATTCAATCATGAAAGATGTACACGGACATAGGGTATTATAGGCACGAGTTCAGTACTATCACACTAGCATATGCACAGACTTATTTGCAACACAAGACTAACGGATGCACTGACTATGCAGACTACAGACATTTCATGGACTAAGATGCATGAATCTCTTATGCACTGAATTGGTTACGAGGTGGGCATAGACTTAATTTAGCATGAGATTATGTATGCACGGACTCAGGTTAACAAAGTATATATATGCACAGACTTGTCATGAATGCGGAGCTATAAATTGTACCGACTATGTGTATGCGGTATGCATGAACTGCACTGACTTATTATGCAAGTATGAGACCGTGCACAGACCTGAGAATGCGAGGTGGCAAGCGTGCACGGACCTTGGTGAGATGTGCACCGACTATGTACCAACTAGCATGAAAATGAGCACAACAATAAGAAAATGCACCGACCTAGTGCTAGCCCATAGCAATCATTGCATTGCACCGACCGTGAAGGCTCATGTGCATCGACTTAAGGTGTGTGTGAGACGCTAAATGAGACGCACACATGCACCGACTCCAGGCCACCATGAGACGCAGAATAAGTAATGCACCGATCTAACACTTAAAGTGTGTGTGAGACGCTAAATGAGACGCACACATGCACCGACTCCAGGCCACCATGAGACGTAGAATAAGCAATGCACTGACCTAACACTCGCCAAGACTGTGTGCATAGAGAGTGGAATGCACAGACCTTAATGCCTATGAACGGTGACATGCACCGAGGTTGTTGAGCAGCCGAACTGACAAAATGCACTAGCCTTAGACAAAAGATAAGTGCACTGACTTAACTGATGCGTAGACATGTTTAGATCCAATGCAGCAAGCAAAATAGTGCACAGAACAATGCACCAACCTAAAGCAGCAACTGAATACTCATCAGTTAAATCATCATCAAGGCATACAGATCAAGCACTCAATCATAGATTAATCATGCAATCTTATGTGGTGACACTAATGTTGCTATCATCAAAACATCACAGCATCATCAAGGCACAAGGGGCACAACAATCTCCCCCTTTTTGATGATGGCAACACAATGAGTCACACGAACTCGACAAATCAAACTATTCTCCCCCTTTGACTTCAGCAAAAAGAAGGTAGTTTGCGTGAAAAATAATATGATGTATGAACCTATTCTCCCTTTTTGAAATACAGTCCTCCCCCTTTGACATACTCATGAATATCGATAATGCCTAGAACTCCCCCTGAGAGCATGAAAGAAATTGAAAATGCAAGCATAGGATGTATCCACAGGGATGAACTCTGGTTATCCAATGAATCAATCTGGAATCCACCATCATAAGAATTCTGAAGCAAAATTGGTTATGGCACACCATACATTTGTATGGACAGAACAATGCAGGTGAAAGGCCCACAGAACCAGAACCAGTTACAAGAGTCATTCGTCAGGGATACAGAAATAAGATGGAAGATTCCAACAGTGTGGAGAGTGAAACTGATGATGTAAATGAAGTAGATGTAGCCAAGGGTAGGAGTAAATAACAGCAAGCAAGGCACATGATCTCCAACAGGTAAGTTAGCTTGATGATTAAGTTGTCAGAGGTGAACCTGATCAGAGGAAATTGTATGGCAGGTACCACAGTAATAAGTCCTCACAAGGAAAGATTCTCCTATCATAGGGGGTTATGAATTAACCGACATGACCCAACTGATTTAACCATGATGTATACCAAATTTGTCAATTAAATTTAATACTCATATCTGAAGGTAGGTTTTAATAAAGGTGAATCAATTAATCAAGCAATACTCAAGAACAACCACCTTCCATCGCACTCAAATGAACTCGATGACTCATTTGAGAGTCACACAGAGCAGAATTGAGATTAAACACCCTTACTAGAATGTGAGTTGACTATTTTTGCAAGATATTTTCTTTTGATTAGCACACATTTTTTTTGAGTAATTTAAGTTGATAAACACCTTTTTGCATGAGGCACAACACGTCTTAGGTGAAGTGACCCAGTTACTTAGTGTGATAACTTTCATTGCCACTCAACTTTGAGAGCAGAGTTAGCAATAGAAGTGTCTTTTTACATGAGGAGACACCTTGATTAGAGGCCGGACTTCCCAGTTACTCAACACAGACATGCTATTGCTCTGTCAGATTTTTTAATAAATTTTCACCAGAGATAACTATGGCACTTCATGACATAGGTTTACTCTATTTCATTGATAGAGAATCCAGTTTCTCAGTGACCAAGTCATTGCTCTGAATTCAATTTTTCATTTAGTCAACATTTTTCAGGTTAATGTTTAAAAATAATACTCACTCTATGTGTCTCTACCAAAGTAGCCTTGAAATCACATTTTCAGATTACAGATGGGTGAGACTAGGGTATTCATGACACAGTTGGTTAAAATTTATTAAAACTCATCATTCAGATACTTTCAATACATTCGAATACGAATATGAGAATACATTAGACTTATATCAGTCTGAATCAGTAGACATTCTTAAACCTATATGATAGGAATTTTTTTTAAGAATTCAGACTGAAACATGGTACGCAACATAAGGATCTCAGATCAGTCTAATCAATGCAACTAAACAGCTTATCATTCTTGGAAGAAGAACCAGATTAATTAGACCAGCTTGAAAGGATGTGAGTGTTGGTTAAGTACAAGTTGGTAGAGCAAATAACAGCAGGAGAGAAGCGCATCAAATATATGCAGAGTAGAATCAATTTCAGTAGCTGAGTCTAGAATACAGATAGATCAGCTATGCAAGTAGAGACAGCAGAGAATTTAGGTGAACCACCTAAGTGCAGAGAATGGATCAGATTGCTAGACAGAAAAAGTTCAAGAGGTGAAGATGTGATAAAACAGGAATGCTCCCCCTGTCTAGACGCAACATGTAATAAAACTACACATTAGCAGCATGAAAATTAAACAAAAGCAGTCAATCTTCCCCTGACTAAGTGCATGGTATACAAAGAAAACGTAACACATGGTTTTATGATGAAGGCTCATGAAACAGACATGCAATTCAATCAAAAGAAGATTACCATAAACATTATGTGTAATTCATATTTTCAGATGATTTCAATTCAGCACAGACCGAATCATCATGATATTCAAACCTTTCAAACTCACACTTTCAGATGACAGAATTCGAAGTAATTGCTCAGAACAGACCTGAAGAGCAGGACCATGGGGTCTTTTAATTTTTGAGTGCCTTTGTTTATTGACCCATCTTTATTCATTCCAAGGCACACCTGCAGTAAAGTAATCATTTTGATCCTGCAGGAACCCAAGCAGCCTTGGGTCCTGTATTAGCCCTAATAGGAGTTATGAACAGTTTCTTAGCGACATTGTCATCAAAATTCATCAGATAACAATTGGCCATGAAGTGACCGAATTTACCACAATATCTACATAAAACAGCAGATTTTCTGGTCCTATGATGCATATCAACAGCAACATGAGACCTATGAACCTGAGCATGAAATGTTCTATTGTTTACATAGACATTTTGTTTCTTATTCTTAATCAGCCAACATTAAGCAGATTTGTGACCTGGCTTATCATAGTTAAAGCATGAAAAGTTCATAGGTCGTTTTGCAAAGAATTTGACAAAATAGGGATTAACAGAATTTTCCTGAACATGCCAACAGTCCTCGACTGTATGGCCATGCTTCCCACACTCAAAGCACCTGATGTGCTTACCTTTAGAACCATTTTTATCTCAAGTAGATCCAGACTAGCACTCAATGGCTTTGTGACCACGTTTGTTACAGTTAAAATAATCAATGTGCTGGTTTGAAGCAAACGTGTTTCTTTTGGTGTCAGGATGATTACCAGAAGACCTAGCATGCATTTTATCATTTTGTTTCATGATGAAACATGCATTCATGAGATGACCATGCCTGCCATAGTAATGACAAGATGCCCCAGACTTCCTAGTAGCATGGTTTCTACCAAATGAATTTCTAGAATGCAATGTTTCACTTGCATGCTCATCTTCTATCAATAATCTGCAATCATCCATTATGTGGCCTACCTTGCCACAATAATTGCATGAAACACTCTTATCAAATGCATACGAATAAGTAAATGAGTTATGAGCAGTATGCATTGACCCATCAGATGCAGCAGAGCTAGCAGATTTCAAGACACACGTAGGGATATTTTTGACCTTATTTTTCTTAGCATTCTTGTTCAATTGTTTACCCTTGTTCACAACTTTTGTTTGTTTTTCATTTTTCTGAGCCTTAAATTAAAAGACAGATGATGAAGAAGTTTTCATGTCTTCATTTTGTTTTGGGGATTGACTTGTGGTACCAGCTACTTCAGAATTTTGCACGAAGATGGTGTATAGCTGGTTTCTAATAGTTTCCTTAACATCAGAACTGCAACTTATCCCCTTTTTTGATTCATTATCCTCACTTTTCATGACAGCTTTCATTTTTCTCTTATTTTCAACAGACTCAGATGTTGATTTTTCCAGATCTTGAATTTTAGTTTCCAAAAAGGTGATGTGAAGTTCATAACTGGCTATCTCCTGTTCATTGCAATTAACGCATTCACTTAGGACTTTGTTTGTAGTTTTGTACTTCTCAATTTCTTGTTCCAGACTGCTCAATATGTTAGTCTCTTCATTGTAAGCAGTTTTTCCTTTCTCTAATATGATAAGTTGTTCAGACATACCAGTGTTTAATTGTTTTAACTTCTCAATTTCAGCTTTCAATTCATGGTTTTCCTCCTCGAGTTTTCCAGCTTCAATTTCCTTACTAGCGCATCTTTCTCTCTCTATAGCCAGAAGCCTCTCTGAAATAACAGTATTTAGGACCTTGAGTTTTTTGTTTTGTTCTTTCAGTTCATTGTTCTCATTGGTTAGCTTCTCAATTTATTTACTACTGGATATAGATTCCAGTCTTTCAATTAGTTCATCTTCTCTTTCTTCAATTTTAATTTTCTCAATCAATAATTCTTTGTTTTTTTATTTTAGAGATTCAATCAATTTTTTCTTCCCCTCATTTTCATCATACAGATCTTCATTGCGTTCTTTTAGAGCCACGCACTTGTTGCAGATTGATTTTAGAGAGGAACCCTGCACACCTTCCTTGTTAACTTTCTCTATTTTAGCTTTTAGATTTTTATTATTCCTCTGAATTTCTCCATTCTCAGCTTTAAATTTCTCCAAATCAGAGTTAATCCTTTCCAACTCTTCCAGGTTTATCAGATGTTCATCAGTTTTCAGCTTTAAGTGACTTTCTAATTCAGAAATTTTATTGGCACATTCTTGGATTTCATTTTTCAGCAAGCGCATTTGCTTCATATGATTCATTGATATTCAAGCACTTTTCACAAGATGAATTAGATTCATTTTTGTCAATTTTCTTTTTCATTTTCTTATATTGTTTTCTTAGATGATCATGAGACTCTAGCAATTCATTATATGCAGCAATCCAATCATCCAGGGCATAGTCTTCAAAGATGTTTACCTGATCATTGTCCTGTTCTTCATCTTGATTGCTGCTATGTTCACTTCCTTGAGCCATCATGCATCGATTATCATTTTTGCAGCTGCCATCCTTCAGTTTGTTCAAGATTTCTTTGGCAGACCTGCAAGATGGGACGTATGAGATTAGTGCTCTGTCAATTGATGCTTTTACCATGTTCAATGCTCTAGAATTGATGGAGTCTTTCAATGTGTCCTCCTCGATCCATTTGGATTTATCTTTTGATAATTTGTGAGAACCGTGAGTCATTACCTTCCACAAGTCAGGAACGGTTGTTCTTACATACCGATGCAACTTTTTCAGCCATAGCTCAAAACCATCACCTCTGAAGATCGGTGGATGAGCCATCGAGAGATGAATTAATCAATAGAAAGAAATGATAAGTGTACCGGAATCAACCGAAGTACAGCAAGACACCGACTTAGAAAGACTGAAGCACCAATAGCGACAAAACCAGATCCACTCTAAAATGCACCACAGAAGTAGCAGGATCCTCTGTAGATCGTTAGATCTAATGCATAGAGACCCGCTCTGATATCAATTGATGGGACCGGTGTGATGGATTCAAAAAGGGGGGGTGAATGAATCCCCCTCTAAAACTATGCCCAATTAAAACTCATAACAAACAGAGATGCAGAATTAAAACCCACAGGTGCCTTAATCAGCTTAGATGCACCCTTCGAAATATGGAAGGAAGATCAAAGAGACTGTACTTCTGATCTACTCCATATAAACTAAAGAGATGACTCGGTTCATCTAATCAACTAGACTCTATCAAGACCAGAATCAAATGCACGGTGTGCAAAGCTATCTCTCACTAGATATAAGATCAGACTATCATGAACGTTCCTAAGCATACATCTAGCGGAGCAGAATAAACAATCAAACCATGATGAACAGAAGATTTTAAGGTGGTTCAGTCTTCCAGACCTACGTCCACCCCACACTCCAACCAGAGTGTGGCTTTCCGCTAATACACAGCTTAACAGTTGGGCCTCATAGCTTGCCCACATCCGCTGAGCATCACAGCTTGCATCTGCTGGGCAATACAGCTTAGCCATCCGCTGACACACAGCTTGACCCGCTGGGCATTATAGCTTCACAGTCTAGAGGACACCACACCTCTGCAACCGCTGGGGCTTACAGCTTAACCCGTCCAGAGGAATCCTCCTCTGCTACAGCTGAGCAACACAGCTTACTCTGCTGACAAACAGCTTGAAATAATAATAAGAAGGAAAACAAGAAACGGGAAGTGACAGCAACTTAAAGCTGTAAACACTAAAGCACAGATATGGCTCTCAAGGAGCTGACTGGATTGGATTTGATCCAGATTCCAGTAGGGATAAATCTTCAGATGAAGCTTCTCTTCTTCTCTTCTTCTCTTCTCAAACTCTCGATCTCTCTCTCTTCCTGTCTTCTCCTTCTTCTTCTACGTTTCTCTACTACTCTCGATCTCTCTCTTTCTCTTTTTCTTCTACTGCTTTCGCGAAAGCACCTTCTGATTGTAGGAAGCAGACTATATATACTCCATCAGGTCAGGTTGACGAGCTCTTGCCCTAGGAGTGTGAAGGGAACGATCCAGCCTGGAAGCTTCAGGAGACACTCGCCACTTGTCAGAATCTGGAAGCTTCAGGGTCCACGTGGTAGCATCTTTGAGTGAGGATAGTCATTGGATCACGTGCCCTTCTCGAAGAACACGAGCTATTGACCTGTTGCATAAGTGTCTTTCAGTTATGTATAAAATATGCATAGACTTCATTCAATCATGAAAGATGTACACGGACATAGGGTATTATAGGCACGAGTTCAGTACTGTCACACTAGCATATGCACAGACTTATTAGCACAAGACTAACGGATGCACTGACTATGCAGACTACAGACATTTCATGGACTAAGATGCATGAATCTCTTATGCACTGAATTGGTTACGAGGTGGGCACAGACTTAATTTAGCATGAGATTATGTATGCACGGACTCAGGTTAACAAAGCAGTACATGCACAGACTTGTCATGAATGCGGAGCTATATATTGTACCGACTATGTGTATGCAGTATGCATGAACTACACTGACTTATTATGCAAGTATGAGACCGTGCACAGACCTGAAAATGCGAGGTGGCAAGCGTGCACAGACCTTGGTGAGATGTGCACCGACTATGTACCAACTAGCATGAAAACGAGCATAACAATAAGAAAATGCACCGACCTAGTGCTAGCCCATAGCAAACATTGCATTGCACCGATCGTGAAGGCTCATGTGCATCGACTTAAGGTGTGTGTGAGACGCTAAATGAGACGCACACATGCACCGACTCCAGGCCACCATGAAACGTAGAATAAGCAATGCACCAACCTAACACTTAAGGTGTGTGTGAGACGCTAAATGAGACGCACACATGCACCGACTCCAGGCCACCATGAGACGTAGAATAAGCAATGCACCGACCTAACACTCGCCAAGACTGCGTGCACAGAGAGTGGAATGCACAGACCTTAATGCCTATGAACGGTGACATGCACCGAGGTTCTTGAGCAGTCGGACTGACAAAAATGCACTAGCCTTAGACAAAAGATAAGTGCACTGACTTAACTGATGCGTAGACATGTTTAGACCCAATACAGCAAGCAAAATAGTGCACAGAACAATGCACCAACCTAAAGCAGCAACTAGATGCTCATCAGTTAAATCATCATCAAGGCATACAGATCAAGAACTCAATCATAGATTAATCATGCAATCTTATGTGGTGACACTAATGTTGCTATCATCAAAATATCACATCATCATCAAGGCACAAGGGGCACAACATGCTTTACGCGCCCCCGAGTCGGGGTGGATTCTCTTCATGTGCCCCCAAGCAGGGGTGTATTCTGCTCCTTGTGCACCCCAGGTGGAGTTTGTCTCTTTCTTTGTATGTCCCCATGTCGGGGTGTGTTTCTTGCTTCTTATGCCTCCATGCCGGGGTATAGTCTTTGCTTCTTGTGCCCCCATAGCAGGTTAAAGAATTCCCCACAGGGGGCAAGAATTCATTAAGCCACAGTTTCGGATTATTGGATTTCCTAGCAGCCACTCGAGGGGCCATTTTATGCCGGATAGGGGCAGCAGGAAGGTGGAATTGGCCAGGGCATTGCACCACAGACTTGGACCCTCCTAGAGTCGGGCGAGATACCGGCCATCTTCTCGTTCTCTTGGTCAGCCATGCTTGCCAATTTTTTTTGTCCTTTCTTTTCTTCTCTTCTTCTTCTCTTTTTTCTTTATATAATAGACCAAGGTGGGTGTGCAGGAGAGCGCTCACCCCCTCAGGGAAGGGATGAGTGGTTCGCTCCACCGCATCAATCCCACAGTGGTAATCTTTGTTCAGCACGGGTCCCGACGAATATGGCCGTACAACCCTCTCTTGCAAATTCTTTCTTTTCCTTTTTGTTTCTTTCTTTTCCTCTTTTCTTTCTCTTTTTTTTTTTTAAGTGGCCTTCATTATTCCTGGAAGCTGCAGGTGCCTCGGAGTAGCATCTCTGAGGCCACAAAACACTTTCGCCTGGTCCGACTTTTCGCCCCATAGGGCTGGCGAAGATAACACCTTCAATTCATCAAAGCAGGCAAACATCGTTTATTAGGAGGCCATGAGGCCCCGAATCCTGGCGAAGAGATGAAGGGTGGTTTCGGTCCCACCGGGCGTGCCAGACTTTTGGACGCACTAATATTCGAAAATAATCGGTTCGTTCATTGATCGGGGTTAATTCGTTTATTTAGTGCGAGGGCGTGCCAATCACCTAGGTGATGATTTATTCGGGCTTCGATGCAGCCCATAGTGCACTCGATCTGACTAATCAGATGATTGTGTGGTTCGTGTCAGGACCAAAACCCGCCGCGCCGTAAAGGTCACGGCGTCATTTACATCCCCTCGGAGAGGGGGACACCCTTGATTAATCACCGAGAATCAGGGCCTCATGGCCATGAAACTATATCGAGAGAAACAAGCTGATAGCGGTCTCGAATCAATCGGGAAGCCCGATGTCTAGGGAAGCAAGCATTCGAAATATGTCGGTCACTCAAGGGACCATTTTGATATTCAGACGAGTGTCCGACTTCAGAAAATCATGATCGTCACGGGGAAAATCGGAGCATATGTACGCCGGGGTACGGTAAATTTATTGTTCAAAGGGATAGGAGGCATTCGGTTGAATCCCGATTAGAGTGGTCGGGAATCAGTGAGTTTATTGGTCTGGTGCGAGATCGAGTCAGGACCATTCCGGGGGCGCCTCCCGCGGTCCAAACGAGGCTTGCATGGGCATCATTAATATTTCCAGTGCTGAAGGGCAGCAGGAAAGTGTCCCGGGACTAGATTCCAAAACAAAGACATGTACAGAGATAGCTGGCTATAGGCCTAGGGTGTGGGTCAGGCAATGACCATGGTTGGGGCGAACCCGAGGTCCAAACGTGACTCACAAAGGTCTTATTGATATTCCCACACGTAGGGTTCGGGGAAGACGAGAGCCGTCTCGTTCCATTCAGATTTTTTTGGTCATTCATGGACCACTTTATGTTCGGACAAAGATCCGTATTGACGGCACGGCATAAACGGAAATAAACTCGTACAAATGTATGCCTGAGTTTACGGTGATTTTAAGAAAAGAGCGAAAATGAATCCCAATGGGAAAGAGTCTAGTTTGACGAATTATCGGCCCAGAGCAACGCCGGATTACGGCCATATCGGGATGGTTCCCAAGGTCCACGTCCAATGCCATGGGGCATCATTGCTTTTCTCTTCACACACAGTCCGGGGAAACGAAGTTCCCAATGTATTTGTGCATGTCGGACACTGGCGGACCATTTCTTGTTCGGACGGAAGCCCGCGTTTGTAGCGTAAGAGATAGTGACAAACCGTACAGATGTCTGCTGTGAGTACGACAAGTTTAATACAAGTGCGGGATTAGATCTCGGTATATATGTCGGTCACTAACGGACCATTCATTTCTCAGACGAGAGTCCGTATTTGAAACATCGAAGACGACGACAAAAACGTACGAATGTCTGCCGTAGGTACGACAAGTTTAATGTGGATGCAGGATTAGATCCCGGTATATGTGTCAAGCTGGATGAACTATTGGCCCGAGATGTTTTCTGACTATGGCCATAACGGGGTTCCCGATGTCCACGTCCGATGCCATGGGGCGTCATTGCTTTTCTCTTTACGCATAGTCTGGGGAAGCGGATAGTTAAGTGTGAAGCCCGAACTCGCCAACATGCACCCTTACACGCGGATCGACCTGCGCGGTCAGGTCGCGGGGTTCGACCTGCCCGGTCAGGTCGTAGGGGTCAAGGGGGCAACGCCCTTTGAAGGAAATTTTGATTATAGCTTGTTAGTTTCAGGCCTTTTATTTTGATTGGTTGATTGTTCTCATAAGGGTGGTTCATATGCTTTCATTTGTTTTATTGATTAGTTTCGGTCTTTTCTTTTATTTGGTTAATCACTCTTTCTCTTTTAGGCACGCCGGTTGAAGGAAGCCAAGGGGGGGGGGGGGGGGGGGGGGCGGTCAATGGAGGCCCAAGAGGGCGCGTCGGAAAAGGAGGTGCAAGGGCGCGCCGGTTTAAGTAGTGCCATGGGGCACGCCGGTTAAGGGGGGGTCCAAGCCGAGGAAGGGGGAGCGCTCCGGGTAGATGCCAAGAAAGTGGAAGGGCGTGCCGGTTATGGGTTGCACACGAGGGAGTGAGGGGCACACCGGATTAGGGGCACTATTCATTCGAGGATATTGTAATTGGTTTCGAGTGTGAAGCTAAACCGGCGCGGGGGAGTACCGTGCTGAATTAACCCACGGCGGATTAGAGGTGCGCCGGGCTAAGTTCTGTGGGGTTTATTTCATTCTATTTCTTCTTTCTTTCACCCGTGGGTTACTTTAATGATTGATTTATTCATCTTATTGATGGATTAAGCTTGTGGAGAGAAAGTTTAAGTGTTCAATTGGTACCATAGATCAATAGGGTGAAGGTTTAGACATTTCTTTTCATTTATTAAGTGAATCAGCATGAAGATCTGAACGTTTTATTAGAAGGGTTTGTTGTGTAGGGTAGTTCAGTTTGGTTCAGAGGCTTCAAGCATGTGATGTTTAGGCCCTCAGAGAATAGTTTGTTCGTTTGTTCTTGTATGTTCTTATTCCTGGCGAAAATTGGGCAGCATCTCCCCTGGACTGAGGTTTGCTAGAGAAAATAGTGGAACACCAAACAGATTGCTCTGGGGTTAACCTCAAAATGTAGACCTCACGGCGGTCCGATAACCCATAAGTGAGTGTATGAAGCTCGAGGACTAGCCTTCAAGAACTCCCACAGCTCACGGGTGATGGTTTCATGAAGCGGGACAAATGTATGCCACGGGGCCATGAATGTTCATCCCCTGACGGACTCCTCCGAAGGCCATGCTATGGAGAAGCAAGCTTCGAAGGGCCCTGGATGAGGAGAAGACAGAGAGAAAGAGAGGGAAGCAGAAGAACACCGTATGTTGCAAAAAAGCTTTTATTTTATTCATTCACAGAGGGAAAGACAGCGGGGAATCTACCCTAAAGCAAAAAAAAGGGAATATATCAGAGAGAAAGGAAGAAATACATCGATGGGGGAGGGGGAACGGAGCACAAGCACCTCCCCCTCCGAGCTCACCTCTCTTCTCTAACGCTCAATCTCTCTTCTTCTTCACCTAGCAGGCACAGGGACGGGGCTTCTTCGTTTTCTTATGAGGGAACTCCAGAATCTCCCAGTCTTCTCTTTAATAGCCCCTTCTCCTCTTTTTTTTTTCTGTCGAACATGTAGAGCATATATAGCCGGCTACCCTTTCTTTCTTGAACGGAGGGAACTCCCACCATCTTCCTTCTCGTTCGTTGAGGCATTCAGAGCTGACATGCTGCGGTGTCATCCGTTGGTTTACGTAGTACGCTGTCGTTCGTCCTAGGACAGGACGTTTACGGGTTTGCCGGGAGATCTTCTGCTACTTCCACCATCGATGCGTGCCTCGCCGCTGCACTGTCGAACAGATGTGGAGACACGGCTTGATAGCATTGAATGCTATGCCCTTTCGAGTCTGCGCCCCAAGCCGACAGGAGAACAGAGTATCGGAGGATGGATGGGATGGCATTTGAGTTAAACCGGCGCGGTGTTGTGCGTGCCGGATTAACAACCTACAAAGGGGCGCGCCGATTTGCAGCCAAGAAGGGGGGCGCGCCGGTTTACAGCCAAGAAGGGGGCGCGCGTCGGTTTAAGGCTGCTGGAAGGGGCGCGCCGGTTCAAGGTTGTATAGGTACAGCCACGCCGGTTTAAGACCCATTAGATTCCTTCCCAACTTAGCGGTGATTTGGATGGACGCCTGCCCTCCCGTGTTGCTTTAGTTGCGAGCCTCCGAGTCCCGGTTCAGGACTTTGAGTGATTTTCGGCGCATGCCATACATGTGTTCAAATTTTTGAGTTTCTTTTGATTCGGCCTTTGGCACCGCCGACTGGGGGGCCGGGGCTACCTCTTCTGCCCGAGGGGCTTCTTTTCTGGGTGACGGAGCACTGGATATATATTCGTCCTGCTTGGAGGAGGTACAGAGTTTATTCGGCCTTTCCGTCTCCGACTTGCTCTTGGGTGCGTAGGTGTGAGTGTCGTGTGATCATCATCATCATTTTTTGACGTCCACAGGCAGCAACGACCTTCCTTCATGTAGGAGGCCAATATTTATAGGAGAGCTGGTGAGGAATTTCCCTCCAAGAGATCTGCAATGCAATTGGCTGGATTTGAAAAACCTTCTTGAAGTATGCCTCATTTTTTATTGGTCCAGCGCATATGACAGAATAGACCCACAACAATTTTCCCTTCAAAAGTTGTTTATTCAATTTACAGGAGAGAAAATGATGCTTCTTGGATATGGAGCTCTTCCAGAACTGCAATCTCGTTGGCTCAAGACAATCCTTTGTCTTAGGTACCTTTCTTGGATAGGAACCCAATTGGTTGACTACAAAAAGTAGTGTACCATGAAAAGAGACTTTACCTAAATATGATACCTGGCAGACCTGCCTCCAAAAAGTTGCTCTAGTACTGTGATGATGGCAGGGACATTGGTCAGACCTTGGAACTTCCTTCAAACCTCGAAATCCATGATTTTGGATATTTACGAGTCATATTTTTGGTTATTGGATCCTCTTTTGAACAACTGTAGATTTGATAGAAAAAGCCTGAGAATCTTCAAATGCGTCGACGCACTGTTCACATAGCGTCGACGTAGCCTTCTTCGAATACCCCTTATAACGTGTTCTATTTCAGGGATATGTGTTGATGCGCTGACCATGTAGCTTCAACGCATCTATCTTCGACCTGGCCTTTGCTGCTGCTGCGCTGACGGTTTGTGCTACTCCGTTGGCGCCATTGGCACGCTGCGCTAATGCTATTACTTGCAGTGTTGATGCAGCCTTGTGAAGTTGTACTGCTTATGTTGAGGGCTATTGCGTTGACGCCTATGACTTCTGCGTTGGTGTATCCAATGGTACTTTGCTGCCTGACTGCTATTGAAGCTTGATGGCATCGACGCGTTGTGTAGGTCGCGTCGACGCAGCTAAGGCCACTTGTGGGCCATATCAGCCATTTGTCTCTTTTGTAATCTATTTGTCACCCTTAGCCGCATGAGCGTCGCCATTGATGTTTTCTTCATTTCCTTGAGCCGTTGCCTTTGTTCATTTGTCAACCCTGTGACCTGTTTGTCACCCTTATGTATCTATTTGTCAACTCTAATAGGTATTTGTCACCTGTGTATGGCTATTTGTCACCCTTAACTCAACTATTTGTCTGCCTTGATATTTCACTTGTTTGAGCAAGGGGGCGGTCTCCACTTTTCTTTCTCTTTTTAATTTCTTTCTTTTTGCATCATCTACCTTGGTTTCTGTGCAACCAACAGTATGTTAGCTTTTCATCACCTGTCTTGATTTCTTTCAATCTTTGCTGGCACATATAGTGAGTCTTAGATTCATTTGAGCCTTTTGCTTGATCTGCTTGAAGGCTGGCTCACTGCGTTGACACGGTGAGGCTTGTGCGTCGACGCAGTTAGTTGGGTCTGTTGAAGGCTTGGCTAGCTGTGTTGACGCGAGGTGCAAGTTACGTTGATGCCACATGCCAAATCTCCTGAAGACACACTGTGAGAGGCTTCGCTGCGTCGACACCAAGGTGCCATTGCGTCGACGCCATGAGTGTTACAGACGCCAAACAAAACCTTGATACAAAGGTGTCGACACCTGGTGTCGACAATCTTCCTCTGGATTGCAGAAGTCTGCTAACTTGGGAAACTTGATGATCTGCCTTCAATGGATTTTTTTATAGATTTTTTTAGCTTCAATCATCATATTGCTTGACAATGAATTGAATTGATGTATCTTAGGCGTGTTCATTGGACTTCATCTCTTGCAATTTTTGATTTATCTGCTATGAAAATTTCAATGTAGAGATGTAGCATTGACATCATCAACAATCAAGAGATGAGAATGTCAATGACTCATGGTAAGACATCATCAAAACCAGGGTCACAACATGAAAGCTATAAGGAATAGAAGGACAACATAGAAGAACATGTTTAGAATGAAGAGGATGCATGGAAGGATATGAATCATGCACAAATTCTTATCTTTAGTTACATGGTGCAGGGCTAATATGCAGAGAAAAGCATGTAAGCGTAGTCATGGGAAAACATCACATACTCAATGTAGAAAGCATGAAATTACACAAGGTCAGATGGCTTTTGATCCTAGCTTGATGTTTAAGCCGTTCATGAGATAACCTACCTCTGGGAACGCTCCTAGAGTTTGAATTTCTGATTGGAAGATGGTGCTGATTCCATCGCATCATACGTAGAAAAAGCAACTTCTCACCCTTCTATCTCCTTAAACTCTTGACCTAAATACATGAGATTTGGAGGGTGATTAGAAGATATAGAGAGGAGCAAATAATTATAAAGGATCAACCTGAAATTACCTCGGTTAGGATTTCTAAACTTCAAGTCTTTACTGGATGGATACGTCTGTTCCTGTGCGTTCTATAGAGAAACATCAACTTCTGGACGCTCTAACTCTCTGGTTGCTTGACCTCCTATCATGAAATTTGGAGAGGAGTTAGACAATACTAAAGAGAATAAAATCTTATAAAGACTTAACTTGAGATGACGATGTGTTACCTTCGAATCACGCGAGCCAAAACAAGGGTTCACGCAGGTCAAATTTGGGCTCTATTTATAGAGTTTGGCCTAGGGCTGAGGATTAGATCGATTAAGGAGTCCTAATTTGGAGTAGGATTGATCCCCAATTGTCTTAGACTAGGTTGCCATGCCAGATAGCATCGAACCATGGAGATTGGAATGGGAAAAATCCCATTTTTCCACGCCTCTAACACCTTCATTCACGGAACATAGTAGCGGTCTCGATTAGACTGCTTTCTTGAGAACGTGGTCTCGCGATAGACCGCGTTCTGGAGCTTTGTCCGAAATTTTTGGATTTTTGATTTGTCTTTTATTTATCCTTATAATTGGTATATTTATCTAATTTAATTTCATAAATTGCCCTAATTACGTCTCTAGAAGTGGGCTTGGGCTAAAAGGGCTTTGAATATGGTCGTTGGGCCCATTTTATGTGGGCTTAACCCTTTGGTTAATATAGGGCCTTTAATTATCTATAATTTCTTTAATTAGCCCATTAAGTCTTTTAAATGCTTAATAATTTCATTTAATCCCTGAAAAATCCTAGAAATTTTTGGGGTGTTACACCCTCCCCCACTTAAAAAGAATTTGGTCCCCAAATTCATTGCATGGGTTTTATGGAGAGTATATTTACAATCAAATAGTTCTGGGAATCTCTTGCGCACACCTTCTTCTGTCTCCCACATCACCTCTTGATCAGTATTCTTATCCCATCGAACTTTTACCATGGGAATAGTTTTGTTCTGAAGTTGACGCACTTCTCGATCGATTATTCTGATTGGCTTTTGCTCACACGTCATATCCTTTTGAATCACCAGGTCGTCATATTTTACAACATGGAAAGGATCATAGACGTACCTTTTAAGCATCGAGATGTGAAATACATCATGGACTCCTACTAATTGAGGGGGCAAAGCTATCCGATATGCGACCTCGCCAACCCTTTCAAGAATTTCAAAGGGGCCGATAAATCTCGGAGTGAGCTTACCTTTTATGCCGAATCTTTGAATACCTCAACCCGGAGAAACCTTGAGAAATACATGATCTCCCACTTGAAATTTTAGGTCGTGCCTTCTATTGTCAGCATATGATTTTTGTCTGTCTTGAGCTATCTGGGGTCTTTCTCGAATAAGTTTTACCTTTTCGGTAGTATCCCTGATAATTTCAAGGCCGAGAAGTTGTCTTTCTCCTACTTCATTCTAGCATATAGGTGAGCAGCATCTTCTTCCATATAATGTCTTGAATGGTGCCATTTGTATACTAGCTTGGTAGCTATTGTTGTAGGTAAATTCAACTAGTGACAAGTGATCATGCCAACTCCCACTGAAATCAATAGTACAAGTCCTGAGCATATCTTCTATCACCTAATTTGTCCTTTCAGTTTGACCATCCGTTTATGGGTGAAAAGCAGTGCTAAAATTGAGTCAGGTCCCTAAAGAGTGTTGTAGACCCTTCCAAAATTACGATGTGAAACGAGGGCCTCAATCCGAAATAATAGTGATAGGGACACTGTGCAATTTGACAATTTCCTTCATATACAAAGCTGCTAATATATCCATAGACCATCGACTTTTGATAGGTAAGAAATGTACAGATTTAGTCAACCAGTCTATGATCACCCATATACTATCATGTCCACCTCTTGTCTTTGGCAGACCCATAATGAAATCTATCCCTATACTCTCCCATTTCCACTCGAGAATTTCCAAGGGATGAAGTTTAGCAGCGGGCTTTAGATGTTCTGCCTTAACTTGCAGACAAGTGGGGCATCATGATACAAAGTCCGTTATCTCTCTCTTCATGTTGGGCCACCAAAAATTCCTCTTTAAATCTCAGTACATCTTGGTAGCACCTAGGTGAATAGCATATTTTGCCTTATAAGCTTCTTCCATGATCAGCTTCTTAGTGTCGGCATGATCCGGCACACAGATCTGATCTTTGAATAATAGCCTTCCATCGGTTGAGATAGAAAATTCTGGCCGTTGATCAATATCAGTCTTGATCTCTACCAGCATAGGTCATTTTCTTGTAACTTGAGTAGGTCTTCAATTAATGTAAGTTGTGACCGGATATTAGCAATAATACCCCTTTCTTCTTCTGTATTAACATCTAGATTCAATTATGAAAAATCTTCTATAAGATAGGTCATACCTTACCTAAGGCTTGCTAGAGTTGCCAATGGTCTCCTGCTAAGCGCATCTATGACAGTATTTGCTTTGCCTGGGTGATATTGGATATAAAAGTCGAAGTCCTTAAGATACTCCAACCATCTTTGTTGCCTCATGTTCAACTCCTTTTGGGTGAAGAGGCACTTCAGACTTTTGTGTTCTGAAATTATAGTGAACTTCTCCCCATAAATGTAATGTCGCCAGATTTTCAAGGCGAAGATAACATCAACCAATTCTAGATCATGTACGGGGTAGTTCTCTTCGTGACGCTTCAACTACCTCGAAGCATAACATATCACCTTACCATGTTGAATAAGGACACAACCAAGGCCAATGTCAGATGCATCCGTGTAGATTTCAAAGCCCCCACCTTCAATAGGTAGTGCTAATACAGGGGCAGTAGTGAGATGTTCCTTAAGAGTTAAGAAACTCTCTTCGTAGTCCTTCGACCATATGAAGGGATTTTCCTTTCTTGTAAGTCGGGTCAAAGGGACAGCAATTTTTGAGAAATCCTTGATGAATTGCCTATAATAGCCAACTAGATCGATAAAACTCTTGACTTTGGATACGGTCGTTGGTCAGCTCCAGTTCTTGACAGCTTCAACTTTTGAAGGATCTACAGCGATACCTTCCTTTGAAATGATATGGCCAAGGAAAGAGACCTCCTTTAGCCAGAATTCACATTTGCTGAGCTTCGCGAAGAGTTGATGTTCCCTTAAGGTTTGCAAAGCTATCCTTAGATGTTCTTCATGTTCTTCCTTGGTACGACCACAAATCGGTCGCGGTAGGGCATGAAAACATTATTCATGAGTTGCATGAAAGCTGTAGGGGCATTAGTTAACCCGAACGGCATCACAACGAACTCATAGTGTCCATATCTGCTCTGAAAAGTAGTCTTGTAAATGTCTTCATCCTTAATCTTGAGTTGATGTTAACCAGACCTGAGATCTATCTTGGAGAAATATTCCGCACCAGAGATCTGGTCGAATAGCTCATCGATACGCGGTAGTGGATATTTTTTTTTGATGGTTAGTTTATTTAACTATCGGTAATCAATGCACAGCCTGAGGGATCCGTCCTTCTTCCTGACGAATAAAACCGGTGCACCCCAAGTGGATGTGCTAGGTCGAGTGAAGCCCTTGTCTAATAACTCATGGAGTTGCTTCTTCAATTCCTTGAGTTCTGTTGGGGACATCCTGTAGGGAGCTATTAAAACAGGTGCTGCTCCAGGAATGAGTTCAATAGAGAAGTTTACATCCCTTTCGGGCGGTAAACCAAGTAATTCGGATCGAAACACATCAGGGAACTCTTTTACTATAGGAATTTCCTCTATGATGATTTCCTTGGACTCGGTGATGATTACAGAAGAAAAGAAAGCTTCACAACCTTGTGAAATGAGTTTGCAGGCGTGAAGAGAAGAAATTAGAATATGATGCTTCCTATACTTGATGCCAAGAAAAGAAAATCATGGAAGATCTGGTTTGTGGAAAGAGATTCTCCTATTGCGACAATTTACATCGGCATAATGGTCACACAACCAATCTACACCTAGAATGACATTGTAGCCTTCCATATCAAGGCATACGAGGTTTGCGGGAAGATTATGGCCTTCAATTATTACCTCACTATTTTGGTAGTGGGTTGTAAGTTTAGTTTCAAGACCTAAGGGTGTTGTGATTGTTCGGTCCGAAGGTAGAGGAACATGTGAAATTGGTAAAGTTTTTACAAAAGCAGTAGATATAAAAGAATGAGAAGCACCAATATCAAATAACACAAAAGCAGGATGAGAATATATTTGAACGGTACCTTCCATCAACCCATCATCCTTGGGTGCTTCCTCATCCAATATGGCATTAAGATGTGCCTGTCGCCTATGCCCGCCATTAGAAGTTTGTTCTTTCATAAGAGGGCAATCCGACATGTGGTGCGCCCGGCTCCCACAACATAAACAAGTGCCGAGATGCTTCCAGCATTCTTCAGCCGAGTGACCAAATTTCTCACAGAACAAGCAAGCTGTCATGACTTGCTTCTCCTCCTCCTTGACCTTCTTGTTCTTGCCGTTCCCGTTGCCATTACGGGACCGCTTCTTATTGTCATGGGTTTTGTAGGATCCCATGATGTTGAACCTTTCTTCCTTTCATACTTGTGGCCAGAGTCTTTGCCCTTGCCCTTGTATTTCTCAAACTTTTCCAAGGTCCTCTCACATAGATGTGCCCGGTGGACCATTTCCGTATAGATCTGAATATTTTGTGGACTGAGTTGTTTAACGAAGATGGCCCTTAGGCCATCCATGAAACGATTAGCTTTAAGAATCTCCATAGCCACCAGGTGTGGAGCATAAGGGGCCAGACGAGAGAATTGGAGCTCGTACTCCACCACAGACATCATACCTTGCCTTAAAGAGGCAAACTCCGTAGCCTTCCTCTCCTTGACATGCTCAGAGAAATATTTATCTCGGAAGAGATTAAGAAACTCCTCCCAAGTGAGTTGCACATTTTGCAGATGAGCAGAGGTGGTCTTCCACCAAGTACACGCATCCTTATTGGGTTGGAACGTGGCGAGTAAGACATTCTCTTGGTCCGAGCATTGCATGATGTTGAAGATTTAGTCCATCTTGTTGATATTGTTTTCAGGTTCATCTGGATTTGCCGATCCAGAGAACTGCAGAGGATTCATACTCTAGAAGTTCCTGTGTAAATCATCGGCGCCTGCCCTCGTGCCTGCTTGAGCCACAGTTTGGAGGGCCTGGGTAAGACCCGCAACAGTCTGTTGCATCGCCTCCCAATTCGCACGATTCGCGGCCATTGTGAGAATGAGGTGCCTGAGAAAATAAACACTTAGTTATTTACTTGGAATTTAGGAAGATTTACCTAAAGATAAATTTTTGAATAACTATCTCATCTGGGCTCTACCCAATCTCACATGGGTTCGAAAATTTCTTCCTAGTTCATAGGTGTGGGTGCTTAAACCTTGGACTTAGCCTATGACATGACATTTTCCTAGAACTTACTTATGCTTATGCTCTGATACTAACTTAATTGTCACACCTCGAGATATATGTATAGCGGAAGATATTCGAGAACATGGACAGTTGGCAACACGCCTCAAGCTAGCAATATAATCAGAGCGCTAACATTCACACATAAGAAGAGTGAACACAAGATAATGTACTCAAAAATTCTAACTTTATTGAATAATAATAATCAAGGTTTACAAATGACATGACTCTTTTAATTCTATACTCAAGAAAAATAAAATTACATAACATGATCAACTTCACTGCCTATTACAGTGAAGGAACTTAGCTATAACAAGACACATGACTAGACTAGCTATGGCTTCTCTTATTCTTCAATCACTCTTGGACCCATCACTCGAGTAGTCAGAATCCCCGTTAGAATATCCTGAAAAGATTGGAAAAGTAGGGAATGAGCACACTTGCCCAACAGATATCTTCGTATCAACATAAAGACAAGATAAAGTATTTAACATTTTAACTCTAGAAGGTAAGATAAAAGAAATACGGTGAAACATGCGATAAAACCAAAGTAACAACGTAGTAGCAAGATATAAACCATAGAGATATGAGTGTTCATGTAGAATGAGAGTAAGATCAAGTAAGAATATAATGTGGCCTTTCATGTAACGAGAATGCACTAGAATGTAACGAGCATGTATTTTTCATAACCAACAAGGCTATGCACTAAAAAAGTCATGGAACAAGAATGTACTAACAAGCATGTAATTTCATAAGATAGTCTCGTGGATTTGCGAACTTAACTATCACGCCCCGAGATATATGTACAGCGAAAGATATTCGAGAACGTGGACAGTCGGTAATACGTCTCAAGCTAGCAATATAATCAGAGCGCTAACATTTACACATAAGAAGAGTGAACACAAGATAATGTACTAAAAAATTCTAACTTTATTGAATAATAATATTCAAGGTTTACAAATGACATGACTCTTTTAATTCTAGACTCGAGAAAAACAAAATTACCTAACATGATCAACTTCACCACCTATTACAGTGAAGGAACTTAGCTATAACAATACTCATGACTAGACTAGCTATGGCTTCTCTTGTTCTTCCATCACTCTCGGACCCATCACTCGAGTAATCCGAATCCCCGCTAGAATTTTCTAAAAAGATTGAAAAAGTAGGGAATGAGCACACTTGTCGAGTAGGTATCTTCGTATCAACATGAAGACAAGTTAAAGTATTTAATATTTTAGCTCTAGAAGGTAAGATAAAAGAAATACGGTGAAACATGTGATAAAACCAAACTAACAACGCAGAAGCAAGATATACACCATAGAGATATGAGTGTTCATGTAGAATGAGAGCAAGATCAAGTAAGAATATAATGTGACCTTTCATGTAACGAGAATGTACTTTTCATAACCGACAAGGCTATGCACTAGAAAGTTATGTAACAAGAATGTATTAACAAGCATGTAATTTCATAAGATAGCCTCGTGGATTTCACCCGTTTATAAAAAAAGTACTCGCGGCGCAATACGACACTATTGTTCATCATATCCCATGGTTTACAGTATGTTTCCGGCCATCTTCCGAGAGGGCTAGTGTCGAGCCCTTGGACACCGTCCATGCCCGCCCTTGCATCTTCATGTTATAAATCAAGCTACTTCCACGAGAAATAATAAGGTTTGGCTGATAATGTAAAGTTCAATCAATAGTTCATGACAACAATATCAAGATAAGAATGTACAAAAAAATGATTCATGAGAGTTCAAGGTCGAATTAAGGACAAGGTCATGCTACGGGAGAAATCCGACAGCATAACGGTACATTCATTATTTTCCATAGTTCATTAATAACTTATTATATAAGGTTTGAGTTCTAGATAATCAATAGACCATCTAGGAATAGAACAGACTTAACCCTTTATGTCAAACCACGGGTTAGACACAATATGGAAGAACGCGGTCATGTCTGGCCCATTTCTTAAAGATAGCGATCGAGACCGCTTTTAGACAGGGCTGACGCTAGAAGGAAAAGGGGTCAACGCAGCAGCACTCACAGGAGAACGCGGTCACAGACCAACTGATACCAGAAGGAGGCGGTCGCCTGAGAACCGTGATTTAGTCTAGAGTGCAGAAAATGCCAGTATCACATGTGCTCTCTAAACAATAGGGTTTTTAGGGTACAGCCAGCTTGGCATCCCAGTGGGAATGCCAGGCTCGCAGAGACTTACGGAGGCCTTGAAACATGATCACCTAGTCCGATGAAAGGATTATCCAATGGAGAGGATCATAAGTCCAAGAGGTGTTCCTATCATGTGCAAGTGTAACTAATAACAATGTACCGGAATACGTACTATATGTGACTTATAAAATAGAAATAAGGTTAGAAAGGAACATGCCAATGCATAAATCAAAGTGCAATCAAATCAAGAAAATTCTTTTAAGTACAAAACTATAGAGTTTTGATATGAAATTAGTATAAGATTTGAAATACTTACTAAAACATACAAGGCAGGAAATCTACCATGCTTGATGCACAATATAACCAATGTCATGAATATAAAGAGATAACTAGGAATATGACCTAATTACCTAAGCTTAACATATAATTATAAGGCTTGATCTGCAATCTGTTTGGAGTTAACCGAAAATAGAACGCGCTCAAGTGAGAACCGCGTCTTGAAAGTAGCGGTCTATTTGGAACCGCCTCTTGACAGTAGCGGTTCCTGAGGAACCGCCTTCTGTCTGTAACAGACAGAAGATAACTAATGTGTGCAAAGCCTATCCTAGTGCAATATAGGTATGAAAGCTATAAGGAATAGACGGACAACATAGAAGAACATGTTTAGAACGAAGAGGATGCATGGAAGCACATGAATCATGCAAAAATTCTTATCTTTGGTTACAAGGTGCAGGGCTAATATGCAGAGAAAAGCATGCAAGCACAATCATGGGAAAACATCACATACTCAATGTAGAAAGTATAAAATTACACAAGGTCAGAGGGCTTTTGTTCCTAGCATGATGTTTAAGCCGTTCATGAGATAACCTACCTCTGGGAACGCTCCTAGAGTTTGAATTTCTGATTGGAAGATGGTGCTGATTCCAGCGCGTCCTATGTAGAAAAAGTAACTTCTTGCCCTTCTATCTCCTTAAACTCTTGACCTAAATACACGAGATTTGGAGGGTGATTAGAAGATATAAAAAGGAGCAAATAATTATAAAGGATCAACCTAAAATTACCTCGGTTATGATTCCTAAACTTCAAGTCTTTACTGGATGGATACGCCTGTTCCTATGCGTTCTGTAGAGAAACATCAACTTCTAGACGCTCTAACTCTCTGGTTGCTTGACCTCCTATCATGAAATTTGGAGAGGAGTTAGACAATACTAAAGAGAATAAAATCTTATAAAGATATAACTTGAGATGATGATGTGTTACCTTCGAACCATGCGAACCAAAATAAGGGTTCATGCAGGTCGAATTTGGGCTCTATTTATAGAGTTTGGCCTAGGGCTGAGGATTAGATCGATTAAGGAGTCCTAATTTGGAGTAGGATTGATCCCCAATTGTCTAAGACTAGGTTGCCATGCCAGATAGCATTGAACCATGGAGATTGGAATGGGAAAAATCCCATTTTTCCACGCCTCTAACACCTTCATTCACGGAACATAGTAGCGGTCTCGATCAGACTGCTTTCTTGAGAACGTGGTCTCGCGATAGACCGCGTTCTGGAGCTTTGTCCGAAATTTTTGGATTTTTGATTTGTCTTTTATCTATCCTTATAATTGGTCTATTTATCTAATTTAATTCCATAAATTGCCCTAATTACGTCTCTAGAAGTGGGCTTGGGCTAAAAGGGGTTTGAATATGGTCTCTGGGCCCATTTTATGTGGGCTTAACCCTTTGGTTAATATAGGGCCTCTAATTATCTATAATTTCTCTAATTAGCCCATTAAACCTTTTAAATGCTTAATAATTTCATTTAATCCCTGAAAAATCCTATAAAAATTTGGGGTGTTACACACGTCTTGAAACTCGAGGAATAGATCCTCGAACACATGCTGACCACAGCTTAACCCGATCCCTAAAATAAGGTATTGGAAACACAAAGAAACGAAGATGCGAATGAAGAAAAAAAAAGATAGAAAACAAGGAACTGTAGCTCAAATGAGCAATGTGGCTTTGGATTTGATCCACAAGCCTTTCTCTAATTGGATCTAAACTGATTCTTCCTTGGCTACTCCCACTCTTTTTCTCTTCTCAATCTCAGATCTAGAATTCTAATTCTTCTCTAGAAGGGGACTCTCCTATCTTTCTCTTCTCTTTTCTCTTTTCTCTCTTTGCTCAGGCTCTCAATCTTTTTCTGATCTCTACGAAGGTCTTCTACTCAGATCTCTCTTTTAGCTCTCACAACCCCTTAACAGCCTTCTAATTTTTTCACAAGGAACATGGATGATATATATGGTGCAGAGGGCAAAATGGATGAGGACCTTTCTCTTATTGGTCCAGGTCACAAGGAATATTCTCTGACAAAGTCTCTTCTAGAACCTTAGACAATTGATCTGAGTGCATGCCCAATCATTGGGCCTTGGTCCATGTGCCCAAGAGGGCCCAGACTTAAAGTTCGCAAGAACCACCGTAGGGGGTGTGTCAACACACTGACTTTTAATGTGTTAACACTGTCTTCTTTATAGTACTCTTGTGTTGACTCTACTGCTTCAATGAGTCAACACAACCTTCATATGGCCTTGCTGCTATTGATGCTGCTAGTTGCTTCTGTTGCGTCAACGCCATTAGCTCATTGTGTCGACTCACCCTTCTCATGGCCTGGAGAACAAATCCACTCGATCTTCTCCCCTTCTTCTGCTGCGTCGACGCACTGGAACTCTGCGTTGACTCATCCTTTATTCTACTTGGATCACCCTCCTACTGAAGTTTAGTATTTCTTCTTCAATTGCGTCAACTCCATGGCTTCATTGAGTTGACACAGCCTTCATATGGCTTTGCTGCAGTTGAAGCTGTTCACTACTGCTGTTGGCTGTTGTTGCTGCTGTTTTTGCAAGCTGCTATTTATTGCTGGATGTTACTATTGTGTCGACGCAATAGCTCCATTGCATCGACTCAGCTTGATGCTGTTGGCCTTGTTAATTGTTCCTATGAATGAAAGTAGGTCTGTAGCACCGCTGAAAATTTAAGGAATAAAAAATTTTCTGAATAAATTAAAACTTCACTAAAAACAATTAAGTATGCACTTAATGGGACTCGACGCATATAGTATATTTTAATCTTAACAGCTAAGAATAAAAAATTAGTCGCGAGATTAGCTAACCCGTTAGCTAATTATAAAACCTTAGACATTAGTTAGATATATACAAATAAAAATATTATGGACCTCTTCTTCTAAATAAACCCTATGCAAATGGCCCCTCACTCGAAGCCCATTTAGCTAAATAAATAAATGTAAATCTTAGCCAAAGCCCAAAGCAAAGCCTTGTATAAATGACATTTTAACAACCCAACCCATTTTTCCCTCACTTTAAGTCAACCCAAAAGTCCCACGTAAGAATCAACCCATATACATATAAAACCTACTACCCTTACAACCCATGAGCCCATGTGTACAAAAACTCACGTGAAACACAACCACATATATGCTTATAAATATGGATATAAACTAACCAAAACCCAACCCAAAATCTTGCGCATAACCAACCTGTAAAACCCAACACCAAATAACCACCAATAAATATATAAAGCCTTTTCCTTCCAAAAACTAAAGCATATATTTGCCACCCAACCGAAACATAAAACCCATGCATGTAAACCCAATACTCCTTTGAATGTCACCCTCGTAAGTCAACCATTTTCTCATATATATGACCCACGTGAGTCTCCCATAAAACCAACCCATATATGCATGCTCGACGCTGCCTGTGTTTAGCTTTTAGGGTTTTGGAAATCAAAAAAGGCAGGTGGCGGTCGTATTAGTAGGTGATTGATCTAATGGGGCAAATGCCCGGACATTGCACGGTCAGCGGCTGCTAAAATGGAATGAAGAATGACGTATATAAATGGTTTAAAACCCTGCCAATTGTGATCGAAAAACCTTGCCACCATTAATACTTGGAACCCTCTAGAACCCCATACATTTTTATAATGCTTCCGTCGAACAAAGCAACCCTTGCCGCTGCATTCGAACGTGCCATCGTCGTCCTTCTACTTCCTGCTGCCGTGCCATTCGTCAAGGCCTGCATCCTCTTCTTCCACTTTTTCCTGTTGCTGTGGTAGAGCATCGTCCCCTTCCTCCTCCTATTGATCGTCCAAGCAACTAGGGAAGGTGCTGCAGAACATCTTCTTCCCCCTCCATCTTCATCCTGCGGAGTGACTGCGCAAGAAGGAGTTTATTCTTCATCCCGCAGGCATCATGCGAGCTATCGTCATACCCTGTTCAAAACAGAGTATCGGTTCTTCATCCTGTTCACCGTTTAATCTTTAACAAAGGTAGGTTTTCTCGTCTAAATGCAAACCTTTATCCTGCATGTAGTTAGACATAGTTCTTAGTCACGTATTCATTAATTTTTTTCAGCATGGCTTCTTCGTATTCGTATTAGCCATGGTTTGCATGTTTTATTTTAGTTAATTAATAAATGGATCATGCTTAAAAAAAATATCCACATAATCAAGTAACTAAAAATCATAAGGAATACATGACTAGATTCTCCATGATTTCTTTGATTTTTCAATGCCTTTAAATGGTAAGATTAACTAGTTCATCGCTAGCTTTACTAAATGAATGCATTAAAATGTTTACTCGGCGAATCACTCTAGAACACTGTAGCACATTAGTTATGAGTTTTTGTTTGGACCACTTGTTTATGGGCGCCAGAGCGTCCTTTGGCCATGAAATTTTACGAGCGTATTATTGGGGTGGAGACCGAGACAGTAAGAGTGGTTACACCATTTTTCGTGCCCTCTATCTCAAGATCTCCAATCTCTCAACGAAAAAATATTTTGAACATTCGGTTAGGTAGAGCTTTTCGAGCCCATCATTTCGGTATATCACAGGCTCGATTCCGACGTAATTACGTCGAGAAACGAGAATACTAAAGTGGAGACAATTTGTAAAGAAATGACGCCAATAATAATTGTCGTCAAATCTTTTTTTGACGACGTAACACGTGTCGTCAAATTATATATATATATATATATATATATATATATATATATATATATATATATATATATATATCTTGTAACAATATCTTTGAAAATTGATATCTATTAAAATATGTTACAAAAAATTATAAAAAATATATTTTTGGAATCCTTGAATTTTTCTCCTAATTATCATATATTCCATTTTTCTAAATTATTTTATATAAATAAATATGTCTTTGAATGCATATTTTTGAAGTTATTCAATTAAATACATATAAATATGAATTCTTGTTAAATAAATTAAGTTAAAAATCATAAAATTAACGTCCCTCCAAGAGGACGCTAATTAATAAATGACGCCACCCACGGGCGTCAAATAATATAATTTTATTTAATTATAGTTAATTATAGAATTGGATGGACATGAATTCTATAATTAACGCATTCATGTTCTCACCGTTTTCTTCCGATTTTGACCATACCGCAGGTCTTTTGGCACTCTCATCTCACGTCCGTAGATGGAGCCCCTTTTTCATGATTGGTTCACGTTATACACCTCAACTCTCGGTGACATACGAGTCATCCGTTGGACATTCCGTTCCTTCGGACTAGCAAGTTAGTCATTGAGACCTCCGTAAGTCTCCGCTAGTCTTGGATTCCCTCAAGGCAGCCGAGCAGGTTGTACCCTAAAAATCCCTTCACACCAATTTTCAGTCATGTCCCTCTGAAGCAACATGACAAACTAGCGCTCAATTAATGCTATTTCTGGCATTTTTAGAAAATGCCACTTTCTGGAATCTACGTCCAGGAAAGTGAACGCCAATTTCAAATAGCGCCCTGTGTGACGGACGCTATTTACTTTCATGCCTTTTATCTATTTCCAGAATAAGCGCCTATCAAAATAGACGCTAATTATAATCTGCAGCTCCCATAGTGGATGCCATTTACCCAATTTTTGTACTCCATGACTTGATTGTTTATTAATTTCCTACAAACTGGGCCGCTAAATAACAACTAATAAATATTGGGCCTTCGGCCTCATGAATGCTATTGTCTGGTAGGATGGAAGTCCTAAACTAATGATGAACCCATGAGACCACTGACTCATGAGGAAACATGAACTAAAGACAAACCCATGAGACCACTGACTCATGAGGAGAAACGAACTAATGATAAACCCATGAGACCACTGACTCATGAGGAGAAACAAACTAATGATAAACCCATGAGACCACTGACTCATGAGGAGAAACGGACTAATAATAAACCCCTGAGACCACTGGCTCATGAGGTTAAAGATATCCTGACGACCTACGAGCAAAAACCACTGACTCGTTAGGTAAATTCTAGACTGACTTGAGTGCTTGAAAATCATGAACCTCTACCCAAGAAGAAGGGTATTTACTTGATGATCGATTGTCTATTATCTCGTGATATGATATGGAAACATCTTGCTCGATATATCCTGCAACTTAGTTCAATTTTTATGCCAGATATTTCATACCTTTTGCATTGCTATATTTCTATATTTTCTCGCTTTCACTCATTCATGATCATGATACATTGCATAAATTACTTTTAGCAAGTCTGGATCGTAGAGATATAATTCCTACTGAGCGTTCGCTCACCCAGTTTTATTCCAACATTTTTCAGGTAATCAGGTGGCTAGCGAGACCGAGACTCACACGGGAGAGACAAGTGTGCGAGCGAGCTTTGGAAATTAGTGAACCCGAGTCTTTCATCTTTCTTGAGTCTAGCATGATGTCTCTTATTTAGTTATATTATCTAAGTCTATTAGTGCGTCATCTCCTTTTCTTTCATAGTGACATAGTTGAGTCTTCAAGTTCTTGTAAGAGACTTATATTTGAAATAAAATTTTTATTGTTGTCCCAAATTATTTGGTCGCGTGCCATTGCTCTTGATCGTTCACGACTGTTTAACTGCCACGTTCCGAGCAAACGACACGTTCCGCTGCTATCGGTTCGGGGTGTGACAAAGGTGGTATCAGAGCTTCGGCTTTCAATTCCTTAGAGCATTATGTCCAAGAGATAGGTTGAGTGTCCTTGTCGGTCATCCTATAGGAATTCCGTGAGAATCGGGTAGAGCCACAGATTAAGTGTTAAAATATATTCACTCTCTAATTAAAATGTGCTAATCCTGAAATATATAGGAAATTAATTCGTGTCTTGTCTTATAGAAATTTAACTCTCTAGCTAGATGGCAGCTGAGCAAAATCAATGGCGTGAGATGGTCCAAGGTTTGACTCAAGCCCTCCAGCAGGTGGCTCATGGTGTAACGGATCGTGGTGCGGGAGAATTGCACAGAAATTTTCAAGGACTAAATCCCCCTAGGTTTGATGGATCTACCGACCCTGACAAGGCGGAACATTGGGTAAAGGAGATTGAGAGGATATTCCGGATAATGCAATGTTCGGACCAAGATAAGGTTCTATTGGCTACATTTCAGCTAGAAAAGGATGCTTGGGCATGGTGGGAGTCCGTAGAAGTAACATTGCCGGATAATCAAGTATCATGGACAGAATTCTTAACATATTTTAATGATAAATATTTTTATGAGAGAATTAAAGAAAGGAAGGCCGCAGAATTCGCATCGTTGAAACAAAGGAGTATGTCTGTGGCTGAGTATGAGGCCCAATTCACAAGGTTGTCTCGTTATGCACCTCATCTGATTATGACTGAAAGAATGAAGGCTAAAAGATTTATGAATGGGTTAAGACTTCAGCTCATTCTCCAATTGGCGCCAATGGATATACAATCTTATCCGGAGATGGTTAAAAGAGCTCAATTGTTAGAGGATGTCTTGGAGATGATGGAAAAAGTCAAGGCTCGGAGAAGAAATAATGAGTTAGCAAGGACAACTGAGACTAGTAATAAGAGACCTAATTGTAGTGATGGGTCGTCAAATGGCAAGAAGATAAAAAGCGGAGATAGACAGGATGGAGTGTCGTAAAAGAAGTGTAAACATTGTGGAAAAAGAAATCATCGGACGGAGGAATGTTGGTGGGAGTTAGGTGGATGTCTTCGTTGTGGAAGCAAGGACCACAAGGTAGCAAGTTGTCCTCTTCCAAAAGATCAACCTCCGAAGGTTGAAAACCTCGATGGGACACGACCTCAAGGAAGGCTTCAACCTTTGAACGAACTAACTGATGGAGTAACGAGAGATACCCCTTAACTTTAAGCTAATCCTATTTGTTTCTATTAGGAGAGTAGATTCCATTCGTTACCCTTTTTAACATATTGTTGGTAATTAAGGTCATGGTGTAATAATTTTAGGCTATTTTGGAAGAAAAATATCATGTGAATTTGGGGACCAAATTCTCTTAAGTGGGGGAGGGTGTAGCACCCCTGAAAATTTAAGGAATAAAAAATTTCCTGAATAAATTAAAACTTCACTAGAAAACAATTAAGTATGCACTCAATGGGCCTGGACGCATATAGTATATTTTAATCTTAACAGCTAAGAATAAAAAATTAGTCGCGAGATTAGCTAACCCGTTAGCTAATTATAAAACCTTAGACATTAGTTAGATATATACAAATAAAAATATTATGGACCTCTTCTTCTAAATAAACCCTATGCAAATGGCTCCTCACTCAAAGCCCATTTAGCTAAATAAATAAATATAAACCTTAGCCAAAGCCCAAAGCAAAGCCTTGTATAAATGCATTTTAACAACCCAACCCATTTTCCCTCACTTTAAGTCAACCCAAAAGTCCCACGTAAGAATCAACCCATATACATATAAAACCTACTACCCTTACAACCCATGAGCCCATGTGTACAAAAACCCACGTGAAACACAACCACATATATGCTTATAAATATGGATATAAACTAACCAAAACCCAACCCAAAATCTTGCGCATAACCAACCTGTAAAACTCAACACCAAATAACCACCAATAAATATATAAAGCCTTTTCCTTCCAAAAACTAAAGCATATACAAAACCCATGGATGTAAACCCAATCCTCTTTCGAATGTCACCCTCGTAAGTCAACCATTTTCTCATATATATATATATGACCCACGTGAGTCTCCCACAAAACCAACCCATATATGCATGCTCAACGCTGCCTGTGTTTAGCTTTTAGGGTTTTGGAAACCAAAAAGGGTAGGTGACGGTCGTATTAGTAGGTGATCGATCTAATGGGGCAAATGCCCGGACGTTGCACGATCAACGGCTGCTAAAATGGAATGAAGAACGACGTATAGAAATGTTTTAAAACCCTGCCAATTGTGATCGAAAAACCTTGCCACCGTTAATACTTGGAACCCTCTAGAACCCTATACGTTTTTATAAAACCATGCTTCCGTCGAACAAAGCAATCCTTGCCGCTACGTTCGAACGTGCCATCGTCGTCCTTCTACTTCCTGCTGCCGTGCCATTTGTCAAGGCTTGCGTCCTCTTCTTCCACTTCTTCCTGTTGCTGTGGCAGAGCATCGTCCCCTTCCTCCTGTTGATCGTCCAAGCAACTAGGGAAGGTGCTGCAGAACATCTTCTTCCCCCTCCATCTTCATCCTGCGGAGTGACTGCACAAGGAGTTTATTCTTCATCCCGCAGGCATCCTGCGAGCTATCGTCATATCCTATTCAAAATAGAGTATCGATTCTTCATCCTGTTCACCGTTTAATCTTTAACAAAGGTAGGTTTTCTCATCCAGACGCAAACCTTTATCCTGCATGTAGTTAGACATAGTTCTTAGTCACCTATTCGTTAATTTTTTTCAGCATGGCTTCTTCGTATTCGTATTAGCCATGGTTTGCATGTTTTATTTTAGTTAATTAATAAATGAATCATGCTTAAAAAAATATCCACATAATCAAGTAACTAAAAATCATAAGGAATACATGACTAGATTCTCCATGATTTCTTTGATTTTTCAATGCCTTTAAATGGTAAGATTAACTAGTTCATCGCTAGCTTTACTAAATGAATGCATTAAAATATTTACTCGGCGAATCACTCTATAACATTGTAGCACATTAGTTATGAGTTTTTGTTTGGACCACTTGTTTATGGGCGCCAGAGCGTCCTTTGGCTATGAAATTTTACGAGCGTATTATCGGGGTGGAGACCGAGGCAGTAAGAGTGGTTGTACCATTTTTCGTGCCCCCTATCTCAAGATCTCCAATCTCTCAACGAAAAATTATTTTGAACATTCGGGTAGGTAGAATTTTTCGAGCCCGTCATTTCGGTATATCATAGGCTCGATTCCGACGTAGTTACGTCGAGAAACGAGAATACTAAAGTGGAGACAATTTGTAAAGAAATGACGCCAATAATAATTGTCGTCAAATCTTTTTTTGACGACGTAACACATGTCGTCAAATTATATATATATATATATATATATATATATATATATTGTAACACTATCTTTGAAAATTGATATCTATTAAAATATGTTACAGAAAATTATAAAAAATATATATTTGGAATCCTTGAATTTTTCTCCTAATTATCATATATTCTATTTTTATAAATTATTTTATATAAATAAATATGTCTTTGAATGCATATTTTTGAAGTTATTGAATTAAATAAATATAAATATGAATTTTTGTTAAATAAATTAAGTTAAAAATCATAAAATTAACGTCCCTCCAAGAGGATGCTAATTAATAAATGACGCCACCCACGGACGTCAAATAATATAAGTTTATTTAATTATAGTTAATTATAGAATTGGATGGACATGAATTCTATAATTAACGCATTCATGTTCTCACCGTTTTCTTCCGATTTTGACCATACCGCGGGTCTTTTGGCACTCTCATCTCACGTCCGTAGATGGAGCCCCTTTTTCATGATTGGTTCACGTTATATACCTCAACTCTCGGTGACATATGAGCCCTCCGTTGGACATTTCGTTCCTTCGGACTGGCAAGTTAGTCATTGAGACCTCCATAAGTCTCCGCTAGTCTTGAATTCCCTCAAGGCAGTAGAGCAGGTTATACCCTAAAAATCCCTTCACACCAATTTTCAGTCATGTCCCTCTGAAGAAACATGGCAAACTAGCGCTCAATTAATGCTATTTCTGGCATTTTTAGAAAATGCCACTTTCTGGAATCTACGTCCAGGAAAGTGAACGCCAATTTCAAATAGCGCCCTGTGTGACGGACACTATTTACTTTCGTGCCTTTTATCTATTTCCAGAATAAGCGCCTATCAAAATAGACGCTAATTATAATCTGCGGCTCCCATAGTGGACGCCATTTACCCAATTTTTGTACTCCATGACTTGATTGTTTATTAATTTCTTGCAAACTGGGCCGCTAAATAACAACTAATAAATATTGGGCCTTCGGCCGCATGAATGCTATTGTCTGGTAGGATGGAAGTCCTAAACTAATGATGAACACATGAGACCACTGACTCATGAGGAAACATGAACTAAAGACAAACCCATGAGACCACTGACTCATGAGGAAACATGAACTAAAGACAAACCCATGAGACCACTGACTCATGAGGAGAAATGAACTAATGATAAACCCATGAGACCACTGACTCATGAGGAGAAACAAACTAATGATAAACCCATGAGACCGCTGACTCATGAGGAGAAACGGACTAATAATAAACCCCTGAGACCACTGGCTCATGAGGTTAAAGATATCCTGACGACCTACGAGCAAAAACCACTGACTCGTTAGGTAAATTCTAGACTGACTTTAGTGCTTGAAAATCATGAACCTCTACCCAAGAAGAGGGGTATTTACTTGATGATCAATTATCTATTATCTCGTGATATGATATGGAAACATCTTGCTCGATATATCCTGTAACTTAGTTCAATTTTTATGCCAGATATTTTATACCTTTCGCATTGCTATATTTCTATATTTTCTCGCTTTCACTTAATCATGATCATGATACATTGCATATGATGTTAATTACTTTAAGCAAGTCTGGATCGTAGAGATATAATTCCTACTGAGTGTTCGCTCACCTAGTTTTATTCCAACATTTTTCAGGTAATCAGGTGACTAGCGAGACTGAGACTCACATGGGAGGGACAAGTGTGCGAGCGAGCTTTGGAAATTAGTGAACCCGAGTCTTTCATCTTTCTTGAGTCTAGCATGATGTCTCTTATTTAGTTATCTTATCTAAGTCTATTAGTGCGTCATCTCCTTTTCTTTCATAGTGACATAGTTGAGTCTTCAAGTTCTTGTAAGAGACTTATATTTGAAATAAAATTTTTATTGTTGTCCCAAATTATTTGGTCTCGTGCCATTGCTCTTGATCGTTCACGACTGTTTAACTGTCACGTTCCGAGCAAACGACACGTTCCGCTGCTATCAGTTCAGGGCGTGACAAGGTCGACACACTCCTTAGGTGTGTGGACACACTCTAAACACTCTGGCCATGTTGCTTGCTGAAGGAGCTTCATGTGTCGACGCACTTCTGATGTGTGTCGACACGCCTTCACATATTCTGACAATACAGGTCGACACACCTCTGATGTGTGTCGACACAATTTCACAAATCTGTTTAACTTGTCTTTCCTTTGTTTTCACCCAACTACTTAGCTTGCTATAGCTAGGCACTGAGCCAATGTTCTAGACTGTTAGGCCTGCAGAATGTTATGAGATTGAGCATGTTTGGGCCTTAAATCTGAAATTGATTCTTTAAATAATATACATTATTTCTTCACATTCATGACTCAGTAAATCAATGACTTATAGTTAGACATCATCAAAACTAGAGACACAACATGACCTTTGGAAGACGGTGGAAAGGGTCCCCCGATGTCCATACCCCATTCTGTGAATGGCCATGTGGGGGCCATTGGATGCAACGGATTGAGAGGTCTTCTGGGCACTAGGCCAAAGGCTTGAAATTGATGACATGTACAGGTGTACTGAGTGCAGTCTGCATACATGGTCAGCCAATATAAGCCTTTGAGCTTGATGTTGTTCTTCATTCTGTCTCTGGCCTGGTGAGCACCGCATAGTCTCGAATGGACCTCGTTCATGATGGTACAAGCCTCGGTTGGGAAGACACATCTCAAAAGAACCGACTTATCTTTTTCGTGAACAAGTCTATATAGGGAGTCGCCGATCAACTCGTATGACGTGGCCCGATGGAGTAGTTGGACCCTTTGAGCTCGGTCAGGAGGGAGCCAACCTCGCTTGAATTTGATGATTGGCTCACGCCAATCTTCTTCTTCTGGAGGAGTGTTTTTGTCTAGATTATGGACCTCAGAGACTGTGAGGTCTGACTCATCCTCGAGTGTACTCGGCATCAGTATTTTGTGCTTGACAGTGATGTCGACTTCGCCCTGGGGAGGAAGTTTGATGGTTGTCGCCAATTTTGATAGGGCATCTGCCTGAGCATTGTTGTTCCTGGGGACATGATCTATTTCAAAGAAATAGAACTTCTAGATGAGTCTTGTGACGGCGGCGTGGTATGGAATTAATTCATGTTTCTGAATGTCGTAGATACTGAGGACTTGCTGAACTATTAATTGAGAGTCCCTGTAGGCTTTGAGGCACTTGATGCCCTTGTCGAGAGACATCTAAAGCCCGATGATCAGAGCTTCATACTCTACTTCACTGTTAGTTAGGGATTTCATGAGGGCGCATGAGTTATACAAAACTCCACCCTAAGGGGTCAGGAAAATGATGTCGGCACCTGCCGTGATGGTCGAACTTTGACTATTCCAGGTGACCCTTCAGGAAGCGCCATCAAAGTAGAGCTCCCAGCAAGGTACATTGTCTGTGAGGACGTCTTGCTACAGGTAATGCATGACATCTCCGGTCTGTTCAACTGGCTCTGGTGACTGAGAGGCATGGGACTCCTCATCGGGGAGTTCTGTATTGAGAGGTGAGTCATCCGGTACCGGATGGGCTGCTAGTTCTGCCATGTCTTGTCCCTTGATTGCTTTCCGTGGGACATAGGTAATATCGTACCCCATCAATAGGAGAGCCCATTTTCCCAATCGACCTGAGAGGATGGGCTGCTTGAGCAGATATTTGAGTGGGTCATGCTTAGATATCAGCTCCACCCGGTGGGACAAGAGGTAGTGCTGTAGCTTCTTGACGGCGAACACCATTGTTAAGCAAACCTTCTCCATGGGAGAGTAACGGTACTCAACACTGATCAGTTTTTGGCTGAGGTAGTAGAGCGGTTGCTCCTTACCTTTCTCATTAATTTGCACCAATAGAGCTCCCAATGAAGCGTCCATGGTGGCGATGTAAAGTATAAGGGGTTTGCCCTTGACTGGTGCCCCCAAGATGGGAGGAGTGAGGAGGTACTCCTTAATTTGCTCAAAAGTACTCTGGCATTCTGGATCCCATATAAATGGGGCACCTTTCTTCATGAGCTTGCCGAAGGGCGCACATCGACTGGAGAAGTTATTGATGAACCTCCAGATGTAAGCCAGTCTTCCTTTGATGGACCTGAGCTTAGTGAGATTTTTAGGTGGTGGAAGCTCCCGAATTACTTTGATCTTGCTGGGGTCCACCTCAACTCCTCAGTATCTAACGATGAAGCCGAGAAACTTGACGCTGGATACGCCAAAGATGCATTTCGTAGGGTTCATCTTGAGCCCATATTGTCGGAGTCGGTTGAAGACTTGGCGCAGATCATGTAGATGGTCTTCCCACCTTTTTGTCTTGATGACGAGGTTGTCGACATATCATTCAACGATGTTGTGTAGCATCTCGTTGAATATTTAGGTCATGTCCCTCTGCTAAGTAGCACCGGCGTTCTTCAAACCAAAGGGCATGCACCTGTAGTTGAAAATCCCTTTGGGAGACCGGAAGACTGTGTGGTTCTTGTCCTTGAGGGACATCCAGATCTGGTTGTAACCGGATGATCCATCCATGAAAGACAAGGCTTCATGTCCGGTGGTCATGTCGACCATGGTTTCTATGATTGGTACCGAGAAGTCATCTTTCGAACATGCTTTGTTAAGGTCCTAGAAGTTGACGCAAATGCGGACTTGACCATTTTTCTTTTTGACTGAGATGATATTGGCGAGCCAGATCGGGTAAATTCACGGCTCAATGAAGTTGTCCTATGCCATTTTATTGACTTCAGCCGAAACTTGGAGTTCCAACACATGGTGCATACGCCAATGTGGCTGTTTAACTGGAGTTGCTGAGGGAGAAATGGCTAGCTCATGCTCTGCCATGGAGGGGTCTAGCCCTAGCATCTCCTAGTACATCCAGGCGAAGCAATCTTTGTATTCGAACAGGAGTTGCTTGTAGTCATGCTTTTCTTCTTCGGTGAGGAGAGCGCTGACAAACGTTGGCTGGTGGGTTTCAGCTTCACCCAAGTTGATCTCAACAAGTTCACAATGGTTGCTTGGCCACCATCCTCCAGCTCGAGAGGAGCATGTTGGAAGTCGATGAAATCTTCATCATTAGTGTCGACATCGTATACTTCTTGATTTTCGAAGCTGCTAGTCGACACTAGTGGAACTGGATAATCAGCATTACTGGATCCAGATAGGGGTTGTTCTGGGCTACCAACATCTGTCAATGAGGATTCTCTGGGATCGTCAGTCGACGACGGTGAAGCTTCTGTGGAGCCATCTCTAGCCGTGACTGGGCTTCTCTGGTAATTGTTGACTGGTACCACTGGAGCTTCCCTGGGGTTGCCTGCTAAGGTTGACAAAACCTCCTGGCAAGTGTTCTGGGCAACATCCTCATTGGGAGAGCTTGCAGAATTGGATTCGTTAATAGACTAGGAGGCAGGGAGAGCTTCTTCAGCCTTGATGTCTTCGTCGGGGAACGGTGAAGGCTCATCGATCACCTAGACTAGGGTGCTGGCCTTGGCAGGGAGCAAGATAGGGATCTCCTCTTCCTTGTCCCTAGAGTTGTCAAATTTTGTATCGACATTAGTCTGGTCATTGACTGGTTGTATTAGGCCCACGGTGTCACGCCCCGACGCGGAATATCAGAATGCGGTAGTTATATACATTCATGATAGACAGAGCGATAATGGAATTAAGAGATCATAATTGCAAAGAGAAGGAATTACTCTAAAATTACCAATTTACTCATAATTAGAGAATAAAATGTTTCCAAACATCTTACATTCCGACTCGAAGAAAAGAAGAAAGAAAAGATTACAACTCGAATTGAACAACTGGATGACCAACATACAACGACTTTAAAACAACTCTAAGACTACTCCGATGACTATCTATAACACTAGCAAGGTTAACGCCTATCGGGGTCCACTCCAGGTCTTTACTCTTGCCCATCCCCGTCCGTTTGCGTTTCCTCATCGGAGCTACCTGAAAATCAGGGAAAAACTAGGTGAGCGAATGCTTAGTAGGCAATAACAGGCAGAGTTTAAGTAGTTAACCAAGTTAATTAACTGTCATGCATGCGAACTAAGAACGATAAAACAAGTTAACATAAGAATTGATGGAAACGAAAATAATAGAATGAATTGAACATAGATATATCAATTTCCAGGAATTGGCCAATCAAGCACGCAAACAAGAAAGTCATATCGAGATAAATTCCACGTAGGAATCTAAAAAAAAGTATAGAGAGAATGGATGAATGTCATAGACACATGCTAGTCATGCACTCGGTGCAATGCCTCACCATGTCATTACCACTCCCCGGGGTACTAGTACTTTTCGGGCACTCCTCCCAAGACCAGACCGGGCCCTTATGATGCGATGGCATTGATTTGGTGGATCGGAGATCCTAAGTAATATCTAGGCATTCATTGGAATCGGACAAGAATTCCAAGGTCAAGCAATGTAACTTAATTTCTAAGATCAAGAGAGATTTCAATAATAGAATGGAAAGCCATAAGATTTATGGCTTGTAAAGGATAAGAACAAAATCATGATTTATTGTAACTTAAGCCCATCTTGGCTCAGCTTACCAGAACACACAAGAAACACGTGAAATAAGCTTCAGGCTGAGTTGCGGTCATATATGGGCCGCAACAAGACAAAAATGGTCTAACATGGACCGCCCCAAGGAATATTGGGCCAGAAGAACGAGACCTAGAGTCAAGAATTTAAAAATGGTCCTAGATGGGCCGTTTACCAGATGAAAATGGTCCAAAAGGGCTGCCCTGTACGAGAAAGTTCCTGGACCACAACAAAGGTAAACGGTCTTTACTGGGCCACCCCATACAGAAATGGTCCTTCGACGACCGCTTGGAGGATGAAAATGGTCCAATGACAACCGCAACTATTCTGGGCCCAGCAAGACTGAAGTAGTCAACATAATGGGTTCCTAGCCCGCCCAAGAAAAGATGGAACTAAACCAGGGTCCATCCCACACCTCTTAGGTCGAGCCAGGGGCGATTTGGTCAACTTAGACATGGCTAGGTCGATGGGAAACAAGGAAGACGACCAGCAAAACCTGGCTCATGGCCAGCAAGAAAAATGGTCATGACTAGACCGCTTAAGGCACCAGACGGTCTAGCCCAGGGCCGCCTTTAAGCAAAGATAGACCAAACTCCAGGCTGTAAAATAGGCGATTCGATAGAGTAATGGGGTGCGGGTTTTAAGGGTACAACTCGCCCGGCATCCTAGTGGGAATCCCAGGCTCGCGGGGGCTTACGAAGGTCTCATAATAGAGGTCCTAGTCTGACGGAAGGAATATTCGGCGGAGAGTCCTAACCATTACAAGATTAAAGGTTTAATGAAGCATCGAAAATGGTAGATGATCGGTCCGTCAGTACCACCAGAGTGGAGTGACTATCAAACAATCCTAGATAATTTTCACATTTATATCATAATTATTATGACATGTTGATACAAGTTCCCATTTTTATAGCCAAGATCATGTTGGAGAACGTACTATGATGGAACGGACGAGAGATATTAATCATGAACATAGTTAGATCAATTCATAAATTCTATAATTTACCAATTCCTTGTGTGGGTTTCTAACCTACACATGCAATCTAGCCGAGGTAATCAATACATACAAAAAAAAGGAAATCAACGACATGAGACGGTCTTTATAGGACCGCTAACAGAGGCTAGCGGTCTATCGAATGACTGCTTAGGGTGACGATCAACAGAACTGGCAGATAGGTGAAAATGGTCCATCGAGCGACCGTTGGATTCCTTAAACGGTCAATTGACAGGCCGCATAGTCCAGAACAGTAACCGGTGAAATGATCTATCGAGCGACCGCTAGGGACCCGGGCGGTTCCTGTTACGATCGCAAACAGGTCGACAGCCTGGTCTCCGGCGATCTTTGATAAACACTATTTGCAACGCCAAATCCGAACGATATACTAAACAATAATTAGGCAAAATGGAAGCAATAGAAAGAGCATAAAAATCTATGCAATTAGGCATGATTAATTTGTTTTTGGCCTGCTATATCGCCTAAAATCAAGCAATATATGGGCTATCGAGGACGGAACCCTAATTCGACATGCTTCTACTAAAATCTATCATACGATCTCTATACAGGATGAAATTTGGGGCTTTTAATATGGATAGAGAGAGGACTCGTAGACACTTCTAAAGGTATCTTTTACTATGGATTTGGTCTTGCTATCACCTACCTTAATGGAAAGAAGAAGGGAACGCAGGCCACCAAGCTCGCACGAAGAACACCCTCACCAACTCGACAAATTCTCCCACAAACGCGCTCCTCGCCAGCCGCCACAGCAAAACAACGTTTCTAGGTCGGGCTAGGGTCTGATTTATAGGATTAATTGAACCCTAGAGGTGTCGATAAGACTGGAAGAGTCCACGAACTGCGATCGCGTGATATTTGCGCATTGACCCGGTCATGCCGCCATCTTGTCTCAAATTTGAATTATAGAGTTAGGGTTTCAGCGTGGGACGAGAGGGCTACTGGGCTACCGATCGAGGCCGATCTAATGGGCTTGATTTCAGCTCAAAGGATCACGATTTGGGCTCGAATTAAGCGATCTAAGGTCTGGTTATTCTAAGGTCCGATTTATGCCTTAATTCCTTAATTTGGCTTGGTTAGGATTTTAATTAGGGTTTGACATAGAAGAACAATAGTCTAAACTTTTCATCCTCTACACGATTATCATTTTTCCAGATTTTTATAAATTATTTGAGTTTCTCCCAAAAGAAAATTTTAAATACCACCATTTAGTTCTAATTAAATTCTCGGGATGTTACACCCTCCCCCACTTTAAGGAATTTGGTCCTCCAAATTCACCACTTATCGAAATGAGGATAGTAAGATAGCTGACCTTAGAATAAATCGGGGTATTGCTTTCGGATAGCATCTTCAGACTCCCAAGTAGCTTCTTCGGTTCCTCGTCGGCTCCATTGAACTTTGACCATAGGTATGGAACGATTCCTGAGTTGTTGTTCTTTCCGATCCAAAATCTTTATGGGCTTTTCCTCATAAGTCAAATCTTCCTTTAATTCCAGATCCGCATGTTGAATGATGTGAGTGGGGTCATAAACATATTTCTGCAACATAGATACGTGAAAAACGTTATGCACTCCAGATAACTGTGGTGGTAGAGCTAATCTGTAAGCAACTTCTCCAACTCCCTCCAAAATCTCGAAAGGGCCAACGTATCTCAGACTTAGCTTACCATGAATGCCATACCTTCGAATTCCTCTCATAGGTGAAACCTTCAAGAATACATGCTCGCCTACTTGAAACTCCAAGGCTCTCCTTCTATTATCGGCATAACTTTTCTGTCTCGATTATGCCACTTGCAGACGATCTCGGATAACACCGATATTCTTGGATGACTCTGAAATGAGATCCTGTCCCAGCCATTGCTTCTCTCCTACCTCATCCCAACACAATGGTGATCGGCAACTTCTTCCATAAAGAGCCTCGAACGGAGCCATCTGGATATTAGACTAGTAACTGTTATTGTAGGTGAACTCAATTAAAGCCAAATGCTCATGCCAACTGCCTCCAAAATCAATCATGCAATCCCTTAACATATCTTCAATGATCTGGTTAGTTCTTTCAGTCTGCCCGTCTGTCTGAGGATGAAAGGCAGAGCTAAAATTCAGACGGGTTCCCAAGGACTCTTGCAGTCCTCTCCAAAAATGTGAAGTAAACCTGGGGTCTCTATCTGACACAATGCTTACCGATACTCCATGAAGTCTTACAATTTCCTTCATATACAGAGCAGCCAAAAGATCAACTGTCCACTTTGACTTAATGGATAAGAAATGAGTAGACTTAGTTAGTCTATCAACAATAACCCATATCGCATCAAATCCGCCACGAGTCCTAGGTAGACCCATGATAAAATCCATGCCGACGCTCTCCCATTTCCATTGTGATATATCAAGCGGCTTTAACTTCCCAGCAGGTCTGAAATGCTCAGCCTTTACTTGTTGACATACCAAGCATCTACTCACGAATTCTGCTACTTCCTTTTTCATGCTCGGCCACCAAAAGGCCCTTTTTAAATCTCTGTACATCTTAGTACCTCCAGGGTGAATAATATACCTGGACCTATGGGCTTCTTCTAAGATCTTACCTTTTACTTCAACCACATCAGGAACACATGTTCTTCCTTGAAACAACAACCTGTCGTCGTCGGCTAATGTAAAATCTGGTCTATTGCTCAAACATTCCTTGATCTCTACCAACATCGGATCATTTCCTTGCAGGGAATTGATTTCCATCAATAATTCTGGACGAAGCTGAAACTGAGCGATCATGACCCGATCCTTACTAACATTAAGGTCTAAACTAGCCAACTGTTCTAACAGTCTCCATTCTTGCAACATGAGACTTGACAACTTCGCTATTGGCTTGCGGCTCAAAGCATCAGCCACCACATTACCTTTTCCAGGATGGTACTCAATGGAGAAATCGAAATCCTTCAAATACTCGAGCCACCTTCTCTGCCTCATGTTAAGTTCCTTCTAAGAAAGCAGGTATTTAAGGCTCTTATGGTCAGAGAACACAGTAAAAGCCTCTCCGTATAAATAGTGCCTCCAAATTTTTAGGGAAAACACCACTACAGCAAGTTCCAAATCATGGACATGATAATTCTCTTCATGCTTCCTCAGTTGCCTAGAGGAATAGGCTATCACCCTGTCGTTCTGCATAAGCACACAACCTAAGCTAATGCCCGAAGCGTCCATGTAGACTTCAAATCCTCCTTCTCCAGAAGGCAAAATCAAAATAGGGGCAGTGGTCAAACAGTCATTCAGAATTTGGAAACTCCGCTCACAATCTTCCGACCACTCAAACCGATTCTCCTTGCGGGTCAATCTGGTCAAGGGTACCGTAATCTTGGAGAAATCTCTGATAAATCATCGATAATAACTGTAGATTCTAAGAAAAATCCACTTAAGAAAAGGGGATTGAAACCCAAACTCAATTTCTAAAGCTTAAAAATTAATGGTGAAAGGAAGAGCATGCGTGGGATGTTAAAGGAGAATGTGATCGCCAGAGGGGTTACCTCAAATAAGAAAAAGGATGATCGCGAGTACCTTGTGTTAAGCGGGGGAGATTGTGAACCCTTTCTTCCTCCTTCTACCGGCCGGCCGATGAAGGGGGTTCTTAGTCTTGATTACCTTGCAAGAACACACAAATCAAATAAAAGAGTGGATTAGCCAAAGGGTGTAATATCAAAGTTCTAAGATTATGGAATTAATCAAATTGAACATGAACATGAACACACCTTGTGTGTTTTGGTTTTAAACCCCTAAGAAGAGTAACAAGGTTTTGAAGATATGAATGCAATGCTAAGCAATAATATGATATGAGGTCTAGCAAGAGCTAGAGAAAAAGAAAATGTAAGATGATGATATGAATGCTAACAACATAATAAAACAAGCAAAAGAGAAAGAGAGAGCTCCTCTCTGCTGTGCGTGCAGCAGTAGAGGTGAGGAAGCTTCAATATGCAAGAGGCTGCAGCAAAGGATGAAGCTCATAAAGGATGAAGAATCGCTCGGAAGAAGAGCTTGCTTGGACGAAGAAGGACCTGCAATCAAGAACAAACTCTTTTCTCTCTGTTAGCTTTCTTCTGTTCTCTTCTCACTCTCGTGTCTGCAGCTCTGCTCTCTTAATGATGATCTCTCTCTGTTCTCTCACGCGAAGAGACCCAGGAGGGGTATTTATAGGGCTAAGATCCTTGGAGAACAAGGATTAAAACAAGGTAAAGATCTTCCATCAAGAAACTCTCTTCCCAGTCGAATACAAGGCTCAAAATGAGGAAGGAACCATTACTGGAAAGAAGCAGGCGAAAGGGAGACGGAATTGAAAATGACGACCCCATGAAGGGCGTCAATTAAAAATGACGACACATCCAAAGGCGTTAATTAGAATAACGACTCCCATCAAGGCGTCAATTCCTGGATTTAATTATAGAAACAAATAACTTTCCTTATTTAAAATTATCAACTGACGCCTACCAAACAGACGTCAAATAATCAACGCCTTTATGAAAGACGTTAATTCTACAATTTTCATTTTATTTGAATTCGGAATTTTCAGCAAATCCAAAAAATGACGCCCGTATTGGTAGTCGTCCATTGTTAAAAGAGGCGCCCTTGGCCATGCCGTCAATTTAAATAGCGCCCCTGATCAGGGCGTTAATTCTAAAAAAAGGTAAGAAATCATAATTAATTTATGAAAAATAGAAATACTTCATATTAAGCTAATATTGAAGTCCATTTTGGGGCGTCACATGGTGACATGAGATTACTCAACATAGCATCAATTTTGGCGTGTCTACAGCTGTCCCACCTTGGCGTCTGCTTTGCAAGGGAGTGAGACAGAATGGAGTGGAAGTGAAACAAGCGGAATGAGGTGGAACGAACTGATAAGTAGATGCCAAGGTGTGATGTGACACGCCTCTAACACTAAGTGTTGGAAATCTTTCCAAGATCCTGAATGAAATAACTCCGGACAATTTCGAGAAAGCATCGATCAGCTGGATAAAGGAGAGTAAACTAAATAAACAAAATGTGCGCGAGGGCACGACAGGGAGGCACCATTGGAGAGCGGTTACCAGCCAATGTGGACGTACTACAACCAAGGTCGATTTGCAGAAAAGTAAAGTGAATTGAGATAAAGATCCAGCAAATGGATGTTTTTCAAGGGACCAGCCTGAGCAGCTTCAAGGAGAATAAAGTACTTGATTTGGAATGGAATATCTCATGTCAACTCAATTAAGAACGAGCGACCTTCATTATTGACGTACTATGAAGATTTTCATCATTAAGCTCAAAGTCCTACATGATGCATGCTGGGCTAAAGGAAAAAATAAAACAAACTAAAATAAAAGATAATCAAGGATAATATTGTTAAGCCACCTAGATTTGGTCAAGAATCCAGATCTCTGAGCTGATACTAAGCCGAAGCCCGTTTGTCCACGCATCAACTCAGAAAGAGGAACCATCATCCCAAACCTTGAATGACTCAACGGTCTATCCGTGTGATCAAGATTCCCCTGGAATTATCACTATTTTTAATGAAGGGGAACTCAAATTCCAGGTTCATCAGAACCACAAGGTCCTTGATATGTTATAATAGCGTAGATAGCTTATAGTAACAATGCATACAGGAATGCATACAGGAAGATGGTGATAACATGAGCATGTGGGAACTAAGAAATGAGGTGCAGTCACCGTGGGGCTTGGATGCTGAGGCCCAAGAGCTTCTTATCCTGCACTCAAAATTTCATTAGCCATGATATAAAGATGCATAAAGCATACTCAACAACATTGATTTAAATTTTCAGAATTTTTTTTTGTTTGGAATTTTTTTTAGAGTTTTGAGAATTTTAGAATTTTTAGAATTTATTGAATTTTTATTGAAATTTTGAGAATTTATGAATTTTTATTGGAATTTTGAGAATTTATGAATTTTTATTGGAATTTTGAGAATTTATGAATTTTTATTATAATTTTGAGAATTTATGAATTTTGATTGGAATTTACAGACTTTTGGAATGTATAGACTTATGGATGAAGAATAAATGTGTAGACTTAGCATTGTATAGACTTATGGAATGGGGTGTATAGACTTTGGAACGTATAGACTTTGAGGAATGGATAGACTTGGTGAAGGGAATGGAACGTATAGACTTGGGTGAGGATGTATAGACTTGTGAAAGATGTATAGACTTGGAACGTACAGACTTTGAGGAATGGAGTGTATAGACTTGGGATGGGATGTATAGACTTGGTGAAGGAAATGGAATGTATAGACTTGGGATGGAATGTATAGACTTGGTGAAGGAAATGGAATGTATAGACTTGTGAATAGAATGTGGATGTATAGACTTACGAAATGCAATGTACAGAGAATGTGTAGACTTTGGACGTGCAGACTTTGAGAATGAAACATATGGACTTGGGTGAGTGCAATGTACAGACTTATGAATGGAATGCTTAGAGTGTATAGACTTAGAGACTTTGCACCCACGATGCTCACACTTGCACAACCTGCACTTCAAAGCTCAAAAGATCATTAGCTTAAAATATGATCATAAGTGCTGTTATATCATGATTTAATCATGATATAACAGCACTTAAGTTCATGAGAAATCCAACAATTCAAAAGCATAAGTTTGAAAATAACGACCCTTCTAATAGGCGTCAAATTAAGAAATGACGACGTGTTCGGAGGCGTTAATTGCAATTGAGGTTTAACTTGGAATTGGAATGCAAATGACGACCTTCATGGAGGCGTTGGATAAATGACGACCCTGAGAGTGACGTCAATTTAACAAATGACGCCAAACAGCGCGTCGTCAATTACCTGTTTTCGTTTTCATCTCGGAACTAAACTTCCAGCAAACTGTTTGATTCAAACTCAAACCATGATACTCATTAACATTCAAAACATTATAAATAGGGCAACTCTTGGTGTTTTTTCAAGCATCAAGACCATCGAAGCATTGAGACGAAGCTATCTTCTGTTAAGTAGACAGAAAGAACCAAGTAGAAGCAGAACAGAGCATCGAAGCTATTTTTTTTTCAAGCAGACAGAGGAATAGAAGCAGAAGAACCGTCAAAATGATGAATCAACTGATGCAGCAAAGGATTTCCAAAAAGCCAAGAATGAATTTCCCAAGAATTTCTGAATTGCCAGGCCATATAAGTGAGAAAATAACGGGCCAAGTAAGTGTTATTGATGTTGAAGCTTTTATTTTGTACTGTCTTTCTTCCTGTTCAAAATTTCTGATTATTATTCTCTTTCTTCTTCTTCTTTCTTTTATGTTTTCAGGATTACCCCATTATTCCTGGTCCGAGAAGGTTTCTAAAGGTCAAGTGGCTTCCTTTGCTACTCTCCAAGCTCTCTCTAGACATGAGATCCTTCCTTGCTAAGTGGAACCTTCTAGACCCCATCACCCATGCTACCCATTATAATGATATCCATCTTGATTGGGCTTCTATTGGAGCTCTTATAGAATTATGGCACCCTCACACCCATACTTTTCTATTCCCAACCTTTGAAGCAACCATCCTCCTAGAAGAAGTGGAGATGCTCTTGGGTTTGAAGAAGATGAAGCAAGGAGAGGAAACAAAGATGGCCCATATGACCAAGCCCATACAAGCCCATGATATGCTCATCAGCCTTGTTCAAAGCTCAAATTTGGTGAATCAAATGAAGGCCAACAAGGGAATCAATCTATTGAAATTGGCTTCATGGGTATATAAAAACATGGATAAGGCTCAAGGAGATGAAGCCCTTTTGGAGAGAGTGATGAAGGGGTTTGTCATATGTGTAGGTGGAGCTTTGTTATTCCCTTCATTGGAGGATCATTTAGAGGAACAACACTTGAGTACAATAGCAAGCATGTGGGAGGGAAAGAGAATAGGTGGGGCAATACTAGCCAACCTATACAATGGGCTCACCTCGGCTTCACTAGGACGGCCCTTATTCGGATCAATGCTTCCTCTAGCATGTTGGATAGATTTTCACTTTAAGTTTGATCCATGTCAAGCAAACCAAGCGGCCTCCAAAATCTTCTCCAAGAGTCCACTTCGGTATATGACAAGCTCATTGGGCTTATGTGAAAGAGTTACTAATAGAGTTCCCAAGCTCAAGAAGAGGAATGAATGGAGAGATTACTTCAAAACAATGCCAAAGAGCAATTTCACATGTACACCGGGTTTTTTCAAAACCCAAGAACTTCACTCAAGGTTATCCTCCGGCATCGAGCTCCGTTTAATTGGCGGGACCGACTTCATCCTTTACAACGCACACCGATGCCTCCCACAACTCGGACTTCCTCGACATCTCTTCGAAGGGCCTTCTCACCTTCCTCCAATCAAGAAAAGGGAGCTATGCTCAAGTGGTGACCATGAAGAAATCAGGACCATAATGGCTCAATGGAAAGTGGCACTTCTCCACAAATCTAAGACTCATGTTGAAGAAGAAAAGAACAAATGTAAAGCTTATGTACTGGCTCTCAAGAAGATAAGGCCCACAGTGGCTTAGAATGTAATCAAAGATTTTCATGAATGCAATAAGAATTCCTCTTTTATCTGAGCCAAAGCAATGTATGAAAGTGATCAGTTCTGATATTTCAAGCAATTCTGTCTGATAACAAGGAGTTCCGGTCCTTCTGTTCTGAACAGCGCCCCTATCAACGGCGTTAATTACTTAAGACACACCTCAGTTGAAGCCGTCCATTATATTTCAAACTCATAATTGACGCTCAAGGCACTGGCGTTTCTTAACTCACGTCTTTAAACAAGGCGTTAATCAATTCAAATTTTCAAATAATTTTCGAGATAATTCCTTAATTTTTTATTAAACACGCCTTTACTCACGTCGCGTATTAAAGAATGGACGCCCGCTCTGTTCGTCGTCAAATTCAAAGGGGTAATAATGATGCCACTCACATCAATCAGTTCCCATCAATGCGTCTGACGACGATTGAAAATCCCCATGCAAATAATAATTGATGTCCAGCCTCAGGGCGTCAAATCTATAATCCACGCCTTTCTCTAAACCGTCAATTCTTCAATTCACGTCATCTCTCAGGGCGTCAATTAATCTCGACCGTTAAACCCTACTTTCCCCCTTTCTTCTTCTTCATTCGTTTCCATTTCCTTCTTTTCTTTGCAAAACCCTAACCGAAACCCCCCCATCTATCTCTCTCTCATTCTCCCTTACTACTCTCTCTCACTATCAATGGCTGGCGGTGCTCCCAAACGTCAGAGGGTTACTGCCCCGGCCGTGGTGGACTTGGAAGGGGAGCCGGCCGTGGAGGAGCTCCCTCCCGCGGCGGCCGAAGAAGCACCGGCGACGGTGCCCATTGAAGAAATGGAAGAGGAGCACGATGAAGACGGTGGAGGAGACGAAGGTGATGAAGACAACGAAGAAGACGAAGAAGGGGAGGAAGAAGAAGGAGGAGAAGATGAAGAAGATGGTGGAGAAGGGGAAGAAGAAGGAGAAGAAGACGAAGAAGCGCCGGAGGCGGCGGCGATGGCCCCTCGGCCTGGGCAGCTTCGGCTGCCATGCCAGCCAAGACAACCCCTTCGTGGGGGGTTGATTGGGCCCAAACGATAAAAGGTAGGCCCCCATACCCCTATTCTCTATTTTTTTTTATTTTATTTCCCCATTTCCATAGCCCTCGGGCATGACAAAACCAGAGACACAGTAAAATGACGCCCCCAGGGGTGTCGTGAATTTAAATAACGTCCCCCAATGGGTCGTTAATTACATCTTTTCATTTTCTAAAAAATAATTAAGCGCATGAAAGAAACACCCTGCTGCATGTCGTTATTTTTAATTTTATCATGTTTCGCCAACATGCTGTTATTTCCCTGTGATTTCATTTAAATTTTAAAATGTATGTATTTCTGTTATTTCAATTTTGCACATTAAAACCTTGAAACCCCAGGAAAACCACGCCCCCCATCGGGACGTTAATTAGATAGGTAACGACCACAGGGTGGCCGTCAATTCAACATTTTCCAGAAATTTAATTTAGGATAGAAAATTACTTTGTGAACCGCGCCCTTCCATAGGGGCGTTACTTAGATAACTGACGACCCATGGTTAGGCGTCAATTCTGAATTTTTTAGATTTTTTTTAGAATATCACTTTCAAAAAAATGTCGCCCATAGGGGCGTCAATTAGATAAACAACGACCCTGGGTAGGTCGTCAATTAAATGAACGTACAGTACCACCTGAAACCTATTTGGAAATAACGTCGCCCTCAGGGGCGTAAATCATGAAAACCACGACCCACGGTAGGTCGTTAATTATCCAAACAGCAAATATCACAATTAATGAGCTTAAATGAATTTCCACATGAAAACTTAAGCAAAAAGTTCTTTTATATGCATGCAGGGGCTGATGAGGACACAGATTTCTTGGGTCCAGGTCCGGGCAACGTATTACGGCCTCCCCGAGTTCCAGAGAGCTAGGGTAGATGCCATGGGGTTTGGGGCGTTCCTTAGCATTGAGCCAGTCAGACCAGACCTGCCTTTGATTCAGGTTTTGAGAGAGAGATGGGATAGGTCTAGCCGGGCATTTCTGATGCCATGGGGGCATATGGTTTCTAGTTTGGAGGATGTGGCTAGGATTATCGGGCTGAGGGTAGATGGAGAGGCGGTGAGCGGGATCACCCTACCTGATTATAGTGAGCTTACCCAGAGGCTACTAGGGCTAGAGACGGTGTACGAGACACCGAGCGAGTGTAGGACCATCTTTCGCACTGACCTTACCATAGCTATGGGGTTGGGGGACTCTAGGCAGAGATCTAGGGAGTCCTTAGAGCCAATTTTCGCAGAGATTGATAGATGGGGCTAGGGCTGCCTACTGCCAGGATCCAGCTGATAGAGAGAGAGCAGACAGAGATTTGAGGAGGTTTCTATTTTTGATGCTCGGGAGATTGCTGCTCGGCACGAAGGGCGACGTTATCAACTGCCGCTTCCTAGGGATACTCGAGGACTTAGAGGGCGTGGGCAGATACGCTTCGGGAGCAGCGCTACTGGCGCACTTGATAGCCGACCTGTCCACGGGGACAGGTCGAGAGACGACAGTTAGTGGCTTTTCACCTTTTCTTCAGGTATGCATTTTTTTTATTGTTTTTATTCTTTTTCTTTTATTATATGCATATGCATGGTTAACTAATGCAATGTATGGATGCAGATTTGGAGCCATTTGTACATGCCCATGGGGCGTGTTGATCTACGACCCGGAGATGAGGGGTCCTTCCCTCTGGCGCGACGCTGGCTGCCAGTGGTGATCGGAGCCCCACTTGCATATGAGCTGCACATATTGCGACGGGAGTTGCGAGACTTCCCCGCCTCACTGGTATGCATTATGCAATTTTTATTTTTGTTTTTATGTGAAATATGATGATGATATGATGATGTGAATGCATGTTTGTGAATGCAGGTAAGGTGGAGACCCTATGAAGGGATGACCGACGAGGGCCAGCTGTGGGTCGTAGCGGGCCGACCTCGTTTTGGGCATGAGCTTTGGGTTCATTGCCTGAACGAGATTGAGCCGTTACGGCTTAGGTTGGTGATGAGGACCCTCGATCTACACCAGGAGTGGATCGAGGTTGGAGAGCCACGGGGAGTAGGCAAGAAGACGCGCGGTCGCACGAAAGCTGTAGACACGCCAAAATCGACGTTACTGTGGGTACATCTCGTATCGCCTTGTAATGCCCCAATTTAACCCTCAAATTAACTTTGTTTGAGTGGTTTTTCTCACTTTTCTTAGATTTCTCCCCTTTTCCTCTATTTTCCTAGTTTTCCCTATTTTTTTCGGATTTCCTGGGCATTTTTCTCTATTTTTAAGAATTAACGGCGTGAGAGGGGGCGTCATTTTAATTAACGGCTTGGCCAAGGGCGTTTCTTTTAAAATAGATGACTACCAATAGGGGCGTTAATTAAACAAATAACGACTTAAGGGTGGACGTCAATTCTATTCTGAAGTCTATACACCACCTGTTCATTCGTCTCCATTTTCACAAAGTCTACACGTCCTTTCCATTTCCACTAAGTCTATACATTGCGTCCCTTTTCCCCTTCCTTCACACCCTAAGTCTATACATTCCCTTTCCCCTTCCTTCACACCCTAAGTCTATACATCCACTTCCACTAAGTCTATACGTTCCCCTTCCTTCCAGCCAAAGTCTATACACCCATTCTTCTCACAAAGTCTATACACCCATTCTTCTCACAAAGTCTATACACCCGTTTCCATTCTTCCCAAAGTCTATACACCCATTCTTCCTTCACAAAGTCTATACACCCATTATTCCTTCACAAACCAAGTCTGTACATTCCCTTTCCCCTTCCTTCACAAGCCAAAGTCTATACATTCCCTTTCCCCTTCCTCCACAAGCCAAAGTCTATACATTCTCCACCTTCTCACAAGCCAAAGTCTGTACACTCCTCTCCTTCTCACACGCCCAAGTCTATACATTCTGTCTCTCTATTTTCCACCATCCACCCACAAAAAAACATAAATAACGCCCCTATGAAAGTCGTCCTTTTTTTTAATTCACGCCTTGAGCAAGGGTGTCTTTAAGAATTAACGGCTTGCTCAAGGACGCCCCTTTTGCAATGGACGCCCATCAGTGGAGGCGTCATTTTCTGGAATTTTATCTAAAGGACGTTGATATTTAACGCCGTTGGAGCAGGCGTCTCCTCGTCATTTTTCAAATAAGGAAGGTTTTATTTCTAAAATTAACGCCTTTGCCCCAGTCGTGATTTCAATTAACGCCTCAAGACAGGTCGTCAATTTCAATTAACGCCCGTCTGAGAGTCGTCTTTTACCTTTCCGTGTCCTGTTCGAAAGAACCTTTCCTGAAGAGTTCCCTGTCTGTTTTGGTCACCGTGCTCGATTGAGGAAGTAGAGTCCTCGCCGTAGTTGATTATTGCCTGTTCTAATCCCACCGGATTTATGGTTTGTGCCCTATAAATAGAGCCCTGTGGCTCTCGTTCGAGGTTGTTGTTTTGATTTTTTGTATAGGGAGATGCTGTTGCTGCTTGGCACAGGAGGGAGCTCCCCACGTCCAAAAGTTTCAGCTCTTGAAAGCTTCCTCCCGAATGCATATCAAAGCCAATGCACAGACAGGCTTCTCCATCTTATTGCCTCTTTGCCCCACTAATTGTTTTTGTCTTGCTTTATTCTTTTGTGTTAATAGCATGCATTCATCTTAGTCATTGTTATGCTGTCAAACTCCCTTCTCAACCACGTTGAGACTCCCACAGTGCAACTCTTGCACACCTCTATATTTGCATATCATTCATCATATGTTTTTATCCCACCCTTTGCATAGGGGTTTTAAAGGGCAACACCCAACAAGGTGTGTTCTTATACATGATTTTCATGCTCATCTTTATTATGAATTTGATGCTACACTCACCTTGGTTCTAATCCATATTCTTTATTGGTGTTTGTTAATTTTACAAGGGTAATCAATCAAGGAAAACTCTCTTCATCGGCCGGCCGATCGGAAGAGAAAGGTGCACTCACAATCTCCCCGCATTTGAGGTATTTATATTCGCGATCCCTCCCTTTTATTATTGTTCATATCCTTTGAGGCCCTCGCGTCTCTGGCAATCACTCTCCAATAGCAATCTCTTGCTCCCCTTTATTCCCTTTATTTCACTATTTATCTTACTCTTATTTATTTTTGATGTGAAAAACACGATTCACAAATTGGCGATCATGGTGGGACCCCACTGTTTTTCTTTTGATTACCCCCCTCCTATTGGCACCCACGTGTACCCTTTCCTATTGGCACCCACGTGTGCCCCTCCCTTTGGTACCCATGGTACCCCTCCATTGTGCCCCACAGGCGCCTTCCCTTGTGCCCCACTAGGCACCCTCCATTGTCCACACTGCGGATTAGCCAGTTTGTGAGCATCGCTACTATTTTCTTGTTTGACGCCTTCCCTCAAGGCATTTTTCACAATTTAACGCCTTTACCCTAGGTGTCTTTTTATTAATTAATGCCTTCTGCAAAGGCGCTATTCATCATATCTCGTGGTTGGTTTATCACTCCCTGTGAATTCACGCCCTTTGGTCTGGGCGTCCTTTGTTTATGCAGCGCCTGACATCAAGGCGTCTTTTAGTTTGAGCTTGCACACCATCTTTTTTGACGCCCTCTGCTAGAGGCGTCCTTTTCATAATCAGTGCCTCACACCAAGGCGTTCCTTCTGCACTGTCGGTCAGCATTTCACAGATTAGCGGCAGCCCCCTTGTCGTTTCTTCTACTTGTAGCGACTGCTGCTAAGTCGCTTCTTACTTGCGTGTTTACAGAAACCTGTTTGCTCTGTTTGTTCATGCTGGATTGATTCATATGTTCATCATCTGATTATACTTGTTTGATTTGATTATATTATCTTGCATTTTATGACATTTGGTTGAGAGACCTTCTCTCTCTACACTAGGATTCCACACACCCTTCTTGGAATTGGAACAACCCTCCATTGAGCATTCCGTCTCCTTGGATCGGAAATTCCTTTTCCAAGACCTCCGTAAGTCCCCGCACCCGTGGATTCCCTCACGGACGCTTGGGCTGGTTGTACCTTTGAAGTCTCCGGGTTTTAGTTGGCCCATTCGTGGTAAGAATCAACCTAGTTGGCACTGAAGAAAAGAGCATTTGAAATTAGGTCCAAGACCTTGAGTGATCACATCGATTTTGTTAAAAATCACTTTAACTCACCAAGGATCAAACAAAAGAAATCAAAGGTAACCATCCTAACTTGTTTGCTATCTCTGTGAGCTGTTTTGATTGCACATTGAATTGTTTGGATTACCTTGATAAGAAAGTCAACATGTTCAACTCAATTAATGTTCATGAGGGTGATCAACCTAGCACATCTTATTCCCCTCAATTTCAACATATTCATCACAACTCTCACCATAATCTTTTAAAGGGACCACGTACTCATTCCTATGGTCATGCCCGGCCCATGGGCAATGACCAATCTCATGGCCCCTCGATTCAATTACGAGCCACTACTCCTACGGGACCGTCTCCTCCCGATGATGAGAAGGTCTCCCATATCTTGCATGCATTAGATCATCTCACCCCTCAACAAATCCAAGCCCTTAAGGCCGTTGTTGAGGGTGCATCTCATTCCTCTCATCCTCCTTCCAATCCTACGGAGGTGGCCCATCACCCACTTCCCTCTTCTATTCACATTCCTACTCGGGTAGCCCATCACCCATCTCCTCCTATTCACCCTTCTCCTCGGTTGGTCTAATACCCACCTCCTTCTATTCCTCCTCCACCGCGGCCCCAAGGCCCATTTATTCCTTACAACCCGGCCCATCCGGGTTCTTCTATGGGTCATCCCATTAATCCCCTTCCACGGCCTTTTTATGCGGCCCCTCCTTCAAGGCCCTGCCAACCCTCTGTTACTCAGGTCACACCCCTCCAACAAACGCTTCTTGACAAAGTCACTTCGTTGGAGGAACAATTTAAGAGGGTTACGAGCCCACGGCCCGCTCCTTCTACTCCAGTCAATCCCCTCCACGCCGCTCTGAATGACATTACAAAGATGGAGCAAGCTTGGAAGGATAGGAGAGACGACTACGGCATCGACAGTGCGAGCAAGCAAGAGCCAGCGGGTTTCAACGTTCAAGTGGACGCCATCCATCCTCCACCCATTCACCCAATTCACGCATATGGCCCTCCACCTCCACATACACATTACCATTACATTCCACTACCCACATGCACACCTTCACTACGGTGTTCACTTGAACCTGCTAATGAAGAACCGGCAATTGAAGAATTTGAGGCGGCATACGACGAAGCTCTGCAAGCACCCCTTCCGAGTTTCCTTCGCCGTCCCCTTCCTCCACTGCCAGAAGACTTCTATGCTCAGGACTATGCCACAGTCCCCGATCCAACTCCCATTTATGAGACCTCTTGGTCGACACTCCAGTCAACCACACCGGTGCATCATGCGCCTTCCCCTATACTTGACACCTCTCGCCCCATCCAGCATTTTCAACGCACTAAACCTTCTCCATTCGTACCTCCCGTAACCACACCAGTAGCCTCCATTCCATCAGCCTCCGCTGAACCTCCATCACTCTCCACTACGCCAGTCTCTGCCAAGCCTTCTATTACTACTCATCTTTGTTCGCCACCTCAACCCTCCATTATCCCTTTAACCCCAAAACCCACTATGTCCATAATCCCTATTCCACTACTTAACCCTTCACCCTTACCCGTGGCTAGTCCTGAGCAGGATCTATCCCTTTTTGCACTCGAGCCAACCCCGACTGCTTCCGAGCAAAGGGGGAAGCTCGACGTGTTTGAATCTCCGCTTCCACTCATCCTTTCTCCAACACTTTCCATTATACCACCACCATCCATGGAGCCTTCCGCCTCCGCTTCACCCCCCTTTACTACTCGGAACGGGCATCCTTCTGTAAGTACTTGTGCCGAAGATAATCAAGAGCCGGGCAAGAAGGATTTGGCCACGGCCGTGCTATTCAAGATACAAGAGTTTATATGCCGGATGCCAATCCGGGTTGTTGTGTCAAGCATGGTCGAAGAGGCCAAGTTCCCGCCACTGCTCACTAAGAGAGAATGTCAAACTTTGATGCCGTGTAAGTTTGTGCCCAAGGGTCGGGCAGGGCACCCCTTGTTCCAACTTTCAAACCTCGAACCTTTTCTTCCATACAAGGGGCGAATGCCTATTCTATTCAACATTCTTTATATGCCACGACCCCTGGCCAACACAATGCTTCTTATCCTGACTTTCCAACTCTCTCACACTATTACTTTTCACTCTTCAAGGGAGTTGTCATTTACCATTGAAGCTTCATCATGGGCTTGTACTTTATCCATTAGGCATACACTTTCACTGCCATGGAGGGGCGGTTATCTTGGTGCTAAGGGGCCTTCCACTATTTTATCCACCTTCTATTCAACACCATCCACATTCTTGTCTATCACATTTTCTTCATGGGCCACTCCAAGGGTAAAGAGGAGGATCTCATCCTCTCGCCCTTCATGTTCTTCATATTCTCTACATCTCATGCATTCTGTTGCATCCATGCATTCATCGCATCCATTCTATTGCATCCACATGCATTTACACTTCTTCTTTCCTGGGTTTCAAAACCCGTATCTTCCCCGCCTTCCGGAACCTCCGGATCCCCCACGTTTCCTATATCTTCCGCCTCTATCTTCGGGATCCCCAGGTCCCCTTACACTCACCGGGCATTCTACCCTCTCCAATATTCCCTTAGGGCATCGCGCCCCTTTCCAGCTCTTGCATCCGCACTCCCCGGATTTCTCTCCCATCCTCCTTGGGCATCGCGTCCCATGGTATCTTCCCCCTCCGGAACCTCCGGATCGTGCTCTTTGGGCATCGCGCCCCTACACACCCTCACCTCTAGATTTTCTGGGCTTCTTACTAATTCTCCCTGGGCATCGTGTCCCTCGGTATTTGCTCTCTCCGGAACCTCCGGACCTCCCTTTTAGGGCATCGCGCCCCTTTACACCTCCATATCCGGATCCTCCAGATTCCTCTCCCGTCCTCCCTGGGCATCACGTCCCATGGTGTCTTCCTCCTCCGGATCCTCTGGATTTTATATCCCCTCTCCTAGAGCATCACATCCCTTCTTTCGCCATCCCTCCGGAGCCACCGGACCCTCCTGACCCTTTTCATCCACTCTTCCCCGGGCACCACGTCCCTCGGCATTTTCTTCCTCCGGAACCTCCGGACCCTCCATCTTTCTTCCGATTTGTCTTCTTACTCCTCCGGGACATCACATCCTTCATTTTTTTCCTCCTCTTCCATCATCTTTTTCCCTATTTCTTCCCTGGGCCCCGCGTCCCTCGATATTTTATCCCTCCAGACCCTCCAGATTCTTCTTCCCCTCATGATTCTCCTCCTCTGCCTCCAGACCCTGAGGATTCACCTCTTTCCATCTATCAATTTCTTCTTCTAATTCCTCCTGATCTTGGGTCCGACCCAACTTCTTCCACGTCCACTGTCTTGGGCATCTGCCCTTTCTCCCACTGCTTCTGGGGCTTTAGTCCTCACTCCTCCTTCTAATTCTCCGCTTCTTCTGTAGACTGTTCCATGTAATCACGGTCTCCGCGCCTTAGTGAGGGAGTTCTAGCCCTCGCCTCTCTTCCTTTTCTCCTTATTCGTCTGAGTCTGGTCTTGGCACCACTCCTTCTTGTTAAGCCACTTCCAAATCCTTTGCTTCCAATCCTTTTATCTGCCTAAGAGGACTATCCCACGATGATCAACCCCGCCTCTCACGGCAGCTGCTTCAACAAAGATCGCAAGGTAATATGTTGACGTAAGTAAGCATTTTTATGATATCATTTTCTCATTGCTTCACGCATGATTTTCAAAGTGAAGTGCTTCTTAACATGATTAAGAGTGATATTTTAAGCCTTTATCATATGAATTTATCTTTATTGAATTTCATATTTTAAAAAAAATTGAAAAGAGTCTTTAGGCTTGCTTTTGCAGCACTTTGGTTAATAAGAACCCCACGTTGGGAATTCGACGTTCTCTCCCCGCTTGTTAAGAGCAACCCTTAGCTGGGTATTCCACACACTTCACGGCGCCCTTTAGCCGGCTCCTTGATAAAACACCGTTGCTACTTTGGCCGTGCCATGAGTATATCTGAAAGTCTTTTCTCTTCTTTACTCAGTCGAATGCAGGGGCAAGAGGTTGACGGATGAGATGACCAACCTAGGTAATCCCCAATACGAGAGAAGTCTTAAATAGGGGCAGTCTTGACCCAAACTAAAATCAAATTTCATGATACATCTAGCCAGAAAGGGCTATTATGAAAATCAAGTCAAGATTTCGATAAATGTAAAATTATGAATTATGGCATGTCAAGAGAGGTAAAGTCCCCGCAGGGAAAACCCTGGTCGTATGCATGTCAAGGGTCTAAAAATCAAAGGCACAAAGCCCCGGCGCAACAGACTACCTCTTTGAGGGGTAATACCCCGGAAGGAATTTAAGTCTCGATATCTCCCATCCTGCATAAAGCTTATCTCCAATTGTTCTTCTCTTCTCCCTCTAAGACCGAATGTTTCTCAGGTATGGCCTTGGTAGGGGCACCGTTAACCCTGGACAGTAGGCTGTAGGGCGCCACCTTTAAATGCACGCCCGGCTTTGGTTTTTTTTTTTTTAGCGAAAGGGGAAGGAACGAGGACCCTTAGCCAGTGGTTCAAAAACACCCTTTGATGCTGCATTAACAAAGTCTAAATCAAAATCTAAATTTTTTTTTGAATATTTCCTGATCAAAATCCGAAAAAAATTGAATATTTCCTAATCAAAATCCAAATTTTTTTTTTATATTTCCTGATCAAAATCCAAAAAAAACGAATGTTTTTAAAAATTCGCAAAAAAAAATTCAAATATTTTCTAAAAATCCACATAAAAATTTGAAATATCTTTTTAAACCCATAAAAATTTGCATATTCCAAAATCTAAAAATTTGCATTGTATTTTTCTGATGGTGTTTTGCAGGAACAACAATTTTTGTAAGGATCAAGAGCACGAGATGAGTCCTCTCCCTTCACCGCTATCAATCTTTAGATTCTTCCCGATATCACCATGATTCGTCACTATGAACACTCCTAATTATCATCTCTCTATACTGGGCATTAATTGATCGTTCATCTCTAAAATCTTTTTGATCAACTCCTGCTGATTTCACTTGATCACTCTACCGCTGGGCATTACTTGATTCTAATCATCCAATCTCAATCTCACATGCCAAGATTGTCATCCTCATGACAAAATAACAAACAATGATGCTTTACAATGCTATGATTTAACTCATGCTATTCATGCTAAACATGCTTCGCCTTGCTAATACATGCTTGAATGCTATCCACACCAAGATTTGGTTGCTTTGATGACTATGTTGTGATTGCTATTAATGCTATGTTTCATGCTATGCTTGCTATGCTTAAATGCCATATTCATTGCTTGTTGAAATTTTGAGCGCAGGAAAGAAGCTCTTGGTCCCACCGACTGGGCATCCTCATCCAAGTCCCACGGTGTTTGCATCTCATCTCCCAGTTCCCTCATGCTCATTGCTATCACCATCTTCCTGTATGCATTCTTACTATATGTTACATACACTATTAGATTATATCAAGGACCTTGTGACTTTGGTAAATCTGGAATTTGAGTTCCCCTCCATCAAAAATAATGATGATTCCAGAGGAGTCTTAGTCATACGGATAGGCCGTTGAGCCGTCCGAGACTGGGGACGATGGTTCCCTTTTACGAGTTGGTGCGTGGATAAACGGACTTCGGCTTAGTATCAGCTCATGAAATCGGTTTCTTGACCCAGTCTGGGCAGCTTAACAATATTATCCTTGATTATCTTATATTTTCATTTGTTTTACTTTTTCCTTTAAACCCAGCATGCATTCATATAGGACTTTGAATCAACATTGGAAAATCATTCTGACAAGCTGATTGGAGAGTCAAATTGATCTTAATCTTTCCAGATATGAGATATTCATTGCTGAATGGAATCCTCAGTTCGCCTTACTGCTGTTTTGGGTCATTTTCTCGAAAGCTCCTTGTTTGGATTTCTATCCTCTTATTTCAATCTTTCCCCTTGATCCACCTTGGCTGCAGCACATCCACATTGGCTGGTAACCGCTCCCCAATGGTGAAACCTACAGGTTTGTGACCTGGGGTACTTCCACCGTGCTGGAAGTTGATCATCTTCTTTTATCTCATTTGTGCCCGCGTGCACACTCCCTCTTTTATCCAAACATCGTTGATTTCATTGAATTTCCCGAGATTACTTCATCTCGAGCTTTTGATTTAATTCTCATCAAGTGATGTTGATTGCGTGTCTCATCACACCTTGGCTTCTACTTTTCAGTTTGCTCTGCTCCCTTGCAAAGTAGACGCCAAGGCGGGACAGCTGTAGACACGCCAAAATCGACGTTACTGTGGGTATATCTCGTATCGCCTTGTAATGCCCCAATTTGACCCTCAAATTAACTTTGTTTGAGTGGTTTTTCTCACTTTTCTTGGATTTCTCCCATTTTCCTCTATTTTCCTAGTTTTCCCTATTTTTTTCGGATTTCTTGGGCATTTTTCTCTATTTTTAAAAATTAACGGCGTGAGAGGGGGCGTCATTTTAATTAACGGCTTGGCCAAGGGCGTTTCTTTTAAAATAGACGACTACCAATAGGGGCGCTAATTAAACAAATAACGACTTAAGGGTGGGCGTCAATTCTATTCTGAAGTCTATACACCACCTGTTCATTCGTCTCCATTTTCACAAAGTCTACACGTCCTTTCCATTTCCACTAAGTCTATACATTGCGTCCCTTTTCCCCTTCCTTCACACCCTAAGTCTATACATTCCCTTTCCCCTTCCTTCACAACCTAAGTCTATACATCCACTTCCACTAAGTCTATACGTTCCCCTTCCTTCTAGCCAAAGTCTATACACCCATTCTTCCCACAAAGTCTGTACACCCGTTTCCATTCTTCCCAAAGTCTATACACCCATTCTTCCTTCACAAAGTCTATACACCCATTATTCCTTCACAAACCAAGTCTGTACATTCCCTTTCCCCTTCCTTCACAAGCCAAAGTCTATACATTCCCTTTCCCCTTCCTCCACAAGCCAAAGTCTATACATTCTCCACCTTCTCACAAGCCAAAGTCTGTACACTCCTCTCCTTCTCACACGCCCAAGTCTATACATCCTGTCTCTCTATTTTCCACCGTCCACCCACAAAAAAACATAAATAACGCCCCTATGAAAGTCGTCCTTTTTTTTAATTCACGCCTTGAGCAAGGGCGTCTTTAAGAATTAACGGCTTGCTCAAGGACGCCCCTTTTGCAATGGACGCCCATCAGTGGAGGCATCATTTTCTGGAATTTTATCTAAAGGACGTTGATATTTAACGCCGTTGGAGCAGGCGTCTCCTCGTCATTTTTCAAATAAGGAAGGTTTTATTGCTAAAATTAATGCCTTTGTCCCAGTCGTGATTTCAATTAACACCTCAAGACAGGTCGTCAATTTCAATTAACGCCCGTCTGAGAGTCGTCTTTTACCTTTCCGTGTCCTGTTCGAAAGAACCTTTCCAGAAGAGTTCCCTGTCTGTTTTGGTCACCGTGCTCGATTGGGGAAGTAGAGTCCTTGCCGTAGTTGATTATTGCCCATTCTAATCCCACCGGATTTGTGGTTTGTGCCCTATAAATTGAGCCCTGCGGCTCTCGTTCGAGGTTGTTGTTTTGATTTTTTGTACAAGGAGATGCTGCTACTGCTTGGCACAGGAGGGAGCTCCCCACGTCCAAAAGTTTCAGCTCTTGAAAGCTTCCTCCCGATTGCATATCAAAGCCAATGCACAGACAGGCTTCTCCATCTTATTGCCTCTTTGCCCCACTGATTGTTTTTGTCTTGCTTTATTCTTTTGTGTTAATAGCATGCATTCATCTTAGTCATTGTTATGCTGTCAAACTCCCTTCTCAACCACGTTGAGACTCCCACAGTGCAACTCTTGCACACCTCTGTATTTGCATATCATTCATCATATGTTTTTATCCCACCCTTTGCATAGGGGTTTTAAAGGGCAACACCCAACAAGGTGTGTTCTTATACATGATTTTCATGCTCATCTTTATTATGAATTTGATGCTACACTCACCTTGGTTCTAATCCATATTCTTTATTGGTGTTTGTTAATTTTACAAGGGTAATCAATCAAGGAAAACTCTCTTCATCGGCCGGCCGATCGGAAGAGAAAGGTGCACTCACAATCTCCCCGCATTTGAGGTATTTATATTCGCGATCCCTCCCTTTTATTATTGTTCATATCCTTTGAGGCCCTCGCGTCTTTGGCGATCACTCTCCAATAGCAATCTCTTGCTCCCCTTTATTCCCTTTATTTCACTATTTATCTTCCTCTTATTTATTTTTGATGTGAAAAACACGATTCACAAAAGTGATCGACTGTAGAGTGCGATTCTCCGACCAGTACGCAGACTGGCAGCGCGGCGGGACCCGGGTCACTTCACAGGCGACCGACAGCTCCGAGTACCTCCGACGCTACTGGGAGGTCTATGCCGGCCGACCCCAGATAAGGGTCTTAGGGGTATGTATGAATGCACTTATTTCTAAATTAAATGCAAATGCTTTGTATATCTATCCTGCGACTAATACATGATGACTGCAGGATGCTCGGGACATAGTGGCGATGGATGCACAGGCCCACCTACACAGCCTAGAGGCACAGCTAGCCACCACACGGGCAGACCTCGAGACCTTGGTGAGTGTTTAATTTATTCCTATATGCATATGAATTTTTTTTATTGATGATTAGCTACTGACAATCTCAATAAATGCAGCGTGCCCAGCAGGGAGCAGTAGGGAGAGAGACGGGAGAGGCCTCCAGCTCGAGAGGGCCTAGTGTAGAGGCGACTGCACTAGCAGAACAGCTAGCAGGGGCAGTGGCATGGGCCAAGGCGGCAGAGCGCGACCTTGCCTCACGGGTATGCCTTACATCTTAAACTCAAAATTATTCATTTGTTTATATAATATATTCATGAAGATTGTTTTCTTTACAGACCGAGGAACTTCGGGTCGCTCTTACTTGCATCGAGGAGGGACTGCGGGCGATGGCCACACAGGTGAGTTATTTATTTTCAATTGTATGTTGCTTATTCCATGAATTATTGAATTATTGCATTAAACGTGGAATTGATGATTTGTTTAAATGTTTGCAGTCTTCACAGTTATAGGCGGCACATACCCGGGCTGCCCTGGCCGGGACAGAGTTGGCGATCTGTGAGCAACGAGTCGTGGAGTTGGAGCGGGCCTTGAGGCGGCGAGAGGAGTTGCCTCAGGACGTGGCGAAGCTGCGAGTCGCCCTCGAGATTGAGCGGAGGGAGCGTGCTCGGGAGCGCGAGGAGCACCAGGCGGAGCGTGTCCGAGACCGTGAGCAGTATGAGGCGGAGCGTGCTCGGGATCGTGAGCAGCACCAGGCGGAGCGTGCCCGTGAGGAGCGGTCAGCTTGCGATCGGGATCTTATAGCCTTGAGGGCCCAGCTAGCCGTTGCACAGGAGCGGCTACGAGCGACCGAGGAGCGGCTTCAGCGAGATCGGGAGCGGGCGCGAGCTGCAGGGTACAGCTTCACCAGCTCTACTTTTGTGGCAGGTTCCTCTCTCTGACAGAGGAGCGAGGCAGAGGAGCCGGCTCGAGCTCCAGCTACTTCCTGGGGGCCCATGCCCCCTCCACCAGCGCCTCGTCGGGAGGACGAGAGTGAGGCAGAGAGTAGGAGAGAGGAGGGTGGAGGCGAGAGCTGAGAGACTTACTTGTACTCCTCCACCCTCACACCTGTACTCAGACATTTATGATGTATATATATATGAAATTGAGATTTTGTTACCTGAGCACTTGTGTAGTTGTGTACTTGTACCTTCTTTTCTTTCTCATCTTTTACTTTTGCCCTGTACTTTCACACTTGAATAAACAGGTTAATTCATCTGTTCGACTTGGCCCCTTGCTCAATAAGCAAGGGATGTCTTCACTTTGACCTTGATAATGGGTCAAGGGGCCAAGCCTTTAATCAATGAAGGCAAAGAGTAGATATAAAATGCGTCATGCAAGCAAGCAAATGCAAACTAAAAATAAAAGATGCCCATACAAGAATGCAATCAAGCATATGAGAAACAAAGGGCTTGAAATTCCACAGTCATTATTTTTTTTGTTATTATTGGTATATATGCTTTTTTTGTTGAATTTTTGTTTTGAAAGTGACACTTAATTTTGAAAAGGACGCCTATTTGAAAATTTTTGTTTTGGAGGCGAGTATGGTATAGAGCTTTGAAGCCTTAATCATCATAATCTAAAATTCATTAGATTTTCTCAAGAGACTTAACAAAAGAGTCAACGTGACTTATACTTAGGCTTTTACTCATATTCTCTCGCAGCCCATCCTTCTTAGTTGGTCTTTGCCATTCTTCGAGTTCACAACCCACCATGGAGGGAGGAGAGAAGAATGATTAAGAAAGCTCACGAAAGGTTTTCAAGAATGAGGTACGCTCCTCCCCTGCCCTTATGCCTGTTGGGATTCGGTCTTTGGCTTAGGAAAATTTTGTTGCTCTTTTTGCCCTTATTCATGCATGCTTACGATCAAGGTTTTCCTTGCGGAGACTTTGCCCTCTTGACATGCTTTCTTTTATCATAACTTCCTTTTCTTTTCTTCTTTTCTTAAACAGATAAAGACCTAATTGTACTCGGGCTTTAAGCATTTTGTTCCCTTTTGGGCCCTGACTTCCACCTACTAGGGTTGCGGGCAGGCTTGGTTGGTAACCCCTAACTTGTGTTCCCTCTAGTGAGCCGAAAGGAAGAGAATAGGTAAGGCTTTTACACTCTTGATTGGGTCGGACTTTCCTTGAATTCCGGGCTGCTCGAGTTTAAGAATAAAGCGTGTAGTGTGTGCGTGAATTGACCCAAGAGTTAAACCGTCGAGACTGAAGAATGAATTAAAGATTTTGATTTTTTCGGTGTCGTGGCCCATGTACTACACCAGCCTCCAAGATTTTCAATTTTTGTTTTGTTTTGTTTTTGCTCTTTTTGCTCTTTTTTATTTTTCTCTTTTTGTTGTTTTTTTTTTCATTTTTAGGGATAGTATTTCTTTAGATAGAGACCATTCCAAGGATGAGTATATCTTCGCCTTCAGCATTAATCAATTTATAAGCGTTGCCAGGATAAACATCTTTTATAATAAAGGGGCCTTCCCAATTAGGTTAGAGTTTTGAACGTGGCCCACCTGATTTTACAAAGATTCTTTTAATTACCAATTCACCAACTTTGAATTTTCTCTCAATCACTTTCTTTTGATAAAAATGTGAAAGCCTATTTTGATAAATACGCGCGTGCTCGGCGGCGGCTAGACGCTTCTCATCTAGGAGTTCCAACTGGGCAAGGAAGGATTCACGACGCTCATCAATAGAGAATTCCTTGTCCAATTGTACTCGCAAAGAAGGAACAAGAATTTCATAAGGAACTACCGCCTCCATTCCATAAGTTAGGGCGAAAGGGGTTTGCCCAGTAGGAGTACGAATGGAAGTGCGATAGGCCCAAAGAGCTTCAACCAATTTTCTAGCCAATCCGCAAATTTGTTAGCCTCACACGTTTTCTTGACAATCTTAATCAAAGTCTTATTAGTGGCCTCTGCTTGGCCATTGCCCTGCGGATAATAAGGAGATAAATGATGCAATGCAATGTTATACCTGTTGCAGAGGTCCTGAAGTTCCTGAGAGATGAATTGGGGTCCATTGTCGGTGACGATGGTACTTGGGATGCCGAATCTTGCGATGATATTCTTCATTATGAATTTGCATACGGTTGACGCTTTTATCTCCACGTAAGCTTCCGCTTCCGCCCACTTGGTGAAGTATTCCGTCGCCGTCAGTATGAATGACTTTGGTTTTGTGAGGAGGGTCGGATCACCAAGGGGTCCAATGATATCGAAAACCCACATGAAGAAAGGCCATGGGGAAGATACGGGATGAAGTGAAGAAGCAGGAGAATGAATTTTGTTGGCGTGCAATTGGCACTTAACACACCTTTGAACATAGATAGAACAATCCTCTTCTAGAGTGGGCCAATAGAAACCTAGCCTAAGGATCTTCTTAGCAGGCATCTGGCTATTCACATGACCACCACACACTCCCGAATGGGCCTCTTCCACAACTTTTCAAGATTCATCATCATCTAGACATCTTAACAAAACTCCAGTGAGACCTCTTCTATAAAGCACACCTCCAATCAGGGTGTATCGCTGGGCAACCCTTCTAATGGCTTTCTTTTCTTCCGCTGTGGCTTCTTCAGGATATGATTGATCCTGGCAATATTTAGCAATTTCATAATACCACGGCTTTTCTTCATCATCCAATTCTTCTTCCAAGTCCAATAGCATGACCTCCTTATTCTCAATAATTCTGCCTTGCTCAATCTTCCTAAGCACCTCTTCCTTAATCCTAAGAAAAGATGGGTCTTGAATAGCGGGAATGAGCCGCTTACGAACAGTGATGGAGTGGGAGTCCCTTTCGGGAAGGAGAACCAAGGAAGATGCAAGAGAAGCAAGAGCATCAGCTAGAATGTTATGGTCACGAGGGACGTGAACGAAGATTAATTTGGTGAAAAGCTTGGTGTAAGCAGAAGTCAATTCTTGGTAGGGCTTGAGTTCAGGATTGAGCGTGCGGCATTTGAAGAGCACTTGGCTGAGAATGAGCTGACTATCACCTACAATTCGTAATTGGGTAACACCGAGTTGATGAGCGGCCTCCAGTCTGGCCAAAAGAGCCTCGTACTCAGCTATATTATTTGTAACTGGAAATGCAAGCTGAGAGGCGAGCGGAATAGTGATACCCTCCGGTGATAGAAGAACAATGCCGATCCCCTTCCCTTTAGAATTCAAAGCTCCATCAAAATGTAATGTCCACATTGAATCGGATTGATTGACGGACATTAGTTCCTCATCTGGAAACTCTGAGCGAACAGGGTCAAATCTGGGGAGAGGGTGATGAGCAAGATGTTCTGCTATGGCGTAGCCTTTAATCACTTTTTGCTGAATGTAGATGATGTCAAACTGAGAGAGGAAGCTTTGCCATCATGCTAATCGATCAGTGAGAATAGATTTTTCAAGAAGGAACTTGATTGGATTCAGACGAGCAATGAGATGAACCTCGTGAGCTAAGAAATAATGCTTGAGTTTCTGAACTACCCTGACTAAAGCTGCACAAGTCTTCTCTATGGCTGAGTACCTCTGCTCACAGGGGTTAAGAAGTTTTGACAAGTAGTAGGCTGCCCTCTCTTTTCCTTCTTTGTCAACTTGGGCTAGGACAGCGCCTACAGAGTCATCCAGGACAGAAATATAAAGAACAAGCGGTTTGCCCTGAACTGGCGGCCTCAGGACAGGAGGATTTGATAGATAATCCTTCAATCCGTCAAAAGTTGCCTGACACTTATCATCCCAAATAAACTTGACTCTCGGCTTAGTAAGCTCATAGAACGGCCTGCATCTTTGTGAATGCTGAGAGACAAATCGACGAATAAATTGCAACCTCCCGATCAATCCTCGAACTTCTTTCAAATTCCTGGGAGGAGGCATTTCTCTTATGGCCTTCGCCTTATTGGGATCAATCTCAATACCTCTCTTACTAACATTTAATCCAAGCAACTTCCCTGATGAAACACCAAACACGCACTTCTTGGGATTCATTTTCAAATGGTACTCTCGTGCTCTTTGCAAGACTTTAGCTAGAACCCCGGGATGCTCAATCCTTGTTCTTGATTTTACTACCAGGTCATCTATATACACCTCTATATAAATGTGGATCATATCATGAAAATTACCATCATAGCCCTTTGATAGGTAGCTCCAGCGTTCTTAAGTCCAAAAGGCATGACCACATAGAAATATGTTCCCCACGGTGTAGTGAACGATGTTTTCTCTTGATCTTCCTCAGCCAAGCGAATCTGATTATAACATGAAAAGCCATCCATAAAGGAGAGAGTCTCAAATCCTGCCGTGTTGTCAATCAAAACATCAATATGAGGGAGGGGGAAGTCGTCTTTAGGACACGCACGGTTGAGGTCCCAGAAGTCTATACAAATCCGAACCTTCCCGTCTTTCTTCATAACTGGGACAATGTTAGCCACCCAATTAGGATAGAGGACAACTCTAACAAATCTAGCCTTGTGAAGCTTGTCGACCTCTTCTTTCATTTTTAAAGCCATATTAGGGTGGAAACGTCTCAACCGCTGTTTGACCGGGACAGACCCTGGCTTAAGTGTAAGCCGATGTTCAATGAGCGCAGGATCTAGTTCGGGCATATCTTCGTAACTCCATGCAAATGTGTCCTTGTATTCTTGAAGAACCAAAATGAGCGCCTCCTCTTCGGATGGCGGCAAGTTCTTTGAAATGAGGACGATCCTAGGGTCTTCTTCCATACCCAGATTTATTTCTTTGGTAGGTTCTTCTATTGAGGCTGATGGTTCATCAAATCTTCTCATGCCACTAGTAAAAGCATCAGCCTCGTCCTCATATTCTTCGTAACTTTCATCCCCCTCTTTAATAGGGTCTTCATCATTCATAATCTCATAGACACCAAAACCCTCATTAGAAGCATAAATATCCTCATATTCTATCTCTGGCAGGATGATCGGATTCTCCACAAATTCGGGGACGGCTAAGCAAGCTCGACATCTTCTAGCTAACTCCAACAAGAATCTATGGGGAATCTGCTTACCCTTGGACTTCTTATGTGAAGCTCCCCCATGAGTTTGAAAATTAGAGGAAAAAGAACAACTAACTTGATCACTAGAATTCAATAAAGGTGAAGGTGAAGGAGAAAAAGCGGGTACAGAAGGGGATACAGACGAAGTCCCCTCACCGGAGGGGTAGGGGAGATCACTTAATGAATCTGGGAATAGCGGCCCTGGGATCGGGACACACTCGGGAAGAAGATAGGAGGTCTTCTCAACGGAGATGGATTGAGAAGTTTGAATTTTGGCATTTTTTTTTTATTTTCAAGGAGAAAGTAATGGGGCTGGAAACAGGGGAGAGTGTTGAAATTGAAAGTTTGGTGAAGGATTGAATCAATGATGACCCACGCGGGGGCGTAATGGAGAGTTTGTAAAATCGCTCGAGGAGCAAGGGAGGAATTGGAAGAGAAACTTGTAGTGAATTTGGAGAGAAGTTTATTAAGACCGCAGGCGACCTAGGGATATCTGAAAAGAACACCTGATCAATCAAACGGACAACAGCCGTCGGGTGAATGGATTTGGTAAAGAAAAGGCCGTCCCACAGCCTATTTGTATTGAAACCCTCTTCAAACGGCACATCGGGTTCTCCAGTATCTGAATAGTCACTCAGAAGCTGCCTCTTATCTGTAATTACTGCTGGCTTTTCAATCAACTCATGAATCAACGACGGCCATTCTGGATCAGTCGGCATGAACAAGCGGCTCAGAGCAATAGAGATATCATTCATGTCAAACCACCTATACCAGTCACATTCAGGATCATCCATTTTCCTTCGCTTATCTGGCCTTAATGACTCCAAAGCTTTATATGTGGCTAGTGGCGCTATATGGCGAGCAAACTGCCGTGCATGCACATCCTGACAATCCAGCATAGAAGTGATTACTGTAGTATACTCATCATCATTCTGAATACCTCCTGTTACAAAATGTGTTTGAAGGATCCATGTAAGAGGTTTCCAATCAGTCTTGAGAGTGGAAGTCATAACGGCCCACGGTTCTTTTTCATCTTTGCTTGGTGCTTTATATCCGAGGCCACCTCGGAGAATCATCTTTTGAGGCTTGACAGGCTTAACTCTCCCTTGGAGATTGGCACCCAAGCCTTTACCAGTTCGATACCCCATCTTCATTAAAATGTTCCATCCGGGCGTATTCATCAAACCTTTCTTTTTCTTGCCCTTGGATAGCTGTGTGGTGGAAGGGGTTGAAGGAGATGATGACCTCATCGGGTCTTGCCACAGATCGGCAACATTCAACACTGAGAGCAAAGGCATATTGGAAGGCCACATGGAAGGCACTGATGTTGCAGAATGTATGTCTTCGGTCGGCAAAATGGACATACTGGTCACTTTAATGATACGTCCTTTGTGTGGAAATTTGATGCATTGATGATTCATGGAAGGCACGGCATCCAGTTCTTGAATGTAAGGGCGACCCAAAATGTCATTAAATGTCGGGTCCATATCCAAAATATGGAAATCTACCGTGACTGAGACTGGCCCCAAGCCAACTTTTAGAGTAATCATTCCTAATGGAGGCTTTCTTGTGTTATCATAAGCTGTGACTGTTATAGTGGACGGCCGAATCTGACTCTCTGGAATGCCGCACATATTTAAAGTGCTTGGTGGCAAAACATTAATGGATGCCCCAGTATCAACCAAACATTGCTTTACGGCCATTTTGTTGATATCAATGGTGATGCACAGTGCATATTTCCTAGCCGGCTGCGGAGCCAACTCATGTTCATAAAAAGTAATAGCCGGCTGATTGCTAACTGGGTTTAAGACAGTAGTAACCTGTTCGGCCGGGATATCTTCATTCACCATTACTTTTTGCAGGTATTGTTTCAAAGCCTGCTGATGTGTGGCAGATCTTTTAATCAGTTCCAGAATAGAAATACGGGCCGGTGTTCTGTCCAGATGCTTCAATAAATCATACTCCGTGCCCTATGTAGATTCTTGTTCTTGCTCTCCTTGTTCCTGTGGTGGCTCCTGCTCCCGCTGGGGAAACACTCGTTGAAACATCCGTCTGCTACGGAGCACCATTGTTCTTTGCGCCTCTGTCGGGATTGGTGTGGGTAAAGGGGTGGAGGAAGTAGAGGGAGTGGTGTTGGGTGTAGGCGCAGGGTTGGTGGGAAGAAGGGTTCTTATAAGAGGCCTCGCCGGCCGTGGATTATTGGAATGAGGTGATGGTGATTGTGTAACAAGAAGGGGCCTTGGAATCATGGTGGCGGTAGATGGAGGTGGAACGTGAGGGGCGACGGCAGCTGGCGAGGTACGAATAAGAGGAGGTCTGTTTGGTGGAGGGTTTTGGGGTGATGGAGAATTTGTGGGTTGGCGCAAAAGAAGGGGACGTGAAGGGATGATATTGGCATTAGACGGCCCTGAAGGACGTATGAGAGGACGTTGTGGTTGGAGAGGAGGGATGGGCTGATGCCTTTTTAACAATGACGGTGGTGGATTGGAATTTTGGTTAATAGCACCGACAGAGGTATTGTCATTATGCCAAATTTGCCCTCTCCCCACTTCATGGATCGAGGTGACAACGTTCACTTGTTGATTTGGAGTCGGGTGCTCCGATAGCGGATTATTAACTATCCCCATATTGGGTTGGTGTGCAGGAGCCTGTTGTTGTTGAGGGGCTTGTGGTTGTCCTTGTTGCTGATGCTGTTGAGCTGCTGGTTGCAGAGGAGGCCTTCGGACTTTTAAAGAAGCAATGACTTTCCTCATCTCGTCCCAATCAATATCACCTTGATCATTCATGTCATGTATATAATCTTTGAAGTGAAAGCAATGATCGATATTGTGCCCCGGTTGTCGGTGAAAGATGCAATACTGGGATGTATCCACATGTTGGGGCCATATTGCTCTTTCCTTTGGCAATGTGAGCAGGTTAGCGGCCATGAGGGCATTAAAGATATCCAATAAGCTTTCGGGAAGAGGGGAGTACTGTGCCCTTCGGGGACCCAAAGGCCTTCTTTGTTAAAATTGTTGTGGTGCATAATTGGTTGGTGGGGGTACTTGGTGATATTGTGGGGTTTGATTTGGTGGAGCAATGTGGGGTTGTTGTTGAGGAGGTGGAGGAGGCCGTAAGGTCTGAGGAGGGTTGTTATTTGGCTGGTGGACTTGATTATGGAAGGCGGGCTGTTGTGGTGACGGCCCTTGGTTTGGAGGGTGGCAGAAGGGTGTGGAATTGCCAAACGCGCTCACCTGCTCGTTGGTAACAGTACCTTCGGTGGTCGCACCAGTATTGCCAATATTAACATTCCTCTTTATCACCTTTGGCCTAGGCTCAAACATGCCCATGATTGGCGAATCCTTCATTTGCGTCTGAATATATCGATCTCTTTCATAGAGCTCTTCCATAGTGCTTAGTTTATTCATGGCCAGGATATGACGGAATTGTGGAGTAGAATTTGAAATAATCATTTTGACTTGCTCCGTCTCTGACAATGTGTCTTTCAATTTCTCGGCCATAGCCCTCCACCTATCAGCAAATAAAACAAAGTCCTCCTCGGGCTTCATCTTTTCAGCAACCAGGTCTATAACGGACAAGGAGGGACCCACACGGTCCGTGTACTTCTGTCTGAATTTTCGTTGAACTATATCAAAATCACCGGCATCGGCCGGCTCCAGGGAATAAAACCATTCAAGTGCGGGGCCATCCAAAGACCGCCTGAAGAGATAAGCCAATGAATTTTTATTATCTTGCCAAAATGACGCTTCATACATAAAATCCTTCAGGTGGATGTTCGGGTTGCCCGTGCCATTATATCGCCGAAAATTTGGCATTTCTGATGGTGGTAGATAGAAAACCGGCATAGGGGGAAGCACGATCTCAGGAGCAACCTTGGGTGTAGTGACCCTTTTAAGTTGTTCCTCCATTTTGGCCATCCTTTGGAATAACAGAGCATGGTTATCAGACTCGACTGGGGCCTGATGAAAGGAATGTTGGTTTGTTATAGGCCTTCTTAGAATTTGGGAACCAAGGGGCTGCTGAGGCCTAACAATGGAGTGACTTGCCGGTTGGTCCGGCATAGTCACAACAGGAGTTCATGGGCGCGAGGGTACCCTAGGGACGACCGATGGGTCATTAGGAGAATTAGCGGAGTGGCCACCCATGGCCTGTGAACGCGGGATTTTTTTTTCCTTTCCCTTTTATCTTATTTAATTTTATTTGGCTTTATTTATTGATTTATTGGCGTGCCAGTCACCATGGTGACAATTTTTATTATGCGCTCGATCTAACTTGGTCAGTCGATTGTGAAGTCCGAGTCGGGACCAAAAGTCCGTCATACCATAAAGGCTATGACGTTAATTACGCCCTTCCTAAGAAGGACAACCCTTGATTAAACGCCAAAATAGGAGGCCGCTCGGGGCGGTAAAAAGAAAAATAACAGTGCGTGATATTGAAGATATTGTTATTCTGGGCAGACAATTTAGTGCACAGTAGATTACTACACCGACATGACCATCTCTTATGTGGGTCGTGCCGGGTAGGAATAGGACACCGTTCACGCAATGGCGGGACGGAATCCGGACCATCATCGGGGAGATGTCCCCTTTCATATTTCTCATCTAGCCAAGGGCCTCGCAGCATACATATTCCCCGGAAGATTGAGCCGGACGAGGGGCGTGTGACGTGCACCTCCCGGGACTTATCGGGGTTAAAATATCTATCGACATTTCGACAGCATCTCCCCACAATCTGGATTATGCCCAGGGGAGAATAGGCTATCACCCACGGAATGCCGGGATGAAAGCCGCAAAAAAGGAGGGAGCGAACCTCCCACATTGTACATGTATGCCCTGGGGCAATGTTCGATTCTTCCCTTATAGGAGCCGGTGACACTCGTGTAGTGGCAGAGCTCACCTTAGCTAAAGGGGTTGCTCATAAACCCGATACGGATCAGTGGAAAGTAAGGGAGTCTGACTCCCTTTGATTTTATCCTCGGGACAGTTCTGGTGACTCATGAACATCCCTAGGTGAGTTTGATAGAAGTGTTGGAGGCTCATTGGGTGGCAGGACAGCCTCTCGGCACGGATTTGACTGGATATATGGGTTCTCGGCATGAAGACCACTGCACCGAGAAGGGTTCTTTGCAAGGCACCATTTGGGGCGCCGGGAAGCTGGCGTTAGTGGAGTTCTTGGCGCAGGCAAGCAGGGAAGCCAAGGGGGTCTCACGGCGCCAAGGCAGAAGGGTGAAGGTGTTAGGCTCCCGGCGCAAGCAAGGAGGCCAAGTAATTAGGGCTCTCGGCGTCAGAAGGATGCCAGAGGTGAGTGTTCTCGACGGGTTCAACATGAAGAGCTCCCGACGCGACGGGGAAGAGGCCAGGATGTAAGCTCTCGGCGCAAGGGCCAAATGGCCAGAGGAGGTTGTCGACGCGAAGGGCAATTGTTAAAAGGGGGGGGTTCCCGGCGCGCAAGGGAGAAAGCCATTGGATGGCTTCCCGGTGCGATGCAAAACATCCAAGGGAGCTTCCCGGCACGGCCAAGGTGCAAGGCTCCCGACGCGAAGGGCAATTGTTAAAGGGGGGTCTCCCGGCGCGGAGGCCAGAAGGCCAAGATGGTTCTCGGCGCCTGAAGGATAGCGTCGAGAGCTGTTCATCCAGTTTACTGTATGCGGGGCCGAGAGGTGTGAGGGCGCTGGGTAAGAACATAGGTTTACGGTACTCTGTTCTTGAATCTGTTGAGGATCCAGGGGTTTTCCTGGTGATTCAGGCCAAGATAGACGGGCCTTAGGAAATCAAAGGGCTCAATTCATCAGACTACAATTGGCTTTGGCTTGGATTTCAAAGGGAAGGCCGGAGGCGGAGAGCTATTTGGGGGAAACGCGGTTTAGGGTATCTCTGTCACCAGCGTTCCTCATGATCCGTGAGGATGATTTCAGTATACTCACCATCATCTGGGGGCCAAGAGATGACTGTGTCTGGCCCCGGGGATGACTTCGGCAAAGCCAATGAGCATGAATGCAACACCTACGACCGAGAGGCGATTGCTATGTATCCATGCTTTGCTTCAGAGGCCAAGGGATAGTCTGTCCCTGGCTCGGAAGCAAGCATGAGGAGCACTCAGGAAACGGGCGAAAAAACAGGCGATCGATCGACCTGGGGAGGGGGATAGCATGCTATTGAGTCTTAAGAAGAGACAGACAACACGGGGGATGTGCATAGAACTTCAGAGAAACCAAAGCAGGGATGGACTGCAGCCCACCATATTTATCCATTCGATAACATTCATTGGGTAAGATACATAATGAGGAAGCAGGGGGAATACATCACTGCATCGGTGTGAAACCGGCTACGGCATTGCTGGCTACATCAGAAGAGGAAAGAAGAGAGACCATCGAAATAAAAAAGAGACGAACTATAGAAATGGGGGGGGGGGGGAGGGCGGAGCATTGACTCCTCTCCCTCCCCGTTGCCCACCTTCACTCAGCTTTTGGGAGATCTCTCTCTCTCTTCCCTCTTTTCTTCTTCAGCTCTCTTTCTCTTCTTGTGGACGAGGTTGCAGGTTTCTTCGGTGTGTCTCCCCCGATCACCTTGTGTGCTGTGTCTTGTCTGCGTTCTCTTCGTATGAGGGGGTTTTATATCCTTCGTTGGTGTCCTCTCGGCAGGCTCGTCCCGGCGCGCCTCAATTGTAGGCGGAGCTCCCGACGCGCGGGGCTCAAGCTTCTCGGCGCGGCCTGTTGGCCTTGACAAGGGGATCCCGGTGCCACTTTTATAGGCCCAGTTAGGTCTTTCAGACTAGGCCTCTTATTGGTCCTTCAAGTACATCAGCACCCGAAAGGGGCCTCCATTGGTGACATAGTTTCTATTGAGATCATTCATAGGTTTTCATCAGTCGGTAGACTGGGGTTTCATCGGCATTGCCATCTGAATGACGACAAAGTCGGACATCAGCTTTAGCCTGGAAAGACTTCAGCCAGGTGACTGCTATTTCATCAGTGCCGTCGTCTGACTGACAATGGCATCGGACATCAGCTTGGCCGGGAAAAGGCTTCAGCCGGGTAGATGGTTGATGAACTTCGTCATTGATCTTTCACTATTGGTCTGATCTTCCTTTCAATTCTGTCTCTGCCCTTGCTCATTTTCAAGGTGTCAACAAATGCCTCCCACCTGCGGGCGGCGTAAGCGCAGAATAAGCGGCACGGGGTCTGCAGGTGCCTTTCATCATTCGAGGGTATCTTCCTCCATTTCTCTTTGACATTGTTCTTCGACTTAATCATTTTGCTGCAGCAATATTATGCACATGTATTTTTCAGTTTCATATTTTTCATTTCCATATTTTCTGATTTTATTGTCAGCACTTTGGAGCCTTCTTGGCCTTGCCTTGGGCTTCTCGACGCGAGGTAGGACTCTTCTCGGCGCGGGTGCTTCTCGGCGCGACTTGTTGTCAGTGCGGGCTTCTCGGCGCGGCCTTCTCGGCGCGGGCCATCTCGGCGGGGTTCTCGGCGCGGAGGTCTTCGGCAGACTTCTCGGCGCGGGCGTCTCAGCGCGCCCCCTTTTCTTCCGGCCGACGGGGGGCTCTCGGCGCGCTTTTCTTCGCGTCGAGAAGTCCCTCTTTTCTTCTTCTTTTTAACCCCCCCGAGAGGGCTTTTTACTTCATTTCTTACCTCTACCTTCTCTCTCTTCATCTCGGCAGCGGTGGTGAGCTCCCCCGAGAGCCTTACTTCATTCTCCCCCCCTTTTTGACCCGTTCATTCTCGGGTAAGTTCATTATGTGGGATTGAGTCCCATTTTATGCTCGGGATCACTCCCTCTTGGTGGGTGACTCCCTATTTTTCTTGGGCAGACCCCGGACAAGAGGAGATGCTGCCAAAATTTAATTGGAACTATTTATTTAATCATGACATGCTCCTTCATCTTTCCGATGCTTATTTTCATCTTTTCTTGATTGCAGTCACTGACATGGCTTCCGACTCTTCTGCTGCGGCTTCCATGACTGTGGGAGCGAGTTCATCGGCTCAGCCGGACATATCTCGGGCTTCAGTCAACTGGCTGAATGTGAATAGTCTGAGCTTCGGCTATAACCAGATCGCCACTGTTGACGAGTCCTCTGATTCCGAGACTGACACAGTGTCATCTTCCGGAGTCTATTCTTCCACAGAAGGGATTGATTTCAGAAGGGCGGCCGACTACCGTCCGGACCTGCCGAAGGATCGTCATCTGCTGCCATTTATCCGGATCTTCACCATAGGCGGAATGAGGGATTTCCTGCTTGCTCGGTCTGTGGAAGCGGCAATACTTGCTGACAGAGACAACATGAAGGGTTCTGTCTATCGCGCTCGAGCTATATATCTCCCGGTTGAGCAGAGGGACTGGAATGCCGTGCTGGGCATTTCTGAATTAGAGTCAGAGAAGAAGATGCTGACTCGGGCTCCAGAGTTTACGCCGGCAAGGTGGGACCATGCAGCCGGTTGCGTCCATCGGGAGAAGCCCAACTTTGGACTTTTTCTAGCTCCTGTGAAGTGGGGTTACAGGGACGAGCCATTCATTCTGAACTGTCTGGCCGTTCAATTTAAATATCAGCTAGCTGCCGGCTGGTTTTGAGATGCTAAAGTGACAGACGCCCATCTCTTCAGGGTAGGAGCCATGGAGTTTACAAAATTTGTCTTGAAGGAATACGCCCCTTTACTGATTAGAGCTGGGGTATATCATAGTGTATTTACCTCCAAGTTCCGCTATCCCATCTCTCAGGGATTATGTTCCGGCATGCTTGAAGTGTTCTGCCCACAGTTTAATACGTTCTATACGGCAGAAGGCGAGACTTCTCTCGATCTTTGGAGTCTTGCGCAGCTTTCAGGCCTGCCTATAGATGGGGAGCCATATGAGGAGGTCTGTCTAGACAACTCTGTAAAGGACGCCTCTGATGGAGAGGGCAGATATTCTTTTGGCTACGCATACCGGTACTTGATGAAGGCTTATCGGACCATTTGTCTGGCCTATAGCAGGGGATCTTCCAAAGGATATCAACCCCGGGAAAAGAGCAGCAGGTTGAGAGTCCGTGTAGGACAATGGATACAGTACTTCTTCGGGGGTCCCTTGAAGTATACAGACTTTCCTTCCGTGGGACCGACTCCTGGTAAGCAGATCAGAGCCCCTCGTTACAAATCGGCATTGCCGGCTTCACTGCGCCGAGCCGGTGTAGACGGCCCGAACCCAGCAGGGCTTGACCCCATTACTCATTGTGCAGCTTATCTGACCTTCTAGCTGTGCACTTTCGCTCTCCCCCAAGGGGACGAGACGACTATCAGACCGGAGGCTATATATCCGGCCTGTCAGATGGCCTGGGGGATGAGACTGTCTCTGTGCCCGACGGCTTTGTGTTTAGTTTACAAATCGCTGGGAGATTTGCATAGACATCGGGTTCCCCGTTCCTTACGGACTGTAGGTCCATTTCATTTCTTCAATGCTTGGGTTTGCAGCATTTTCCCCGAGCTGGCCCCGAGAACTTTATAGTCAGACACATTGCTCCCTCGGATGATTGAGTCTGCTAGCGCCGAACCCGGTCTTTTCTCAGAGCAGCTGTTTAAGATAAGGGGCAGGTTGACAAAGGTGCCTGTAGATGCTCCTGGCAGCATTCACTTTTAGAGCTTGGCAGCAGGTTCGGCTCCTTTAGTAGATCCTCAGAGGGAATGCAGAATGGAGGAGGTAGAAGTTTACGTCCATCCTGTTTCGGGGGCCAATGCCACCCGGCCCATATTAGAACCAGAACTGGTAAGGTGGGCTATGGCTATCCGACCCAGTGTATTGGTCTTCATGAAGGGAGGCTTGCTCATTTTGGAGCCCTATTACCCATTCCGTTTTAGCAGAAACTTTTGCTACGATCAGCATATTCCTTCATCAGCTGCTCAGTTTCCTTTGGACAGCCGTGCCAAGCATGGGTCCTCCATTGCCAGTGACGGTCGGATATGGTGGGATTTCTTTCATCGCCGAGAGGGCGTAACTTTCAGGGTCCCGACCGTTTCTAATCGTATTCCCCGTGTCACATCAGAATACATCAAGTGGTGGAATACCCGCACCAATTTTTGTAAGGATGGCAGAGGCACCTTCTGGGATGTGGCCGAGCGCTCTTTCTTAAAGCGGCAATCAGGGCCTGTGTTTGAAATTGATGAGGTTCATCTGAAAAGGCTCTATTCACAGCATCCTAAGGAGGCGAACGCATATATTGCCAGGCGTCGGTCCTTAAAAGAGGAAGGCTCTGAAATACCCACTCCTGTCTTTTCTGAGATCAATGAAGATGTTTTTACAAAGGACCTGAGGCAGTTGGGCCACATAGGGAGTATTCATGTGGAGTTGCAGTATCCGTTTCCCCCGGAGGAGCCTCTCCCGACAGCAGCCCCCTGGAGGGGCCCGGTGGATAGATTTCACCCTTATAGGACGTTTGTGCGGAGGGAAGACCGCACCCAGACGTATTATCAGCACACCTCTTGGCTTTTTGTACTGCTGAATGTTCACGGGCTGTCAGTAGAGAACCCGATAGCTGGCATTCTGAATAAGCCACTTTTCATTTCTTTTCATTATGTTGACGGCTGGTGCATGGATTATCTCGGCCTCTTTCATTGCCTCGACTTCCATGGACATAAAGACTTGGCTGCCTTGACGGAGAAGTGCCAGACCATCGGTGACGTATGCTGGCTCGTGAAGGAGGCTGCTTCCCGCTCGAAGGAGGTGGCTTATCTGTATTGGCCGCTTTCCACCTTCTATGACGGCCCAGCAGGTATGACCCTTCCTGTGCGCTCATGGCGTCTTTCTTTTATTGTTATGTTTTGCATCTGTCGACTATGACTGCCTTTCTTGTGTCTTGCACAGATCGACCGGACATAAAACGACAGGGACTTTACAAGAAGATTATTACTCAAGCTGAGAAGCCTGCTTACTTTGAAATTCTTGCAGCGGCACCTACGACCACTCCCTTGCCTCCGGGCAAGAAGAGGAAGTCGAGAAACTTCATGATTCTCTCCATGCGTTTCTCTCTCCTCACGTTTTCCTCCTCCCGCTCTCGCGACCCCCTCTCCCGCCCTAACTCTCACGGCGGCTGCCACTGTTGGTGATCCTCCTCCGGCCATGGCTGGTGGGGGGGGAGGCCTCTTGCCTCCCCCTCCCCCTCCTGCTCCCTTGCCGGCGTCACCTGCTGGCCTTGATCCGGCCCCTGAGCTCCCAGATGGCCCTCTTTCGCTCCTCCATGATGTCTCTGTCGTGGAAGGCCCCTCTCTCGCTCCTGCCGTGGATGGAGTTGGGCCTGCCCGTGCCCCTGCGTCGTCAACGGGTGGTGTCCTTGCCACTCCCATCGACGGTCATCACGGTGGTGCTCTGCTTGCAGCCCCCGCTCCGTCCATCTCCTCCTCTTCCGTTGGCGTTGATCGCGGTCCTCTGCCCTCCCCGATGCCCAACCCGAGCTGCCACGTCTTTGGCCCTCTCAGCACGCCACCCCGCGTGGGCATTTCTCAACCGTCGATCTCCCCTCATCTTCCCATGCACCCTCTGTCAGCTAGACACGCCACCACCAAGTCAACCTGCCTGCCTGTGCTGACCGACCCCTCCTTTGATGGGACTTGCACCTCTTACGGTGCTCTGTTTTCTGCCAACACTTCGACGGGGGCCCCCTCCCCTGCTCCAGCAGGCCTTCTTCTTGGCTCCTTGGCCCCCACGGCGGTGCCTTCTACTGCTACGCCGGTCGTGATCCTCGGCCCGCGGCCTCCAGACGCTTCGGTGGACCCCCCCGACCACCCCCTGCAGGCGGGTGCCCCTCCCGCCGGTGGGTCTTCGCTCGCGTCGCACCTTGGCTCAAGGCTGCTTCCAACCCCTGCAGCCGCGCCCCTTGCAGCGGCCGGTGGCCTGCTCGCGCCTGCAGCCCCACCTCGGCATGCTGTCTCCTCCTCGGCGGTCACATCTGCGACCGACCCCGATCCCCCTCCTATTCTGTCCTCTCCGGCAGCGAACGGCTCGGAGCGTCCTGCCCCTGTTCCTGCCTATACACCTACCCCTCGGCAGGCCGCTGCTGCACTCTCCCGCCTCACAGTGCCGTCAAAGTCCCACCCCTGGCAACCTGCACCTCGTGCGGCCAGTCCCCCTGGGGTGGATCTTCTAGGGGCCTCTCCCAGTGCCATCGTTGGGCCCTCCTTTGCCCAGGCGGTCCTCCAGTCCATCACCCCCCCCTCTCTACCCCTACCCGTCCGTGCGCCTGCTTCCACAGACTCTGGCGAGCCGGCCATCTTCTTCACTCCAGAGGATATTCTCATTTCCTGCCAACCCCTGGCCTTTGCGGTTGTCGCCAGGACCCCTCGGGGCCGGCCTCCGTTCCAGGACATTCGAGCTCACCTCGCCCAAAGGTTCCAGTTCCGGCAAGACTTCTACCTCAGCGCCTTGGACAACCGGCATCTACTCCCGCGCTTTCAGAATGAGGAGGACTTCCTCCTTGTCCTGCTCAAGGAAGTGATCTATGTGAAGGGTCGCCCCTTCTTCTTCTCTAGATGGCACGTAAGGTTCTCTCCTAACGAGGACTCGCCCGTAGCCCCTGTTTGGGTGGAGATGCCGTCCATCCCGGCCAACTTCTACAACGAACCTATGCTCCTCTCCATCGCAGGCACTGTTGGCAATCCCCTCAAAGTGGACCGCGACTCCCTCCGCCTCACCCGCTCGACAGCTGCTAGAGTTTGCGTCCAGATGGACGTCTCCAACAAGCCTCCTGCCCGTGTTTGGATCAACTGTGGGGGCTGGGGCTTCTGGCAGCAGCTTATCTACCCGAGCATCCCCCACTTCTGCTCCTCCTGCCGGCGCTTGGGTCACTCCTCGGTTCTGTGCAAAGGCCGCCCTGTTGGCCCTTCGGCGTTTGGTCCTTCAAAGCTCGCCCGCGTAGCTCGTCAACCACTAGGGACGCCTGCCTCCACAGGTGCCCCACCGGCCCACGCTGTCGTGCCCCTCTCTGCTGGTGCCCCACAGGCTCCATGCCTTGCTTCCCCCTCTGCGTCGGAGGAAGCTCTTGCAGTCCGTTGCTTAGTTCCTGCCGAGGCTTGCCTTGGCACTGCGTAGGGGTCGTCCGGAGTTTGTTCACCTGCGGTCCTTCCGGGCTCCACCACGTCGGCACCTCCGGTTGCATCCACGCTCGGGCTAGCTGGTCATGGAACCCCTGCCCCCTCTTCGGTGGCTGCTGTCGGCCCCCTCCTCCCCACTCCCTGCCAGCCTCTCTCTACTGCGGGGATTGGGGTTCTGCTTGGCTCCCTCTGTCTGCAGAGGGCCCTCGCCCCTCTTCCACCACCTGCTCCGCAGGTTGCCTCACCCCCCTTGCTCGCGACCTCCAGGGCTGCCTCTCCAGAGCTGTGTCCCTCCCAGCCGCTTGGGGGCGTGCCCCAAGTCGCCTTTGGGACTGCTTCGCCCCCTGCTTCCTCAGTGGAAGGGGAGCGCTTTCTGGGCTCTTATCCGGCTGGATTCTCTACCGCACCTCCGGCCAAACGAAAAAGAGACGGCCTTACGATAAGCCGCCACAGATCCGCAAACGGTCCTAAATGCAACTGCCAGAGTGCACGGAACAACAAATTGGGACTTGGATCTCCACCTCTCCTGGCCGGCCAGAAGAGTTGGGCCTCATGTTAGAAACCCTGTAGACCTGCAAAAGAGTGTAGAAGCACAGAAAAATAACCCAAATTAGCCCTTTGACAAGTGTAGTATCTATAATGCAAATAAACTAAAGTGCATGCAAAAGGAAGGGAGGATACTTGAGAGGTTTGGTTTTTTAACCCCTGTGGGGCGTTGAAAAGATGAGGAGATTTTTAAAAATGATGCAAAGATGCTAAGAACGTGGAAGAAGAAAAGGTAATATGTTTGTGAATGCTATGAAGAGGGGGAGTAATTCAAGAAGAAAACAACATTATTAACCCTTGAAACTTAATACTCCCTGGACTTTGAAGGCTAATGAACGTAGACAGCACTTCTCCTTGATGGGTACCTGCTCCAGAATGCTGCAGCACCTCGACGTAAACTCCATAAATCTCCTCCTCAACCCATGAACTCAAGGATCCTATTTATAGGCCCTCAAACTCTAGGTTCAACTTGGAGAGATTCCAGTGAAAAAGTAGGATGAAACTTAGCAAACTCTTGAAGATAATACTCCCAAGAGTCCACAGAAACAAACGTAAGCTTCTAAGGATCACTATCGAGAGAGAAATCATCAAATCAAAACTCTACTTCGACCACGGCGCAGCAGAGGAAAATTAGTTCTAGCAGGACTCTCTGTCACCAGAAACGGTCCTACGATAAACCGCCACTTGGAATTAACGGTCCAAGTATAGACCACCACCCTCAGAAGATAAGACCAACGAGCGAAAACTTCGTGAATAGGACTCTGGAACCAAGAAACGGTCTAAGGTAAAACCGCCACAATGCCTCTAACGGCCATACGATAAACCGCCAGAGCTCAACGGATAAGAAAGGATAAGGTGGAAAGAAAGATGTTGGCTCTGGACTCTGGCGTCAGCAAATGGTCTTAAGCTAGACCGCCAAACGTCATAAAATGCCCATATGATAGACCGCTAGAGACAGTGGCATGGCAAAATGAATGAAAGGCCTACTAAGCTTCAAACCACAGAAAACAAATAAGGAGCGAGACCCAATCAAGGAGAATGACCCATGAAATAAGCCTCAAAATTGACCAAGATGGCTGAATAAACGACGTATAACTCACAGTATCATAAAGATAAATAAGGAGATGACCCAACTCATTGGTCATAAAACAGGTGTCAACATATGCCCCTCCTTAACGTCCTCTTTGCAGGGGAACGAGCGGAGATGAAGCGAAAGTGACATGGAACATGGAGGTGAAGCAGAAAATGAAGCGGAGTGGACTAAAAAGCGGGCGTTAAGGTAAACCGACACCCATTCTCAACCAACGAGCGATAGGGATCTTCCAGAAAACTTCGAACCAATCACAAGGAACGGCCAAACCGAATGACGCAAGCCTGGAGGAACTAACAACTAAAAGAAAATAAAAACACGACCAACCTTCTCACTGGAACACACAACTGACAGGCGGTCAGAGCAAGTAAAAAAGTAAAGAGACGAGTAACTAAACTCCTGACAGGAATCCTCAGCTAACCAAATCGAGCAAAAAGACCGAAGGAAACCTTCCAACTCAGAGTGGAACAACTATCCTTACTCAAGACCATGGACACATAGTTATCCACCATTACTGAGACACTACGGACAGATGAGGGCACATTAATGCTCAAAAGATGCGCATGATGCATGCTGAGCTAAAATAAAGAAATCATCAAAATAAATGCCAAGAAAGATAAAATAACAAGATACTCGAGAATAGTATTGCTAGACCGGATAAATTAGGGTCAAGACACTATCTGCAACTGCGGCGTGCAAAATAGAACCATCATCCCCCAACTTTGCCAACCTAATGGCCTATCTTACGATTAAACACGCGCACCTAGATCATCATCATTTTTGTTAGAGGGGAACATCAGATCCTAGGACACATGAATGACCAGCCGGTTCTTGAGGTAATATATCATAGATACCAAATAGTAATGCATTAAGGGACTGGGGATCGAAATATTTACCTGACTTACCTGCCTGGCGAGCGTTGAAAGCGTGATGGCGTTTATGATTTTTTTGCAAATGAAAAAGTTAGCCATCAACAAATAGATCCTTAGATAGGCATGAAGCACAACAGACATATCTTTGCAGCATGAAACATAATAGATAAAGCTTTGCAATTCATAAAATAATTCAGCCCACAAACAATCTAAGATAGAACCGCTACAAGAGCCCTAACGGTCTAAGCATGAACCGCTAAAGTACGTCGGTTCACATCCTTCGAGGAAGGACACCCTGATGACAAATGGCCGAATGTAGGATCGCCATAATGACTGTAACAGTCTAATGATAGACCGCCACATTTCCTGAGCATTCAAAAAAAAACAAACAATTCATTCTCCCCCCCATTCACGCTCAAACACTCATTCACCCAAAACACCTAACCGAGCACCCCCCACTCTACTCCGGCGACCCACCAGTGACCACCGCGTCCACCACCAGGATGGTGAAGAAGAGAGCGGTGAAGCGCCTCCAACGGTGGATTGAGGAAGAGGACGTGCCACCGGCGGCGGCGGAAGTACCAGTAGAGAGAGAGACACCGGTGGCCCAAACGGTAGGGGAAGAAGTCCCCACGGTAGAAGAGGACCCAGGGGAGGCCATGGAAGAAGAGGACGAGGCCATGGCGGTCGGAGAAGCATCAGCGGCGGCGGCGACCGGTCGCCGGTCATCGGAGGTAGGCCGTCGATAAAAAAAAACCCATTTTTCTCCATTTTTCATTTTTTTTTATGTATGCATGTGTATGGAATGGCAAGGGAATGGGTCTGGGGACCCATTAAAGCAACTTGTAGGCCATTTTGGCCATTTCCACGAACCGGGGAAACTGAGAAAACAATGCCCATTCACGGGTTGCTTAGCGGTCATTCCAGTGACCGCTACACCTTCAGACGGGCCATACTATGGCCGCTAGAGGACTCAAACGGCCCAAGATATGGCCGCCAAAAGATCAGAAATAGAACTTTGATTTTTGTGTTTTTGTTTTATTTGACTTTTTTGTTGTTCTTGTTTATATGAAATGCAATGAAAATGCAATGCAATGACTGACTTATATTCTAAATGTGTGCAGGGGAAGAGATGAACTCAGATTTCCTGGTTGCAAGTATGAGCCGTATACCAGGCATTGCCTGACTACCAGAGAGAGAGACTAGCCGCCATGGGCTTTGGAGAGCTATTGAGCATCGAAGTGACGCGGATAGACACAACACTACTATATGCTTTGCACGAGAGATGGGATCCAGTCAGCAGGGCATTCATCTTCCCATGGGACCACATGATCCCCACGCTGGAGGACATCGCGAGGATCACCGGACTGTGGGTCCACGGAGCGCCGGTGACAGGATCGACTTACGGAGATTACCAAGAGATGGCGCAGGAGCTGCTGGGATTGGATCTGCTGAGGCCAGGGCATCAGTCGTCCATGCTAGGACGAGCGACACTCTAGGAGAGCCTGGGGCTGAGGGGAGCTGCTATCTCAGTAGGAGAGCTGCCAGAGGAGCACATCGGGAGAGTGATAGACCAGGTCCGGGGCAGAGTGGCAGCAGAGCCGGGACCTGAGGGAGACATCACATTGCGGCGCTTCCTGATTTTACTATTCGGGAAGCTTCTTTTCACGACCAAGGCCGACGGAGTGAGCGTCAGACTCCTCCCTTTACTGAGAGACTTAGACGGAGTAGGAGGATACGCCTGAGGAGCAGTAGTCCTAGCGTTCCTTTTCGACTCTTTGAGCACGACCGACCGGCAGACCATGCTGGGCGGCTTCTCTCCATTCTTACAGGTAAAATGCCTTAAACTCTAAACTTTAAATGCTTTTCTATATGCTTGCTATTATTATATGATGATACTTGAAATATGCAGGTCTGGAGCTACCTATACCTCCCTTGCTTAGGGCGAGGGAAGGAGCTACACCCCGAGCGGATCCCCATTGTGAGACGGTGGGTGGTAGCTCAGGACATGGGATCGATCATGTGCCTAGCTCAGGCGATCCAGGACGATATCAACACATTCCCATATGCATCGGTAAAACTCTATACTCAAACTCTTCTATATGCTTTAAATGCTGACACTGACTCAATTGCCTTCTTCAGGTGTGCTGGACACCTTACTGTGACGAGGGTCACGAGGGGCAGCCTTGGGTGGAGGCAGCCCAGGCGTACGCCGAGCGAGAGATTTGGCTACACTACCTGAACATCATCGAGCCTCTCCATCATCGACTGATCATCAGGACGAGGGGAGTACACCAGCCAGAGGTGGAGTTCCCCGAGCGAGACGACAAGCGCTTTGGGAGATCGGCGAAGGGACTCAGCGGTGACATCGACTGGGTCACTCGGGTGATTGACTAGGTATGGGAATGGACACGGAGAGGTCAGAAGGTGAAGACCTGAGCTGACAGCGACGAGGCCTACCTGAAGGCTTACGCTCGGAGGTATGGCGACTGGGTATTCTGCGGCGTCCGACGACCGGTATGACTTCTAAACTCATGCTCTTTAATTAAATGATCTCATTCCTATATGCACTGACACCTTGGTTTGCTATATGTAGCTAGACCCGCAGGGCAGGATAGCAGAGTTGCACCTGTTGAGTGGTGATAGGCAGATCTAGAGGGGAGGGGTGAATAGATCAGCCCCCTTTTGCCCTTCTTTGCGGAAATAAAAACTAGATTTAATACAATTGATTATGAAACAGATATTAGCTAACAACTAAGAAGCTAGATACACACATGATGACTGGAATCGGTCCTATCAAGCTTCTACCGTTGGAACAAGAGAGAAATCAAACCACAAGACAAGATCTTTAAGGTGGTTCAATCTCAATGTAGAGACTTACGTCCACCCCTCACCTAATACAGTGAGGCTTCACTGGTGCCAACACACACCCGCTGATTCACACTCCGCTGCCACACAGCTTGAGGTATAACAACCCAAAACACAGACCGGTGTCAACACCGTCTGTCTTCCTACACTCAGGTAGGGATCAAATGTTGTGGAGTTTGTTTTAAAAAAAGCAAACTGAAAATGGAACCATCAGATAGAGTATCGTAGTAAAACACAATGAGAAGGAAGTCTCCTGTCTGGGAAAGAGCTTGAGGAGTCCTTGGCTTTCTTCTTCTTCTTCTTGGATATTTACCACCACCCTTGAGGAAGAAGGTTGATTAAGCTTCAAGCTTTTTCAGAGATCTGGAAGGAGCTTCACGAAACCCTTCTGCTTGTAAGAAGATCTCCCATCGTGAGGGAGAGTATTATCTTCTTCTTCAAGTGCTCACACCAACAGCATCAGGAAGGAGGCTAGCTTCCTCAGCAAATCTTCCAGCTTTTCATTTTTCCTCTTGCTTACTTGCGCTCCGAACCGGAGCTCATGCTCCTCATATATTGGTGTCCTAGGGTGACACCAACGTTGCCCGCTTTTCAAGCAACACCCAGAATGTCACATCCACATTATTTGATCTGCTTCCATTTGCATAGTTGAATTCTATTCTGTCAAGTCTGTAGGAATGTGGGTAGGTAGGAGACCATAGCAGCCAAGGTACGATCTTCTTCAGAGGATATCTTTGCCAAATCACAGTCTTCTGACACAGAAGCACTTTGATGACTTTTTCCAGAGCAAACGGATCCTCTGGATTAAGTTCTGGATCTTGAAGACAGCTTCCGTCGGATTCAGATTCATTATGGTCGAACCAAGTGTGTCGACACTTTCCTGTCAGTGTGTCGAGACATTCCTTTGAAAGACTTGAAGAATCATTCTGGTTGAACGTGGATGTGTCGACACTTCCCTGTCAGTGTGTCGAGACATCCCTTTGAAAGCCTTGAAGATAGCTTCTGTCTGTTTCAAACACGTTCTGGTTGAACGTTGATGTGTCGACACTTTACACTCGGTGTGTCGAGACATTTGTGAGTCCAGAGTCTTAGACAGAACGGCTTCGACTTGATTTCTTCTGGATGTGTCGAGACATGGGTTAGATGTGTCGACACATTCTTTTATGCCGGAGCTCAAGCATTGGAAATCTAAACAATCTCTTCTAGATGTGTCGGAATATCCTTAGGCCGTGTCGAGACATCACTTAGAGAGATTCTTCTACACTTGATTAGTCAGTTCATCAAACCAAAATAAGTTAGATATTTCTCAAATATCTACTAATGATTTATGATCTGTTATCATCAAAACCAAGGGACACAACATTCTCCCCCTTTTTGATGATGACAACCATGAATCATTATATCCAATCATTTATATAGCAATACATTTAAATTGGTTTGAGGGGCCGTCAACCAAGGGAGATTGATCCATTCACACAACAACTGAATGTTAGAATTTTTTCAACATATAGCATTTTCAACAGCAACAACAAAAAGCTTGATTCATTGATTAACCAGGGTTTTGTACAAATCAAGCAAGGATGCGTGTTCAAGCAGTTACATTAAAAATCTACATGCTAGATGTTTGATGGTGCTTGTCTTCTCAGAATGTCTTCGGTACTTCTCCCCCTTTGTCATCAGCAAGGAGGGGGTGAAGGAGGAGGCTGCTGTGGTGGAGGCATGGTGCTGGTGCTGGCAGGTGCAAGATCTGTGCCTCTTGGAACTCATGTTGCAGGTGGGAGATGGCTGTCTCTAGAGAGTCAATCCTATGATTTAACTGCTCATCCCTTTGGCTGACAAAACGGTGTAAGTTCTGGACGTTTTCTTTGATGTCCTTGAGCCAGGTATACATCATCTCATAAATGTATTCTGTTTCAGCCCTCTATTTGGATCCTTGTGGTGGAAAATGAGAAGAGTTGGCTTCTGTTTGAGGAGGAGGACACCATTCATCACATGCGTTCTGCAGGGCTAGTTGGAGTTGAGCTTTATGTAGACGAATGAGCTCCAAGATTTCAATACCAACCATATCTAGTTTCTGGTACATGACATCCATCTTGGCCTCAGCTTTGGTGGTGCTATTGACTGCTCTAGCTGTGTCAGTATGAACTGTGTCGGCAAGCCTGGAGGAGGCATCAAGTAGCTTATTGGTGTCAGAATACAGTTTCCCTTTCAACCTTTGGGAAGCATTCAGTAAGCGAGAAGTAGTGGCATTGATGGTTCTCTCCAGATTGGAGGTGGCATCAAGAGATATGTTGATCTTTGCGGTCACATGTGCCCGGATAGATGTAGTTGCGCCAGCCGCTTGTGCTCTGATGGATGTAGTGGCGCCAGCCACTTGTTCAGCTAGCTGATTAGATGACTCCATCAGTTTGGCACACTTAATGTTGAGATTACCTTGATCCTCTTGAATGTCATAGGCATGCATGACCATTTCAGTAGTTTTCTCCTGGGTTTCAATGTGGATCTCTCGTAGTCTTTTCATGATTTTGCCTGCTCGTTCACACACATTTATCAAGGAGTTCATGAAGCTTTTCAACCTTTCATCCGACTTATGTTTGTCGTGCACAAATTTCTCCCATCTGCTGGTTTGGACTTGCTCAAAATGGAGTTGTCTGGCTTCTATTCTATCTACCTACAGACTGAGTTGACGAAAGGAGGAATTCATACTCCCAAATTGAGCAGTGAGGAATTGAATAAGTGCAGGGTGAATATCCATAAGACTGCCAGTGGCACTAAAAGCAGGACTTTGTGAGGTGGAGGCCTCGGTATGAAATTCAGGAGGGGCATCCCTGGCACTAAACACTCTAGGCTCATTGTCTAGAGATAGAGGAGGTTGGATGCCAAAAGCCATCATCATCCCAGCCTGGTCCATGGGATCTGCAGACTGCTGCTGCTGAGGGGCCTACTCAAAGTGGATATCTGCATGGAACATTTCCTCATGCTGATCTAACTGTGCATCTGAAGCTGGCTGGTCCTGTGCTGGCTGATCTTGTGCATGTTGTGCCTGTGCAGGCTGTTCATGTGCAGGCTGTGCTGTGGAGCTAGCTATATTGGAGGGTCAGGTAGATGGCCAGGCAGATTCCTTACTAGTTTATCACCTTTCTTTTTGAAGTGCATGTAATTTTCTATAAATCTCATATTGTAAACATTACTTCTGGGGATTGGTATGGACTTTTCATTTTCAAGAGGGATGCCAACCTTCTGAAAAATAGCAGTTAGGTGTGCAGCATAAGGCAGGCTGCGCCGGTTGCAAGTGCAACTGTCCATAATCTGGAGCATGATCTCGGGTAAACAAACATGGTAATTGTTGAATAAGCAGTAAAACAGGAACCTCTGGGTCTCTGTAAGTCTACTTCTGCCACCTCCTTGTGGGGTAATCATGGTAGTGAAAATGTGATGCAGAAGATGCTGAAAGGGGGGAAACCGATTTGTGTCAAAGTATTTGACAAGTAGTTGAGTAGCATCCTGAGGGTCTCGAGGCTTTCCTGTAAGAAGGGTGTAAGCTGTAGATAGATCGATCTGAACCTCAGATTCTATTTCGCCATCCCGGGGTATGTGTAAAGTCCTATGAAGAAGCTTGGTGGTAAGCTTGATGGAGACCCCCTTGACCTCAGTCCGAAGGACTTTCTTGTTTTCATCAAAAAATAAGTTCTTGTAGAACTACTGAACTAGAAATGGGTAGTATACCCTGTAATCAGACATAAACCGTCTCCAACCTTGGAACTCAAACAGTGGCAGCAGTTCAGGAAAATTCTCAAGCATCTCATGGTCACTAAAATCCACATACCTAGGGAAGAGAATCTGGGAGGGATCACTCTCAACTTCCCTGACAGAGGCATTAGTACTGGGCTTCGGAGAACTGATGGAGCTTTGGCCTTCCCTTTTTCTTTGGCGGTCAGTCGTGGCCTCTTGGGCTTTGGTTGCGATGGTGAAACCCTTTCATTGTTCGAGCCCTGGGCCTCGGCAACTCGTCTCTTAGCTAGTTCTGTAGCTGGGCAGTCCTCAATGCTCTTGGATCGCCCCCTCTGTGTGTGCTTTCGAGGTTGCGGCCTTCTTGGATGAAGCCGCATCTTTCTTCTTGCCGCGGGTGACTGGAGGAGCCATGGAGAAGTTAGAAGAAAGGGAGGTGAGGAAACGGAGGGCAGCTGGAGCTAGCTGGGGAGAGGGTTTCATAGGCGAAAGAGAGGGAACGAGGGTGTCGACCTCCAAGTGAGGATGTGCCGGGTCGCCAGAGAGCGTTGGTGACGGGGAAATAGGGTTAGAAAATGACAAATGGTAAAGATTGATTTTCACCGTCGAGTGAAATAGGGAAAGTTGAGAATTTTTGAGTTTTAAAATAACACCCCTGGAGTAAGAAATGGTGTATATACCCCTATGTTAGGTTCAGCTGGTTTAAAGCATATAAGCTCATTTTTGAGTAATGAAAGTTTGAGAAAAATCATTTTTGCAACAAATAATATGACTTAAACATTTGAGAAAGTTAAGAGAATGGAACCAAGCCCATTTGACTTACTCATCACATACGTTTGGCATGATTGGAAAATAAAGATATGCAAGTATTGAAAGTAAACAATAACCATTTTTGTTATGAAGCAAGTTGTAGAGTCAACCCCAAACTATTTTTTTTTAAATTAATTAAACAGTCCGATATAGCATTCACTTTTTGACTAAAGGAAACACGTTGGTTAGACGCCAGAGTCCTTGGTTACTCAATGTAGCTTATCTTTCTGAATTCTTTTGAACAGAGTTGACTTTCCTCATCATGACTAGATTATCCTTCATTTCATTGATGGAGGATCTAATTTCACTGAAGAGAGGTCATTGCTCTGAAATTATAGCATCATGGTTTCTAGAGGGCGTATTCTCTATTTGACTTCACGTTAGGAACATGTTTAAGGACAATACATGCCAATCATTTCAAAAGCCAAGACGCCTAGATGCAGTGAACTTTCAGACATAGGGGCAAAGGTCATTTTCAAGGACTTAAGAAATGTTTCAATCCTATTATGAATGCAAGTTTGGTAGAACTTAATGCAATGATTCACGAAAATGAGGATTATAAACAAGAAACCATTTCTTTAACAAGAGTAATACAAATGAACTCACCCAGGGTTGTATAGATGAATGAAAACATTCTCAACTCCCCCTCACTTAATGCTCGGTAAAAAGTGAAGGTTCAGAGGCGCAGAGATTTTATATGGAAATGAAGGAAGCAGTGTGTAGAAGGAATCAAGGAAACTCTCCATTTGATCTTCAAAACCAAGGGCAGCTGAGAGACAGTCTCGACACATGACTTGAAGGTGTCGATCTGATCAACAGGTTCTACTGCAAGTCTCTACACATACCAGTAGGGTGTCGACTTGTTCAAGGAGATTTGTCCTGCCTGTCTCGACACCTGACTGTACATCAAACTGTTCTCTGCTAGCTTCTGTGAGTCTTCATTTCTGACAAACACCTGCCATCTTTTACTGCCAGTGCCTCTAACTTTCTTCTTTCAGACAATCATTCAAGAGTGGTTTTACCTTTTGCTGTCACTGAGAAGTGCTTCAATGGATGCTAAAGCTTTAAACATGCTTATGCACTAGAAATCAACTATGTAGTTAACAATATGTATTTCTGACTCATGGTACTTGGCGGAGGCTTGTCCTCACGCATGAGGAGAGTTTCCTGATAGGCGTAACCTGTCATTTCACTTCTCAACATTTGATATACCATGTAATCGGAAGATGATGTTCAATTAAAAACATTCATAAGTACAAGCAGGCTCCCCCTGAATGTGACCATTATTCAAAGCAAGATTCATACAGCCAATGGACCAGTTCTAAATCAAAGCAGATATGCTTGTTCCAAACATGGTAAAGATAAGTAGGGAGAGCATCGAAGGAGTAATCGATAGCTCAAACATGAGTGGATTGAGGTCTGCATAGACCAAGCTCTCTCCTTAATGTTGTGAACCTGTCATTGCTTAAGGGCTTTGTGAAGATATCTGCAAGCTAATTTTCTGAGTATATAAAATGGAGCTCAAAGTGATTTTTGAGAACTTCATCCCTTATAAAGTGATGCCTAATTTCAATGTGTTTAGTCCTAGAGTGCATGACTGGATTTTTTGCAAGATTTATAGCACTTGTGTTATCACATAGAATGGGTACATAGCCAAGATCTATTAGATAGTCTTGGAGTTGGTGTTTGATCCACAGTACTTGGGTGTCACAACTCCCTGCAGCTACATATTCTACTTCTGCAGTTGAGAGGGTAACCGAGTGCTGTTTCTTGGAAGCCCAAGAAACCAAACACCCACTGAGAAATTGGCAATAGCCACTAGTGCTCTTGCGGTCCAGTTTGCATCCTGCATAATCTGCATCTGAATATGAAATAAGTGAAAGTTCACAAGATGCAGGATATCATAATCCTAATTTTTGAGTGCCAGCAAGGTATCTAAAAATACGCTTGACAGCAGTCAAGTGAGACTCTCTAGGACTAGACTGAAATCTAGCACAAAGGCACACGCTGAATTGAATGTCTGGTCTAGATGCAGTTAGATAGAGTAATGACCCAATCATAGCTTTGTATTTTTTTGCATCTATAAGAATACCTTGTTCATCTGCATCCAGTGAAGTGGCAGTCCCCATTGGAGTTCCTAATGGTTTGCAGTTGGTCAGATCAAACTTTTTTAGCAACTCCTTCACATATTTGGCTTGATTGATAAAACAACCTTCATTGCTTTGATTAATCTGCAAGCCAAGGAAAAATTGTAGCTCACCCATTAGACTCATTTCAAACTCATTGGTCATGAGTTTAGCAAATTTCTCACACATTTGAGGTTTTGTGGATCTAAACACTATATCATCCACATAAATCTGAACTATCAAGATATCTTTACCTTATTTCTTGGTGAATAGTGTCTGATTTACATTATCTCTTGAATACTCTTGTTCGATGAGGTATGAGCTTAGTCTGTCGTACCAAGCTCTGGGTGCCTGCTTCAAGCCATATAAAGCTCTGTCCAACTTATAAACATGATCTTTGAAATATATGTATTCAAAACCGGGGGGTTGCTCTACATAGACTTCTTCTTTAATAAGACTATATAGAAAAGCACTCTTTACATCCATTTGCTGATGTTTGATTTTATGAGAACATGTAAATGCTGGCAAAATTCTAATGGCCTCAAGTCTAGCAACAGGAGCAAAAGATTCTTCATAATATATGCCAAATTCTTGATTATACCCCTGAGCCACCAATCTGGATTTCTTTCTTACTATCTTTCCATGTTCACTTAGTTTATTTCTGAAAACCCATTTGGTTCTTATGACTGATTTCTCTTGAGGTCTAGGAACAAGATGCCAAACCTTATTTCTTTCAAACTAGTTTAGTTCATCATGCATGGAATTCATCCAGTTTTCATCTTTTAAGGCCTCTACAATATTTTTGGGTTCAGTTTGAGATACAAGAGCAAGTTGTTCAACTTCATCCATAATTTTGAACTGAGACCTAGTTTTGGTTCGGTTATGCAGATTTCCTAAGATGTTTTCTAAGGGATGTTCTTTTAACACTCTTAAATTAGGCTGAGTGTTACCTTCATCTGCTTCGATGACCGGATCATTGCTTGGCTCTTCCTGGTCTTCATTTGTTTGTGTCTCCTCATGTGGAAGTTCTTCTTTTCCTTTTATGTTCATAAATTCCCCATCATCATCTTCCCTGCAAGTGTTGTCATGATCAATCTCATCAAAAGTGATGTGAGGGGATTCTTCCACACAAAGGGTCTTAAGATTGTAGACTCTATAAGCCCTAGACTTGTCGGAGTACCCAAGGAATATCCCTTCTTCACTCTTGGGCTCAAACTTGTCCAAAACTCTTTTATCATTGTTATGAACAAAACACTTTGACCCAAACACTTTCATGTGAAAGAGAGATGACTTTTTACCTTTCAGCAACTCATATGGAGTCATTTTGGTGAGGGGCCTTACCATTGAACGGTTGATGATATAACATGCAGTGTTTACCGCTTCTACCCAAAATCTCCTTGGGAGATGCCTTTCAGCAAGCATTGTGCGTGCCATCTCTATGAGAGTTCTGTTCTTCCTCTCAACAATCCCATTTTGTTCAGGAGTCCGTCGTGATGAAAACTTGTGAATGATTCCTTCAGTCCTACACAAATTTTCAAAGTCAGCATTGTCAAATTCACCACCATGATCTGAAATAATGTTGGAGATCTTAAACTTACCATCTTGCTTCACTTGCATATACAGTGCCTGAAACTCATCAAAGGCATTATTTTTATGTGCAAGATAAAATACCCAAGTGAATCTAGTAAAGTCATCTACTAAGACGTAACCATATCTTTTACCACTTAAGCTAGCTATTTTGGTTGGACCAAACAAGTCCATATGGATTAGTTCAAGTGGTTTAGATGATGAGTTTTCAGTTCTGCTTTTAAATGACTTTCTAGTCTATTTTCCTTGAGCACATGCATCACAAATCTTAGTGTTCAGTTTGAATTTAATTTCAGGCAGACCTTTGACAATGGAATGCTTTACCAATTTATGAAGAGTATTGTAACTAACATGACCTAGTCTGCGATGTCACAAACAAACTAATTCAGATTTGGGTGCAGCAAGACAAAGATTTATGTGAGCAGGGTCATCTAAGTCAATCATGTACACGTTGTTGACTCTTTTACCAGAAAACCTGATTTATTTTGAATTTGGTTGCAAGATCCTACATTCATTAGAGTCAAAAACTACAGTATGACCTTTATCACATAGTTGACTAATGCTCAGCAAATTGTACTACAAACCATCAACAAGTAATACATTATCAATTGAGTTGGAGGGGTTCTTACCAACTTTACCTGAACCAATGATTTTTCCATTGTTCTTTCCTCCAAAGGTGACATGTCCAGCTTCCTTTTCAACCAGGAGACAGAATTTGGTTTTGTCTCCAGTCATGTGTCTTGAGCAGCCATTGTCAAGATACCAACGGTTGTGCACAGCTGCAAGACACTCCTGCACAAGGAATTAACTGACAATGTTTGGAACCCAAGGACAATTGGGTCCCAATAATTTCATCATTTCTGTAAAGCAGGATAACACTGATTTTGAAATCCAAACTTTCTTAGTATCTTTGCTTTGTTGGGAGTTCTGGTTTTTCTTCTCTTTAGTCTTTTGGACTTTGTGAGTTTTGGAAGTGTTGGAGAAGGATTGTTGATTAGACCATATGTTCCAGTTGGTTGGTCTAGATGAATAGGAGGTGCCATATTGCCTAGGTCGTTGAGGTTGTGTGAACCTATGACCATAGGGAACATTATTGTTCCGTACCCATGAAGGTGTCAGTCTGTAAAAGGTAAAGTCTTGACCTATCCACTGTTCAGTCCGTCTATAACGATCTCTGGATAAGGGATGTGTCGAACTCCTGTATGAAAACTGTCGACCTGTTGGTGCAAACCTGGGGTATTGTTGGGCGTTTGACCAGGTGGGTGTCGACCTATTCCATGGAGTATCCCGACCTATTCTAGCATTGTAACTGTCTCTTCCTTTGTGATGTGCAGGCTGAGGCTTGGACGGGAGTCGACCTGTTTGGGATTGTTTGTAAACCTTTTTGTGTTGTTGGGAAGTTTTGTTGATTGGTTCTCCTATCTTTGCTTTTTCGTTATTTTCAACGTTTTCTTGGTGTGTTGATTTGGAGGTTAATGCTTCTGAAGATGAGACAAAGGTGGTGGTCTTTAGCCCAAACACTTTCTTTTTGGTAGGCTCATATCCTAGCCCCCTCTCTGTTGAAGTTTATTTTAGTTCCTAGTAGGGCATTCGAGTTTTCACTCCCATCAACAAATTTTTCAAGAGAGATTTGTTTGTCTACTAGGTCCTTTTGAAGTTTCTCATTTTCTTTCAATAGTTGAGAATTGGCATGTTTAAAGGCTTCAGACTTTTCGTTGCACAGATTGTTGTCCTTTACATAGCTTTGTATTTTTAATTTCAATTCGTCAATTTCATCTCTTAGCCTTTCATTTTCATCTTCCAAGTCTCTCATTTCTTTTCTTCCTTCTTCAAGATTCTCATTCATTTTTCTTAGATCTTCAATTTCAGTTTCTAGAGAGATTATTTTTTCATTGAGAGGTTTATCATGCCCACAGGATTCAACCTTCTTCTTTAAGATTTTGTTTTCTTTTCTGTATACTTCATATTTATTCATTAATTCAAAGTAGGCTTCTTCCCAATCATCAGTGGAGAAATGCTCAAAGGGAGAGCTCACCTCACTGTCATTTTCTCCTTTGGCCATTAGACAGAGATCATCTTTTTTCTCTTCGGAGGAGTTGTCTTCGGTTTCTTCTTCTTCTTCATCACTCCAAGTGCACACCATGGCCTGCTTCTTCTTGCTCTTCCACCTGGGCATGACTTTCTTAGCTCCTTCTGGACACTCAGACTTGATGTGTCCAGGTTTCCTGTAAGAGTAACATACAAGCTTTTCAGACTTGTTAGCATTTTCAGGTCTTGGCCTGAAACCTCTTTTCACCTGGAGCTTCTTCTTAGTTAAGCCTATACCTTCCTTTCTTAAAAACCTTCTGAACTTTCTTGTTAATAGAGCAACTTCATCTTCTTTAGTGTTGCTGCTTGAAGGCTCTTCATCATCAGATAGGTCCTTGGAGCTTGGTCCAGCTTTAAGAGCCAGAGGCTTCTTTTTACTTACCTCAGCCTCTTTGTTTTTCAGATTCATCTCATAGGTCATCAGGGACCCTATGAGTTCTTCTACCTTGAGGGTAGTTAAGTCTTTTGATTCTTCAACTACAGTGGCCTTTATATGCCAAATGGGAGTTAGTGATCTCAGAATCTTCCTTACTATCTCCTGCTCAGAGTAGGTCTTACCTAGCTCAGTCAAGCCATTAGTGAGCGAGCTTATCCTAGCAGACATGTCCGAGATAGACTCATCAGATTTCATTCTAAACTTCTCATATTCAGATACCAACATGTTAGCTTTGGTTGGACGTACCTGCTGTGTCCCTTCATATATTACCTCAAGACGGTCCCACATTTCTTTTGTAGTGGCACAAGTTGACACCCTTGAGTATTCGGTTGGATGAAGGGAGCACTGCATGATGTGCTTGGCACCCCAGTTCAGAGTTGATTGTCTGATCTGTTCTTTAGTCCATGTATCTTCGTCCGGAGGTAGCTCAAATGGTCCCTTGCTGATCACTCGCGAGACTTCATGATCCTGGGCTCTAATGAAGACCTGCATGTGGTTTTCCAGTAAAGATAATTTGCCCCAGTGAAAAAGGGAGGCCTAGTTACTGAATGTCCTTCGGCCATAGGACCTTTAGTTGCCATATCACCAGTTCTCTCAAGGTCGTTAGATCACATACAGAGAGACTAGCTCTGATACCACGTGTTGAGTGGTGATAGGTAGATCTAGAGGGGAGGGGTGAATAGATCAGCCTCGTTTTGCCCTTCTTTGCGAAAATAAAAACTAGATTTAACACAACTGATTATGAAACAGATATTAGCTAACAGCTAAGAAGCTAGATACACACATGATGACTGGAATCGGTCCTATCAAGCTTCAACTGTTGGAACATGAGAGAAATCAAACCACAAGATAAGATCTTTAAGGTGGTTCAGTCTCAATCTAGAGACTTACGTCCACCCCTCACCTAATACAGTGAGGCTTCACTGGTGCCAACATACACCCGCTGATTCACAGCTTCTTACAGAAAGAAGCACTCTCACACTCCTCTGCCACACAGCTTGAGTTATAACAACCCAAAACACAGACCGGTGTCAACACCGTCTGTCTTCCTACACTCAGGTAGGGATCACATGCTATGTAGTTTGTTTTAAGAAAAGCAAACTGAAAATGGAACCACCAGACATAGTATCGTAGTAAAACACAATGAGAAGGAAGTCTCCTGTCTGGGAAAGAGCTTGAGAAGTCCTTGGCTTTCTTCTTCTTCTTCTTGGATATTTACCACCACCCTTGAGGAAGAAGGTTGATTAAGCTTCAAGCTTTTTCAGAGATCTGGAAGGAGCTTCATGAAACCCTTCTGCTTGTAAGAAGATCTCCCATCGTGAGGTAGAGGATTATCTTCTTCTTCAAGTGCTCACACCAACAGCATCAGGAAGGAGGCTAGCTTCCTCAGCAAATCTTCCAGCTTTTCATTTTTCCTCTTGCTTACTTGCGCTCCGAACTGGAGCTCATGCTCCTCATATATTGGTGTCCTAGGGCGACACCAACGTTGTCTGCTTTTCAAGCAACACCCAGAATGTCACATCCACATTATTTGATCTGCTTCCATTTGCATAGTTGACTTCTATTCTGTCAAGTCTGCAGGAATGTGGGTAGGTAGGAGACCATAGCAGCCAAGGTACGATCTTCTTCAGAGGATGTCTTTGCCAAATCACAGTCTTCTGACACAGAATCACTTTGACGGCTTTTTCCAGAGCAAACGGATCCTTTGGATTAAGTTCCGGATCTTGAAGACAGCTTCCGTCGGATTCAGATTCATTATGGTCGAACCAAGTGTGTCGACACTTTCCTGTCAGTGTGTCGAGACATTCCTTTGAAAGTCTTGAAGAATCGTTATGGTTGAACGTGGATGTGTCGACACTTCCCTGTCAGTGTGTCGAGACATCCCTTTGAAAGCCTTGAAGATAGCTTCTGTTGGTTTCAAACACGTTCTGGTTGAACGTTGATGTGTCGACGCTTTACACTCAGTGTGTTGAGACATTAGTGAGTCCAGAGTCTTAGACAGAATGGCTTCGGCTTGATTTCTTCTGGATGTGTCGAGACATGGGTTAGATGTGTCGACACATTCTTTTATGTCGGAGCTCAAGCATTGGAAATCTAAACAATCTCTTATAGATGTGTCGGGACATCATTAGGCCGTGTCGAGACATCACTTAGAGAGATTCTTCTGCACTTGATTAGTTAGTTCATCAAACCAAAATAAGTTAGATATTTCTCAAATATCTACTAATGATTTATGATCTGTTATCATCAAAACCAGGGGACACAATAGAAGGGCATCCTCCACTCCACTATACAGCAAAGGGATGAGCTCCAACGTGCGCTGGATCTTCTAGTAAACTTCCTAAACCCTGGACTTAATTTATGCTTATGTTCATGATGAATGTAACTGACCTTGACTTCTAAAATGCAGCGAGCTAAGGGGGCGCAGCGGCAGGGACCGGATGCACCGTCCTCTTCGTCACAGCCTGCGGGAGGCAGGGCTGAGAGAGATGCAGACTTTGCTCTGGCGGTTGCTCGGGCTGAGGAGGCCGAGGCCACTCTTGCGGAGAGGGTAAGCAAAACCAAACCGAGACCCTTAGACTTTAAATGCTTATGATATGCAAATGCCTTGATTGACTATGATGAATGCTAATGCAGGAGAGAGAGCTGAGCACATCACTGACTGAGGCAGAGTGTGCTAGGGCAGAGACCGAGCGACTCTGTGTAGAAGTGGAGCGGTTGAGCGCGGGGCTAGCAGATTTAGAGCCCTACCAGACTGAGGCACGAGAGGCTCGAAACCAGGCCTATGACATGAAGATTGAGCTACAGACGATGGAGAGGACCGTGCAGATGATAGGCCACGGACTAGAGCAGAGTGTGTCCCAGAGCGGCGTTCGGAGCGACTCGTTCCCCGACTTCCTGACCGGCTCCTCCGGCCATCGGAGGAATGAGGACGGAGATAGGAGGCAACGACGGGAGGAGGGCAGCACAGCCATGGGCCCGCCGGAGAAGAGGCACGAGGGTACTGGTGACAGTGACGGCCTGGGAGACAGACCGACCAAGTGACTTGTACTCTTCCTTTTCTTTTTTTGACGCACACTTGTACATGACTTTGATAGTGAAATGAATATTTTTGTTTTTTTATTTAAAATGCAAATGTGGATGGATGTGAATGCTGACCGACTGACCCACAACCCTGGGACTGACAGAGAATATAGGTGAGAGAGACACAGAGAGAGAATGGCAAGACTGACTAAGAGGGAAAGAGTTAGGCAAATTCTGACAAAACCTGACAAACGGTCTAATTTAAGACCGTCATAGGGAGAAAAATGGTCAATTAAACGATCGTCAAAGAGACAAAGACATGAGGTGGATGAAGGGATAAAATGGTCTAATTGTAGACCGCGTGGAGACTCTTAGCGGTCGTATGATAGACTGCTAGTGCAGAAACCCTGTTCAGTCCGAGCGGGACTCTTCCGTGAGAGTCCGAACCTGAGGATAAAGGCCTCTAATCTGCACTAGAACACACCCTAACTTAAGCTAAGGCTACCCAACCTTAATCCTAATGCACCAACACTAAAACTAGAGCTCTATAAGTAGGAACAAGCCCTGAATTCGCAGCTCACCATAATTCTCTGCTACAAGCCTTGAAATTTTAGCAAAAACACTCAAAAAACATCATGAAGTGGAGCTTTGAAGCTAGTGCCATGGGGGAGATGGTCTATACCGGGCCAAAGGATGCCAAGAAAGAGCATGGGGAGCTACAGTGACTGTCCTCAATCCCCAAGCACTTGAGCTCAAGTTCCTCAAGAGAGGTAAGTTGCAATTTGATTCAAAAGTCCATGAATTCCTTAATTTTCCTTCTTCTCATGATCTTCCTCCCTTCTTCCTCTTTCTTTCTTTCTTTTCTTAGCTTCTTCCTGGCCCAAGATGCTACTCCAACCTAAAGTGGGTGGCTCCCATGATCAAGGAACTCCCTTTAGAGGTCCTCTCAATCCTAAGGGCATGGCACCTCCACCCTTTAGTGGTTCTAGCTAAGAATTTTTAGAAACTCTCCTTCGATTGGTCAAGCATTTCAGCCCTTGTAGAACTATGGCACCCACAAACACACACCTTCTTCTTCCCAAGCTTCGAAGCCACTGTCCTATTAGAGGAGGTAGAAAGCTACCTAGCCCTCCCTAAGACTACGGTTGGGGATGAAGATCTAGTGTGTCATTCGGTTGAGCCTATAAACCCATCACTCGTTCTAGGGGACTTCGTACACAATACAAAAGATGTTAGGACCATGATCAGCCCGCGCCATATCCATTTGATACCCATGGCTCAATGGATAACCGCTTATTGTAAGAACAAGAGCGGAAGATTTGAAGCAATAGCCAAAGCTACCTCGGTTTGCTTGTGCGGGGTCTTCCTTTTCACCACCACCGACCACCTCTTGGACATCCAAAATATCAGCATTATTAGTGGGTTGTGGCGGGGATTATCTATCTCTCAAGTGGTCCTTTTGGTGCGGACACCAGAGCGAGCGAGAGACACGAACCGACGAGCCTTCGGTACCATACGCAGAGCACCACTCGGGCTACATCGGCTTCCATCTGGCTCGGAGACAGTCTGGAGACTCCCCCTTGAGTCTCGGTATTTATAGTATTTATTTGGACTATGTGTGTGTGTAATGTGTGTTTTATTCGGATTGTAACTCGGATTGTAACATGGGTTTATTTGTAATTTGGGACCACCTGGGTCCCGCGGGCCCCCCATCCCTTCTCCCATTGATCCACCTCATCTCTTGGGCCCATGTGGGGTCAGTCAACCCCCCAAAGTGGGCTTCTAGAAAGGTTGGACCAAGGGGGGGGGGGCAAAGGGAACAAAAATTCAAATTTGGAAGGCCAAAAGTCAAGGGGGCGCCCCCATATATAGTATTATATTAGGAATTTTAGTTTATTTTATTTAGTTCCAAATCACATGGGAGAAATAAATAGTGGACTCTCTTTTACCCCTCCCCAACCCTAGATCTAGGGATAGTTAGTGTCTTTTGTTATTTCACATAAATAGCATGTATTTTCATTTGATTAGAATTAATGAGAAGAAAAATCAGATTTTCCTCCAAAGGAGCAAGGGCCGCCCCCTATCTCTCTCCTCTCTCCCCCTTCTGCAGCTGGGAAGGCTGTGAATCAGAGGTGTGAAGCCTCCTCTCTCAGGTGTGAAGATCGTCGTCGCCGTCGCCGCCGCCTCCGTGCCGCCGTCGCATCACCGCCATCGTCGTCGGAGTTCTATCCACCCAGGATAGCCCCTTCTTCCCAGAATTTTTGCTCTCCGCCACTAGATCTTATGGAGCCCAAACTTTCAGGGTGAGTTCCAGGGGTCATCACCACGTCCTAGAAAAATTGGTGGAGCTTCTAGCTTTTATTTTCCATTTTTCCAATTTCATTCTCCACCTCCTTCCAGATCTGCCTACACAGTGTCTTCTGTTACAGAAACCTGATAGTTTGTCCATGAACCCACCTTCCTCATGTCTGAACGAGTTGTAATTTTTATTGGGGGTTCTGTCCATCTAATACCTCTTCCAAAACTTTTCTTGTGAATTTAGGATCTCGTTTATATTTTCAACAAAGTCACTTTCAGATCCCAACTCAGTCTATCTGCCACTGTCCAGATCTGATCACCCAGCAGTATAAAATACCTTTCCATAACCAAACCTCCACCAAATCATTCACAAAAATTATCCCCGTTTTCCTCTCCCTCCCCTCTACAAGTTTTATGAAGAGCTCAACATCTGATTCGGAGTTCTACATCATGGTCAACGTCAACTCTCAGGAAAGTTCACTTCTGCCTGGCCAGATCTGAAACAGAGATTAGTCCGGTTCTAAAATCACCCATCAGAAGTACAGCCCCAACAAATTTTCCGAAGTCATAGAGGGTCGAAGGATTTCGAGAGAGCTTTTTAACGGCACTGGTTTCACGCCGATCCGATGTCGGTGCTACTCGCAGCAGCTTCTGTCGCCGGAGTGCGTAGGTCTGAAACTGAGTTTTAGATCCGTGGACAGCAACTCCGACAAGTGAAGATCGGAGTCGCCCTGCCTCCGACCGGTGTTCCAGTCCAACCACCATCCATGGAAGCGTGCCACCAGGTGTCACCATCACAGCGGGACCCACCCCGCCAGGTCCGGAGGACTGAGCAGCGCGTGGGCCCCACAAGCCCGCAGATCGCGCCGTCCGGACAACACAAAATGCGGATTTCAGCACCGTCGGAGGGACATCAATATGCTGCCCGTCAACCCAATTTTTGATACTCTCGAGCCCCACATGTGACATGTTACCTCCTTGCGTGGAGTGGGTCGAAACATTTGTACCGCTATAATATTTGTTAACCGGGAGTACGGATTTGGCCGGGGTTGTCTTCCCCACGCCGGGAGCATGGAGGTAATGGTCTTACTTCTTAGCATTCAATTGCTAGTTTAGTATATGGTCATAGGCCACTGTGAGTGCATTAGGATTCTAGCCTATGATTCCATGTCACCGCTGTGAGCGAAAGAGTGACCCGTCCCGTGGCTCGATCCAAGCACGGAAGTGAGTCGACCACCCTTGACTCTGCCGGTTTCTCAACCGTGCGGATCCGCGTTTCCCCTCGATTGGGACGATGAGTGAGCTTGCGTTTCTGTTAGCGACGTATAGCCCATAGGAACTCTTAGTGCTAGGCCAAAGTGTCTCCGTGTTCGTATGTTGCTGGTCGCGTCTACATTTAGAATCCGAGGTCTGTATCACTTAGAGTCGGTCCCTCTGTCCGTCCCGCATCAGTTTTGTATCAGAGCGAGTTGAGTCTATGGTAGTCATTGCATAAGTCTTGCACGGTCTAAGTCGAGTCTAGGATCATCATTGTTTAAAAATAAAAAAGGTGTTTTTTGGGTTGCATTTCATCCCGATAACCCGGTATATTAAAAGGTGTCGCCCGAACGTTAGGCTACGCCTATCGGGAAGGCCGCACACTCGCGTAGAGGAGATCTTCGGGTTGACCCTCCGCCACTAACCGGATATTGGCTAGGTCTAGGTGCATCAACTTTGCATTAGTCTGTGTTTGCATTAGTCTGTGTCACCTAGTCCGTGTGTCTTTGCATGCCCACCCGTCGAGGCACCCAATACTCGCCACCACCACTTATGGCGGATTCCCGAGCCCGTAGTTCCGATGAGCCCTTGACGGTCGAGATGTTCCGAGCCCTCATGGATCTTCTTGATACGCGTATGGATGGCCTTAGTACGCGTCTAGATGGCGTAAGAATGCGTCTAGAAATCATAACCCGATCCTTGTCAACATTAAGATCCAAACTAGCTAACTGCTCCAACAATTTCCATTCTTGTAACATGAGGCTTGACAACTTAGCTATAGGCTTGCGACTTAAGGCATCTACCACAACATTATCTTTTCCAGGATGATACTCAATGGAGAAATCGAAATCCTTCAAATACTCCAGCCATCTTTGCTGCCTCATATTGAGTTCCTTCTGAGAAAACAAGTATTTCAAACTCTTATGATCTGAAAACACCGTGAATGCTTCTCCATACAAGTAGTGCCTCCATATCTTCAAGGCGAACACAACTGTTGCAAGCTCCAAATCATGAACAGGATAATTCTCTTCATGCTTCCTCAACTGCCTAGAAGAATAGGCTATCACTTTCCCGTGCTGCATGAGTACACACCCTAAACCAATATCTGAAGCATCAGTGTATACCACAAAACCTCCTTCACCAGAAGGTAAAGCCAAAACAGGTGCAGTAGTCAAGCATTCCTTCAAGGTCTGAAAGCTTCGCTCGTAATCTTCTGACCAATCAAATTTGATCTCCTTGAAGGTTAATCTTGTCAGAGGTACCGCAATCTTGGAGAAATCTTGAATAAACCTTCGATAGTAACCTGCTAGGCCTAAGAAACATCTCACTTCAGTCACATTAGTAGGCTTAGCCCAATTCTTTACTACATCTACCTTCGAAGGATCAACAGAAATACCTTCTTTTGTGATGATATGCCCAAGAAAGGACACCACTTACAGCCAGAAATCACACTTACTAAACTTGACATATAACTGATGATCTCTCAATAGTTGCAATGCCATCCTCAAATGTTCAACATGCTCCTCCTCACTCTTAGAATAAATCAAGATGTCATCTATGAACACCATGACCCATTGATCAAGATAGGGCCGAAACACATCGTTCATCAGCTGCATGAAAGCTGCAGGTGCATTCGTTAGCCCAAAAAGTATTACTACAAATTTGAAATGCCCATACTTGCTGTGGAAGGCTGTTATATATATATATCCTCCTCTTTAATTCATAACTGATGATATCCAGATCGAAGGTCGATCTTAGAAAAATACTGAGCTCCTGCTATCTGATCAAATAACTCATCAATCCTTGGCAATGGATATCTGTTCTTGATAGTCAACTGGTTCAATTGTCGATAATCGATGCACAACTGCATCGAACCATCCTTCTTTCGGACGAATAATACAGGGGCTCCCCATGGGGAAGTACTAGGACGAATGAACCCTTTCTCAAGCAATTCCATCAACTGCTGCTTTAGTACCCTTAGCTCCGCAGGAGACATACGATAAGGAACTTTGGAAATAGGGGTCGCACCAGGAATTAGATCAACGGAAAAGATAACTTCCCTTTCAGGAGGAAGTCCGGGTAGTTCCTTAGGAAAGACATCTGGAAAATCTCGGATGATAGAAAAGTCCTCAATCTCAATCTTCTGCTCAGGGGTCACAGAAAGAAAGGCTAGAAAAGCCTTACTCCCTCTCCTCATCAGCTTATCAGCTCGAAGAGCCGAAATAAGTGGAACAGACTTATGGTGTCTAGTTCCTACAAAAGAAAGTCTAGGGTGTCCAGTGAAAGACACAGAACTAGATCTGCACTGAACATTGGCCTCATACTTAGCCAACCAATCTACTCCTAGGATTACGTCATAATCCTTCATGTCCATACAAACTAAATCAGCTGGCAGGTTTTGTTCATTGATCATGACCTTACTAGAAGGATAGAAATACTTAATTGCTGATCCGGAACCAATAGGAGTTGAAATCTCTAACAAAGAATTCATCAAAACTAGCTTCATATGTAAAGACTTCACAAATCTTTGAGAAATAAAAGAATGAGTGGCACCAGTATCAAAAAGAACAAAAGCTGATTTATCATGTATAATAAGAGTACCTTCGACGAGTCTACCCTGCTCGGCGGGTCTTGTCTCGTCTTCTTGTAGAGCCTGGAGCTTGCCTTGCTGCTTCTTGTTTCACCGGGGTAGCTCGCTTAGATAAAAAGGGACACTCGGGAATACGGTGGTCCCTACTACCACAATGTAAACATGCACCCAGCTTGCGCCAGCACTCCTCCATCTTGTGACCTGGATTGTCACAATACTTGCATACGCCCTCGAATGGAACAATAGGGCCATGCTTCTTGTCTTCAATCTTCGACATCTTGCCCTTCCACGAACCAGACCCGCTAATGGGCCTCTTCCTGGCAAGACCAGGCTTGATACTCCTAGAACCAGTATGGTGTTGTTCAATCTTAACACTCTTCCCACGTATTCTCTCCATTATTTCCAAAGTATCTTCCAATACTTGAGCCTTTCTCACCATCTCGAAATAAGTTTGAATTTCCATCGGTGCCAACTGGTTGATATACTGTAGCTTTAGCCCATTAAGAAAGCGCTTAGCCTTCATCTTCTCGGTAGATATCAAGTGAGTAGCATAATGAGATAGTCGAGAGAACAGAGCTTCATATTCAGCTACGGAAAGATTTCGTTGCTTCAAAGTAGCAAACTCAGCCGCCTTCTTCTCTTGTACTCTATCAGAAAAATATTTACCATTGAAGAATTCCTTGAACTTTTCTCATGTGACTTGTCTATCACCAAGGGTAGCCTTCATTGCGTCCCACCATGTCCTCGCATCACATTTAAGTTGAAAGGTCGACAAGAGGACACGTTCTTGATCGCTGCATTGCATCACTTCGAAAATCCTCCCCATCTCTTCAAGCCAGTGCCCGGCTTCATTAGGGTCAGTCGAGCCTCCAAATCGCGGGGGATTCATCCCACGAAATTTCTAATAAAGGTCGCCAAAGCCATGGTTTGCAGCTCCTCCCTGGGCCACTTGTTTTAAAGCCTGAGTAAGTCCTTGAACCGTACGCTGCAAGTTCCTCCATTCTACCCGTTCTCCTGCCATTGCAAAAGTCTACACGTGGAATAAGTTATATTAGGTTCAATTAAGAATGGATAATTGTGCAATGAGATTATTAACGCAACCCCAGTCTTCTACCCAAATCTCACCAGGTTGGGTCCTTCGACTTATAACAAGGTTATAGGTCCTACGGAATAACTTAGGATCCTAGAACTTAGAGAACCTAGGGATATTAGAAAACCTAGGCTCTGATACCACCAAACTGTCACGCCCCGACGCGGAATATCGGGACCGGCAGTAGAAAACGTGAGTAAAGATAACATGCTAAGCTAAGAATTAACATAACGTCATGAACAGAATAACTCCAAGTCTATTACAAATACCATCAAAGTGACTTAAACATAATCAAACATAATCTCTACTCGACTCCGTTACAATAACTAACACAAGTTCTAAGGCATAGCTAGATGTAAAACAACTATAACAATCTCAACATAACGACTAGCTGATACACTCCAAGTCATCACTCTTGCCCATTCCCATCCATCTGTGAATCTTCACCTGAGCTGCCTGGAAAGGGGGAAAACAACTATATGAGCGAACGCTCAGTAGGTAACAATAGGCAAGTGTAAGTGATTAACCATTTAATTACATGTATATGCAACGGAAAGAAAAGAAATAACGATCGAATGAAACAACATAATAAAAGGAAGTGCAAAAGAATGGAATGGAATAACAATATGGCAGAATGATATAACTACAAGAATTGCAAGTTAAGAACAATATATATAACAGGAAATTATAGGAAATTGGCCAACAAGTAAGAATGTAACCAAGTCAAACACGATTCAAGTAAGAGATCATTGTCATAGACATCACGCTAGTCATGCACTCGGTGCTATGCCTCACCATGTCATTACAAACTCCCATGGGCACAAGTTCTTTTCAGGCGCTCTCCCCAGGACCAGACTGGGCCCCTCTGATGCGTTGGCATTGATTTATTGGATCTAAGATCCTAAGTTCCGTCTAGACTTTAATCAAGTTTTAATGGCCAATTACAATCAAGTACAAACTTACCTCGGAACATCCCAAGGCTAAGTTGAAGAGATACTGTCCAGAATTTCTGTCCAGAAGTTCAAGTTATCAAGAACCATCATGTTCTTGGATTCAAAACCATAAAACACGAAGAAACTAGTCTCCGGATGATATGCGGTTCCTACTAGACCGCTCAAGACTTATGCGGTCGACACTGGGCTGCACTAACAGCAAGTGGACTGAGGTTTAGCCCTCGGGGGTCAAGGTTGAACGGCTGATAAAGGGCCGCTCTTATACATGAACGGTAAGCACTAGGCCGCACAAGGCCAGAAGTTTATAAAATCGAGGTCATGATATGTGGTCCTGACAGAGCCGCTCATTAGTTGAACGGTCCACTCAGGGCCGCCTGTAAGATGTACGGTCCATTACTGACCGCACAACACAGGCCTAACCATGAGTTAGAATTTAGCCCAAGTGGGCTCCCGGGCTACCATAGGCAGGGTGGAACTGAACCAGAGTCCAGCCCATTGTCTGCTGGTCGGCCTAGGGTCTACTGGACTGATCAAATCAGGGATTGGCCGATAATGGATCAAGGATAATCGGCCAAACTAATTGGCATAATCCAGGGATAAATGGTCTCCATTGGGCCGTTTAGGGATATATGCGGTCAAAAAATGGCCGCACAAGTCCCTGTTAGTCCAATTCGGACTAAGATTCAAATCACAGTAGTTCGATTGAGTCTAAAACAATTCTAGGGAATAATAAAGGTTCAAGATTAACGATTATAACAAGTGTAAACCTAATAGCCATTCAATTATAAAGGATTCACAATTAAAATTTGACATTTATTGAAAAGATGAATCAAGATCAAGCTCAATTAAATAAATCAGCAAGAATGATTTACTGTCATGAATTACAGTTTATTAGGTGTATTGCTAACATGCAAATAACCACTAATCTACTATCATAACATACTGAAATGACCATTAACCTGTTCTGTTACAGATGTGCAGTCGGTTCTGGACCTTACGTCCCCATGAACGGTCACAGACTGGCCGCACACGTCCCCTCAGATACGAAGACCTGCTGGATATGGACGGTCGGTAGTGTGCCGCCTGGAGGGATGTGCGGTCTGGAACTGGCCGCAAGAAAGATATGCGGTTAGGGATCGGCTGCACGTTCCAAGGACACGATCAGATATAGAAATCTATAAACGGTCAAAAGGGGGCCGCCTGTCTTGGATGTGCGGTCTATCGTGTGGCCGCACAAGTCCAGACAGGTCGCTGCCCCTTCGCCTTGCCCGACTCCGGCGAGGTTTCTAGGGTCAGAACTAAAACATGAAATTTGCACGATATAAATCATGGAATTTGGGGCTTTTACTATCAAAAGAAAGAGAGAGAAAAACTATACAAGATGCATGAATCAATTTTATGTTTACAGCCTGAAATTACTACTTAATCGAAAGGGAACAATTGTAACCCTAGTTCTTTCATGCTTCTATCAAAACCAAAAATTCTCGTAGCACACTTGATGAAATTTAGGGCTTTCTACATCAATGAAAAGCTAACACGATGCTGCTTCTAACCATATATTATTTGTAGGGTTTGGCTTGCTATCACCTACCTGAATCTGATGAAGAAGGAAGGTAAAAGAAACCCAAAGACGTCGGTACACGTAGCCACTAATCGTTGGAGATTTCCCTCGATCTAACTCCTCTGCAGCCGCCGCTGGTTCTAAACGATTCTAGGGTTAGAGAGCTTCATTTTAATAGGTCACACACCTTCTGGAGACTTCTATACGCGGAGTATTCGTCGACGCAAGTCGGGTTGATGTGAACGCCGCTGCAATAGTTGACTCGATCCAAACTCCATCGAATGCAACTCCTAGGGTTAGGGTTTCGAGAGATTAAGAGAGGGTAAATGATCCTCTCATCCTGGCCTTTCATTTTCCACCGATTTGGGTTCATTTGATGGAGTATTGGGCTCGAATTTGGCGTTTTATAGTATAGTTAACTAAGTTTTCAATTTGAGCTTAATCCACTAATTCGGACTACATACAGATTTTATTTGGGTTGGCCACAGAAGACAAGTTTGTTAAACGTGTTATTCTGTACAAGAATATAATTTTTACTGATTTTTATAAAATGGTCAAAATCTAGCTCATTCTATTTATCAAAGAATTATTCTAATTAATTTCAAATAAATTTCGAATTACTAATTAATTTCTCAAAAAATTGAGGTATTACACCCTCCCCCACTCAAGGAATTTGGCCCTCCAAATTCAATGCACTTAATAATAAAAAGAGGGAGTGAGACAGCTCACCTAACCTAGAATAAGTCGGGGTACTATCTCCGCATAGTATCTTCTGACTCCCAAGTAGCTTCTTCAGTTCCACGCCGACTCCACTGCACTTTAACCATCTGTATGGAGCGATTCCTGAGTTGCTGTTGCTTCCGATCCAAAATCTTGATCGGTCTTTCTTCATAAGTCAGATCTTTCTTCAATTCGAAGTCCACATGCTGAATAATGTGAGTGGGATCATACACATATTTCCGTAACATAGACACATGAAAAATATTGTGTACTCCAGATAACTGAGGTGGTAGTGCTAAACGGTAAGCAACCTCTCTCACTCTTTCCAAAATCTCAAATGGACCAATGTATCTTAGACTCAGTTTTCCCTGAATATAAAATCGTCGAATTCCTCTCATAGGAGAAACCTTTAAAAACACATGCTCACCAACCTGAAATTCTAATGCTCTCCTCCTGGTGTTGGCATAACTCTTCTGTCTTGATTGCGCTATTTGCAACCGATCTCTGATAATACAGATGTTCTTGGACGATTCAAAAATGAGATCTGGTCCAAGCCATTGCTTCTCACCTACCTCGTCCCAACATAACAGGGATCGACAGCTTCTACCATACAAAGCTTCAAATGGAGCCATCTAAATGCTGGACTGGTAACTGTTGTTGTAAGCGAATTCAACCAATGCCAAATGATCACTCCAACTACCTCCAAAGTCAATCATGCAGGCTCTAAGCATATCTTCTACTATCTGGTTGGTCCTTTCAGTCTGTCTGTCTGTTTGTGGATGGAAAGCAGTACTGAAATTCAGACGAGTTCCCAAAGACTCTTGCAATCCTTTCCAACAATGAGAAGTGAACATGGGGTCTCTATCAGACACAATGCTGACTGGTATATCATGTAGTCTTACCACTTCCTTAATATACAAAGCAGCCAAAACATCAACTATCCATTTAGACTTAACAGATATGAAATGAGCCGATTTTATCAATCTGTCGACAATCACCCATATTGCGTCAAATCCACTACGAGTCCTAGGTAGACCCATAATGAAATCCATGCCAATGCTCTCCCACTTCCATTGGGGTATATCAAGGGGTTTCAATTTCCCTGCTCGTCTGAAATACTCCGCCTTGACTTGCTGACAAACCAAGCATCTACTCACGAAGTCCGCAACTTCCCTTTTCATATTAGGCCACCAAAAAGATCTTTTCAAATCCTTGAACATTTTAGGACCTCCAGGATGAATGGTGTATCTAGATCTATGAGCTTCCTCGAGGATCTTACTCTTCATCTCAGCTACATCAGGTACACAAGTTCTTCCTTGAAATAACAATCTTCCATCATCAGCCATCATGAAGTCAGGTCTTTCACTCAAGCTTCCCTTGATCTCTACCAACTCTGGGTCATCATCTTACAGAGATTTGATTTCCACCAATAATTCGGGCTAAAGTTGAATCTGAGAAATCATAACCCGATCCTTGTCAACATTAAGATCCAAACTAGCTAACTGCTCCAACAATTTCCATTCTTGTAACATGAGGCTTGATAACTTAGCTATAGGCTTGCGACTTAAGGCATATGCCACAACATTACCTTTTCCAGGATGATACTCAATGGAGAAATCGAAATCCTTCAAATACTCCAGCCATCTTCGCTGCTTCATATTGAGTTCCTTCTGAGAAAACAAGTATTTCAAACTCTTATGATATGAAAACACCGTGAATGCTTCTCCATACAAGTAGTGCCTCCATATCTTCAAGGCAAACACCACTGCTGCTACCTCCAAATCATGAACATGATAATTCTCTTCATGTTTCCTCAACTGCCTAGAAGAATAGGCTATCACTTTTCCGTGCTACATGAGTACACATCCTAAACCAATACCTAAAGCATCAGTGTATACCACAAAACCTCCTTCACCAGAAGGTAAAGCCAAAACAGGTGCAGTAGCCAAGCATTCCTTCAAGGTCTGAAAGCTTCGCTCGCAATCTTCCGACCAATCAAATTTGATCTCCTTGCGGGTTAATCTTGTCAGAGGTACCACAATCTTGGAGAAATCTTGAATAAACCTTCGGTAGTAACCTGCTAGGCCTAAGAAACTTCTCACGTCAGTCACATTAGTAGGCTTAGCCCAATTCTTTACTGCCTCTACCTTCGAAGGATCAACAGAAATACCTTCTTTTGTGATAATATGCCCTATAAAGGACACCACTTGCAGCCAGAAATCACACTTACTAAACTTGACATATAACTGATGATCTCTCAATAGTTGCAATGCCATCCTCAAATGTTCAGCATGCTCCTCCTCACTCTTAGAATAAATCAAGATGTCATCCATGAACACCACGACCCATTGATCAAGATAGGGCCGAAACACATCGTTCATCAGCTGCATGAAAGCTGCAGGTGCATTCGTTAGCCCAAAAGGCATTACTACAAATTCGAAATGTCCATACTTGCTGCGAAAGGCTGTTATATATATATCCTCCTCCTTAATTCGTAACTGATGATATCCAGATCGAAGTTCGATCTTAGAAAAATACAGAGCTCCTGCTATCTGATCAAATAACTCATCAATCCTTGGCAATGGATATCTGTTCTTGATAGTCAACTGGTTCAAATGCCGATAATCGATGCATAACCGCATCGAACCATCCTTCTTCCGGATGAATAATACAGGGGCTCCCCACGGGGAAGTACTAGGATGAATGAACCCTTTCTCAAGCAATTCCATCAACTGCTGCTTTAGTTCCATTAGCACCGCAGGAGACATACGATAAGGAGCTTTGGAAATAGGGGTCGCACCAGGAATTAGATCAACGGAAAAGATAACTTCCCTTTCAGGAGGAAGTCCGAGTAGTTCTTTAGGAAAGACATCTGAAAAATCTCGGACGACAGAAAAGTCCTCAATCTCAATCTTCTGCTCAGGGGTCAAAGAAACAAAGGCTAGAAAAGCCTTACATCCCCTCCTCATCAGCTTATCAGCTCGAAGAGCCGAAATAAGTGGAACAAACTTATGGTGTCTAGTTCCTACAAAAGAAAGTCCAGGGTGTCCAGTGAAAGACACAGAACTAGATCTGCATTGAACATTGGCCTCATACTTAGCCAACCAATCTGCTCCTAGGATTATGTCATAATCCTTCATGTCCATACAAACTAAATCAGCTGGCAGGTTTTATTCATTGATCATGACCTTACTGGAAGGATAGAAATACTTAATTGCTGATCCAGAACCAATAGGAGTTGAAATCTCTAACGGAGAATTCATCAAAACTTGCTTCACAGCAAAAGACTTCGAAAATCTCCGAGAAATTAAAGAATGAGTGGCACTAGTATCAAAAAGAACAAAATTGATTTATCATGTATAATAAGAGTACCGTCGACGAGTCCACCCTCCTCGGCGGGTCTTGTCTCATCTTCTTGTAGAGCCTGGAGCTTGCCTTGCTGCTTCTTGATTCCTTGCGGTTTCACCAGGGTAGCTCGCTCAGATAAAAAGGGACACTCGAGAATATGGTGGTCCCTACTGCCACAATGTAAACAGGCACCCAGCTTGCGCTAGCACTCCTCCATCTTGTGACTTGGACGGTCATAATACTTGCATACGCCCTTGAATGGAACAATAGGGCCATGCTTCTTGTCTTCAATCTTTGGCATCTTGCCCTTCCACGAACCAGACCCGCTAATGGGCCTCTTCCTGCCAAGACCAGGCTAGATACTCCCAGAACCAGTATGGTGCTGTTCAATCTTAACACTCTTCCCACAGATTCTCTCCGTTATTTCCAAAGTATCTTCCAATACTTGAGCCTTTCTCACCATATCAGAATAAGTTTGAATTTCCATCGGTGCCAACTGGTTGATATACTGCAGCTTTAGCCCATTAAGAAAGCGCTTAGCCTTCATCTTCTCGGTAGATATCAAGTGAGTAGCATAACGAGATAGTCGAGAGAACTGAGCTTCATATTCAGCTACGGAAAGATTACGTTGCTTCAAAGTAGCAAACTCAGCCGCATTCTTCTCTTGTACTCTATCATAAAAATATTTACCATTGAAGAATTCCTCGAACTCTTCCAATGTGACTTGTCTATCACCAAGGGTAGCCTTCATTGCGTCCCACCATGTCCTCGCATCACGTTCAAGTTGAAAGGTCGACAAGAGGACACGTTCTTGATCGCAGCATTGCATCACTTTGAAAATCCTCCCTATCTCTTCAAGCCAGTGCTCGACTTCATCAGGGTCTGTCGAGCCTCCAAATCGCGGGGGATTCATCCCACGAAAGTTCCGATAATGGTCGCCAGTGCCATGGTTTGCAGCTCCTCCCTGGGCCACTTGTTGCAAAGCCTGAGTAAGTCCTTGAACCGTACGCTGCAAGTTCCTCCATTCTACGCGTTCTCCTGCCATTGCAAAAGCCTACACGTGGAATAAGTTATATTAGGTTCAATTAAGAATGGATAATCGTGCAATGAGATTATTAACTCAACCCCAGTCTTCTACCCAAATCTCACCAGGTTGGGTCCTTCAACTTATAACAAGGTTATAGGTCCTACGGAATAACTTAGGATCCTAGAACTTAAAGAACCTAGGGATATTCGAAAACCTAGGCTCTGATACCACCAAACTGTCATGCCCCGACGCGGAATATCGGGACCGGCAGTAGAAAATGCTAGTAAAGATAACATGCTAAGCTAAGAATTAACATAACGTCATGAACAGAATAACTCCAAGTCTATTACAAATACCATCAAAGTGACTTAAACATAATCAAACATAATATCTACTTGACTCCGTTACAATAACTAACACAAGTTCTAAGGCATAGCTAGATGTAAAACAACTATAACAATCTCAACATAACGACTAGCTGATACACTCCAAGTCATCACTCTTGCCCATTCCCATCCATCTGTGAATCTTCACCTGAGCTGCCTGGAAAGGGGGAAAACAACTATATGAGCGAACACTCAGTAGGTAACAACAGGCAAGTGTAAGTGATTAACCATTTAATTACAAGTATATGCAACGGAAAGAAAAGAAATAACGATCGAATGAAACAACATAATAAAAGGAAGTGCTAAAGAATCGAATAGAATAACAATATGGCAGAATGATATAACTACAAGAATTGCAAGTTAAGAACAATATATATAACAGGAAATTATAGGAAATTGGCCAACAAGTAAGAATGTAACCAAGTCAAACACGATTCAAGTAAGAGATCATTGTCATAGACATCACGCTGGTCATGCACTCGGTGCAATGCCTCACCATGTCATTACAAACTCCCATGGGCACAAGTACTTTTCGGGCGCTCTCCCGATGACCAGACCGGGCCCCTATGATGTGTTGGCATTGATTTATTAGATCCAAGATCCCAAGTTCCATCTAGACTTTAATCAAGTTAAAATGGCCAATTACAACCAAGTATAAACTTACCTCGGAACATCCCAAGGCTAAGTTGAAGAGATACTGTCCATAATTTCTGTCCAGAAGTTCAAGTTATCAAGAACCATCATGTTCTTGGATTCAAAATCATAGAACACGAAGAAACTAGTCTCCGGATGATATGCGGTTCCTACTGGACCGCTCAAGACTTATGCGGTCGACACTGGGCCGCACTAACAGCAACTGGGCTGAGGTTTAGCCCTCGAGGGCCAAGGTTGAACGGCTGATAAAGGGCCGCTCTTATACATGAACGGTAAGCACTAGGCCGCACAAGGCCAGAAGTTCATACAATCGAGGTCAAGATATGTGGTCCTGACAGAGCCGCTCATTAGTTGAACGGTCCACTCAGGGCCGCCTGTATGATATACGGTCCATTACTGACCGCACAACACAGGGCCTAACCATGAGTTGAAATTTAGCCCAAGTGGGCTCCCGGGCTACCATAGGCAGGGTGGAACTGAACCAGAGTCCATCCCACTATCTGCTGGTTGGCCTAGGGTCTACTGGACTGATCAAATCAGGGATTGGCCGAAGATGGATCAAGGATAATCGGCCAAGCTAATTGGCATAAGCTAGGGATAAACAGTCTCCATTGGGCCGTTCAGGGATATATGCGGTCCACAAATGGCCGCGCAAGTCCCTGTTAGTCCAATTCGGACTAAGATTCAAATCACAGCGGTTCGATTGAGTCTAAAACAATTCTAGGGAATAATAAAGGTTCAAGATTAACGATTATAACAAGTGTAAACCTAATAGCCATTCAATTATAAAGGATTTACAATTAAAATTTGACATTCATTGAAAAGATGAATCAAGATCAAGCTCAATTAAATAAATCAGCAAGAATGATTTACTGTCATGAATTACAGTTTATTAGGTGTGTTGCTAACATGCAAATAACCACTAATCTACTAACATAACATACTGAAATGACCATTAACATGTTCTGTTACAGATGTGCAGTCGGTTCTGGACCTTACGTCTCCATGAACGGTCACAGACTGGCCGCACACGTCCCCTCAGATACGAAGACCTGCTAGATATGGATGGTCGGCAGTGTGCCGCCTGGAGGGATATGCAGTCTGGAACTGGCCGCAAGAAAGATATGCGGTTAGGGATCGGCTGCACGTTCCAGGGACATGATCAGATATAGAAAACTATAAATGGTCAAAAGAGGGCCGCCTGTCTTGGATGTGCGGTCTATCGTATGGCCGCACAAGTCCAGACAAGTCGCTGCCCCTTCGCCTTGCCCGACTCCGACGAAGTTTCTAGGGTCAGAACTAAAACATGAAATTCGCACGATATAAAGCATGGAATTTGGGGCTTTTACTACCAAAAGAAAGAGCACAAAAAACAATACAAGATGCATGAATCAATTTTATGTTTACAGCTTGAAATTACTACTTAATCGAAACGGAACATTTATAACCCTAGTTCTGACATGCTTCTATCAAAACTAAAAATTCTCGTAGCACAGTTGATGAAATTTAGGGCTTTCTACATCAATGAAAAGCTAACACGATGCTGCTTCTAACCATATATTATTTGTAGGGTTTGGCTTGCTATCACCTACCTGAATCGGATAAAGAAGGAAGGAGAAAGAAACCCAAAGATGTCGGCACACACAGCCACTAATTGCTAGAGATCTCCCTCGATCTAACTCTTCTGTAGTCACCGCTGGTTCTAAACGATTCTAGGGTTGGAGAGCTTCATTTTAATAGGTCACACACCTTCTGGAGATTTCTATGCGCGGAGTATTCGTCCACGCAAGTAGGGTTGATGTGAACGCCGCCGTAATAGTTGACTCGATCCAAACTCCACCGAATGCAACTCCTAGGGTTAGGGTTTCGAGAGATTAAGAGAGGGTAAATGATCCTCTCATCTTGGCCTTTCATTTGCCACCGATTTGGGCTCATTTGATGGAGTATTGGGCTCGAATTTGGCGTTTTAAGGTATAGTTAACTAAGTTTTCAATTTCGGCTTAATGCACTAATTCGGTCTACATACAGATTTTATTTGGGTTGGCCACAGAAGATAAGTTTGTTAAATGTGTTATTCTCTAGAAGAATATAATTTTTATAGATTTTTATAAAATGGTCAAAATCTAGCACATTCTATTTATTAATGAATTATTCTAATTAATTTCAAATAAATTTTGAATTACTAATTAATTTCTCAAAAATCGGGGTATTACAAATTATTTCTAGAAATAAAGTCAGACTAGTAGCCAAGGGTTACTGTCAAGAATTTGGAGTTGACTTCGATGAGTCCTATGCACCTGTTGCTAGGATGGAAGCTATAAGAATATTGTTAGCATTTGCATGCTCCAAAAATATAAAAATCTAACAAATGGATGTGAAGAGTGCGTTCTTAAATGGAATTATTAAGGAAGAAGTTTTGTTGAACAGCCCCCCGATTTTCTATTCTCCACTAAACCTGACCAAGTTTTCAGATTGAATAAAGCCCTGTATGGTTTAAAGTAAGGCCCTCGAGCCTGGTATGAGAGATTAACGGAATTTCTGATCAGCAAGGGCTACCAAAGAGGTAAGGTAGATCAAACTCTTTTTACAAAAGGCTTTAATGAAGATCTCATCATAGTCCAAGTATACGTAGATGACATTGTCTTCGGCTCAACAAGTACTGATCTATGTAATGCATTTTCAAAATTGATGTCAACAGAATTTGAAATGAGTTTGGTAGGCGAATTGAAGTACTTTCTTGGCCTGCAGATACAACAGTTAGAGGAAGGATGCTTCATCAACCAGACCAAGTATACATTGGACATTCTCAAGAGGTTTGGCATGAACAACTTGAAGCACATTATAACACCAATGGGTACCAATACCTCATTGGATGCAGATGAGACAGGGAAAGAAGTAGATGCCAAGCTCTACCGAGGTATGATTGGATCTCTACTCTATTTGACAGCTTCAAGACCCGATATACAGTTCAGTGTAGGAATGTGTGCAAGGTATCAATCTAGACCCACTGAATTGCATCTAGCTGCAGTAAAAAGAATTTTCAGATATCTATCTGCTATACACACCCTTGGTTTATGGTTTCTTGCATCACACACTCTAGGCTTAATCGCATACATAGATGCAGACTATGCCGGGTGTAAACTAGATAGAAAAAGCACTAGTGGTCATTGTGAATTCTTAGGTGGGTGTTTAGTTTCTTGGGGTTCCAAGAAATAACATTCTGTGGCCCTCTCCACTGTAGAGGCTGAGTACGTGACTACAGGAAGTTGTGGTACACAAGTCATTTGGATTGAACACCAGCTTCAGGACTATCAAGTAGACCTGGGGTGCACACCCATTTAATATGATAATACTAGTGCCATCAATCTAGCCAAGAATCCTGTCTTGCATTCCCTCACCAAACACATAGAAATAAGGCATCATTTCATAAGAGATGAGGTTTCTAAGAACACCTTTGAACTGATTCATGTAGGCATTGTTAATCAAATTACTGATATCTTCACCAAGCCTCTAGACAATGACAAATTCACCACATTAAGGAGAGAATTAGGCTTATTTAAATTACCTTAATTTCTAATCTCCTGATATGGCAAGAGGTTGTGTGAGAAGCCTGTCCTAACCGTGTGGGGGAGTTCTGTGTGTCTGCTGATTAGTTTCCTTCTGTGCATCGATTGAGGGGGAGCTGGGCAGTTAGTGAAGTTTGACCGATTCAAAAGTTTGACCAGATGTGTTTCATTGCTGGTTCTCATGATTGAATGAGTGCAATTCTCTCTCAGACAGTAGAATCTCATTCATCTCTTAAGTATATAAGTTTGTGTAACTAAAGTCCAGCTAGAATCTTTTCTCTAGTAGACTATCAGAGACTTGGATTAAGTATCCGAAGTATATCTTCCTTCATTTTTCATGATTCTGGTTCAGGATAAAACTTGTATGTCTTGATATCTGTCCAGAACAACTTGAAATCTAGACTTCAAGATTCATTTCAAAGAAACAATTCTTCTGGTATTGTCTTCAAACACTTCATCTCCATAATATAAGGGATCAACTAAATGAACAAAGGTCTATGGTTTGATCATTGAGAAACTGGGAGCTTCATCAATGAAATGAAATCTTTCCTATGTCATGAGGTGTCAAATTCAAAAAAAAAAATTCTGCAAAATAAACTTAATGTTTCTGACCATCACAGAGGAATGGTGACAAGGTGGTGAGTAACTGGGGACTCTGGCCTCTGATCAAGGTGTCTCCTCACGTAAAAAATCATAGTTACTAACTCTGTTCTCTAAACAGGAGAGGTAATGAGGTTCTCACATTGAGTAACTGGGGATTCTGGCCTCTGTTCAAGGTGTCTCCCTAATGTCAAAGATGTGATTTACCCACTTACTTACTGGTCTTCTTAAAAATCTCTATAATATCCTTTATATTTGTGCAAATTATTGGAATGCTTGTCCTCAATATCTTGAGCACACCTTCTCTGCTTTTGTCTCTTATCGTCTACTTAGTATAGTTGTTTGATCAGCTATGTCTTGTCATACTTGTTCATCCCTTCTCTACATCATATACCCTGTATATGGATAAACTTCCCTCTCATTCTAATTCTCTATTGCTTACCAGAGTTCAAGAATCCTCTCTTGAGTTTAGCGCCTAACTTATTCTCTTAGGATATGCTCATGAGTCTTTCTACACTAAGAAGCCACTGTACTTCTTCCTCATGTCTTCAGCAACTGCATATATCTTTCATTTCCTTTTGATGATGTCAAAGGGGAAGAGAGGTCATCTGAGAGGTTCAGGGCACCTGAGGCATCTGAGAGTGAGTTGTAGGGGAGCGGATTTGGAGAGAGAAGAGGTTCAGAAGATGGTGTTTCTGGGAGAGGCTTTATAGTTTGTCAGTATGAACATTTTACTTTGCTCCTGATTATTTTTGATCTCCTTTTAATACCCTGACGTTGCTTGATTCATAGTGTTGCCATCATCAAAAGGGGGAGATTGTTGCATCCCTACGGTTTTGATGATGTCTCACACTATAAATCAATTTGTTTTATTGCATTCTTGCAATAAAGGTCTGTGCATTTTCTTGTTCATATGCATTCAATAGATCAGTGCATGCTTTACTCTAGACGTGGTAAGTCCTTGCCTCGGTGCAAGTTTATTTTAATAAGTTCAACACTTGTACGTGTTCGTCTCAGTAAAGCTCAGTGCATCTCGCATAAAGTCTGTGCATATTTTGCCGCGGTGTATTTCTTTGTTTCTAAGCATGAAGGAGGTCTGTGCTTGTTGCATGATTTAGGTTCGTGCATTATTTGTCATTCATCTTTTTGCTTAATGCATATTAAGTCAGTACATGCATTGTCTCGTTCATAAGCTTACTCGGTGCAAGTTTCTCAAAGTTCTGCATTTCTCGCATAAAGTGCTTGCCTCGGCGCAAGTCCTTGTTCATGCACAGGTTCTGTCGTTCTTACTCTGTCTCAGTGCTTTTTACTAGGTCCTGTGCACCAAGGTCCGTGTATATCATGTTTCTGCATCTCACCTCTCGAGGTTGGTGCAATATTTGGGTCGGTGCAATTCTTAACTAGAATGCATTGTTTAGTCTGCTCATCTTTTTATCTCAGTGCAAATCCAACTTGGTGCAAGCTTTGTCTTGTATCTCTCTTTGTTCTGCGCATTTCTCTCTGCCATCTTGGTGCAGCTCTTGCTTGGATTGCATATCCCGACTCGGTGCATTCTTTCTCTTTCTGAATAACATGAAGTTAGTGGATCTTTTATTGCATTAACATACTCGGTGCAAGGTTTGGTCTGCACCTAGTTGGTGCAACTTTTGGTTAGACGTAGGTATAGGAACACAACTCGGTGCATACTTTGCTTAAGATAAAAACATGATCGGTGCTTAGCCAAGTCTATACAACTCACTGTAGCTATCTGTGCACGTTTTGCTCCATGCACACCAAGTCTATACAAATCCTTGTAGCAACGAGGTCGGTGATGTTCTTGTTTTAGGCCTATTAGACTCGGTGAAAATCTTGTAGGTAGCTAAAGTAGATTGGTGCAACTTCTGCTTCATTCCGCATCGGTGCTTTTCCTGCCAGTCTTAGTCGGTGCTTGTTTCCGACTCGGTGTAAACTTTCCTTTCTGGCAAGAATAAAGTCAGTGCAATGGTTGACTTGGAAACTCCTACTCAGTGCAGTTTTTGCTTACTTACTCGCTACGTCGGTATGACTTGTGCTAAGTGTGTGACAAAAAGTTTATTCCTTTTTTGACAGTTTGTCTGTGCATTCACCAGGTGGATGGCACGTGATCCGAGGAAGATAGAGGTCGAGAACATTCCGACATGTGCCCCAACCTTTCAGGCGGGAAACATGGTATCCATACGCTTAAGTTTCTGGAACAGACATATATATACTGAGGAAAAGGGTTCGTAAAGAATATGATGGAATAGTGAAAAAGAACAGAAGCGTGAGAGCAGTGCTGTGGATCAAGAGAGAAAACCAGAGACAAACCACTCCATCAAGAGCAGAGAGAAGATTCTAAGAGAAAGTTGTCTATGAATATGAAGATCTGCTTCTACGGAAGCTACATTGTTTTGACTTAGAGATAATTATTTTCTCGATCTTTTATCGTCGAGTTTCCTTCATTTTCCATTCCATTTTGTTACCCTCCAAGCTTGCTCGGAGGAAGGGAGAAGTTCTCCGGTTTGCCTCCATTGTTCTTGGAGGAAGAGAGGTTTGATCCTCTAGTTTTGTGAGTTGCTTGGGAGCAATTTCACAGGGTCGTCTTTGATGCGTGCAAAGGAAGGGAGATTCGTTCTCCAGTGGTTCTTCTGGTTGATCAGAAGGCTGAGGAGGGTGTTCCTCAGGGCAAGCTGTTTGGCAGTGGTTGTCACAGACTGAGTCTGCTGTGTGCGATTAATCATTGCAAGGAAACCTTACTCTTCTGAGTGAGGGGTGAACGTAGATTGCGGGTAGCAATCGAACCACCTAAAAAATTCTCTGTCTCTCTTGTGGATTTGTCTGTCTACTTTGTGCTTGCTCTCCGTCTACTTGATATATTGCTTCATCATGAATTCCTTTCTCGATCTCAATCCATAGTCTAGATATCTCTATTACCTATCTCTGAAGTTTTTATCACTGCGTTTTGAGGGGTTGACTAATTGTTGCTAAGCTTATCGAATTTGGGAGTGATCTATTCATCCCCCCCCCTCTATCTCACTTTCCACTGTGCGTATCAAAGATAGCGTAATCTTCCACCGTAATCTTCGTTTCAAATTTGACGTTTTTTTTGGAGATCAGTGGAGATCATGGAGCAAGAGGGAGAGGACGGTGGAGGAGGAGGAAGTTGGAGAGGGAAGAGAGATGGGAATAAGACATCGAAGAAAGGATCGGAAGAAGAAAACCACATATTGGAGAGATCGGATGAGGGGGTCCATATTGTGGAGAGATCAATGGGTGGGTGTAGATATAAATGTTTCAATCTATCTCGCCCCCTAACTAAACAATATAACCATGCATATAAGCGTGAAAGTGCATGAAATGGAAAGGGGGGACGAAGAAGAGGAACCTGACCGTGATCGCCACCAAGGTTCTACGGCACCAAAAGGATGAAGAAAGGATGAAGACGGCGCCATGTACCTTGGAAAATGAAGAAGAAGATGCGACGTAACGGGAAGCCGCTACAACGTGTGATCGTGCCTCAAAGGGAATGCAGGGAACCGATGTTGGTGCACCTCCTCACCTCCTAGCCGGTTAGAAAGCAAGGGCCTCACGTTCTATTGATGGTCTCCTGCAAAACAAAGCCACAAAAATAAGAGAAAACCCATTAGATCATGAAAGTGTAGCACATGCCCGAAGTGATGAAATAGCATGAAAGAATGGGGGAGAACGCACCGGGGGAAGATTTTTAACCCCTATAAATGGGTGCAAATGAAAGGTGGGAGTGTTGTGCATGCATGGGATTTGAAATCACAGAATTTGATGGAGAGAACAGAGAGAAAACCGTTGTGCAAAATGGAGAAAAATGCGTAAACGTGCAGGAAACTGTGCAGAAACTAAGTGTAAAACTGTGATGATTTGTGAAAAGTAAGGGAGAGGAATAAGAAATTGGAGCAAGTATAGAGAGCCCAGAGAGATGGAAAATGAAGAAGATACTCCCCTCTTCAGGATGGGACTAATGGAGGACGAAGAGGACACCGGATGACTCCGCCCCAAGCCGACGAAGGGCGCCCCACCACACAGGTCCACGAACTTGTGATGATTTTACTAAAAGTAGAGGCGAAGTTAGGAGGGCAAACAATGATGAAATGAAGCAAATGAGGAACCAAAATGAAGCCTATACTTCCCTCAATAGTCTGGGGTTGAAGGTTTGAGTGGACGATCCGGCATGGCTTCGCCCCAGGTCGAAGAAGAGCCCCCCGTCGCGCAGGCGAACTGGGCATCTATTTATAGAAAAAAAGGTGAAAACCCTAACTTTCTGCTGTGATTTCATAGGATAGAGTCCACCAAATCTTGAGATCTATGGATCAATCTCGAGATAATAGATAGGATAAGAGGTAGGAATAAACGAGACTCTTTTTGGTTGAAGATTGTGGAAGTTATGGCTCTTGGAAGAAGGCTCTGGAACCTAATCTGCATGGATTTTTGGTTACACGAAATGAGTAAATCCCTAACTTGCGGCCAAGATTCCAGGAGATTCGATGCATGAAAAGTCGTGCCCTATGGATCAAATTGAAGATAATACAAAGGGCAAGAGATAGAAATAAACGGAGGTCAATTTGGTGGAGGATTCTAGAAGATAGAGCCCTAACAAAGAGGCCTCGTTGCACAGGTTCGACCTTAGAATCCGGCGACGAAGAAGACGGAGTTCAGGAACTTGTGGACTCTCTGTTAGTTGGACGGTCGCACGATAGACCATTTATTGAATTGGACGGTCTACGGGTAGACCGCCCATACCTGGGGGCGATCGGGCGACTTTTGGCCAAAAAAGGGATAAACGGTCATCCACATACCATTTTTTGACATAAACGGTCTCAAGAAGACCGTTCTTTGACATTTAAAAAATAATAAAAATAATAGAAAAAATTAAAAAAAGTTATTGTTAATGGACGGTCAATTGTTGACCGTTTTACTGTTGGACGGTCATCTTGTGAGCCTTCAACTCAAGGAACGGTCAACTGTTGATCGTTCCGCTGCCAGGCTCGCGCGACTTTCGAAATTGAAGCATATCTTGAAAACAGTGTAGAATTAGCGAAATTGGTAGAAGAAGAAAGTGTAGATAACTCAAAAATGAACAACTTTTATGAAGAAAGTAAGATGAGAAAATGATCAGATGAGAGAGAAAGAATATCAGGACATAGGTGAACAGTGCAGTCTGCCGAAAAAATGTAAATAACTTGAAATCGGTGCAGAACTGGCCAATGACGTAGAAGAAGGAACTGTAGGGATTTGAAAGATGAACAACTTTTGTGAAGGACACATTTTGAAAAGAGGAAAGAAAGGGGGTGAAAAAGGATCATTTTCAAGACTGCACAGCGAAAGGGGGCTGAATGCTTGAGGGAAGCCGGCCTAAATGGGCCGTAAGTTGACTTGGAAGGCCGACAGGTGATAAGATAAGCTCCAGGGCTCCATGAAATAATGATCTCCAAGGCTCAAATAGAATGGAATAATGAAATGGGCACGAAATCCATCCAAGGATGGCTTCAAAACAATGGGTAATTCGGGACATCAAAAATGATGAACAAGAGAAACGACGTAACTTGCGGGCTAAAAACGGGTGTCAAATAGATATATATTTCTCCTTTTTACTTGATGGAAGATATGCTATGAGTAGATCAACAATGCGATGAATAAGTAAATGAAGAACCGTAAGAGGAGCAAGGCAAATGAAAGTGACCGTGATCGCCACCAAAGCGCCGAACGTGATGAGCACACCGTGCTTTGGAAAAGAAGGGGGGACACTCACCTAGCTGCAGCACCGGGAGGATGAGCGGTTGATGAAGAGCCGCCTATACGACGTGCGGTCTTACGATAGACCGCGTAGGGGTGCTGCAGAACGTGCGGGAGCCATTGCTCCTGGAGGATGGACGGCTTGAAGAAGACCGCGGGAAGAAGAAGGGCGGTGCAGAAGGAGCCGCACGTCTTCTTGAACGGGCAGTCAAGAACCGCTCGCGTCCACCACGCCAGAAGTTGCTAAAGGGTTCACCTCCACCCTCTCCAGCCGGCCAGAGGGGATGGGCCTCGTGCTGATGAAGTGCTGACCTGCAAAACAACGTGAAGACACAAGAAGAGCACCTAGATCAGGACTGAATGGTGTAATAAACGTCCATATAGGAAGAAATAAACATAAACAAATGGAAAGGGGGATACCTTGGGGGTTTTAAACCCCTAGGGTGACAAAAACATGGGTGGAGGTGTGCATGATGATGAAAACGAAGGGGGACGTGGGGAGGAAGAAATGCATGCAAGGAAGAACGATGAAAACTATAAGAAAATGCAAACGCCTCAAAACATGGACTACTCCCTGGACCGGAGGCTCGTATGGACGTAGAGAGCCTCCTCCTTTGGTGCTAGGTCGCTCAAAAGTGCGGCAGGGCTTCGCCGTCGATCAAGATCTCCCCCCCTTCGACGTCTGGCCTTTAGGGTCTATTTATAGAGCCTAGAAAGCCAACCCAGAAACTAGGGTTTAAAGCCATTTTCGGGACGAGATTATTGAAGATAAATCGTAGATAATATAATTATCTCTCATCCAGTCGAAACGGCAGCTAAAATGGTTGATTATCCACGGAGATATTGATAAAAGAAGTTGGGGATACAACCATGGATAAAAGGATTAAAATTTGTTAAAATTCAACAATCGACGGGATGAACGGTCTTACGATAGACCGCTCAACCAGGTGGGCGGTTATACACTAACCGTCCATACCTATCGGTGGAAATTCAAATAATCAGTAAATAGTCCCAACTATCCCTTGAACTGACCGAAACGCCTGCCGTCAGGACTCTCAAAGATGCACGACTCTATTGAGACCGTTCAAACGTAGCGCGGCCAACAACAAACCGTTCTAGCCTTGTCGGTGATAATTCAATTACTTGGATAATTATCTGAGAAAATTGTCAAGCGTAGGACTCTGAGATATATGCGGTTGAAATCAGCCCGTTCATTGAGTCGAACGGGCCTAATGGGGCCGCACAACATCCTGTCGGTGAAAATTCAGAAAATCCTCAGAAATCAACCAAAAATGTATGAACGGTCTATATCTAACCACCCCAGTATTGAACGGCTGATGTTGAACTGTACATGCACTTGGACACTTGATTTTCATAAACATGTTAAATCAACCAAAAACCAAGGCCCATTAAGCCCCGAATCGATACGGACTCCACCAAGGAGGGAGGTTACACATAAAACTGGCCCAAAAATATACTTGAAAATAGCCCCAACGAGTGATGGTCAACTCGGGGCATCAACACAAGTGAGTAAGAGAAATGACTCAACTTATCGGTATAAAACGGGTGTCAACAGTGGGCATTGTCCACATGCACATGGTATAATCAACACCTCAGTCAATAGTTCCGTCATGAATGGATCAATCATGATTGGAGGTGAACGGGGTATAGATTCCAGCTTTTGGAAGAGAGACATAAGACGGGAGGGAGACCAAGTAAAGACAATGGGCGAGCACCCCTTTTTCTGTGGACGGTAAGCTGGTTTCTTCGGCTCTAATTGCACAAGCCGTACCTCTTGACTTTCTTCTTCATAAAATAGCCTTTCAAAAGCCTGGCTATAATCGAACATGTCATCAACTGGCCCCTTTGGAAGCAATGACGGGCTGGAAAATACCTGAGCTATATCTTTTTCTTTCTTGGGCTGACTCGGCTGTGCTTTCAAGGTGCCGGGCTGGAGAGGGCCTTTAACAAAATGTTGGCGGTAGTCCCAGGTCAAGGGCTCAGAATCGCCCAAAATTGACAATGGAGACTCTCGGTAGCCGAGGCCCCTCCTATTCATCTTTCTTCCCTTGGGGACCGACTTGGTCCGCCCTTGTAGTTGTGTGACGAGGCCTCTCCCGGGTTGATAGCCTAATTTCAATATTATATCCCAGCCTTTTGAATCTTGAATCTGGGGCTTCACTTTGATATTCACTGCTGCAGAGATGGGCTTTCTTGGCGCGTAAGCCCAGGGGAAATCCAGATCTAGCACTGAAATAACTGTCCGCGTGCTGGGCCATAATGTGAGTAAAATCTTCTCTGAGACGGCCTTCACAGACTGGACCGTGGACATGCTTTTCACCTTAACCACCCTCCCTTGAAAAGGAAATTTAAGACATTGGTGGGCGGTGGATGGCACGGCATTCAGGTTGTTAATCCACAGACGACCCAAGATAGCCTTGAACATAGGGTTGATGTCCAGCACATAGAATTTAACCGGCATAGTAAGAGGCCCAAGCTCGGCCTGAATAGTGACCACCCCATGACATGCCCTTGGAGAATTGTCATATGCTGCTATGGTTGTCGGGGTTGGCCTTAACAGATCTTCTGATAAGTTGTAGGCCCTCAGGGTGCTGAGAGGGCAAACATTAATAGATGCCCCTGTATCTACAAGCGCCGCATCTATGCTGACTTTGTTTAGAGTTATGAAAATGCATAGCAGCATTTGCCAGTCTTCCGGGGGCGCCAATTCTGTCTCAGAAAATGTGATTGCCGGCCCCTTTGAGATTGTAGCCAAGGCCATCGACATGCTATCCACTGCCATGTCTTCATTAACTATCACCTTCTGCAGAAAGTTTCTGAGTGCACCCTGATGAAGGGTGGATCTCTGTATCAACTCCAGTACGGAGATCTTGGCGGGTACCCTGTCTAGATGGTGCAATAAATCATATTGTGTCCCCGGCAGCGGATCTGCCTCCTACTGATCAACAGCCGGCTGAGAAGACTAGAGATTAGGTGCAGGTGCACAAGTGGAAGGGTAATTCCTATAGAACAAATGCTCGCTTCGGAGGGCAAGGTTATGGGCCGGCACGGCCTGGGATGGGCTCAAAATAAGTGGCTTAACTGGCCCAGTGGGGTGAATGAGTGGCGCGGGGGAAGGCGTAGTGCGGGTAGTGGAGATGATGGTCGGGAGGTTTAATGAAGGCGGACCAATGATTGGTGTGGGCATTGGTGATGAGGTAGAGGTAGTTGGAAGGAGGATGATGGATGAACGGTTGGCTAGTGGTGCGGTGGTAGCGAGGGTAGACGGTGGTGAAGTGGGGGTAGACAGGTTTATGGCGAATTTGGATGGTAGGATGAGAGGTTTGGTGGATGCGGAGGATACTGGGGTTTGTTGGTTAAGCGGGAGGATGACAGAGGGAGCAAGGCTACGGTGGTTGTGGTGAAGGGCCATGAGCCATTGTACTGATGCATCATCATCATAAGACCACCCGACGTCAGGAGCCGGGGATTGGACGAGATTAACTTGGGCTGGTGCCGGTGGTTGTGGCTGCGGAGCGGGAGGATGGTTCGGCATGGGGTTCTGATGGATCTCTAAGTCTTGAGTGGGCTATTGTTGTTGTTGTGGCGACTGCTGCTGTGGCGGCGGTGCTTGTTGCTGCTGCACTTGCTGCCTCTGTGGCTGCCTTCTCTTCTCTTTAATTTCAATGATGGCCTTGTGCATCTCGGCCCAATCTATCCACTGCCCTTCATGCAAGTCATACACTAAATACCTGAACTAAAAACATCCTTCAATTGTATGGCCAGGCTGTCGGTGGAACATGCAAGTGTATGGTCAGTCAGTACCACCGGAGTGGAGTGACTGTCAAACAATCCTAGATAATCTTAACATTTATATCATAATTATTATGACATGTTGATACAAATTTCCATTTTATAACCAAGATCATGTTGGAGAACGTACTGTGATGGAATGGGAGAGAGATATTAATCATGAACATAGTTAGATCAGTTCATATATTCCATAATTTACCAATTTCTTGTGTGTGTTTCTGACCTACACATGCAATCTAGCCGAGGTAATCAATACATACAAAAAAAAAATCAGCGACATGAGATGGTCTTTATAGGACCGCTAACAGAGGCTAGCGGTCTATCGAATGACTGCTTAGGGTGACGATCAACAGAACTGGCAGATAGGTGAAAACGGTCCATCGAGCGACCGCTGGATTCCTTAAACGGTCAATTGACAGGCCGCATAGTCCAGAACAGTAACTGGTGAAACGGTCTATCGAGCGACCGCTAGGGATCCTGTTACGACCGCAAGTAGGTCGACAGCTCGGTCTCCGGCGATCTTTGATAGACACTACTTGCAACGCCAAATCTGAACGATATACTAAACAATAATTGGGCAAAATGGAAGCAATAGAAAGAGCAGAAAAATCCACACAATTAGGCATGATTAATTTGTTTTTGGCCTGCTATATTGCCTAAAATCAAGCAATATATGGGCTATCGAGGATGGAACCCTAATTCGACATGCTTCTACTAAAATCTATCATACGATCTCTATACAGGATGAAATTTGGGACTTTTAATATGGATAGAGAGAGGACTCATAGACGCTTCTAAAGGTATCTTTTATTATAGATTTGGTGTTGCTATCACCTACCTTAATCGAAGGAAGAAGGGAACGCAGGCCACCAAGCTCGCAGGAAGATCACCCTCGCCAACTCGATGAATTCTCCCACGAACGAGCTCCTCACCGCCGCCACAGCAAAACAATGTTTCTAGGTCGGGCTAGGGTTTGATTTATAGGATTAATTGAACCCTAGAGGCGTCGATAAGACTGGAAGAGTCCACGAACTCCGATCGCGCGATATTTGTGCATTGACCCAGTCACGCCGCCGTCTTGCCTCAAATTCGAATTCTAGAGTTAGGGTTTCGGTGTGGGATGAGAGGGCTACTGGGATACCAATCAAGGCCGATCTAATGGGCTTGATTTTGGCTCAAATGATCGCGATTTGGGCTCAAATTAAGTGATCTCAAGTCTTGTTATTCTAAGGTCTGATTTTAGCCTTAATTCCTTAATTCAGCTTGGTTAGGATTTTAATTATGGTTTGACTTAGAAGGACAATAGTCTAAATTTTTGTCCTCTACACGATTATCATTTTTCCATATTTTTATAAATTATTTGAGTTTCTCCCGAAAAAAAATTTTAAATTCCACCATTTAGTTCTAATTAAACTCACGGGATGTTACACATGGTGTTGACCGCATAATGGACACAAAAATTCAAGTCGTGGTCGTAGCTGAGTCCCCTTGTATCTTTGTGGGAGAATGGGGATTGCCCCCGGACCTGGGAGGGAGTCCACAACTGGTGAAAGTATTCACGCCGTGTAGAATCTTGCCATTGGGGAATATATTGCTTTAGGTACATCTCGCGGATGCGCTGTGGTAGGTCGTCCATTATTTGGACTGCTTCTGGGGTATCATCGGCTAGCTTGGGCCAGCCGAAGACATCTTCTGGTGGGGCTTGAGGGGCCATGTCCCCCTTGTAGAAGACAATGGGCTTATCCCTGCTGACCTTTTTCTTATTTTTAAGTTGTCATTTATAGGTGACGACAAACATTTTGAGCGGCTCAACCTTGTGCCCTTCTAACACACAAGAGAGCTGTATGTAATCTAGCGATAGGCATATACTCTTGTCGATGGCTTGGCTAATAAGATTAGCCTCAAAGTCAATTTTATGCCTCTCAAGGTGATCCGGAGTTGATTTGGAGCCAGGGCGCAGCCAATGGAGCTTGGCCTTTTCTTCAGCGATAGAGAAGAGGTCCTCCTCATCTTCCTCCGAGAGCCAACCATTGCTTTTGCTTTTGACTATGAGGTATGCATTGGGTCCCCCAAAGTATAGCGTAGCATCGGCGAGATTACATTCTGCTAGAGTGAATGGCGATAGGTCTGCAAAGATCGTATGTTGTTCTCCATCCTTGGCATATTTTGATTTAAAATGAGGGTGGGGTCGACGGGGCTTCATGCTACGAACGTTGGATGCACGTCTACCTAGGGGCCTATAGGTGACAGTCTTGGGATGACCGCCACTTGTAGGTGGCGGCCTATTGCAAGGCCACCTCCTGGAAGTGGTTCCTACAATTGCTTCTTCATCCCAGCACGCTCGTGGCTAGGTCGGTGTCTTCCGTGGTCGCTTCCCGGACGCTTCTGAAGGGGTAAGAGGGTCGGGAGAGCATAGGGGAGCATGGGGGACAATGGGGAATAGGGAGACAAAGCCTAAACAACAATTACTAACCTAATCTAGCTTGGATAACATTGATAACGGTGGTGGCGGAGGTGGGCGGCGGCGGCTATTATCGGAGGCGATGGAGCGAGCCAAGGAAAGGGGGAGCTCGGTTGGGGCTTCACGCCCGTCCCCTTCTCAGAGACGGTGCAGTCGAGCTCTCCTTGGCCTTGGCAGCGATCATGGTAGCGGCGGAGGTCGGTGACGGCAATGGTGGAGGTGAAGAGCGATGCCGGAGTTGGACGGCAAAGGAGGAAGATCGTAGAGCTTCGATGGGGCTTCACACCCATCCTATTCTCAAAGATGATGCACCGGAGGTTCCACAGATGACCTCCATGGCGGAGTGGAGCGGAGTTGGGCTTCTCACCCGGGGTTCCAAAAATTGAGGGATAAACACATAGCCATTGCTAAATTTTCAAATACTTCTCATTGTTAATTTGATCATAAGAGGGGGGCATACATATATAGGGGTGGGGGAATATGAAAGGACACCGCTACATTGATGAAAACACTGGAAAATGACGCCCATTGAAACCCTCGGATAGCGAAACGTCGAAAGTTGGAAGGTCGCTGGAGCTCATTTCTATAGGGAAGTTGCGGTCTTCTGGAGACCGCCACCTGAAGGTGGCGGTCCTCTGGGGACCGCCTCTTTCTTCTGGGCCGGCTGACAACATTTGGGATTCTACAGGGAGGAGGCGGCCTGATGGAGACCGCCACCTGAAGGTGGCAGCCTTTAGGGGGCCACAACTTGATGCTAGGTCTAACAGAGCCTATGCTGATGCCGCTTTTTATTCCCATCAAACTCCTCCACTTGGAGGAGGTTTGCCCTCGAACCTAGATGATGGGGGCATCCCTTGCCCCTCCACTTTTTTGAGGCTCAGATCATCGTGGGCTTATGCCATTATGTTCGTCATGTGTTTGTGAGTCTAGTCATGTAATTTTTATATTTTATTTGAGTCTTAAACCATGTAATTTTCCTATTATTTGAGTCATGTACCTAGGTTAGTAGGTTATCTACCAAAGTCTTGTGTCATTATGTTGGTTTGTTAAGCTATTGGGCCCAACTAGTGGGCTAGGCCCAGGGGCACCCCTCCCTTGGACTGCTTTGGTCATTAGTTAGATTGTCAGGGTCATTATGGTCATATGAAAGTATGGAGCCTATAAATAGGCCTCCCCTCCCTCTCATTGTAACAACTTTTGATGAATCAATTTGAATAGAAATATTTCCCAAGTCTCACTCCCCTCCACTAAATTTCTCTTCTCTCTCTCTCTCTCTCTCATTATCTCTCTCTCCCTCTCTCTCTTCAAGAAGGCGGCGCACCATTCTCTCTCTCCTCCCTCCTCCCAATCACTCCCAACCCCCACCTACCTCCATTAACTCCACACAACTTCCCAAAGCCCCTCTTTACTCCACTTCTAGTTCCAAGAACCCTCCACCAATCTAAGCCCTACTTCCCAACCACCACCTACCCCCCTCCACTTCCCTAAGCACCCCACCACCTTCCCAAGGCTGAATTAACCTCTCCCAAAGCCCAAATTCAAAATTCCCTCCCCTCTCCCATCCCTCCCACACCCTAGGTCGACCCAAACAAGACCCCCCTTGGTCTGGTCGCCCTCCTCCTCCTCCTCTCCATCTCACCCTCTCTCTAGTGCACACCCACCCCTCATCTCCACCTCCAGCTGCTCCAGCCCCCTCTCCATCTATCCCTTCCACTCCAGACCCCCTGAAGCCCTAGCCACGTCCTTCCCATCTTCTCCAGCCATCAGCCAACCTCCCTCTTGCTGAGTTGCCCCACTCCTACATCATTTGCCACCATCAAGTTGCAGCTCAATCAGCAGTTCACAGGCAGCAAGATCGGGTCCTGGAAGCAGCTTCATCTTCGACACTTCCCCTCATCTTCTGGTGTCATGGCATACACCGTTGGAAAGGTCATCCAAGGTGCTTTCTAGGCAAGGTGTTTTCATCTTCGTCCAAGCACCGAGCTGCCGGTAGGAGCGATTCTCCCTCGACTGCGCAAGATCTCTCAGGCAGGGAACCAGCGCGAGAGTGGAAGCTCAACCAAGAAGAATATTTTGGGATTCAGATCAAGTGTTCTTCAAAAAAAATCTTTCCTCTCAAGTCCTCTTTCATCCTCAAGAATCAGAGCTGCATTTGGACACAGGCATCTAAAGTTACGAATTTTCTACTCCATGTGTGTCAGGTCAGTTTACAAGAGCTAGAACCGACACCCCTCTACTCATCTGATTGTCCCGGTCTTCTCCGACATCTGCCGACCACGCCGTTGGTTCCGACAGAAAGAATACTCTACCACGGTTCCAACGGTTCAGGTCTCGTCTCAATCAGAGCTTGGTAGAGATCGTGGCACCCTCTGCAACCAGCCACATTGTTCTGCACCAGACAGAGGCAGAACCAATTAGTCTGGTTCCAGACTCTGCCCCGGCCAGCAACGACTTTACCAAGCTCAGAAAAAATTCAGAGATCATTCTTGGTCCGTTGGCAAGCTTTTGGCGCAAGTCTCATCAAGTTCTGAGCTCTGTGGAATTTTTGGCAGCATCATCACCGCCCCAGTATCCGGCAACTCTGAGATTGGCAGAACCGGCAACGCTCCGAACGTCGGGTTTCCTTCATAACTCCCCCACCCCGCTTGGCCGGCTGAAGGCCCCTCCCAGCGTGGAGGTAGTTTTGGATGTAATTAGCTTAATCCCCACCCTAAGATCACCCCTCCTGCGAGAGGCGTAGTGCTGTACTCTTTGCACTTTCAGGTCAAGCAACATCGCCGCGGCGATCGGGTGTATACCCTTGCCTCCCTGCGCACCCTCGTCTCCGAGCGGGATCGGTGTCTTCACACCGATCAGGTGAGCCTCTGATACTAACCTTGATAGCCTTACTTCTGCGAGTTTAGTATTACTTTGATTGCTTATCGGACGGTGAGAAGAGGGCCCGTACTTGTATGCTCTTTTGTTGGTGCCCACCGCGGTCCTGTTAGGCTGCTAGGCCCGGATACAGAGGGGGGGTGAATGTGTCACTCTATGATTAATGGCCAAATAAAAACTTGGATGCTAGAAATAGACACAGAATAGAACCAATTCGATTCAACTCAAGTACAAACACTTGGAGCGCGCCTATTCAAGCATCTAGCGGAAGCAAAGCAAGCAATCAGATCACTGCACAAGAGATTTTTAGGTGGTTCGGTCCACAGACCTACATCCACCCCTCACTCCCAACCAGAGTGAGGCTTCCACTAGCACAAGCTAGAACACTGCAGACTCAGTCTGCGAACAAGGTGCTGCCACACAGCTTGACCAGGGGAACAACCTCCCCTCTTCCTCCCAACCGGAGGGACACCCCAAGTGGCTCCCAGCCACTTGGAAACTAGAGGTCGAAGACCTCTCTTCCTCCAGACCAGAAGGGACCCCTGGACTTGCAACCCACAAGCCCAGTACCGGAGATCAGATCTCCCTTCTCCTGAGTCCACAGGAGGAACCCGACCTCAGTCCAGAGGATCGAAAGTACAAAGGTAATCAGAAAACAAAGGAAAATAATAAACGAAAATAACACAGCAATCAGAAGGCTGTAAAAGATGAAAACACAGATGTGGCTCTCAACGGAGCTGACTGGCCTGGATCTGATCCACGGTCTAGTAGGAACTAGTCTTCAGATGAAGCTTCTTCTTTCTCTTCCTTTTTCTTCTCTACTTCCTTCTCTCACTCGCGAGCTCTCTCTCTTTCTTTTTTTACTTCTACTGCTTCTCTCACTCTGCCACTCTTCTTTTTCTTCTTCTTCTCTACTCACTGGATCGAGAATACTCTGCTGCTCTCAGACTGGATGTATAAACTTTTCTCATTTTCTTTCGATCAGTCTTCTTCAGTGGAAGAAGGCTCATATATATAGCAGCAGCAGCCCCTGGGCGCGTGGCTTCCATGTTTTTCCACCCAAGGAATTCGCCAGATCTGAGTCAGCTTCATCCACGTGTCAGCATCTGCATACCTCATTCTCCTGGAATCACGAGCCAGGTCATCAATCTCGGTAAGAATCCCTGTCAGACATAGCATTGAATAAGTCATCAGTTTAAGTCTGAACACCCTGTACAGACTCTGTGAATGCAAAGCATTGTATAGACTTCAGAAATCAATATAGCAAGTGTGTACAGAGTGAGGGAGTGTATAGACTTAGCAGTCTTCATGCGTGCTCAGTGTATATACTTGCTGAAGAGTGTATTATCATAACAGAAGAGTGTGTAGACTAAGGCCTTCTGTTCAAGACAAAAGCCAATGTACAGACTTCATGCTGTACAGACTTGATGTTGATCAAGACACCTTTGGACATCAGCCCAAGGCATCAACGCTTCCAACGTGCAGCGTCGACGCAGTGAACAAGACAGGTGATGAACAATGCAAGCACTGGCTTTTCCAATGTGTGGACTTCACATAAGAAGCCAACGGCTATACAGACTTATAACAACCTTCAACTCACTGCGATGAACAGACTTTGAAGAGCAGCAGCCAATGTATGGGCTTGCTCAGCCATAGTCTTCAGCTCAAGGCCAGTGTATGGACTTGATGAGACACTCACGAGTGTATAGAGTTAGTTGAGTGAGCATGCAGTGTATAGACTTGACATATGAAGACATCCGCTGTTCAGACTTGAAGAGCATTCGGCAATGTGCATACTTCATGATGTATAGGCTTGTGAATGTAAATGCAATGTACAAACTCTCTAGTGTATGGACTTCAAATATGTGAAGCTATGCGATGTGCATACTTTGAAGAACAGCAAGTGAGTAAGTGTGTACACTGAGAGAGTGTATAGACTTGGATATCTTCATGGGAGCATAGTGTATAGACTTGCAGTTAAGTGCATTAGTTAACCAAGTGTGCAGAGTGTATACACTTGAGAACCTTCAAGCTTCCTTGGTGTACAGACTTGTAACGAGCCTATCGGATGTGTAGACTTCGATGAGAGCAATGCATGAGCACCCAAAGTACAAACATCCTGTCCTTGCAGCTGAACGACCCCAGTGTATAGACTTGCTGAGGGAGAGACTGTACAGACTTGAAGCGATGAAATCACGATGTGTAAACTTGCCAATTATAGCTGGTCGATGTACAGACTAGAACGAGTCAAGGTCTGTATAGACTTGAAGATCATTCAGCGACCAATGTATAGACTTTCCAATGGAAATGCTGTACATACTTGAAACAATGTAAGACAGCGAGTGTATAGACTTTGGCAAGGTAACGTTGGTAAAACTGTCAATGTGCAGTCTTTCAAAGCTGAACGTAGGTAAAGAACCCAATGTGCAGACTTGGAAGTGCAACGTAGGAACAGATGCCAATGTACAAACTTTGGCAAATAACGATGTACAGACTTGCACAGTTCCAGCTGAAGAATGTATAGACTTTACCTATTAAGTGTGGCTGTACAGACTTGGAGAGTTGAAGCCAATGTACAGACTTGTTGATATCAAACCGATGTATAGACTTGCAGATGCGAAGTCAATGTACAGACTTTATGATATGAAGCCAATGTACATACTTGCAGATGCGAAGCCGATGTACAGACTTTAAAGGGTGTGAACAACAAGGCATGCTGTACAGACTTTATGAGCACTGTCCAGTGTATAGGCTTGATGCCTCGAAGGCGATGTACAGACTTGCCTAAGACGCAGCATGAGACGCTGGCTGAGACGGACGCTGTACAGACTTTAAATGTACTAAGACGCTGAACAAGACGGACCGATGTACAGACTTCTAAGTGCTGATGAACTATGTATGGACTTGGCTTGAGATGCTACATGAGACGGTGCAGGATGTATAGACTTGCATGAGACAGTCAGTGAGACGCTCAGCAATGTATAGACTTGAAAGAACTCCAAGCGATGTATAGACTTTGAAATGCTTGAAAAGGATGTACATACTTACAAAGATGCAGCATGCCAATGTATAGACTTCATGAACAAACACATGATGCAATGTGTGGACTTGGTGACACATGCAGACAGATGAGTGTACAGACTATGCCAGCAAGCTACACGATGTGTAGACTTAGAAGTGCCTGCAGCTGTGCAATGTGCAACCACTGTATGGACTTGTCGTGCCTACACAGGGCGTTGTACACACTTGCTGCCTGATGCAAATGTGCAGACTCTATTAATGCATATCAATGCTTTATGCAGCAGATAATCAGTCTGAACTTCAAATGCAATGGCTCACAGTGTAAGCAGATAAACTGACTGAACATATGAAAGACTGAATGAACATTTGAATGACAGACTGAATATAAGAATGACTGAATATAGAATGACTGAATAAAACCATGGTGACTCACAGTGATTAACTCACATTAAAACCAATCATCACAAACCCCTAAAGCCAATCATCAAAACCACAAGCCACAGGGGCCAGGGGCACAATAGTCTCCCCCTTTTTGATGATGGCAACAATACACAGTGAGTCATTCTGATGATGTAATACATTCTTATGAAAGTCATTCTGATGACTCAAACTATTCTCCCCCTTTGACTTCATCAAAAAGAAAATAGTTTGAGAAGTGAAAACAAACCAGCATGCAATGATTGAATAAAATTCTCCCCCTTTGACAAAAATGTCCCCCTTTGATATAATCAATATGAATGCAGATGCAGAAAGAGATACCAAAGTGCAAGAGCTCCCCCTAGAAATATGAATGCAAGAACACAATGCTCCCCCTTTAAGAGTTTCTATGCAGCATGATGCATATGACATGGAAGCTCCCCCTCAATAAGTGGAATCTTATGAGATGGATAACAAGGAGAGGTTCAGGTTAATGAATCAATGATATTGAGCAGAAAAGTTTCAAGTAGCAGATTTTTCAAAGAAGCTCCAATTACAAGAAATGCAGTCAGATTTTCAGAGAGATAGCAATCTCATAAATCCAAAACACAAGTTTTCAAAGTCTTCTATTATAAGGGCTTATGAATGAGCTTTATTGAACAACATGGTTTAAACATGATGTATGCAGAGTTTATCAATAAAATTCTGTATTGATATCTAAAACTATGGTTTAATAAAGATGAACCAAGCCCTCATATTTATCTTGATAAAACTCCCTTTCTCTTACACAATCAAATTTATTGACTTCTTTCAGAATTACATGCACTAGTATTGAAATCAAGTAATTATGAAGTCATATGATTTTGTCTATGGTTGTAGCAATTTGATTTTTGCATCAATATTCAGATATTTCAATTTATTCAACAATTTTCTTGCTACAAATTTTACGAGCACTCTAGTTCAGTGCACACATTGTAACTAGAGGATATACCTTGATTAGAGGCCAATATCCCTAAGTCCTTAGTGTGACTAACTGTCATGCTTTATGTGAACAGAGTTAGCATTTACACATCATGACACACTACAAATCATTTTTTAATGAGTGAGTTGTATTTCTCAGTGTGCATGCTATTGCTCTGCCTGATTTTCAATGAATTTTATGCAGAGTTAACTAAGGCACCTCATGACACAGTCTTTTGGACTTGTGTTTCTCAGTGACTAATGTCATTGCTCTGATAGATATAACCCTTTAGACATTTCAGAGACATTCATTTGCTTCAAATCAATAATAGTTTCATGTACTTAACCAATTAGAGTCATGTATTCAAAAGTGCAGATTTCAGAAATTTTTCACAAGACACAGCATGAAACAAATGGTTAAGGTTTATTAAACATGCTTCAGATATTTTTAAGAGATTTTAAAGTCAAACTCCATGAACATTAAACTTAAACCACATGAGTTATTTCAGACATTCATATAACTATATAATAGAAGATTTCTAGTTCAAAATTTTCATATTTATGATCGAGATAGCCCATTGAAATCTTCATGAAGGACTGATGGAATTCTGAACCCAAATCATACCAATTAATAGGAGGAATACCAATTGTTAAGAGAGATTGTGAAGCTCAAAGTTTTCAGACTATGATTAAAGTTTGTCAACCAAATGAATAAGAAAGGATATGCAATGAGTTCTGACACATGTATGCATTTGACAACCTATATGCAATGCATTGACTCCCCCTCACAATATGCATTCAAACTCTTTTTTTGGCATTTTCAATATAAGGAAATGCAATGCACTATATGTATGCAAAAACATGCAATTAACTCCCCCTGAAGACATGCAATGTTTGCCATGAGAAACTGAACATATGATTTTGATTCATGCTCATTCAGATTGTCCTAACCAGCAAAGTGACCTATGGTACTAGGCGGAGCACTTGGTCTAAGAGACCAGCTCACACATAGTAAGAACCTCCAGACAGGCCTCCCTGCCTTTTGATACCTTACCATTTATATACCATTGAGGTCATGCATGATAATTCAACATGCAGTCCTATATGCCATTCAGAATTTCAGTGAGCTATTGCAACACATAAATTTCAAGTCACACTCATAAGCAGTTCAGATTTTTCAGAAAATTCGAGATGCAATTTGTTTTCAGAGTCTATGCATAACACAATTATCAAGCAATTGCAATTAGCCTATGTATGCATCAGATACAGACAACCCTTTTTAATCTGATATTTGCACAGAACTCTCAACAAATGCATGATCAGAAAATAATGCACATGGCAGATGATGAATGAAAATGCAAAAATAGATTTAACTTGCTATGCATTAAAACTAAAAGCAAGAAGAGCAGGAAGTTTACCTGAAAAGTTCAGTATGGGGTTTTCTTCTTGAGTGTCTTGGATCATTACCCCTTTTTATTCCAGTCCCAAGGCACACCTGCATAGCAATATTATTTTGCACAAACAGGTACCCAAGAAGTCTTGGGTCCTGACATGACAGTATTACTCCTAGCAGGTTTTCTCAACAATTTTCGTGCATGAGGGTCATCAGATTTCATCAAATTGCAATTATACATTGAGTGACCAATTTGTCCACAGCAATGGCATGAATTAGCAGATTTCAAATTCCTCTTATGCACATTACTGTTGTCATGAAGTTCATTGGCAGAGAGAGAGTTCTGTTTACTATAATGATAGTAAGATGCACCAGATTTCGGATTTAATCTATGCACATTCTTGTTTGCATGAAATCCATGTGTATATGTATGAGATTTTCTGTTAACATGATAAGAATTTTGTTTACCAAAACCAGTTTGGTTTTGATATCCTGCCAGCCAACAGGTTGCAGCCCTGTGACCTGGCTTCCCACAATGATAGCATGCAGGAGACTTTCCAATGGCAGGTTTAGAATTTAATTTTCTACCCTGAGCATGCCAACAGTGGGCTGCAATGTGGCCCATCTTGCCACAGTGAAAGCATGAGTTAGAACTTTTCTTACCAGCATTCAGCCAACATTCAAATCTCTTATGACCCAATTTTCCACAATTAAAGCATGTCATATGCTGGTTTATTGGAACAGACTTGTTCTTGTTAAGAACATGACCGTTTGCATGAAATTTATTCTTATCACTAACAAACCAGCATTGTGAAATTTTATGTCCTAGTTTACCACAATGAAAGCACTCAATTTTCCTTTTCTTAGATGAAGGATTTTTATCATGACATCTCCTAACATTCTTATCATCCTTCTCCATCAACTTACACTCATGCATCAGATGTCCAACTTTATGACAGTAATGACAGATAATCTTCTTTTTAGATGCATGTGAGTGTGTGTGAGGACTGTGATCAGCAAACACTGATGAACCCTTTTCATTTATTTTTTGATTTACAGTCCTTTTCTGATTTTTATCCTCTTTTCCTGTTTTCTTAGCCTTATACTGAATTTGAGATGAAGTAGAAATCTTTTCCTGTTCAGAAGTTTTAATGAAAACAGTTTTCAGCTTGGATCCATCAACCTTTTTCAATTTTTCAGTTTGTTTCTGATTCTTCTGAACATTTGGTTGTTTATTTTCTAAGGTGGTGGCTACATCTGATGCTTTGATAAAGGATGTCGTCAGCTTGTTTTCAAAAGCCTTTTTATTGACATTGTTGTAGCCTAACCCTTCCCTTTGAGTATTGACCTTAACTCCTAACAACCTGTCCAGATTTTCTTGTCCACTTACAAACTTTGACAGAGAGTTCTTTAAGTCTTGGATTTCATTTTCTAAAGAGGTGATTTGTAACTCATAACTGGTAATCTCTTGCTCACTGCAATTCATAGCTTCATTCAAAACTTTGTTAGCAGTTTTATATTTCTCAATTTCATTTTCCAGATTGCTCAGTTTATCAGAATCTTCAAAGCAAACACTTTTACCTCTTTCTAAAGCTAGAAGTCTCTCAGACATAGTGGAGTTCAGCATTTTCAATTTCTCATTTTCTTGCTTAAGTTTGTCATTCTGAACCAATTCATTTATTAACGTCTGATCTTCTGAATTAGTTTCAAGTTTTCTTCCAGCCTTGAATTCCTTCAAATCTTTTTCCTTCTTTTCAATATTTTTCTGTAATTACACATTCACAGATTTGATGGCTTTAAGTTTTTCAGCAAGCAAGTTTTTCTCCTGCTCAAGTTTCTCAAATTTTTTATCATTTTTACTAGCAGATATTCTTAGAGAATCATTTTCAGATTTCAGCTTGTTTAAATCTGAGTTCACACTTTCAAAGTTTTTTAGCAATTTTTCATACTGGTCATGATAGTCAACAAGAGTCTGATTATCATTATCTGAGTTGAATTTTTCTTTGAGTTCAGATATCACATTTATATGATCTTGATTTTCAATTTTCAATAATGAGACTTGTTTCTTCAATATTTGAAAATCAGACATACAGGCATCATGAATATTTTTCAATTCAACACAATTTCTACAAGGAGAGCTTGAACTATCTAAACCAGTACCCTTCTTCAATTTTTTATACTATTTTCTTAATAGTTCATGAGCTTCAAATAATTCAGCATATGCATTCTCCCAATCTTCTAGAGAAAAATTCTCGAAGAGATTTACCTCATCATCATCATCTTCTTCAGTTTGATTGCTGCCTTGATCGCTGCCACTTTGATTTCTTCTATTGGCCATCATGCAGCTTGTTTGATTTCCTTTCCCGGCTCTCTTCATCATCTCTAACATATCCCTTGCAGATCTGCAATCAAGGAAACATGAGTGAAAGGCTTTGTCAGTGGCTGCTTTCATCAGATTTATAGCTGTCTGATTCTCCTCATACATTGATTCGTGACTGTCAGTCCATTTGGACCTTTTCTTTGGTAATTCATGAGGACCATGTGAAATCACTTTCCACAAGTCTAGATCAACAGATTTAACATAACTACGTAAAGCACTGTGCCACTGGTTGAAATAAGAACCACTAAAGACGGGTGGACAAGCCATTGAAACAGATAGCAGATAGATTCAATGCAACAAGAATATTGATGCACTAAAACAAATTAGCACCTAAGACTGCAAGATCGATCTGCAGGTCGCTGGACCTTGTATGCAGACACCCTCTCTGATACCAACTATTAGGGTGCTAGGCCCGGATACAGAGGGGGGGTGAATGTATCCCTCTATGAATAATGGCCAAATAAAAACTTGGATGCTAGAAATAGACACAGAATAGAACCAATTCGATTCAACTCAAGTACAAACACTTGGAGCGCGCCTATTCAAGCATCTAGCGGAAGCAAAGCAAACAATCAGATCACTGCACAAGAGATTTTTAGGTGGTTCGGTCCACAGACCTACATCCACCCCTCACTCCCAACCGGAGTGAGGCTTCCACTAGCACAAGCTAGAACACTGCAGACTCAGTCTGCAAACAAGGTGCTGCCACACAGCTTGACCAAGGGAACAACCTCCCCTCTTCCTCCCAACCGGAGGGACACCCCAAGTGGCTCCCAGCCACTTGGAAACTAGAGGTTGAAGACCTCTCTTCCTCCAGACCAGAAGGGACCCCTGGACTTGCAACCCACAAGCCCAGTACCGGAGATCAGATCTCCCTTCTCCTGAGTCCACAGGAGGAACCCGACCTCAGTCCAGAGGATCGGAAGTACAAAGGTAATCAGAAAACAAAGGAAAATAATAAACGAAAATAACACAGCAATCAGAAGGCTGTAAAGATGAAAACACAGATGTGGCTCTCAACGGAGCTGACTGGCCTGCATCTGATCCACGGTCCAGTAGGAACTAGTCTTCAGATGAAGCTTCTTCTTTCTCTTCCTTTTTCTTCTCTACTTCCTTCTCTCACTCGCGAGCTCTCTCTCTTTCTCTTTTTACTTCTACTGCTTCTCTCACTCTGCCACTCTTCTTTTTCTTCTTCTTCTCTACTCACTGGATCGAGAATACTCTGCTGCTCTCAGACTGGATGTACAGACTTTTCTCCTTTTCTTTCGATCAGTCTTCTTCAGTGGAAGAAGGCTCATATATATATAGCAGCAGCAGCAGCCCCTGGGCGCGTGGCTTCCACATTTTCCCGCCCAAGGAATTCGCCAGATCCGAGGCAGCTTCATCCACGTGTCAGCATCTGCATACCTCAGTCTCCTGGAATCACGAGCCAGGTCATCAATCTCGGTAAGAATCCCTGTCAGACATAGCATTGAATAAGTCATCAGTTTAAGTCTGAACACCCTGTACAGACTCTGTGAATGCAAAGCATTGTATCAACTTCATAAATCAATATAGCAAGTGTGTACAGAGTGAGGGAGTGTATAGACTTAGCAGTCTTCATGCGTGCTCAGTGTATATACTTGCTGAAGAGTGTATTATCATAACAGAAGAGTGTGTAGACTAAGGCCTTCTGTTCAAGACAAAAGCCAATGTACAGACTTCATGCTGTACAGACTTGATGTTGATCAAGACACCTTTGGACATCAGCCCAAGGTGTCAACGCTTCCAACGTGCAGCGTCGACGCAGTGAACAAGACAGGTGATGAACAATGCAAGCACTGGCTTTTCCAATGTGTGGACTTCACATAAGAAGCCAACGGCTGTACAGACCTATAACAACCTTCAACTCACTGTGATGAACAGACTCTGAAGAGTAGCAGCCAATGTATGGGCTTGCTCAGCCATAGTCTTCAGCTCAAGGCCAGTGTATGGACTTGATGAGACACTCACGAGTGTATAGAGTTAGTTGAGTGAGCATACAGTGTATAGACTTGACATATGAAGACATCCACTGTTCAGACTTGAAGAGCATTCCGCAATGTGCAGACTTCATTATGTATAGGCTTGTGAATGCAAATGCAATGTACAAACTCTCTAGTGTATGGACTTCAAATATGTGAAGCTATGCGATGTGCATACTTTGAAGAACAGCAAGTGAGTAAGTGTGTACACTGAGAGAGTGTATAGACTTGGATATCTTCATGCGAGCATAGTGTATAGACTTGCAGTTAAGTGCATTAGTTAACCAAGTGTGTAGAGTGTATACACTTGAGAACCTTCAAGCTTCCTCGGTGTACAGACTTGTAACGAGCTTATCGGATGTGTAGACTTCGATGAGAGCAATGCATGAGCACCCAAAGTACAGACATCCTGTCCTTGCAGCTGAACGACCCCAGTGTATAGACTTGCTGAGGGAGAGACTGTACAGACTTGAAGCGATGAAATCACGATGTGTAGACTTGCCAATTATAGCCGGTCGATGTACAGACTAGAACGAGTCAAGGTCTGTATAGTCTTGAAGATCATTCAGCGACCAATGTATAGACTTTCCAATGGAAAGGCTGTACAGACTTGAAACAATGTAAGACAGCGAGTGTATAGACTTTGGCAAGGTAACGTTGGTAAAACTGCCAATGTGCAGTCTTTCAAAGCTGAACGTAGGTAAAGAACCCAATGTGCAGACTTGGAGGTGCAACGTAGGAACAGATGCCAAAGTACAAACTTTGGCAAATAAGGATGTACAAACTTGCACAGTTCCAGCTGAAGAATGTATAGACTTTACCTATTAAGTGTGGCTGTACAAACTTGGAGAGTTGAAGCCAATGTACAGACTTTATGATATGAAGCCAATGTACAGACTTGCAGATGCGAAGCCGATGTACAGACTTTAAAGGGTGTGAACAACAAGGCATGATGTACAAACTTTATGAGCACTGTCCAGTGTATAGGCTTGATGCCTCGAAGGCGATGTACAGACCTGCCTAAGACGCAGCATGAGACGCTGGCTGAGACGGACGCTGTACAGACTTTAAATGCACTAAGACGCTGAACAAGACGGACCGATGTACAGACTTCTAAGTGCTGATGAACTATGTATGGACTTGGCTTGAGATGCTGCATGAGACGGTGCAGGATGTATAGACTTGCATGAGACAGTCAGTGAGACGCTCAGCAATGTATAGACTTGAAAAAACTCCAAGCGATGTATAGACTTTGAAATGCTTGAAGAGGATGTACATACTTCAAGAGATGCAGTATGCCAATGTATAGACTTCATGAACAAACTGGTGAGGACACGCGCCACACTTCACGACGGAGTACACGGATCTCGCCGGCACCCCTTTGGCTCGGCGATCACTTGGCGGACGAGCAGAGTTATCTTTAGTTATTTTATGCTTTAGGCCATGCTGGGCCTTGGTTTAGTCCCTGCGTGGACACTTTATTTATTATTGTGGACCTTTGTAGGCCAATTGGGGCCAATTGGGCTTCCATTGGGTGATGTTAGGCTTATTAGCTAGGCATAGGGGAGAGTGGGCCACCTTGTGATCCACCTTCTTGGCCCATTTGGGCTGACCACCTTCCCACATGTGATGGCCCTTGGGGATTTGCGCCCCCCTCCTTGTGGGCTAGGGTTTGGGCGCCCCCTTCATCTCCTCCAAGAGGTGGAGGTGGCAGCCACCCCCACTCCTACTTTCTAGGAGTGGGTTGCGCACCCCCCTTCCCCTTCCCCATCCGACCACCCCCCTCCCTCCTTTGGCCGCCCCCCCTTCCCCAATTCTCTCCTAGAATCTAGGAGTGGTGCGTCCCCCCTTTCCCCCCCCCCCTAACCAATGTGCGCACCCCCCTTTCCCCCATGCCACATTGCGCACCCCCCTTTCCCTTGTGGCTAGGGTTTCAACCCTAGCATTACCCCTCCCCATATAAAAGCTTTGTATTTTCTTTGGAGGAATAATTATTGAATGAATAGAAAAGAAAATTGCTTGTGCTCTTGAAGGTGGCTGCGCCCCCCTCTGTTCCTCCTTGCTCCTGCGACGGGAGCAAGCCTGGGGTGTGACTCCCCATCCCCTCGGTGCGACGCCGAGGTTCCCCCTCTCTTCTATCTCTTCACAGGTTCAAGCTCGTTGCAACCAGATTTCATCTCCAAGAGCTGTGACGTCCTCCTCTGTTCTTGGTGACTTCCGGTGACCAGCCCATTTTTGGGTGATTCTACTACGAGTCGCCGACGCGTGCGAGGTGGTCTCGCCTCATTCGGAGTTCAGCATCATCCGTGGCGATTTTCTTCGTGGGCGCGCGCAGGACCCCCTCTCCCTGCGAGCCAGGTTCTGTCCGCCCCCTTGCAAAAATCCCACGGGACGGACTTCAGCGAGTTTGGACGTGAGATCTTCACCGGTCGTACCTCTCTTCGTCCTCTCTCCAACGCCGCTGACCTCGCCTTGTTCCGACGTCCAAGCTGTTCGTGGCGTCCATTCCCGTGAGGTCACGCAGATCTGCCCTGCCCACCCGGCGCCAGGACCACCTTCGGATTCCATAGCCTGCTGCTCTCAGCCCCGACCAGATCTGACCGATCCCTTTGGTTGGGACCTGCTGCTCTGCATCCCCTTCGTCCTCCAACAAGCGGAGCTCCGTTCGCCCTTTGGAGCTATTTCTTCTGATTTTTCCCGCTCGAGCGCGCGGTTCTGGGAGCAGAATCCTGTCGCAACTTGCAGATGCGCCCCCGGCTTCCACGGACGGAATCTGCGCACCCCCTTTGGCCGAGGCTTCCTCCCGTGACCTAGCTACGCTCCATCACTGACGGCGCCTCAATCGGGCACCGGACCAGGTCGTGGGAGCTTTCACCGCGGAGTCACGCCTTGCTGCGAACCTGCCGACCACCGTTCGGATCCTCCTCGCGGCCAACCCTTCACCGAGTGCCGCCCGTCAGCCCGTACATAGGCAGCCCCGAATCTCTTTGTGTAGCCTGTTATCTCCCTGCGAGGAGTGGGCGTTGGTGGTTGAGGTTGTATTATTGTTCGTCCTTGTGTATCGGGGTTGTTGATCTCGGCCGGGGTTCCTTCCCCACGCCTAGGCGTGGAGGTACGTGCGACGCTCCCTTAGTTGGCATTTGCTTTACTAGTATGCTTTCTATTATGCCGCGTGAGTGTTTAGGTTCCTAGCTAGTCTTTAGTCACCGCGTGACTGCGAGTTGAGAGCACCCATCCCGTGGCCCTAGCCGAGCGCCGAGCTCGGACTAGATTCCCTTAGACGTAAGGCGGTTCCTTAGCCGCTGAGATCCCCGCGCTTCCTTCATAGGGACGGTCGTTGGGCTTGAGTTTCTTGTTGAGAGACGCCTCCACCCGGAGGAACGCTACGGAGGTCAGCCGCCCGGCTTGCCTTTGGCGTGCGAGTGCTGGCCGCACTTGTTGCATTCGTAGGTCTTAGCTCATTTCAATCCCGTCCCGCATCACAAACACATGATGCAATGTGTGGACTTGGTGACACATGCAGACAGATGAGTGTACAGACTATGCCAGCAAGCTACACGATGTGTAGACTTAGAAGTGCCTGCAGCTGTGCAATGTGCAACCAGTGTATGGACTTGTCGTGCCTACACAGGGCGTTGTACACACTTGCTGCCTGATGAAAATGTGCAAACTCTATTAATGCATGTCAATGCTTTATGCAGCAGATAATCAGTCTGAACTTCAAATGCAATGGCTCACAGTGTAAGCAGATAAACTGACTGAACATATGAAAGACTGAATGAACATTTGAATGACAGACTGAATATAAGAATGACTGAATAAAACCATGGTGACTCACAGTGATTAACTCACATTAAAACCAATCATCACAAACCCCTAAAGCCAATCATCAAAACCACAAGCCACAGGGGCCAAGGGCACAACAGGTCCGGGAGAGAGTGCCACCCCAAACCCCGCCCTGCGGGCCAGCCGCCCACTAAGTTGGGAATCCTAGACTCTTTGGGGTCAGCCTAAGCCAACTAAGTCCTTTAGAATCATTGGGTCCCGCCTCGGACCCTTGCCATCATTCCCCGGCCCCGCCGGGTGATCGCGTGTGCCGTGTGAGTAAGACGCTATTGTGAGAATCATTGGAGTGCTTGTATGCTTGCGGGCCTAGGTCCTAGGTTGCTCATTTCATGCTTAGTCATCCTTGGGCTGTGCCACATCAAGTGGTATCAGAGCGGTCATAGGCTTGTCCTCACAAGTCTAGTCTTGGGTCATCATACTAGGTCAAAGGTGCATCCGCACACCCGTGCATAGCCCACCCAACCTTGCATGACCACTCGTAGTGGTACTCACTATCAACCCAATACTTCATCTTCCAATCCCACTATGAATCCAAAACTCCAAGGGATACCTACAACTAACACCCATGACTTCCCTGGCCACGTCAGTTACCTCATGAAAACCTTGACCCATGCCAATGGCAAGCTTGATAACCTATCTAGACGACTTGACCAACTAGAAGAAAATTGGCCCGCCCCAAGGATGAATGATAGTAGGGCTCCTCCATCACCTCTCACCTTTGATGGGACTCATCATAATGAGTATTTAGAATGGGAGGCTTCCATGGACCATTATTTCACTTGGTATCCAATGACCGAAGAAGAGAAGGCCCAATTTGCCAAAATGCAACTTTCTAAACGCGCCCAAACTCAATGGTTGCAAATTATCGGGATAAGGGTGCTTAGAAGGGAACATTCCATCACCACTTGGGGGGACATGAAAGAACAACTTAGGGCTAGATATGTTTCCCCCTCCTACTCAAAACACCAAAGCCTAAGGAGCACTTCAACTCCTTCACCCCCTCCTGGCCAACCCAAGACCCTAGTCCCCCATTCCCCACCACTTCCCACCTATCCTATCCCGACCACCACATCTACACCCTACCTACAAGTCCTCACCACAACCATAGCTCCACAAACCCAATTGGGCCCCATGACCACCCCTCCACCTAGGCCCATGACGACCACCACCCCCCAACCCAAATTCCCCCACCAAACCCATATCCCACAAGCCCCCTTGAACCCCACCATTATCCCTCCATCACCCCCAAAGAAAGATGCACCTCCCAAGGCCAACCAACGTAAACCCCCTCACCCAACCCACCTCCCGCTTCCTACACCAATCTTTCCCCAACCTAGGCCTCCACTACTTCCCCTTCCTATCCCAACCCAAGTCCACCCTTGCCCACCACTCCGAGTGTGCCATGCATCGACTACCACCAACCCACCCACCATAGACCTTCCTACCCCATTGTCCTTAGGAGTTGCAACCCACACCCTCACCCAAGTGGAGAGGGATACCAATCCAGATCCACCTCCCAAGATAGAGGAAATCCAAGGGCCACACAACTCACCCACCACTCCTAGCCTAGCTCCTCAAGAGCTACACACCCTTCCCCATGACACCGTCACCATAGATGAGTCCGTACTCCAATGGCTCAAGCAAGGCCTCACCATTCCTAGTTCACAACCAAGCCACCTACCCATGGGACATCAATCCCAAATCATTCCCACTCAGCCTCATGTCACTTATCAAACCTCTTATTGTGTGGAAGATTTGGGAGACTTAGTGGCCTACCTGCATTGGCAAGTCCACTTGACCGATATGCTAGCCATGAGGCCGTCGGAGCCTAGCACCATTAGCCTAGCTTACCCCGCCGTTGGCTCCATCACTTCCATCTACACTAATGGCCAATTTACAAGTGAGATCATACACTTTCTTCCCATGGAGGAGGAATCCATCCTAGTCTACTCCCCAACCATTGAAATCCCAAGTGCTTTGATTGGCCAACCCATTAGCAACCTTGGCCCAATTATCTTGGAGGAGGATGACTCACCATTGGAGGACCTTGAGAACATGGAGTACCCCTACCTAGGTGACCCTTACCATGATCCCTTTAACCCATTCCTAAGGGAGCCTAGATCTCCATGTGACCCACTCCCCCTATTCACCACCCACCTCACCCTACCCATATCGCCCATGTTGACCCAAACTCCTCCCTTCCTAGAATCGGGTTACACCATGAGAGCATTGACCTTAGGCAACAAACACCTTGGGATTGATGAAATGCCCCATCCCATAACCACCTTCCTAGATCCCTTCGACCCATTCACATGGAAGTTCAAAAGTCATCCCACATCTATACACATGGAAGTCACCTTTGGGATAAACATGCATGAGTCTAGGCTTACCACACCATTTGACATGATTCATAAGTCGGGTACATTCATTCACATCACCCACATGTCAAGTAGGAAGCATAAGTGGACCGTATTCGGATGTATTGGCCCACCTTCATTCATCATGAGTCTTAAGCATGAGAGGAGCATACATGGATGTCCGGGTCCCCCGACATTTGTCACACCCATGCATAAAAGGTTAATCTATGGATGTCCCGGCCCTCCTAAGTCTGTCACAGTCTTCATGGAATCAAAGTGTGATCGGTCTACATTTGGCTGCCTAGGTCCACCTTTGCACACCATACTCTTCACACCAACATCACATCATAGTGCATGGCATACGCATTCTCGCAAGCATATAGGAAAGAGCAATGAGACTTACAAAAGGTGGGCAGATGCTCATCGGCGCCACTGCGAGTTCCAAGTGGGAGATTCGGTGATGGTGAGGATGGAGCGGCTCCTTCTAGGGCCTGCCTCCAAGTTGAGGGCACGAGGTTCGGGACCCTTTCGAGTTCTGAGATGACTTGGCAGTAATGCTTGTGAGCTAGACCTACCTGAGGGTTTTGGGGTACACCCTACTTTCAATGTGACGGACCTGGTACCCTACAAGGGCCCCGCGGTGGAACCCAGTGAGGAGCTCGAGCCTTTACCCCCCCTTGAGAGAGACACTCCCGGTGGGACTCCACTTCATAGCTTGAGAGACCGACGAGAGCAGGTAGAGGTAATACTGGATGAGCAGAGTATCATTACTAGGCACAAGGTGTATCAACGCTACCTGGTTAGGTGGAAGAACCGTCGCCCGATTGAGGATACTTGGGCGAGTCGGGAGGACCTGTTGCGACTTGACCTCGACATTCTGGAGCTGGTACTATCGCCAGGCGGACCCATACTCGACGGGGTCGAGTTCTCCCCACCCCGGGGGTATGATGGGGGCATCCCTTTCCCCTCCACTTTTTTGAGGCTCGGATCATCGTCGGCTTATGCCATTATGTTCGTCATGTGTTTGTGAGTCTAGTCATGTAATTTTTATATTTTATTTAAGTCTTAAACCATGTAATTTTCCTATTATTTGAGTCATGTACCTAGGTTAGTAGGTTATCTACCAAAGTCTTGTGTCATTATGTTGGTTTGTTAAGCTATTGGGCCCAACTAGTGGGCTAGGCCCAGGGGCACCCCTCCCTTGGACTGCTTTGGTCATTAGTTAGCTTGTCAGGGTCATTATGGTCATATGAAAGTATGGAGCCTATAAATAGGCCTCCCCTCCCTCTCATTGTAACAACTTTTGATGAATCAATTTGAATAGAAATATTTCCCAAGTCTCACTCCCCTCCACTAAATTTCTCTTCTCTCTCTCTCTCTCTCTCATTATCTCTCACTCCCTCTCTCTCTTCAAGAAGGGGGCACACCATTCTCTCTCTCCTCCCTCCTCCCAATCACTCCCAACCCCCACCTACCTCCATTAACTCCACACAACTTTCCAAAGCCCCTCTTTACTCCACTTCTAGTTCCAAGAACCCTCCACCAATCTAAGCCCTACTTCCCAACCACCACCTACCCCCCTCCACTTCCCTAAGCACCCCACCACCTTCCCAAGGCTGAATTAACCTCTCCCAAAGCCCAAATTCGAAATTCCCTCCCCTCTCCCATCCCTCCCACACCCTAGGTCAACCCAAACCAGACCCCCCTTGGTCTGGTTGCCCTCCTCCTCCTCCTCTCCATCTCACCCTCTCTCTAGTGCACACCCACCCCTCATCTCCACCTCCAGCTGCTCCAGCCCCCCTCTCCATCTATCCCTGCCACTCCAGACCCCCTGAAGCCCTAGCCACGTCCTTCCCATCTTCTCCAGCCATCAGCCAACCTCCCTCTTGCTGAGTTGCCCCACTCCTACATCATTTGCCACCATCAAGTTGCAGCTCCATCAGCAGTTCGCAGGCAGCAAGATCGGGTCCAGGAAGCAGCTTCATCTTTGACACTTCCCCTCATCTTATGGTGGCATGGCATACACCGTTGGAAAGGTCGTCCAAGGAGCTTTCTAGGCGAGGTGGTTTCATCTTCGTCCAAGCACCGAGCTGCTGGTAGGCGCGATTCTTCCTCGACTGCGCAAGATCTCTCAGGCATGGAACCAGAGCGAGAGTGGAAGCTCGACCACGAAGAATATTTTGGGATTCCGATCAAGTGTTCTTCAGAAAAAATCTTCCCTCTCAAGTCCTCTTTCATCCTCAAGAAGCAGAGCTGCATTTGGACACCGGCATCTAAAGTTACGAATTTTCTACTCCAAGTCTGTCAGGTCAGTTTACAGGAGCCAGAACCGACACCCCTCTACTCATCGGATCGTCCGGGTCTTCTCTGACATCTTCCGACCACGCCGTTGGTGCCGACAGAAAGAATACTCTACCACGGTTCCAACGGTTCAGGTCTCATCTCAATCAGAGCTTGGTAGAGATCGTGGCACCCTCTGTAACCAGCCACATTGTTCTGCACCAGACAGAGGCAGAACCAATCAGTCCGGTTCCAGACTCTGCCCCGGCCAGCAACGACTTTACCATGCTCAGAAAAAATCCAGAGATCATTCTTGGTCCGTTGGCAAGATTTTGGCGCAAGTCTCATCAAGTTATGAGCTCTGTGGAATTTTTGGTAGCATCATCACCGTCCCACTGTCCGGAAACTCTGAGATTGGCAGAACCGGCAACGCTCCGAACGTCGGGTTTCCTTCATAACTCCCCCACCCCGCTTGGCCGGCTGAAGGCCCCTCCCTGCGTGGAGGTAGTTTTGGATGTAATTAGCTTAATCCCCACCCCAAGATCACCCCTCCTGCGAGAGGTGTAGTGTTGTACTCTTTGCACTTTCAGGTCAAGCTACATCACCGCGGCGATCGGGTGTATACCCTCGCCTCCCGGCGCACCCTCGTCTCCGAGCGGGATCGGTGTCTTCACACCGATCAGGTGAGCCTCTATTACTAACCTTGATAGCCTTACTTCTACGAGTTTAGTATTGCTTTGATTGCTCGTCAGACGGTGAGAAGAGGGCCCGTACTTGTATGCTCTTTTGTTGGTGCCCACCGCGGTCCGGGAGAGAGTGCCACCCCAAACCCCGCCCTGCGGGCCAGCCGCCCACTAAGTTGGGAATCCTTGACTCTTTGGGGTCAGCCTAAGCCAACTAAGTCCTTTAGAATCATTGGGTCTCACCTCGGACCCTTGCCATCATTCCCCGGCCCCGCCGGGTGATCGCGTGTGCCGTGTGAGTAAGACGCTATTGTGAGAATCATTGGAATGCTTGTATGCTTGCGGGCCTAGGTCCTAGGTTGCTCATTTCATGCTTAGTCATCCTTGGGCTGTGCCACATCACTAGAGCTGCGGGATCTTGGCTTGATAGGACAAACCAATTCCCTAAGCTCCGATACCACTTGATGTAAAATGAGGGCGGGGTCGACGAGCTTCATGCTGCGAACGATGGATGCCCGTCTACCTGGGGGACTGCAGGTTGCGGTCTTGGGATGACCGCCACTTGCAGGTGGCGGCCTATCGCAAGGCCGCGTCCTGGAAGCAGTTCCTGTAACTGCTTCTTCATCCTAGCACACCCGTGGCTCGGCCAGTGTCTTCCGTGGTCGCTTCCCGGGAGCTTCTGAAGGGGTAAGAGGGCGAGGGGAGCACAGGGGAGCAGGGGGGACAATGAGGAATAGGGAGACAAAGCCTAAACAACAATTACTAACCTAATCTAGCTAGGATAACATTGATAACGGCGGTGGTGGAGGTGGGTGGCGACGGTGATTATCGGAGGTGGTGGAGGGAGCCAAGGAAAGGGGGAGCTTGGTTGGGGCTTCACACCCGTCCCCTTCTCAGAGATGGTGCAACCGGGCTGTCCTCGGCCTTGGCAGCGATCATGGTGGCGACGGAGGTCGGTGACAGTGACGGTTGCAGTGAAGAGTGAAGGCAGAGTTGGACAGTGAAGGAGGAAGATTGTAGAGCTTCGATGGGGCTTCACACTCGTCCTCTTCTCGAAGATGATGCACTGGAGGTTCCACGGATGACCTCCATGGTGGAGCGGAGCGGAGTTAGGCTTCTCACCCGAGGTTCAAAAAATGGAGGGATAAACACATAGCCATTGCTAAATTTTAAATACTTCTCATTGTTAATTTGATCATAAGAGGGGGGGATACATATATAAGGGGTGGGGGAATATGAAAGGACACGGCTACATTGATGAAAACATTGGAAAATGACGCCCATTGAATCCCTCAGATAGCGAAACGTCAGAAGTTGGAAGGTCGCCGGAGGTCATTTCGGCAGGGAAGTTGTGGTCTTCTGGAGACTACAACCTAAAGGTGGTGGTCCTCTGGGGGCCGCCTCTTTCTTCTGGGCTGGCTGACAACTGTTGACACCCGTTTTTAGCCCGTAAGTTGCGTCATTTCTCTTATTCATCATTTCTAATGTCTCGAATTACCCATTATTTTGGATCCTTCCTTGGATGGATTTCGAGCTGATTTCATTGTTCCCTAACCTTTGAGCCTTGGAGATCATGATTTCTTAGAGCCCTGGGACTTACTTTATCAGCTTCCGGCCTTCCAAGTCGACTTACGGCCCATTTAGGTCGACTTTCATCAAGCATTCGGCCCCTTTCACTACGCAGTCCTGAACGCGGCCCTTTTTTAACCCCTTCTATTTCCCTATTCATTAAGTTCCCTTAACCAAAGTTGTTCATTTTTTTAAAGCCCTACATTTTCTTCTTCTACGCCATTGCCCAGTTCTCCACCGATTTCAAGTTATTCACATTTTTCTGGCAGGCTGCGTTGTTCACCTCCGTCCTAGCATTTTTTCTCTCTGTTCTCGCCATATTTTTACCCGCTTATACTCATTTTGTCATCTTGCTCTCTTCATGAAAGTTGTTAATTTTTTAGCTATATACAATTTCTTCTTCTACCACTTTTGCTAGTTCTGCACCATTTTTGAGATATTCTCGGATTTCCAAACTCTACTACGTTCTGCCCAAAAAAATTTCTTCCATCAGCCTAGCGGTCCTAGGAAGACCGCTAGGTGATGGTGGCGGTCTTCCCATGACTCTAGCGGTCTTCCCAAGACCGCTAGGTCCCAAATAGTGCCCATTTTGCCCCGTTTCACCTCCTATTGCCTTGCGGTCCTCCCTAGACCGTTTGTGGGTACCCTTACGGTCGTCCCATGATCGTTAGGCTCCGTATGCGGTCGTGCGATAGACCGTTTGCCAGACAGAGAGTCCTAAACTTCCTGAACTCTGATTTCTTCACCGTGGGACTCCTTGGAGACCTTGTTCGGTCCATTTTCTCCGAGAGGAAGCTTCCAAATTGACTCTAATTTATTAAGGACTCTTATTCCCACTATTATCCACGAGATTGATCAATCTAGAGCCCTATTTTGGGTGTTCATCTCAGATTTAAATTTTTGGGTTTATGCAAGTCAAACTCTGTCCAATCAAGCTCCGGGCCATTCTTTCCACGCGAATATCTTCCAAATTCTTCCACCAAATCGAGTCCTACTTGTTCCTATCTTTTATCCCTACTATTATCTCGAGATTGATCTAAAGAACTCGAGTTTTGGTGGACTATATCTCTTAAAATCGTGAGAGAAAATTCTGGATTTCTGCAACTCCCATATAAAGAACCCAGTTCATAGGTTGCAAAGGGGGGACTCTTTCTGGACGTAGGGCGAAGCCTTGCTGCATCTCCGACTCAACTCTTAGACCCCATCTTGAAGAGGGAAGTATTAGCTTTCATTTACATCTTTCTGGGCTTGATTTCATCATTTCTTCTCTTAGTTCTAGTCCTCCCAATTCTTAAAATTATCACAACTGCACTATTTTTTGCTACTTCTGCACTTTTCTCCATATTGCATAGCATATTCCCGCAGTTGTGCTGCGAAATTTTCCCTCATATTTGTCTTGTTATCATCATAATACACACACCTATCTTTTGCACCCTTCTACAGGGGTTAAAAACCTCCCCCCAGTGCATTCTCCCTCTATTTTAACACTGCGGGATTGATGCTACACTTCATGGATCTAATAGGTTTTTCTCATGTGTTTTGTCTTTGTTTTGAAGGAGAGCATGAATAGAACGTGATGCCCTCTTCCTCTAGTTGGCTGGAAGGAGAGGAGGTTGAATCCATGACATTCCCCGCACCCCGTTCCTCAAGCGCGATCAAGTCTTCATCTTTCCAAAGTACACGGTGCCGTTGCACTCCTTTCTCCATCCTTTTTGGCATTGTTAACCCTTGGTGGCGATCACGGTACGTTTTCCTATTTATTCATCGCCCCTTTATTCATTATCTCCCATGCTTGTTCATGCTCATATGATACATGCATAGTTAGGGGGCGGGGTAAAAGGGGGTGAACATAAACATCAACAACCTAGTTTTTTTGGTGATCACGGTGGGACACCTAGTGCCCATCACGTTATTCATGCTTTTTTGCAAGTTGGGTGTGTGTATGTGCATGTTTAGATAGTTTTTTCTCTATTTTCCTACTGTTCTGGGTGTTTTCGGGTCTATCCGAGCCTTGCGGTCATCTTTAGGACCGCCAGACGAGCCTAGCAGTCATCATAGGGCCGCCAAGGCCTTTCTGGTAGCCTTGCGGTCATTTCATAGACCGCAAGGGGGCAAAAAATGGTCATCTGGTAGACCACTTTCTGATTCTGGCAGTTCTACGCGCGTGCTAACAGGGGCATCTTTCTTGGGTGATTTAGTTGGCCTCCCGTGGTCAGATTGTCCTGTTCTTGGGCCCGTTTTGTAGCCCTTTGTATCATCTTTCCATCCATATATCATATGCATCATTTCGGTTATGTTTGCATAGTTTAATCTTATCTTTATTTTTGAATTTTTTGCATAAAGTCTGCAGGCAGGCACATGAACAGGTTCACAAGTACATCTTTCCTTGATGATTTGATTACCTTCCCGAGGTCTGATTGCTTGCTTCTTGCTCCAACCTTGTTCCCCTTTGTATTGTCTTTCCATCCATACCTTACTTGCATTATTTGGATCACGTTTGCATAGTTAAATATTGTCTCCATTTTTACATTTTGTGCATAAAATCTGCATGCAGGTTCGGGGGCAGACTCACAGGTACATTTTGCATTGATGATTTATTTGCCTTCCGGGTTCTGATTGTGCTTGTTCCTGGTCTTGCCTTGTTGTCCTTTCTATTATCTTCATTTTCATATGTGATTTGCATGCATTTGATCATGTTTGCATAGTTTAATATTGTCTTGATTTTCTAGTTTTAGGCTAGAAATTACATGCACTCCGGTGCACATAGGATCATGCATTCTTCATATTGTAGTTGCATTCCTCCTTGGTAAGTGATCCTCTCGCCTCCATATTCCTTGGGGTCGACTAGGTGATCTTATCCGAGACCTACGTAAGTCCCCGTGAGCCGTGGATTCCCACACGACGCCGGGCCGGTTGTACCTTTTCCACCCCCTAGGCTTGCATTTGCATACGTGTGAGGGAGTTAACCTTAGTCAACCCAAAGTTTGAACCTTATTCCCATAGGATTCCTATCTTGAGAGAATTGTGTTTAACTCAAATCCTTAAAAGGCCTATAAAAACTTTTAAAATATTTCTCATCATATTAACTTGTTTGACTTGGGTGAAAACTCTCACATTGCATTGTCTATGTTGTTTGGGCTTGTCCAGGCCAATTAGTGGTGTTTGTGTTGCATTTTCATCATCATCCACATGTTTTGTTGTTGATAGGCCCATTCAATTTAGCCCATTTTGTGTGTCCATTGTCTAGTCCCATTCTCCCTTGGTCTTTGCATTAGTGGGTCGGCCCCCTCTTATTCTCAAGCCCATTAAGCCCTTGCTTCCCTCCTTATATGAAGTCTCCATTTTCCCTCAAGGAGCATCATTCTAACCCCTTGTATCATTATTCTTCCCAATTTTCTTCTTATTCCTGCGTGGAATCCTCTTCCCACTCGGGCCCATCTTCCCGTGATCCCTCTGATCCATCTGAGGAACAGGCTAATCTCATGGCCTATCTATCATGCCTTGTTCGCCAAATGGACCCGGCCCAGGCCCAACGCCTTATTGCAAATCATCTTCATAGGCCTTCTTCCCTCAATGGGCCTTCTCCTCATAATAATAGCCCTTCTTCCCTTAATGGGCCCTCTCCTCTCAATGGGCCATGTTCTTCTAATGGGCCTCATTCCCTTAATGGGTTCTCTTCTTTTAATGGGCCTTATTCTCATAATGGGCCTTATCCTTCTTCTGCTTATGCTGTTGACCCAGTTGGTCCTCATACCTATACTCATGTTTCTTCCAGGCCCGCATATCCTTCCACTCATGGAATGGGATTCCCTTCTTCTTCCCAGCTCGGATCCTCTCATCCGACCCAATATCATGTTCCTGGTCCGAGTTCACAATCTTTTGCTCAAGCTGGCCCATATTCTTCTCAATCTCTCCCTACTCAGGAGATGATTGCTCAAACCCAACGCCAGCTTGATGAACTCCATTGTCAAATCGATCCAAAATCTTCCTTTAGTGTTCCATTCGCTTTCCAAAATCTTCGGCTTCCGCCATCTTCAAATATTCCCGCATATCGCCATTATGGTGGAGTCGGTGGCCCTTATGTGCACTTAAAGGAGTTCGTTTATGAGTCAGCTCAATTTCGACACGACCAACGCTTGATGGCTTATCTATTCGGTCTGTCTTTTGAAGGCCCGGCTCGGGATTGGTTCTTCTCTCTTTTGCAAGAGTAGATTGTGAATTTTCAAGTTGTCCAAGACAAGTTCATTCCGCAGTTTCAGGACCAGGTTGGGCCCAAGTTCTCTGTTGTGGATCTGGCCCATGAGAAGATGAATCCCGAAGAGGAATTCTCTACTTCTGCCGATCGCTGGCGTCGCCTTGCCGCACAAGTCCCGGGGCACATTTTGGAGCCGGAGCAAAACAAGATGTTAATTTCTAACGCAACGCCCGAGTATTGCTTCATTTTAGCCCTCAATGACATCACCTCCGGGTAATAGCTTTATAGCTGAGCCCACTTCATTCGCCAACAAATCCAAGGTTCCTTGACCCCGAGTCTCCACCATCCACCTCCACTTACACATCACTCTCCACAAGCCAACACTACACTCCCATGAGTCAGCCTGCCATGAGTCATCCTTACGCCACATCCACCTCCGCATATCAAACCTCCACATATCAGCCCTCCACGAGTTAGCCTTCCACTTCTCCACATCCGCCATCACCCACAGTCAAGGGAATACCACATCCTGAGCAGATGGATGCCATCTATATACCCCCTCATCCCGCTTCACATATGCCTTCACAAAATCCCTCCGCCGCCAGCCAAGCACTATTGCCTACGCAACCTTCACTTCCATCTCCACAACCTTCTCCGCCATCACACACTCCTCGACATCCACCTTGCCCGAAGCGGGCTCCTCGTCCTTCATTGTCGGAGTGTTTTATCGATATTTTCAGGGCTTTGATGGCCACTCACGCATTGCCGCTTCCTCCGGTTGTGCCTTGTCGACCCACGATCAGGAATATGCTTTAGTTCTGTGATTTTCATCGCCAGTAGGGGCATTTGGTTGAAGATTGCCTCGAGTTTCGAGATTATCTTTATGGCTTGGAAGATCAGAACAGGATTAATTGGGCCGCCATGCATAAAGTTATTTTAGATCTTCGTAACACGTAGCAGCAAGAAGCGCTGCCCAGGCAGCGGTCTACGTTACTTCAAGACCAGGGGCACCCCTGTGATTCTTCGTCTAGTGTTGCGCCCGCTCCATCACCTGCTCCATTACTTACCCCTGCTCCACCTTCATCACCTGTTCCATTACCGTTACCATCTCCTACCCTGTCTCCACAACCTCCATAAACCCAAGCCTCTGCTCAAGCTAGTGATACCTCCACTTCCGCCGCCACTTCCACTACTTCCACTCCCAACGCCGCGTGACGTATTGTATCAATACGCCGACGATGGGCACCATAATCTTCCACTTTACCTTCCCCTTTGCCTCCATCACCACCTCCATCTCCACCCTCGCCTCCATCTCTACCTCCTTTGTCGTCGCCCGAGCCTGAGCAAGCTCCACCATTATCCTTGCCTCCGCCCACATCCAAGCCCATCATTGTCACCTTGCCTTTGTCGCCTTTACCCTCGCCTTCACCCAAATCTATCTTTACCATCACGCCTTTACCTACATATGAGCCTACCATTGCCTCCACACCTTCGCCTTTGCATTTACCTCTGTCTAGGCCCGAATCTATCATTGTCGCTATCCCCCTTCCATCTCCTCCCGTATCTTCCAAGCCCTCCACTTCACCTCCTATTTCCACCCCACGGAGCGGGTGTGCTCTACCATTGGTGCTCCTTGGGTCTGGTCTCTGGGGAGATAATGAGCCAAGTCAGGATGATTCAGTGCCAGTTCTGCATTTCAAGATTCAAGATTTCATCTGTCACATGCCGATCCGCGTCCTGGTCCCTGACTATTTTAGGGATGATGTGCTTGTACTCCCGATGACGGTTGTTAATAAGGGTTCCCTTGCACTGATGTCAGTTTCTTCAAGAGCGAGACTGGCGACAATCTCATTGCTCGTCGGGAAGTTCACCATTGATGCTGTTATTTCCCCTCGCTCCATTGCTGTTCACTTTACTGGCCAAGAAGGGTTCTCTACCCGTATTGTGCTAACTCATACAGTTGCCAAGCAGATTATGAATTCTATATTCAAGGGGCAATTGGCCATATTCTCATGATTTTTCAAGGACATTTTGCACTTTTTATGTGATCTCCCTCACTTTATTGGTACGCTGGCCACGTTAATGCCACACATTACTCTCCCTCAAATTCCCCATGTCCTTCTATCAAGGGAGTTATGCTTCAAGACTGATTTTCGAGTGGAGTTGCCAAATCTCATGCTCTTTGTGCCGAGTGACAAGACTCCATGGTTCTGCAATGCTGATCCATCTAAGGAGTTATCTGTCCAAGAATGTCCACATATCGTTAGCACCGGGTGTCCAGGGGCAATCGCCCCGATGAAGCTACATGTTCCTAACCGGGCCAGAGCGTCTGCCATATGGGCTCGTTATTTGAGAAGACATTGCAAATTAAGAAACCCAAGCCCGGATGAGAAAGCAGGAGGGTTTGCGTTAGGTTGACAGCCAGCGGTAAAAATTTGTCACATCTCCCACATGAATTTTGATCTAATTACATTTTGTACTAATGCTAGGGCGTCCCCCAGAAGTGACACATTACATTGGAACCCTGATGGAATGATTAGTGAGCAAGGGCTAGCTAAGGCATTCCCCGTAAGCGACGCGCCGCAATGGCGCCCGATTGCGGTGTCAAATAGGCAAGGGTTCCCGTGTGAGGTTGCACGTTCATGGGTAAAGAAGCTAGTCCGAAAACATAGGATCCGTCTAGCTACTTGGAATATAGGAACTTTAATGGGTAAGGGTTTAGAATTGGTTGAGATAATGAAGGACAGGAGGATTAGCATAGCTTGCCTACAAGAAACTAGGTGGAAAGGACATAAAGCTAAAGATATTGCTGGATATAAAATTTGATATACGGGTAATAATAACTCTAGAAATGGTGTTGCTATAATAATAGATAAAAACTTAAAAGATAGAGTTGTAGAAGTTAATAGATTGGGGGATAGATTGGGGAATATTATTAGTGCATATGCACCTCAAGTAGGATTAGAAGATAGCATTAAAAAGTAATTTTGGGAGGCTATTGATAGTTTGATCCAAAATATCCCTAGTGAAGAGAGAATCTTTATTGGAGGGGATCTTAATGGTCATGTGGGTAAAGATAAAAGAGGTTATGAGATGATACATGGAGGGCTTGGTTTTGGCAATAGAAATGATATGGGTTATACTATTCTTGATTTTGCTATGGCCTATGATCTAACAATTACTAATACCGTCTTTAAGATAAGGGATGCACACTTAATAACTTACAAGAGTGGAACACATATAAGTCAAATTGACTATTTTCTTATTAGGAAGGTCGATAGAGTTTTATGTAAAGATTACAAAGTTATTCTTTGTGAGAGTCTAGCCTCTCAACATAGGTTGTTAGTAATGGATGTCTTTATCCCTAAATTCAAAAGAAAGATCATTATAAATAATTGTTCTAAGATTAAATGGTAGAATTTAAAAAGTAAAATTTTAGAAACATTTAAAAATCATCTATTAAAAGAAAATATTTAGAATTTAGAACAAAAAATCAATGTAATGTGGAATAATGTTACAAATTGTATAACGAGTGTAGCAAAATAACTCTTAGGCGAATCTAAAGGTAAAAATAATTTAGAAAAAGTGACTTGGTGGTGGAGTGAGGAAATCTAAAATACCATTAGAGTAAAAAAGGAGTGCTTTAAAGTTTGGCAAACAAATAAAAATAATTAAACCCTAGAAGCTTATAAAATTGCTAAAAAGAGGGCTAAGAAAATAGTTAGCGAAGCTAAATCAAAGGCATTTGAAGATTTATATAATAAATTAGGAACCCGGGAGGGTGAAAACGACATATATAAACTTTCTAAATTAGGAGAAAGGAAAACTAGAGATTTAGATCATGTTCGTTGCATTAAAGGTGAAGATCAAAGGGTTTTAGCTAAGGATCTTGAGATTAAAGAGATGTGGCATAGTTATTTTCAGAAGTTACTTAATGGAGATTGTGTCAATGATTTTTCTTTAGAAGGTACCAAAGAGTCCATAATATTTGATAAATATCAATATTTCAGACGTATTAAGATGTCCAAAGTGGAGGATGCTTTAAGAAAAATGAAAGTGGGCAAGGCCTTAGGACCAGATGGCAAACCTATTGAAGTATGGAAAAGCCTAGGAGACATTGGTATTTTGTGGCTAACTAAACTTTTTAATAAAATTTTAAAGGAACAGAGAATGCCAAAAGTTTGGAGGAAAAGTGTTGTAGTTCCTTTTTATAAAAACAAAGGAGATATTCAAAGTTACAATAATTATCGTGGAATTAAGCTTATGAGTCATACTATGAAACTTTGGGAAAGAGTAATTGAAAAATGTCTCCGATATATGACTACTATATCAGAAAATCAGTTTGGTTTTATGCCGAATAGATCTACTATAGAAGCTATTTTCTTACTACGGCGGCTAATGGAGAAGTATAGAGAGATGAGAAAAGATTTGTATATGATTTTTCTTCATTTAGAGAAGGTGTATGATCGAGTATCGAGAGATTTAATTTGGTGGACATTAAGAAAGAAAGGAATCTCTCAAGTATATATTGATTTGATTAAGGATATGTACGACGGTGCTATTACTACTGTTCGAACTATTGCTGGAGAGACCGGTGAATTTTTAGATTCTATAGGTTTGCATCAAGGTTCTGCACTAAGTCTGTATCTCTTTGCCTTAGCTATGGATGAAGTAACAAAACAATTGCATGAGGATATCCCTTGGTGTATGTTATTTACAGATGATATTATCTTAATTGATGAGAGTATTGATGCTTTAAATGCTAAGTTAGAGCGTTGGAGAGATGCCTTGGAGTCTAAAAGTTTTAAAATTTGTAGGAGTAAGTCAGAGTTTATACATTGTAATTTTAGTAATGGGAGAGTGGTACAGGAAGACAATGTTCTAATTGATGGGCATAATATTCCGAAGAGTAGTAGCTTTCGATATTTAGGGTCTATCATACAAGAGAATGGGGAGATTTATGACGACGTTACACATAGGATTAAGGCAGGCTGGTTAAGATGGAGAAGCACATCAGGAGTCCTCTGTGATCGTCGTATGCCTATGAAACTCAAAGGGAGATTTTATAGAACAGCTATGAGACCTGCTTTGTTATATGGTACCGAGTGTTGGGCAGTACGAAAGGAACACATTCACAAAATGTGTGTAGCAGAGATGAGAATATTGAGATAGATGTGTGGAAAGACTAAGAAAGATAAAATTAGGAATGAGCGCATCCGCAAGGACTTAGGGATAGTCCCAATTGATAGTAAAATGAGATAAAATAGACTCAAGGGGTTTGGTCATGTGCTTCGTCACCCTAACTCAGCGCCGATTAAAAGATGTAACCGCATTTTAGTGGATGCTAGTAAAAGAGCTCGGGGAAGTCCTAAAATGAGATGGTCCGATGTTATTAGGAAGGACATTAGTTTCTTGGGTTTAAATATGAATATAGCACTTGATAGAAATCTTTGGTGGAACATGATTCATGTAGCCGACTCCAAATAATTAGGATAAGACTCTGATGATGATGATGATGATGATGATGATGATGGTTGCAAATCAAGAAGCCCAACGGTCTGAGTCTGCACCAGGCGGGCCCGTGTTCAAGAGATTTCAGCTAAGAAAAGGCGGCGTCGCAAGTACAAAGGCAGCATGTTGTGCACTCAGGGGTCCATTTCTCTTTCTACTTCCTCTCATTCATCATTTCTACTGCTCGGCACCCACCCTTGGGTGGTGTTCCTCCCTTCCTCCAATCTTGCTTCCATAATTTTCTCATCTAGTCCTAAGTTCATGAACCCTTACTGCTCCTCTTCCTATCCGGGGCCTACGGATTCTCCATTTTCTCATAATTCTAGGCCTCGGCCTATGTCCGTTCATCCCGATCTCGGGGCCTCCCCCGATTCTTCTCCTCCGATATATCTAGATTATGCTTCTGATTCGTCCCCGACCTTGTCAGGTGGTTACCATTTTGTTTCCCCAACTCTGTCGGGTGATTGCCATGCTCCTTCTCCGACCCTGTCTGATGACCATTATTCTCTTTCTCTGACCTCGTCGGATGATCATTCTTCTCCTCCTTCATCTTTGCAATCGTCTTCTCCCCAGTTTTCTATTCTCTCCTCTTCACCCTTTCAGGGTTCTTGTCCCTTTTCATGTTATTTTCGAGGCTTTAGTCCGCCTTGATCTAAGTTGGTCTTCATTTATTCTGTATCTGGTGCCTTGTTATCAGGTGTTATGTAGTGGACAGCAGATCTAGAGGGGAGGGGTGAATAGATCTGCCCCTCTTTTCGCAATGCAACCCTCTATATAGCTAGTTAAAAATAATTGCAGCGGAATACAACTAGCTTAGCGACGTATAAAACGATTTGCTTAGAAATATGATTTCACAATATGGATATTGAACCTAAGCATGCATCTAAAATAAATCAATCACACAATCAAACCACAACACAAAGGATTTTAAGGTGGTTCGGACTGAATCTCTAGTCCTACGTCCACCCCTCACCAAATCCGGTGAGGCTCCACTAGTGCCACGCATTGAACCGCAAATCGGAAAGACCTCTGATTGCCTTCCTACTAACCACAGGTAGGGACGTCAACACCGCAGATCGGACAACTTCTGATTGCCGTCCTACTAACCACCGGTAGGGACGATCTTCAGTTTCAATCGTTTGTATGAAATGAAAAAGAACAAATATGAAAACACTCAATCATCAAACAAGATATAGAATATGCTCAAGAAGAAAAATCTTGTCTGAGATTGCTGGAGCTTGAGTTGGATGCTTCAATGGTGTCTTCTTCCTTGAGAGATGATCTTCCTTGGGTTGATGAAGAAGACTATGGATGTAGCTTTGATCTTCCTTTTGATCTCCTTGAGTTGATGAAGAGTTTGATGCAGTTTAGATCACCCTTGAGAGCCTTGATTGCTTCTTGCTTCCTTGGAGGTTGAGATGGCTTCAGATCTAGGCTTGAATCCCTTGAATGGATGAAGAACTTCTTCCCGGAGTACTGTTCACAGCTACAGTACTCGAACTCCTCTCACCCTTGTAGCCTCCTTTGATCTCCCTTGGATTCACAAATGATCAACTAGGGTTTCTAACCCTCTTGCATGTGTTTTATAACCTTTGAATGGTCCTTAGACATCCCCCAGACCAGATCCACAATCTATGGAAGATTGGGTGACTTTGGGGTTAAACAAATACAAGGAAAGGGGCTGGCCTCGAGGTGGAAATCGAAGTCAAACATGGCTGCATCGGGGCTGGCGGTCGACCTGCAGCTTGTGGCGGTCGACTGCTACTGAAACACTTGTAAACGGATGGTCCCTGGGAATTCCGGTCGATCGCTACTCGCCGGCGATCGACCGCCACTGAAAGAACTGCAGACGGTGGGCTGCTGGCTGGGGCGGTCGATCGCCCCTGTGCTGGCGGTCGACCGCCAGCTGGGCAGACCCCGGGCTTTCCCGGGTCGGTCCGTTAACTGCTTTAGCTCCATCGCTTGACTCCTTTAGCAGTCCATTCATGTCTGTGGCATCACCCTTGATAGTCTTGAAGATTTCTGTTGATTATATCGCTCCTATAATCAGAATTTTGTTCCGAGGGCTCCGCCCCTGGAAACCCCCGCAAGGGGCGCTGCCCCCTTGACCCCTGCGACCTGACCACGCAGGTCAATCCCCACGACCTGACCGCGCAGGTCGATCCACGTGCGAGGGCACAACATTGAGATTTCACTTGTCCATTCATTTGCATATCTGTCATGAACACAACATCACGTATGTCAGTCATATAAGAGTGAAAAATAACAATGACTAATAGTGTTTAGCCATTATCAAAACCAAGAATATCAAATAACTCAAATGACCACAAGATGATGTCGAATGACCCAAATCACAGGAAGACTCAAATGATCACAGGGGCACAACATTCTCCCCCTTTTTGATGATGGCAACATTGTGAGTCATTATGTGGCAGGAATATCCAAAATGGCAAAGTTTGACATATGCGACATGTGCAGCTCAAGATCCATGATAGTGAAAGCATGTGAATGCGGATATATATGCTTCGATGATCAAAGCATGTGAATGCTATGCACAAACCCCTATCACATATGCAGACTCAAAGCTCACAAGGTTCTCTCCCCCATGGACTCTCTCCCTTTCATAATTCACTCTCCCCCTTTGACAACGCACAAAGGCCGCACAAAGGATGGACAAAGGTATTAAAGGACTCACAAAAAGATATTTTCTCCCCCTTTGACAGCAGCAAAAAGGAGGGACAAGGTAGAGAAGCGACAAATGTCCGTGAGACCAGTTCTTAAAGGCGAAGAGAGCAAGCCATTATATGCAAAACTGAAACATGCCGTGAGCAATATATATGGTTCAAATCTAATGAAATCGATATCATCAATAGAGTTCGAAAAGCATCTACATCCAAGAGTTATTAGAAATGAACCAAAGGTGCATATCATGGCAGTGTGTAACCTTCCCTTGTCAAATATATCCATATTCAATAACTACAAAGAGAATAACACAGAAACTAGTATTGAGGCTAAACAATCATGACTAGAGCATGGAATTTTATGATCGCAGCAAATGTGATTTTCAGTATCTTTTGCATTTGAAGGCACAAGACTCATATGTTACGAGCAATCAAGTCTAGTACATGTCTCCTAGCTGTAAGAATACACGTTGTTTAGACGCCAGTATTCCTAGGTATTTGGTAAGACTGACTGTTATGCTTCAAAATGAACAGAGATAGCAAAGTCACGTCATGACATATCCAATCTCATTTCTGTGATGAAAAGATATATTTCTCAGTAATTATGCCAATGCTCTGCCTAGAGTCCAAATATAATTAAGACAGAGATAACAGGGACACATCATGATATATCATTCATCACTTGATTTTGATGACGTGACATATTTCTCCGTGCAAAAATATCATTGCTCTGTCAAATTGATTGCCAAGAATTCCAGCTCATCAAGATGTTTAGAAACAATACTAAGCTCTAGAGTACAACCAAAATTATCATGACGTTTGGATTTTCAGATTTTAGGATAGTCATGCAAAGCACAATATGCAATCTCTAGTTAAGGTCTATTAAAACCACAGAACATAGATGATTTCAAAATAAATATTTTTAAACTTCAAGGAAATCATTAAATATGAACCAGTTTCATTGGATGGACAATCATCAGGGCATATAATAGAAAGCTCTTACGCCGTAGCTCTGTCGGTCTCATGATCTCATATTCAGACTATAAGCCATGAAGTTCAGATTACAAGAGAGTAAGAATAGCAGCAGGACTCCCCCTTAGGATATGCAGTGAATGCACTCAAGGAGTTATGTTTGCAAGCAAGTGTAATGACGAATGTCAAGGAGAGGTTGACTAGAACCATGCAGGGTTGACCTGATCAAACATGAATTTGGCAGACATGAAATGCATGACCCAACACATGGTTATACACTTATTAAATGCAACAGAATGAAGATGAAACATATGCATGAATGCTGCAAAGAGACAACTCCCCTTACTATATGGCCTATATGCGACAGTGACGCATGGTACTTGGCGGAGGTGAAACCTCACGCATATTGAGTGCTTCTAGGCAAGCATAACCTGCCTTTCCATACATCAACATTTAATATACCATGGCCATGCAAGAATGATGCTACACAAACCATGCAATGCATTATGACATGAATCATTTCTTTATTATGCATCTACATGCAATGCACACATATGCAAAATGACATATTACATATAAACAATGCATGGACACCAATCTGCAAAAACACACACTAAATTGAACAAAGTCATCATTTCAATTTTTATTGGCCTGAGGTCGGCAAAGACCAAGCTCCCTTCTGAGTGTTGAAAACCTGTCATTATACAAGGGCTTGGTGAAAATATCAGCAATTTGATTTAGAGTATCAACAAAATGCAGTTCAAAATTTTTCTTACCGACCTCATCTATAATGAAGTGATGCCTAATCTCAATATGCTTAGTCCTAGAGTGCTGGACTGGATTTTTTACAAGATTGATAGCACTAGTGTTATCACACAGAATCGGGACACAACCAAGATCCACTAGGTAGTCTTGGAGTTGGTGTTTAATCCATAACACTTGGGTGCCACAGCTCCCCGCAGTAACATATTCTGCCTCTGCGGTTGAGAGGGCAACCGAGTGTTGTTTCTTAGAGGCCCAAGAAACTAAACACCCGCCTAGAAACTAGCAATAGCCACTAGTACTCTTACGATCCAGCTTGCATCCAGCGTAGTCCGCATCAGAATAAGATATAAGAGGTATGTCACATGATGACAGATACCACAATCCCAAATCTTGAGTGCCGGCAAGATATCTAAGGATACGTTTGACGGCAGTCAAGTGGGATTCTCTAGGACTAGCTTGAAATCTAGCACAAAGGTAAACACTAAACTGGATATCTGGTTGGGATGCAGTCAAATAAAGTAAAGAACCAATCATACCTCTATAGACCTTTGCATCCACTAATTTACCATTTTCATCCGAATCTAGTGAAGTTGAGGTGCTTATAGGAGTTGTAATGGTTTTGCTGTTCGTCATGTCAAATCTTTTCAGCAGCTCCTTGATATATTTGGCTTGACTTATGAAGCACCCATCTTGTCCTTAGTTGACCTGCAAATCGAGAAAGAATTGGAGTTCTCCCATTAGGCTCATCTCAAATTCGCTAGTCATGAGGTTAGCAAATTCCTCACACATTTCAGATTTAGTAGAACCAAACACAATATCATCAACATAAATTTGAACAATCAAGATGTTCTTACCTTACTTCTTGGTGAAAAGTGTTTGATCTACCTTACCTCGTGTGTACCCTTTTTCAATGAGGAACGAGCTTAGTCTCTCATACCAAGCTCTTGGTACTTGCTTAAGTCCATAAAGTGCCCTATCTAGCTTGTATACAAAATCTGCATGATTAGAATTTTCAAAGCCAGGGGGCTGCTCAACATAGACTTCTTCTTTGATCAAGCCATTCAAGAAAGTACTTTTTACATCCATTTGGTACAGCTTTATTCTAAGAGAGTATGCAAAGGTAAGTAAAATTCTGATGGCTTCGAGTCTAGCAACTGGGGCATAAGATTCATCAAAGTCTACCCCAAACTCTTGATTATACCCTTGAGCCACCAATCTAGTCTTGTTTCTTATTATCTTGCCATCCTCACTGAGTTTGTTCATAAAGACCCATTCAGTGCCAATGACAGATTGTGATAAAGGTCTAGGAACAAGATGCCAAACTTTGTTTCTTTCAAACTGGTTTAACTCGTCTTGCATTGAATTTATCCAGTTTTCATCTTTTAGAGCTTCATCAATATTTCTGGGTTCATGCTGAGAGACAAGAGCAAGTTGATCTAATTCTTCCATAATTTTAAGATGTGACCTTGTTCTAGGTGGGTCATTCAAGCTACCAATGCCATTTTCTAAAGGATGATCCTTAAGAATTCTAATGTTTGTAGAATCATTACCTTTTCCTGAAGCTTGATCCCTTGCATTGCTTGATTCAGCTCGGTCACCATCTTCTTTTGTTTCTTCTTGTGGAGGATCACTCTTGTCCTTCATGCTTAGGAATTCCCCATCTTCATCGTTTTTCCTGTAAGAGTTATCATTGTTAGAATCATCATGATATTCATCAAAGAAAAATGGGGTGATTCTTCCACAGTTTGACTCTTAATGTTATACATTCTATAAGCCATAGATCTATCAGAATATCCAAGGAATATACCTTCATCGCTCTTGGGCTCGAATTTATCTAAGTCTCTTTTGTCATTATTGTAGATGAAGCATTTTGACCCAAATACTTTCATATGTGTGAGAGAAGACTTTTTACCTTTCAGTAACTCATAAGGAGTCTTTTTGGTGTGTGGCCTTACCATAGAGCGGTTGATAATATAACATGCCGAGTTTACCGCTTCAGCCCAAAATTTTCTTGGAAGTTGCCGTTCGGCAAGCATGGTTCTTGCCATTTCTATAAGTGTTCGGTTCCTCCTTTCAACTACACCATTTTGCTCTGGGGTTCTTGGTGAAGAAAATTGGTGGAAAATATCTTCAGCCCTGCAAAGATTATAGAAATTAGCATTTTCAAGTTCACCACCATGATCAGATTGAATCTTGGAAATTTTAAACTCACCGTCCTGCTTTATCTTCATGTAGAGTGCCTGAAACTCATCAAAAGTATCATTTTTATGTGTGAGAAAGAAAACCCATGTGAATCTAGAAAAGTCATCCACCAAGACATATCCAGATTTTCTACCACTTAAGCTAGCAGTTCTCGTTGGGCCAAACAGGTCCATATGAATTAGCTCGAGTGGTTTGGATGATGTATTTTCAGATCTTCCCTTGAAAGATTTTCTTGTTTGTTTAGCTATGGCACATACATCACACAACTTGTTTTCTTGTTTAAATGATAATTCAGGCAACCTTTTCACCATTGAATGCTTTAGCAGTATATGTAAGACATTGTAACTAGCATGTCCTAGTCTACGATGCCATAGCCAAGCAATCTCAGATTTTGGTGCAGCAAGATAAAGGTTTAAATAGGCAGGATCATCTAAGTCAATCATGTAAACATTGTTGACTCTCTTACCAGAAAATTTTACTTTGTCAGATTTTGGTTCAAATATTTTACATTCATGAGAATCAAACAACACTTTGTGACCTTTATCACACAATTGACTTATGTTGAGCAAGTTATATTTCAATCATTCAACTAACAACACATTTCCAATGGAGTTGGAGAGATTCTTACCCACATTACCTGTTCCAATGATTTTTCCTTTGTTGTTCCCTCCAAATGTGACGTGTCCTCCTTCCTTTTCCTCCAAGAGATAAAATTTTATTTTATCTCCAGTCATGTGTCTTGAACAGTCGATATCAAGATACCACATGTTATGCATGGCTGCAAGACATTCCTGCACAAGCAATTAAGCAATTATGTTTGGAACCCAACCAAATTTGGGTCCCATCAAACTCTTCAGATTTTTAAAACATGAAATCATTTCTTTTGGAATCCAAACTTCCTAACATTCATGTTTTGTTTACTTAGAGCAGGGATTTGATTATTCTTTTCAGCTTTGACATTCCCTTTTTGTTTAGAAGCTCTTTGTTGGATTTTGTGAAAGTTTGAGGAGGTTTGCTTCTTAAACCATTGAGGCCGTTGGTTGGTTTTGGGTTGAAAGTGATTATTTTGCCACCTAGGAGATTGAAACTTATATGATTGGTGAACACATGAATCACAATTTCCCCAAAAGTAGGGTGGTGTTGGCCTATATGAATGTGCAGTCCAATTATGGTGATATCTGGAGGATTGAGTATGCAATGGCCACGGAGGTGTTGGCCTATGTTGTGAGGATGGTTGACTCTTCTTGGGCTTTTGAGAAATCTTTTTGGGGATTTCAGTAGCTTCTTCTGCAACCTTTTCTTTTCCTTTGGATGTTGTTCTTGAGGTAGAAGCATCAGACGAGGAAACAAATGTGACTATTTTAAGCCCAATTGGTCTTTTGTTTGTAGGTTCAAAACCTAACCCTTCCGTGTTGAAGTTCATTCTGGTTCCTAGCAATGCATCTAGGTTTTCTCTTCCATCCACAAATTTTTTCAAAGATTGTTGTTTATCCTTCAACTCTTTTTGTAAGTTTTCAATATTTTGCAGGAGTTGAATGTTGACTTGTTTGACAGCTTCATACTTTTCATTGCTTAATTTACTATCCTTTTCATAGGTTTACATTTTTAGCTTCATGCTATCAATCTCATTTCTCAAATCTTCATTTTCAGTTTCCAAGTCAGCCATTTCTTTTCTTTCCTCTTCCAAATCCTCAATCATTTTCTTAAGATCCTCAATTTCAGTTTCAAGTGAAGCATTCTTGACATTTATTTCATGATCATGCATAAATGAGTTAATTTTTTTTCAATGATTTATTCTCCTTTTTGTACATTTCATATTTTTCCATGAGTTTTATATATGCTTCCTCCCAATCATCAGTTGTATAATCTTCAAATGGAGAATTTACCTCAGTTTCTTCGTCACCTTTGGCCATAAGGTAGAAATCTTCTTTTTCTTTGTCCGAGGAGCTAGTTCCGTCATCACTTTCCTCTTCATCGCTCCATGTGGACACCATGGTCTTGTTCTTCTTCTTGCCCTTCCATTTGTCAGCTTTTCTGAATCTGTCGGGACAATCATTCTTGAAATGCTTTGGTTTGTTGCAAGAGTAGCAAATGATTTTATCAGATTTCTTAGAGTTTTCAGAATTAGATTTGAAACCATTTCTTACCTTTAACCTTCCTCTCATGAAGCTCTTACCTTCCTTTCTCAGGAATTTTTTGAACTTACGTGTGAGCATGGCTACGTCATCCTCATCTCGCTCACTTGCCGAATCCTCACCTTCATCAGAAGTACCTTGACTGCTGGGTCCTACTTTAAGAGCTAGGGATTTCTTCTTAGGTGCCTCAGCCTCTTTGTTCTTAAGGTTGATCTCATAGGTCATCAATGACCCAATGAGTTCGTCTACCTTAGTCGTTACGAGATCTCTGGATTCTTCAACAACGGTCACCTTCGTGTGCCATGCTGGAGTTAATGATGTAAGAATTTTTCTTACAATTTCTTGCTCTGAATATTTCTTTCCCAAATCAGTTAAACTATTAGTGAGCACCGTCAATCGAGCATACATATCTTGAATTGACTCATCAGGCTTCATGCGGAACATTTCATATTCAGAAACTAAAATGTTGACTTTTGTTTCTCGTACCTGAGAGGTTCCTTCGTAGATTACCTCTAGCTTGTCCCACATTAGTTTTACAGATGCGCAAGTAGCCACTCTTGAGAATTCAACTGGATGGAGTGAGCATTGCATGATATGTTTAGCACTCCAGTTGACAATGGATTGCCTTATCTGTTCTTTGGTCCACAAGTCCTCGTCATCTGGCAGCTCATACGGACCTTTGCTGATCACTCGCCAGAGTTCGTAGTCTTGGGCACGAATGAACACCTGCATGCGATGTTTCCAATAAGGATAATTAGATCCAGTGAAATACGGAGGCCTATTCACAGAATGTCCTTCAGGTAAATAACTCTTAGACGCTAATCCACCAATTCCCTCAAGGTCGTTGGACCCCATAATGAGAGATTAGGCACTGATACCACTTGTTGTGTAGTGGACAGCGGATCTAGAGGGGAGGGGTGAATAGATCTGCCCCTCTTTTCGCAATGCAACCCTCTATATAGCTAGTTAAAAATAATTGTAGCGGAATACAACTAGCTTAGCGACGTATAAAACGATTTGCTTAGAAATATGATTTCACAATATGGATATTGAACCTAAGCATGCATCTAAAATAAATCAATCACACAATCAAACCACAACACAAAGGATTTTAAGGTGGTTCGGACTGAATCTCTAGTCCTACGTCCACCCTTCACCAAATCGGGTGAGGCTCCACTAGTGCCACGCACTGAACCGCAAATCGGAAAGACCTCTGATTGCCTTCCTACTAACCACAGGTAGGGACGTCAACACCGTAGATCGGACAACTTCCGATTGCCTTCCTACTGACCACCGGTAGGGACGATCTTCAGTTTCAATCGTTTATATGAAATGAAAAAGAACAAATATGAAAACACTCAATCATCAAACAAGATATAGAATATGCTCAAGAAGAAAAATCTTGTCTGAGATTGCTGGAGCTTGAGTTGGATGCTTCAATGGTGTCTTCTTCCTTGAGAGATGATCTTCCTTGAGTTGATGAAGAAGACTATGGATGTAGCTTTGATCTTCCTTTTGATCTTCTTGAGTTGATGAAGAGTTTGATGCAGTTTAGATCACCCTTGAGAGCCTTGATTGCTTCTTGCTTCCTTGGAGGTTGAGATGGCTTCAGATCTAGGCTTGAATCCCTTGAATGGATGAAGAACTTCTTCCCGGAGTACTGTTCATAGCTACAGTACTCAAACTCCTCTCACCCTTATAGCCTCCTTTGATCTCCCTTGGAATCACAAATTGATCAACTAGGGTTTCTACCCCTCTTGCATGTGCTTTATAACCTTTGAATGGTCCTTAGACATCCCCCAGACCAGATCCATAATCTATGGAAGATTGGGTGACTTTGGGGTTAAACAAATACAAGGAAAGGGGCTGGCCTCGAGGTGGAAATCGAAGTCAAACATGGCTGCATCGGGGCTGGCGGTCGACCGCTACTGAAACATCTGCAAACCGATGGTCCCTGGGAATTTCGGTGGACCGCTACTGGCTGGCGGTCGACCGCTACTGAAACTCATGCAGACTGGGAGCTGTTGGCTGGGGCGGTCGACCGCCCCTGTGCTGGCGGTCGACCGCCAGCTGGGCAGACCCCGGGCTTTCCCGGGTCAGTCCGTTTACTACTTTAGCTCCATCGCTTGACTCCTTTAGCAGTCCGTTCAAGTCTGTGGCATCACCCTTGACAGTCTTGAAGATTTCTGTTGATTATATCGCTCCTATAATCAGAATTTTGTTCCGGTGGCGCTGCCCCCTTGACCCCCGCGACCTGATCGGGCAGGTCGATCCCCGCGACCTGACCACGCAGGTCGATCCGCGTGTGAGGGCGCAACATTGAGCTTTCACTTGTCCATTCATTTGCATATCTGTCATGAACACAACATCACGTATGTCAGTCATATAAGAGTGAAAAACAACAATGACTAATAGTGTTTAGCCATTATCAAAACCAAGAATATCAAATAACTCAAATGACCACAAGATGATGTCGAATGACCCAAACCACAGGAAGACTCAAATGATCATAGGGGCACAACATCAGGGTCTCTGTACCTTAACGAGGGAGTTCTAGCCCTCGTCTCTCTTCTTTTTATCCTTCTTCATCCAGTATGATGTCCGCCGCTCCTCCGTGTAGAGGAATCTTCAAGCCTTGTTATCCTCTCATCTTTGTCCTGTCAAGCAAGGAATATGAAGCTCGATGATCAAGCTCTCGCTTCAGGATGCTATTTTCACACCATGGATTTGCAAGGTATCTTTATTTTGTACGAGAATATGCATTCACTTTCATTGTTTCTATTATTCCTACGCATGGTTGTAATGTTGTTTCCTCAACATGGTTAAGTGGCTTCGGTTAAGTTTGCTTAATTTAGTCAAAAAGAGTCTGCCTTTGCAGCATCCTCAGGCCGGTGATAGCTCCGTGCTGGGAGTCTAATTTCTTTCCCCGATCGTTGAGGGTGACCTTTGAGCATGGATTTTCACACACTACACGGCAAGCCATAGCCGATTCCTCTGAGCAACACCATTGCTGCTTTGGCCATACTTTGGGTATGCATAAAGGTCATTTCTTTTCTCTGCTCGGCCGAGTGCAGGGGCAAGAGATTGATGGATGAGATGACCAACCTAGGTACTCCCCAATATGGGAGAGGTCTCAAATAGGGGCAGTCATGACCCTCAAAAGTGAGCTTTCACGTTAAATCTAGCCAATAAGGGTTATCAAATTATATGAATCAAATACAAAATTATGAAATCGAAGGCATGGAAAGAGTGGCAGTACAGTTTCCCGCGGGACGTCATGAGCCCGGACGCATGTGTGCCTAATAAATATGGGTCTCATAATCAAAGACGCAAAGTCCCGGCGCAATAGACTATATCTTTTAGGGGTAGTGCCTGGAAGGAAGTCGAGTCCTGATGTCTCCCATCCTGCATTAAGCTTGTCTCCATTTTTTTTTCTGTTTCTCCCTCTTAGGCTGGGTTGTATCTCGGGTATGTCCTTAGTAGGGGCATCGTTCTTTAGAGACGGTTGGTTGTGACAAGCCACCCTCATATGCACACCCTGCTCAAGAGAAATTGTTAATGAAAGGGGGAGGAGCAACGACCTATGGCCAGTAGTTCGAGCCCGTTTTTGGGTGCTGTAGATTGCTATTTCTAAAATCAAAACAAAAATCAACAAAAATCAAATATTTTCAAAATTCTAAAAAAAATAAATATTTCAAAATCCCAAAAAATCAAATATTTGTAGAACTCTAAAAAAATCAAATATTGTCAAAATCTAATAAATAAAAAATCAAAAAATGTCAAAAATCTAAAAATATGTGTCTTTTATTTTCACGTATCTTTGTTTTGAGGATAGATATGTAATCTGTTTGTTAAGTGTGCAAGTTATAGGTGCTCAAAGCTCCTTTGCTATATCTTTCGCTCTATCTCCTGTTCACGCCTTCTGATCTGTTCCTTCATTCTTCGATCTATTCTCTCGATCTGTTCTGAAGGCATTGTCCTTCTCAGTTTTCACTTTATCTCATCATGTTTCCATGAGAGGGCTTTGCCTCACGATTATGAACCTAACGGTTCTGCTTCGTCTGATCTTGGGCTTTGATTGAAGAGCGTATTTGTCATGTCTTTTGTCCCGCCGTGTTCTTGTCACACGTGTTTATGTCCCTCCATGTCATCGCACACGTGTTATTTTGTCCCTCTGTGTCTGCTATATTTTCGTCCCACTATGTCATCCCACACGTGTGTTGTCCGTGTCTTTTGTCCCCCGTGGTTGTCATCCCACGTATCTTTGTCCCACCATGGTCTTGTCCCACCGCGCGTGCTGTCCCACCATGTTGTGTTATTGTCTTGCCCCACTGAGTTGTAGTGTTGTCTTGCCCCCACCGTGTTTTGTCCCATGCTTGCCACTTGTTCTTATGGTGTTTGTTATGTTTTTATGTTCAGTTCAGTTCATTTTCACTATGTTTTGTTCATACCCGTCATGTTATGTTTCATTCATCTTCGTTGTTATGTTCAGTTCATGCTTATTTATGTTATTCATGTTGTCTTATTAAAAACCCATAAAAATCTGGAAAATTCAAAAATCCAAAAATGTTGTTTCGCTTGGCAGGTAAGTCAAGTATGGCTCTCTATCCCTGCTCTTTGTTGCATTACTATATAGTAATCTACATTATTATAGCCTCTCAAGGATAGACTGATTGTCCGTGTGTTGAGGGATCTGATGTTCTCCTTTAACAAAAATGATGATGATCTAGGAGCATACGGTTAATCGTTGGATAAGCCGCGCGGTTGAGTCGGGTGAGGGATGATGAACTCTGTCTCGCACGCCGTGGTTGCAGAAGACTCTTGACCCCATCTTGACTTGGTCTAGCAATATTATCCTTGAGTACTTTCTATTTTATTTTTTCTTCGCATTCATTTTGATGATTTCCTTATTTTAGCCCAGCATGCATCATGTCATTTTTGAGCACTCATGTCTCGGATTCTCTCAAGGTTTCTCCTCAGCAATGGTTAATTGTGTTTCATTTTTCTTGAATAAGAGATTCTCATTCCACTCTGAGTTTGAACATTTTCTCTGATCTGCCCGCTTGGTCTGGTTGGCTGGCGTGATTCTTGTTTAGATTTTATCTCAGTCTTATTCTCCTTTTCTAGCTTTTCAGTTGTGTTCCTTCCAATCCCCTCATTGTCCGTGGATTGTGTCCCCGATGAGGTTGGTCGTGTTTCCCTTTCCTCCCTTCCATAGTTTAGTTCTCCGGGCATGTCTCATCTGCGTCATCCATTCATGGTGGTTAGTTCGGTGTTTACGGGAGAATTCTTGTCGCTTGTTGGTTGTGACGGGTGTCTTCTACCTTGATGCCCACTTTTCAGTTCCCTCCGCTTCATCTCTGCTTCATCTCCATTTCACGTCACTATCGCTTTTTCTCCATCTCCTTTCTCTTTTGCCTCCGTGTCTCTTTCACTCGTTCCCTTGTAAAGCGGACATCAAGGAGAGGCATCTGTTGACACCCGTTTTTAGCTCGCAAGTTGTGTCATTTCTCTTATTCATCATTTCTGATGTCCCGAACTACCCATTATTTTGGAGCCTTCCTTGGATGGATTTCGAGCAGATTTCATTATCCCTAGCCTTTGAGCCTTGGAGATCATGATTTCTTAGAGCCCTAGGGCTTATTTTATCAGCTTCTGGCCATCCAAGTCGACTTACGGCCCATTTAGGTCGACTTCCATCAAGCATTCAGCCCCTTTCACTGCGCAGTCCAGAACGCGGCCCTTTTTCATCCTCTTCTGTTTCGCTATTCATTAAGTGTTCTTAACCAAAGTTGTTCATTTTTCTAAAGCCCTACATTTTCTTCTTCTACGTCATTGGCCAGTTCTGCACAGATTTCAAGTTATTCACATTTTTCTGGCAGGCTGCGTTGTTCACCTGCGTCCCAGCATTTTTTCTCTCTATTCTCGCCATATTTTTACCCTCTTATGCTCATTTTCTCATCTTGCTTTCTTCATGAAAGTTGTTAATTTTTTAGTTATCTACAATTTCTTCTTCTACCACTTTTGCTAATTCTGCACCGTTTTTGAGATATTTTCTGATTTCCAAACTCTACTATTTCTGCCCAAAAAAATTTCTTCCATCAGCCTAGCGGTCCTGGGAAGACCGCTAGGTGATGGTGGCGGTCTTCCCATGACCGCTAGGCCCCAAATAGTGTCCATTTTGCCTCGTTTCACCTCCTATTGCCTTGCGTTCCTCCCTTGACCGTTTGTGGGTACCCTTGCGGTCCTCCCATGACCGTTAGGCTCCGTATGCGGTTATGCGATAGACCATTTGCCAAACAGAGAGTCCCAAACTTCCTGAACTCCAATTTCTTCACCGTGGGACTCCTTGGAGACCTTGTTTGGTCCATTTTATCAGAGAGGAAGCTTCCAGATTGACTCTAATTGATTACGGATGCTTATTCCTACTAATATCCATGAGATTTATCAATCTGGAGCCCTATTTTGGGCGTTCATCTCGGATTTAAATTTATGGGTTTCTACAAGCCAAACTCTATCCAATCAAGCTCCGGGCCCTTCTTTCCATGCGAATATCTTCTAGATTCTTCCACCAAATAGAGTCCTACTTGTTCATATCTTTTATCCCCACTATTATCTCGAGATTGATCTAATGAACTCAAGTTTTGGTGGACTATATCTCCTAAAATCGTGAGAGAAAGTTCTGGATTTCTGCAACTCCTATATAAAGAACCCAGTTCACAGGTTGCGAAGGGGGGACTCTTTCTGGACTTGGGCCGAAGCCATGCTGTATCTCTGACTCAACGTTTCGACCACATCTTGAAGAGGGAAGTATTAGCTTTCGTTTCCATCTTTCTGGGCTTGCTTTCATCCTTTCTTCTCTTAGTTCTAGTCCTCCAAATTCTCAAAATTATCACAACTGCACTATTTTCTGCTACTTCTGCACTTTTCTCCATATTGCATAGCATATTCCTGCAGTTGTGCTGCGTGATTTTCCCCCATATTAGTCTTGTTATCATCACAATACACGTACCTATCTTTTGCACGCGGTGATCTGGGACCTCTGTGGGGGCCGGAAGTAGAGACCCCGAGCCTGGTACTCGTGTGGGTCACTAGTGCTGGGAAGGCACGCGGTGAGTTGACTACACGAACAGGGATAAGAACTAGAGTCGGCTGCGAAACAGCCACCGGGACCACGCCCAAGAAGTAGGGCGAGCTGATGACGGGGGTGAAGTCACCGAAAGTGATTGGCATCGCCAAGTAGCCCACCCGTGCGTGGGTGGCGATGACGATGGGGCCATACGTCATAGCCGCCATAATTGCTGGATTGCTGGTTGCTGGAGAATGCGATGGTCGAAGATGGTTGTCGGGCACGAACTGGCTGCTGGAGCATGAACTGGAAGCTGTAGAGGGATGTCCCTCCTCTACCTCTCTGCAAGGATAGGAAAAGGGCACCATGGCTTCAAGGTTGGCAGGCTCCTCTTTAGTAGAAAGAATAAAGGCAGAAGATGTCCCATCAGGCGTGCCAACTTTGTTTGACTTGCAAGAATTTTTTTGTCTCTTTTATTATTATTATATTTTTTCTCACGGCAGTGACATACACTCGCCTTTTATGGAAGGCCGAGATCGCTCAACTTGGCACGCGGGGATTCTGGGGTATCGAAGAGGGTAACTAAAGAACGATGTTAATGCACGTGGAATGGTGTGGTTAATCATCCTAGGTGACTAGAATCGGGATGACTTGGTGGAATGCAAGTGTGCCAGTCGATTTCTCGACGATCACCTACGGAACTGAATTTTGACCGGGGGACGCGCCACCAGGGCGCGGCACGTGGGCACGAGGGTATCGGGCAACATGTGAGAGAAGGAGGTTCCGTTGGTACGAGTGTGTAGGTGATTGTGGAGATTCATGTACAAGACGTCTTTCTCTATTGACTGCAAGCAGCCGATGCTTGTTTTACATCGGATTGTATCCGAACACCTTTGTTCTTTGCTGAAGGAGGGCGGGAATGTTCTTGAAGCCATTGGTAGAGGACTAGATGAGCACTGCAGCTATAGGGAGACCATTGCACTCGACTAGTAGAGTTGACCCGATTGGGCTCTGGAAGACTAGTTGCGCATTGGTCGGTGTGAGGGCTATAAGAGAACACGGGTGTAGGTACGTGTGAAAGTCTGGTTTTCTGGTTATTCTTTCCTTATAGATGGCATGAAGGCTTTACAGGTGGGCCTTGAAGGCGTGAGTACATCTGGTGCAAGCCACGAGACAATTTTGACATACGTGTCGGTCCCTAGGTTAATGCAGGATAAAGCAGATGTCCGTGTATTTTTACAGAGGCTCTCTACGAGGAGCTATAGGAGTGGCGGAGGTGTCAGAAGGGGGCTAGACTAGATGGCAGGGGCTGACACTGGCTAGCGAGCGAATCATACAAGAAGGGTAGGAATCCATCCCCCTACCTTTCATGAAGAATCCATGATGATTGGACGCCGTTCCACACCAAAATCACCGCTCGATTTACACTCGGTGCACGAAAACCGCGAACAACCGCACCACCTCCACTGGCCACATCTTCCCTCGATCCTCGTCGCCGTCGCCGCCATAGCTCTGGCCTCCTCGCCCGCTACCCTCTCCATCGGCCGTCGGAGAAGGGAGGGAGAGAAAAGGGAGGAAACGGTGGAGAGAGGGAGGAAATGAGAGAGTGAGAGGGGGGGGTTTAAGGGATTTAATTTTGGGTTTGAAAATTTCAGAAATTCAAAAAATTACAAAAAATTAACCTCCTGATCCTCAAAAAATATGCAACTCACCCGTTATGCCACGAAGCCCAAAACAATTTACCATTTCACATTTAGGGATCCAAAGACCCGATATTCATAAATTCTATTTTATTTTTAAAATGTGATCCAGGACTTACAAAATCGCTCCGAAACCCACGGAGATGCGATCCGAAAATCTAGGTCATGACAGAGACCATCCAAGTTCATTATGAAAAAATCTTGAGTTTAGAGAACCAGGTTCTGTCTGCTTCAGAAGATCATCAATCAAGCTTGAATCAACTAAAAACTGATCAGATTACATGTGAAGGACAACCAATTCACACTAGCCAAAAGATTGTAGAGGACAGAGAGAAACAAAAGGAAGAGATTCGGGCAATCAAGAAAAAGGGCTAGTTAGATCAAAACTTTCTTATTATACTGACAGCTGAACTAAAGCGGTTAACATCTCAGACTACTAGTCAACCACCTCCAGCAACAACTATCAATGCAAGACCATCCATTCCTTCTCCCTCCTTCTCTCTGTCTCCTTCGCCTGAACCCTCTCAGCATATTCCGACACCATCTTTAGGAACCCTCTAGACCACTTTTGTTCAACCTGTTAGGAGAACCAAAATCATAGTCAAACGTGCCCCTAGGAGGAATCCTTCACGGTTCTCTATATCTATGTTTCCTGAAATTGATCCCACAAATCTAATTGTTCCTCCACTCCTTGATGATGACCAAAAGTATCCTCTCTTTCAAACCATATTTTTCAAATCACACTCATATAGAGCTTTATTTGTCAGAATGCTAAGAATTAACACTACACTGAGAGTGCAACGACAAAGTACCCTGGGTATTAATCATCTTCTCAGAACTTTCATCAGACAAGAGCTTGTTACATTCAATCAGATTATTGATCTCCAGGAAGAATGTTTCAAATATAAACAGGAAGAATGGAGCATACTAACTGCAAATGTAAGTCTATTTGAAATAGATCTACACAACAGACTTGCACGAGAACAAGATCCTATTTCATTTAAAGAATGGTCTCTGCAAGAAGTCTAGAAGCAGTTTCATGCTGAAATTTTTAGAGCATCTAAGTTCTACAATGTTTATCTTGAGATCTATTACAAAAGAAAAGTATGTGGGCTCGATCCAATTTCTTTTGATAAGTTTCTGGATCAAGAAAGGGAGTATCAATAAGAGCTTATAGTAGCTAGTGCCGGTCCTCCACCATTATCTCATCTTTCCAATTTTCCCTCAACTTCTTGTCAATATTTCAGAAAAAGAAAACATCGCTTGTCTCATTCTCTATAACTCTAACCTATGAACAACTATAATTCCTATGACAAACTTTTTCAGTTCTAAATTCTCTATGTGCTTGCCTTATATCCGGACTACACCTTTCTGCTAAATGACAAAAAAGGGGAGAGAATGCCCATATGTCATATGTCAATCTCTGTGTCATCACTCTCAAGATTTTTGTCATCACCAAAAAGGGAGAGATTATTGATCCAAAGATTATCTCTATCAATTTTAGTGACAACAATATTATTGATAAACACATATTATTCAGTGATGACAAAAAGATAAGAAATGGCTGATAAATGAAAGGCTTGAAATACTCTAAGAAATCTCTAGCAAAATACTCCAAGAAATCAACTAAGTATAAAAAAATCTGACATAAGCACATAGACGCCTAAGGTTCTTAGGCGCTAAAAGAAGAAAACACTGCAAAACACATAAGAGCAAAAGGAACTCAAACACCTTAGGTGCAAAAAGAACTTAGGCAATATAAAAAAGAAAAATGATATAGGCACTGTAAACATTGTTAAAAACATAAGCACAAATAGAACATAGATGATATAAAAAGAAGAAAAAGCAACTTAGGCACTATAATTCACTTAGGTGTTATTTTGCCTATCTATATCGCCTATCTTAGTCAGAGGCGCTTCTTCGCCTATCCTCTTCACATATCCTTTCGCCTATCACTTAGGCGATATCTAACTCACGTAGGTGCAAGATCGCCTATCCTACTACTTAGCCTATCTTTTCGTAAACTCTCAACATAGGCATTACTTTGCCTATCTCACTAGCTTAAGTATAAGCCAATCGACTGTCTTAGCCTTTAGGCGACTAAACTCACTTCGCCTATCTTGAACATCACTTCACCTATCTTAAACAAACTTCGCCTATCTTGAATAGAACTTCACCTATCCTTTGAAAGCTTTGCCTATCTTGCTAACATAGGTGCTACTATTTCAACTTAGGTGATATTAAACTCATACAGGCACAGAAACTTCGCCTATCTTAACAAATAGACTTCGCTTATCTTATTTGTAACGCCTATCTAAATTAACAAGAACTACACTGATCTATCAGCTATTTAAGTTTCATTTCTTTATTTCTAATAGCTAGTCTAACTAAACTTAATTGATAAAATCTTTTTAGGGCATTAAGATTTATTCAGCTATGATTATATTTTCCTTATCATGTATAATAGTTGTTATACTTAAGAAAATACATGTATGCTATTTGTCTTATAATTCTTTACTCTTTAGATACCTATACTCTGCAACATAACCCATTGTGAAAAACAAAAGTATAAAATGATCACTGAACTAAATTTAGTCAGCAATATGTCTTGCACTCTTATTTCTAAAAATAGCTGCAACTCTATCTTCATCAAAAGAATAATGTATACCAGCTATCTGATCATACATCATTTCTAAAGATACATGATAGTTGCATTTCTATATAAAGTTGCACTTAACAAATATCAATTATATGTCTCACATTATCTTATACTCATGATAGCTGAAATATCTTGAAATGAACTAAGTCAACATACTCAAAGAAATTCCTTCACTGACTAAAACAATGATTAAATAATTACAAGCACCTAATTGTCAAAGCTATCTGATAATATGTCTTACCTTTTGATAGTTGCAATATAAAATATTTCTTGATGACTGTGGTGCATTACATGAAGAAAACTTAGTCACTGTAAGAAAAAGAACTTAGATAATCAATTATCTTCTTATGTCTTAGCTGATAAACATATCGACTAAGTCTCTAACTGAGCGGCCCTGAGCAAAAATCAAAATTTTGAATACATCAAATGTCGCTAAATTTGTAGCACTCTATTGTTCTGACCTGATGTACACTTGACTAACAGCCAGAAAAGATATAGTGTTTATTTTATTTCAGGTTGTACTAACAATGGCATATTCAAGGGACACGTTTCAAGACATGCAAAAGAGTAACAAATATTTTATGCATCATTTCTCTAACCTCTACAATCGAACAGTCTCAGGATGAAAAGGGGAACCTACAAAAAGGAGACTACAAGAAGATATTCTGAAAAGAAGGATCCTCTCCTCAAAAACATATTTAAAAGAACAAAAAGGAGGATCTGCGCACATTTTATCCTTTCATAGACTTCTCACAAAGAGTGCTTGCCAAGAAAAATCAAAGAAGAAGAAACCTCTACACAGCTGTTTCCGCCGATGCGGGAAACGTCGAGGAGAAGTCGGTGACTGTGGCAAGAAGGGGAATAAAGCAATAAAGGAAAACAAGGAGTTTATGTTATATCAGGGGTACTCTCCTCTTTCAGCCTTATGTTTCTCGTGACTGTACTGTACACTCGCCTTTTACGGAAAGTCGAGAGGGGTTAACTTGCATGAGAGGTTTCTGGGAGTGAATGAAGAATAGCAGTGGCATGTGGAAACATAGTGGTTGTTCATTCTGGGTGAATGGAACCAAGGTAACTGGGTGACTGGATAACTGGGCAAGGTGCGGGCGTGCCAGTCGATCTCTTGGCAATCACCTATGGAACCAAGTGTTGATCGGGGAAGCTTCGTCAGGACGCGGCACGTGGGCACGAGGGTATCGGGCGACACATGGAGAGAAGGGTGGTTCCACATGTACGAGTGTGCATGCGATTGCGGGGATTCATGCATGGGACATCTTTCCCCACCGACCACAAGCAGCTGGTGTTTATTTTACATCGAATTGAATTCGAACACCTTTGTTCTGTGCTGAAGGAGAGCATGGATATTCTGAAGCCATGGATAGAGGACCAGGTATACCCTACAACTATACGGTGACCATCGCACTCGATTGGAAGGGTTGATTAACTAGAGTCTGGGAGACTAGACACACACTGGTAGGTGTGGAGATGAGACTGAGACCCGGGTACGGGTATGCATAGACAACCAGTTTCTTTCTTTATAGATGCCATGCAGGCTTTACAGGTGGGCCTAAAAGGCTGAAATACATCTAGTGCAAGCCACGGGACAATTCTGACACGTGGGTCGGTTCCCCGGTCAATGCTAGATAAAGCGTATATCCGTGTGTTTTTTTTACAGAGGCTCTCCACAAGGAGCTAAGGGAATGCCCGAGTTGCCGAGGGAGGGCTAGACTGGATGGTAGGGGTGGACACTGGCTGGCGCCTGAGGGAGGCCGGGCGCGGCTCAAGGTGAGCAGTTGGGTACGGGTCCCAGAAGGTGAGTGTCTTCATGTCGGGGAGTTGGAGCCGGTCCTGAGAATATTACTTCCGGGCCAGGGTCTGGCCAACCCGGGTCAGTGGTCGGGACCGTCGATGGCCGACTCGGGACGAGCGACGGGCACGTGGTCCCATGGCAAGAGCAAACCTGGCATTATGGCTTGCACGTTGTTATCATAACGCGCCATACGTAGATGGACATGATGTGTGGGTGTATTCACCGTTATCATAACACCTCATACGCAAAGGAATGGACTTGAGTGAAATGGCTAGACGTCGTACGAGGGGAGTACGTTCGACATACCCTCGGCGTACATGAGCCGATCGACAAGCCACCCAACATGCCTTGCTCCTCGCGTCTTTGCCGGAAGCCTTGGGGTTTGAGTCCTTGCGTGCTTGCAGGTTCTATCTGTCTATGTGTGTATGCCCCTTGAGCTTCTAAGGGGGGTTTACGCGGACTTGAACGGGCAGGTCCGCGTAAACCCCCCCTTTTGGGATGGTTTACGCGGACCTGCTCGAGGGGGCCGAGCAGGTCCTCGTAACCCCCCCCCCCCCCTTTAGGGGTTTACGTAAAGCCTTTTTTTTTGAAAAAAATATTTTTTGTGGGCTAGGGGTTTATGCGGACCTGCTCGGTGGGGGGGCGGGGTGGGCAGGTCCGTTACACGGGGCGAAAGCTTCTTCTTCTTTTTTGTTAAAAAATATTTTTTTCTTTGTGGGCCAGGGGTTTACGCAGACCTGCTCGGGGGGGGGGGGGGGGGCAAGTCCGCTTAAACCCCCCCTGGGGGGTTTACGCGGGGCAAAATCTTTTTTTTTGGTTAAAAATGTTTTTTTTTATTTTGTATGTGGGTCGGGGGCGCCAAGCAAGTCCGCGTAAACCCCCCCCCCCCAGGGGGGTATACGCAGGGCTGGTTGGGGCTTTTTCAAAATCTATAAAATCCCTAGTTTTTTATCTCTTGGGCCCACTTTTGACTCAGTGTGACCGCAAGAGGACAAGGATACGGACTGGTTGGCTGGTTGGCTAGTGCTACACGCGTGGTATGAGGTTGACCCGCTCCTTGCGTGAACTCGAGACTCCGTCTTCACGAGCACCTTCAAGTTGGTACGTGGATCGATCTTGAGCGGGACCGGGACCGGGATGAGCTCGCGCTGAGATTGGCCGGGATGGGTGGAGGGGCCCCCCTACGGGGAGTTCGCCCCCACCTAGGCGTGGTCGCACTTGTGGCGAACTCCCCCCCAAGGCGTGCCGTTGCCATGGGGGGTGGTCCGGAGGGCCTTCTGTCGTTCTTTTGTGTTGTCCTTTGAAGGACTCGAGGTTCCGGGTTGCTGGGATTGGCCCATGGGGAACACTCATTTGGTGTTGTTGTTGTCACACTCAAAGTGTTCGGGGAAATTCTCGATACACTTCGGGTTATCGAGCGGCTCCGGTAGCTGGCCGGTGGGCCCTAGATTTGGACCTGGGACGTGGGTGACGGCCCATAGGAGCTGAGGGAAGGCGTCTCGGGCATGTAGGCATGGCCTTGGTGAGACATGCCGTGTTGCGTGGTGGGTTGACGGGGCAGCCCCAGGTTGGCCTGAGTGCTGAAAGTAAACGGCTCATCGCACCGTGTCTGAGGGTCGGGGATGGCCCCAACTTGCTGGAAAGTTGCCGTAGGATACGGCTAGTGCGTCCAAGCCGCGAGTCGGCCCCCAGCTTGCTGTAGAATGGCTGGGATGTACGTGCCCACGAGGTGCTCAGGGAAATTCCCGATACGCGAGCATAGGCCATATATGCGTGCTAAGGGATTTCAAAGCTCGTGGTTAACTAGCAAAAGTATTCCTTTGACTTTAGAATGCTGAAGGGAGGCATTTTGGGGATAAACCCGCCTCGTTGCTGGGTGCCACGGGTCGTGACATGTGGTCGGGGCCCCCCTGGGTTGGCCCGGGTGGCTCAGTTGAAGGCGGGCAAAACCGCAAGTTGGGTGATTGGGGGTGGCCCCAATCAATTGTTGATGTCATCATGATGCGGGATGACAAGGGACTCGATGCCAATTTGATGCGAATCTGGGACTCTAGCCGACGATGCAACTATTTGGACGACGCGAACAGCAATGACGTGAACAATAAGGTTAACTAGACGCGACACCAAGAGCTCCTATGGGATATATGACATTAACAGAAACGCAAACTCATGAGTCGTCCCTTGCGAGGGAAACGCGGGGATGTACGCGGTTGAGAAATCGGCAGTGAGTCATAGGTATTTGGCTCTTTTCACGTGCTCGGGTCAAGTCACGGGATGTGTCACGCTTGTTCTCTCACGGCGGTGATAAAAAATGATAACGAGCTAGAATCCTATCACTCAAGTAGTGGCATTCAAATATATACGAACTAAGCAAATGCCAAACAAGAGGAGCGAGAACGTACCTCCACGCTCCGGGCATGGGAAAGACTATCCCGGCCAAGAATCGTAACTCCCGGTACAGTAATTACTAATAATTACAGAAGTGAATTTATGGCCCAATCAACGCAGGGAGGTAAAGGGCTACAATAGTAAACTAGGAGCGTCGATCTTGGGTTGACGGGTGGCAAGCCAGAGGGGTTCTCAGGCGGAGACGGGTTGTCGGTCCGGATTTATTCGGTTCTGCCCTGCTGGACAGCAAGCACGTTCGGCACGTGGGACGGAGGCTTCTGGTCACCTTCTGGCCGAGGTGGTTGGCTGGGACGTTGGTGGGAGGTCCCTCTTCAATCCCTGAAGTCGGCGGCGGCTGAATTGCAGCCGTCGTATTTTTAAAGGATTTAACCGGGGGCTGCTTCTGCTGGCCTGTCACGGGACAGATCTGCGCGAACAGACAAAAATAATCACCATACCCAGATCCGGTGTCGGATCGGGACGAGACTAGCGCCATTGGAAAGTAGACTAGAAGGGCTTCAACATATATGAATTTCACATCCATCCAATGATCGGAGTTGAAATAAAAAACTCTATGGCATTGTAACTTTTCTGAGTTGGATTATAGAGCAATCAGGACAGATTTGGATCTGCCAGAGAATGACTTTTGACCGAGGGGAAAACAGTGGCTCTGGATGATGAAATTAATTTGGATGAAATAAGGGGATGTGGGGGACGTGCAAATTGTTTTTGGTAATTTTATCTTATGGCTAATGGGGTGGGAAAAATAGAAGAACTGGGTACTGTCCCGCAGATCTACGAATAGGCAGATTGCGTGGGTGGAAAGAAATCACTGGGAGGCAAGGCAAACAATGGCGGATTGACACGAAATTTTAACTGGAGATTGCTAACAAGAAGGAGAATGATCTATAAAATTTTTAAGATCATCAGATAAATGGATTTTGAGAACCAACCTTTTCTTTGAGATTCTATCCTGAAACTCAGAATTCTGGACAGCAAACCAAAGAACGGGTTGTGGCGGCGCGATGGCGGCTCGGATGGCGGCCGCGGTGGCTGAGAGTCACACCCAGCGGAGGTGATAAACCTTGTAATCACACCGAGGGCAAGGATTCACACCTTGGAATCAAGCAACCATCACAGCTGCAAGGGGAAGAGAGAGGGGCGCCCTTGGGCAAATGGAGAAATTTTTGATTTTTTCTTCAAATTCCTCATGAAATTAATGAAATACAAGAGTTTTATAACACTAGCTGAAATACCTTAACTAACCTCAGATCTAGGGTTAGGGAGTGGTAATTAGGGGATAGAAAAATCTAATTTCTTCTCCCTTGGTCAAAATAAATAAACAAAAGGGGTAAAGGAAGGGGGCGCCCCCTTAGAGTGGCATCTTGGACTTTTCTTCTTGGTCCAAGTTTGAATGTTCTTCTTGGTCCAAGTCCACCATGGACCAGCCCCTATGGGCCCTAGAAGCTAGGTGGCCCAATGGAAGAGAGGGTGGGGGGCCCGCTGGGCCTAAGTGGCCTTTTTACAAAGAAACACATTAATTCCTAAGGACTAGCCCATTGGCTTACAATTGTCTTACAATTGAACCCAATTGACTCAATGATAAAAATGCAAATTAAAATGTTAGATGCCTTGCTTTGATCCCCATCACGTCGTGAGTCACGGCTAGTTCGCTAGGACCCTCGGTTGGGCCCGACACGTCATAGAAGGGGCTGGGTAGATGAAGCCTTGAAGGTGTTCAGAGAAATTCCCTAGCCCTTATTTCTTTTTATTTTCTCTAGGAAAATGTCTGGGTACAACAATTGCCCACCACGGGGCGTGCGTTGGAGGCGGAGATGAGGGTGGACGGCCCATGAGTTCCTTATTCTACCTTGTTGTAGTTGTGTTTGGAGCTTCATATGCACTTCATGTACACACAGTTTTTTTTTATATGCTAGCCTTTTGTATATTGCTAACATCATGCACTCACCTCTTTTTTGTGCTACTATCTTGCAGCTATGGCGAGATTTGGCAGAGATGATCGGGCTCAGAGGAGTGCTGGCCGCGAGGAGGACCATTAGGTGAGGCAGACCGGGCGGCCAATGCCTCCTTTGGGCCCGCCCGTTATCACTGCGGCCACTATTGGCCAGTTGGACTTGGGGCAGTCCTTGGTGGCTGAGGGTCCCGTCGGAGAGGGGACGAGTGAAGTCAGAGTCGTGGAGTTGGCTAGGATTTCTGACACTAGCGGCATCTATACGTATGACCGCTCAGGAGTCTACCTGAGAGAGTTTCCTTTGGACCGGCACTTGTTCGAGTTTATGAGGAGCTTCGTCCCTACTGGTACAGAGGAAGGAGACCCTTCTGTGGCTGAAGAGCACCGCTGGTTGGAGCGGGCCATTCTACTTGGCAGGGACAGCCTGCACGAGGTTGCAGTATACAGCTTCCCGAGTTTTTCGGTGGACTTCTGGAGGTAGAGGAAATTCCCCAGCGTAGATTGCCTGGGGCTTTTCAGCAGGGCAGACTAGTTTGGGGTCCGAGTTGGAGTACTGTGTCCAACTTCTTGGGACTTGCACACCCACCACCGAGTCGAGACTGAGGGGGGGGACGAGGTTGACACTGGAGCCATCAGGGCTACAATTTTCTGGAGAAGGATATGACGACCATAGCCTGCTAGATGGGATACTATGCCAGACCATAGCCTGCACGAGGTTGCAGTATACAGCTTCCCGAGTTTTTCGGTGGACTTTTGGAGGTAGAGGAAATTCCCCAGCGTAGATTGCCTGGGGCTTTTCAGCAGGGCAGACTAGTTTGGGGTCCGAGTTGGAGTACTGTGTCCAACTTCTTGGGACTTGCACACCCACCACCGAGTCGAGACTGAGGGGGGGGACGAGGTTGACACTGGAGCCATCAGGGCTATAATTTTCTGGAGAAGGATATGACGACCATAGCCTGCTAGATGGGATACTATGCCAGACCATTGTCAGCTGGTATGGCCGCTGGTCTATGATCTCTTCGCACAGATACCACCAGGACGCGATAGAGTGGTTGATGGGTGTCGTCTACCATTACCGGATGCTTCTGGACCGGACGAGGATCCGGTATGTAGTGACTACGGTGCTATACGGGTACCCCTGTGTTGGATGCACTTTATTAACACTCGTGGTGTCATTTTATCTTTCATTGGTTTATCAAGTGCGAGGGCATGCCAGTCACCTCGGTGACGAATGGGTTCAGGCTTCGAGACTGGAGTGGTTTGAAGTCTGTGGTGCTCTCCATCTGACTAACCAGACGATTATGGGTATCGAGTCAGGACTAAAGACCCGCCGTGCCATAAAAGTCACGACATTAATTACATCCCCTCGGAGAGGGGAAAACCTCTGATTAATCTCCAAGATAAGGGGCCAAATGGCCTAAAGTTCAATTTTCATTAATGAATGAAAGTTGGGTAGAAATCATTAAAATCCCCGACATCAGGGTGCGAGATAGTATTTGAAAATCGTGTCAATCTCATATGGACCATTTCATGTTTGGACGGGACTCCGGATCAAAGAATGTCCCAGGTATACAAGCGATACTGGTACAAATGTATGCCAAAGTACGGAAAATTCACTATCTCAAGAAATGATGAGTTACGGTTAGATCCCGGTCAAACGATCAAAACATCATAGGATATTGGCCCAGTGCCAAGTCAAGCCATGGCCATGAGAGGATGGCCGAGCTTGTCTTATGAGGGCAACTTCGATATTTCCCCATGTGCGGGGTCAAAGGGGAAGAGTTCTCGGACAAATCGCCACTATTCTTTTAGGCATATTTTATGGATTTTTATTTTTTACACAATTATCATGTTTTCATTCATCCCTTTTTTGTTAATATCGACGGTCCTTTAGCATTTTGTCAACACCATTCATTATCTATCATTTTTTTGAAGCTTTAAGAATTAGCGACCTTGTGGAGGAGGCCAATTCAAGAATTGGCGTCCACTCCACGAGTGTAGATTCTAGATTTTTGTTTCTTTTAACCGATTTTAAGGAATTGGCGCATGTTCGAAAAGGCGTTTATTAATTGGCGCCCCTCTACACGGGCGTTAATTCTTGATGCTTATTTATCTTTTATCTGATTTTTGGTTCAAGGGAATGGCATCTTCTCGGAAGGCCATTCATTAATTAGCGTATGTTAAGTGGACGTTAATTATAGATTTTTATTTTTTTTATATTAGATTCTTAAACTGAGAATTGGCACCTTTTCAGAGGGTCGTTCATTAATTAGCGACTGTCTATGTGGTCGTTAATTACATATTTTTATTTTTATTCTTATATCATATTCTTCAACTGAGAATTGGCACCTTTTCAGAGGGCCGTTCATTAATTAGCGACTATCTATGTGGTAGTTTATTCTGAGTTTATTTTTTATGTCAATTTCTTAAATCTGAGAATTAGTGCCTTTTCAGAATACTGTTAATTAATTGGCGGCTATTTATTTGGTCACTGATTTCTAGAATTTGTGGCATCTGGGGTGGACGGTAATTTTCTTAACAACGGAACCCCTCAGACAGAGGCCCATCCGTGAGTTCAGGTCCACATGTTTCAACAGGTTTTAGGTTCATTTAAGCCTCCTTTCTTTGAGAACTGTCTTTCACAAGGGCGTTCCCCGGCATGTGGCGGAGTCTTGACTCGCGCATAGTGAGGGTTTCCGCCCAGACGCAATCCGAACTTCTTCCATACACCATTTGATATACCCAAGGCGCCATGCAAGCATGTGATGACGTGTTTATTTTCATGCATATTACGCATTAGTTCAATTTCTTTTTGTTCATAATGTTCTGATGCGGGACGGACAGCTCCCTAGGACTCTAGCTTGCGGGCGTCCCTAGCGAGGGATGCGTGGGACCGTGCGCGGTTGAGAAACCGGCAATGAGTCGGATATTCGGCTCTCCGAACGAGTCACGGGACGGGTCTCGCTCTCTCATTCGCAGCAGTGAATAACAATAAATAGCGAGCTAATTAACCTATCATGCTCTCTAGTAGCGGCATATACAAATCAATACGCGTAAAGCAAATGCCGAGTGAAGGAGCGAACACGATACCTAAATGCGCCGGGCATGGGGAAGATGATCCCGGTCGAACTTGTACTCTCGGAACAATAATTATTAAGAATTACAGATGTGAATATTTCTGCCCACTCCACGCTGGGAAGTAAAGGGCTACACAGTGGGACCCGGGAGTAGCGGGTTCGGGTTGACGGGCATCATTTTTTGTAGCTTCGTCGGCACGCGAACTCACTCACATGGGGCCCACATGCTGGTCGGTGGGTCTGAGTGCGCCCAGAGTGGTACTGGTGCGGACACCCGAGCAGTTGATCGGCACGATAAGCCGAGCCACCGGTATCGCACACAGAGCATGACACGAGCCACCTCAGCGTCCATCTGGCTCGGAGACAGCGTGGAGACTCCGCCTTGAGCCTCCCCACTTATTATATTTAGTTAGACTTTATGTGTGTTTAATTTGTGTTTATTTCGTTGCATTCGGTTTGACATTTTGATTGTAATAGGGGCTTATGTGCAATTCGGACCCCGTGGGCCCCACGGGCCTCCCAGGCCCCACCCCATTGGGCCACCTCAGCCTAGGGTCCCACGTGGGGTCAGTCAACATGCCACATGGGAGTATCTAGAAGTTTGAATGGGAATTGGACACATGGGGGACAATGGACTAGAAAAGTCCACATGGGAGGCCACCTACCCCCACCAACTAGTCCACCCTCTCTCCTTGGTCCAAGGGCCGCCCCCCCCCCTTTATTTTTTTTATATTATTTTGTGTGTGTGTGTCACACTCCATCCCAACCCTCCATTCCCATCCCCTAGATCCAATGGTTGTGGATGGATGTGAGATGTAACCTATTTAAGCTTGTATTTTCCATTTTAGTAGAATTAATGCATTCATTTGGAAGAAAAAAAAAACCTTGGAGCTCCAGCTTGGTGCACCCCTCCCTCTCCCCTTGCAGCTGTGAAGGTTGCTTCTTGGTGGTGAGACTCCACCCTATCAGTTCTGGTCGCCGCCGCCGCCGCCACGAGCTGCCACCGCACCGCCACCGCCATCAACGAAGTTCTGCCTGCGCAGTACCACAGCAGCTTCCACGAAATTCAGCCATCAACCACGAGCTCAGATCGACCTGGGAATTTTACTGGATGTTCCAGAGGTTCAAGAACTATCCACAAATTTTGTTTTGTCATTCAGATCCCGTTTCATAATTTTAGATTTTCGTCCACTCTTCCACTTTGGTTCTGCCAAAGTTCTATCCAGGTTCCCATCCGCCCTAAGTTTCATGTCTTAGGTCCACTTTTTGATTTATGTTGGTTCGCCCAATTTTATTAGAGATTCCATTCATCCATCTCTTCATCCACAATTTTTATCAATTTTTGATTCGCCCATCTCATATTTTCTAAAAACCGTTCTCAGTCCCAGCTATAGTTCTGTCCCCCTGTTCCCAGATCCGACCACCAGTCACCCCAAAACTCTTAGTAAATCACCACCACCTCCAAATCAAATTCCAAAAATAATTCCAGTTCCGTGGTTTGATCCCCTACAACTTTGAATAAGAGCTCAAGAGCTGAATCGGAGGTTTACTAGGCGGTCAATGGTGGTTCTCAGACAAGTACCCTGCAAATCTGAGGTTTTGGTTACTGTACAACAGGGACTTGTAAATTCATTACAGTTCTGATCCGACCAGATCCAGCAGATCTCTCTGGGTCTAGATTGAAGCATTTGAAGAGAGCTTTCCAACGATAGCTCATGCGTCCCGATCCGACGTCGGGATTGGTCGCAGCGGCCATTTTTGCCGGAGCGCGCGCCGGAAAACAGAAATCAAAATCCGTGGGTAGCTAGTTCAACAATTGGGAATCGGGGCCGATCGACCCCCGATCGGTGTTCCCGGCCGACCGCCGTCCATGGAGGCGCGCCACCAGGGGTCCCCATCATAGTGGGTCCCACCCCGCAGATCCGGAGGATAGCGCCATCCGTGGGCCCCGCGGGCCCGCAGAACCCGCCGTTCGGAAAGCACGAAAACACGGAGTTCGGCACCGCCGGGCGACATCAAGATGCTGCCCGTCAACCCGATTTGCGTGATTCCCGGACCCCACATGTGACCTTTTACCTCCCTGCGTGGAGTGGGTCAAATCATTGTACTGTTGTAAAATTATTTAACTGGGGATCCGTAATTCGGTCGGGGTTGTCTTCGCCACGCCGGGTGCGTGGAGGTAATGGTCCGAACCTCTTGGCATTCATTTGCTTAGATAGTATACGGTCTTTTGCCGCTGCCGAGAGTGTAGGTACTAGCCCGTGTGTCCATGTCACCACTGTGAGAGTGAGTGTGACCCGTCCCGTGACTCGATCCGAGTCCGGAAGTTGAGTTGGACTACCCTTGACCTCTGCCGGTTCCTTAACCGCGCACGGTCTGCACTTTCCCTCGCTTGGGACGACGAGTGAGCTTCCACTTCTGTTAGCGACGTTTTGCCACTAGGAGCTCGTAGTGTCGGGCTTAGTGTCTCCCTGGTGTGTGCTGCAGGTCGCGTCTTCATCTAGAATCCGAGGGTGGCACCTAATAGTGTCGTCTCCCGTGTCCGTCCCGCATCAGTTTGGTATCAGAGCGAGTCGAGTCTAGGGTAGTCGTTGCATAAGTCATGAATCATGGTCTAAGTCGAGTCTAGGATCATTATTTTCAAAACAAAAAAAAAGAGAGTGTTTCAAATTACATTTCACCCAATAGCTCGGTATATTTAAAGGCGTTGCCCGAACATTAGGTTATGCCTATCGGGAAGGTAGCGTACTTGCGTGAGTGATCTTCGGGTCGCTTATCTCCGCCACGTACCAGATATTGGTTAGGTCTAAGTGCATCCTTTTGTGAGTGTTTGCATCAGTTTGTGTCTCCTAGTTCATGTGTAGTCCACTAAGAGTCAGTCGGTCTTGTCCAAGAGTCGGCATGTTCAACATGTAGTTCCCCCCAATTTCCCATGGATTCCCAATCACCTGAGCAATATGGCCGTTGGTCCACCCATGGGCTTGGCAACCATCCCCTCCACTTCCATAGGCCCGAAGCCTCGGATTTTATTGCTCCAATGACCCAGGCGACTACCTCAAGTGGGAAGCCGCCATGGACACATACTTTGATTGTTATACTATGTCCGATGCCATGCAAGTTAGTTTTGCCCGAGAGAGGCTTGTCCACAAAGCCGCCTGGAAATGGGAGAGCATTGAGCGCATGAGAGAGGTTAGGAGGCAAAGGCCCATCGAGTCATGGCATGAGATGAAGGATGAACTTAGGAAGGTCTACCTACCCGGCCCGGTCACCTCCAACCGACCCCACCCAATCACATCCACCCAAGTGGGCCATAATCGGAGGCAACGCGCCGCGCATGTAGAAGAGCCTAGGTCCACGACTAGGCCGACTTCATATGGGGGAGTCCATCACATCGCTCCTACTCCAAACCCCACCATTGCCGAACTCTTCCAAATCATTTTGGATAAGGTGGATAGGAAGTGCGATTATATTGAGTCCCTGCTTCCCCCTTGCCTACCTCCTAGCCGAGATAGAACCAAGCATGACCCTAAGGAGGTAGCAACCGGTAGTCCCAATCCAGTGTCATCTAGAGTGCCATCCCGAGGTCCTCTCCCCATCTTGGTGGATCCTCTTCCCCCACCCACGAGAGCTCCATTGCCTACACCCCCTGTCCGTCAGGAGGATAAGGGTAGGGACCCACTTATCAAGGAGCGTAGAGGATCACGACAACAGTGTTATCGCTGCCAGGGGTTTGGCCACTTTGTCGGACAGTGTCCCACTCGGACATCTCTAGCCCTAGGGGATAAAGGGGTTGGAGAAACCTCACCTTCCGATCTTATTTCGGAGCCCTCTCATTTGGAGCCGCCAAAGCCCGAGCCACCCGTGTTTCTAACGGGTACACTTTTCATAGCCGAACCACTTCTTAGATGGCTCAAGAACGGCTTGGCCCCATCTCTCCTCCCATCCATGGACCCTACCCTACCATTAGTGCCGGTCAACTCATTCCATACCACCTTCCGGTCTAGTCACCATGTGGATACATTAGATGATCTTCTTAAAGGATTAGACCGGCAGTTGACATTTACGCACTTGTTGGCCCCACGCTTCGACCGACCTACAGGTCGTAGCTTCACACATCCATCCCTAGGGTCTATCACCTCCGTGTACACTGTGGGTCATGTTACCACGGAGGTTCTTCTACTCCTCCCTTTACCGGCCGAGTCCAACTTCATTCCCCTTTGCCCAATGGAGGAATCTTACTTTCTACCTATGACTGTCGTCCCATCTCTCGCAATGGATGAAGGTGACCATCAACACCTTCTAGAATTCCACACATGGGACCTTGAAATGAGGGAATCCATATCGAGGGGTCACACACTCTTTGATCCCTTCGATCCCTTTCTTCGTGGGCCCTTTGGCCCACAACCTCCATTCCACCTCTTTAAGGAAGTCCACTATCACACCCCTCCTACTCGGGCCTGGCAACCTTTACATGGCAATAGGTCCGAACCGTCATTTAGGGGTAATGAGGACTTTGGTTTCCCCGGGCCACCTCAACCACCCAAACCTCCCGAACTTCCCACATCCAAACCCCATGTCCATGGTTGGTGCATCGTAGGATGTCTAGGAGTCCACCATGACATTAACCTCCGGTTATGTCAAATGCATGCATGGCACACATTCGGATGTCCTGGACCACCTTGCATATGATTGGGTTTTACTAACTGTAGGGTTGTTTAGGGTCGTGTGTGCATCCGTGTGTTTCTTTTCTTTGGGTAAGCATGTTAGGTCGTGTGTGCATCCTGTGTTTCTTTTCTTTTGCTAAACATGTTAGGAGTCTGCATGACGATGTCCGTCGTCACAGTTGAGGCCAGCAATGCACGGGACAAGGAGTTAGCCGATGTCCATCGACACCACCGAGAGTTCCAAGAGGGTGAATATGTCATGATCAGGGTAAGACCTGAACGGTTTCCCTCTGGAACCGTTAAGAAGTTGCAAGCTCGCGGAGCCGGTCCCTTTAGAGTGTTGAAACGCGTTGGATCCAATGCGTATGTTGTGGACCTGCCTGAGGAATATGGTATAAGCTCTACCTTCAATGTATCGGATCTTGTTGCATATAGGGACCCAGCGGTGATCCCTAGTGAGCCTTTTGAGCCATCTCCTCCCCTTGAGAGTGATCCCACACCTGAGTGTCCACTTCCACCTCTAGCCCCTTTTTCACGGCAGCGTGAGCATATAGATCGTATACTGGACGAGCAAGTGACAGTTACCAGGAGTGGATCTTACCCGCGCTACCTAGTGCGATGGAGAGGATGGCCCGCTACTGAGGACACATAGATCACACATGGTGAGTTGCAGCGGATTGATCTAGACCTTTTGGAGCGATACAGGAGCGATGCAGACCCTTACTCGACAGGGTCGAGTTTCTCCCACCCGGGGAGAAATGGTGCGGACACCCGAGCAGTTGATCGGCACGATATGCCGAGCCACCGGTACCGCACACGGAGCATGACACGAGCCACCTCAGCGTCCATCTGGCTCGGAGACAGCCTGGAGACTCTGCCTTGAGCCTCCCCACTTATTATATTTAGTTAGACTTTATGTGTGTTTAATTTGTGTTTATTTCGTTGCATTCGGTTTGACATTTTGATTGTAATAGGGGCTTATGTGCAATTCGAATGGGAATTGGACATGTGGGGTCAGTCAACATACCACATAGGAGCATCTAGAAGTTTGAATGGGAATTGGACACATGGGGGACAATGGACTAGAAAAGTCCACATGGGAGGCCACCTACCCCCACCAACTAGTCCACCCTCTCTCCTTGGTCCAAGGGCCGCCCCCCCCCCCCCCTTTATTTTTTTTATATTATTTTGTGTGTGTGTGTCACACTCCATCCCAACCCTCCATTCCCATCCCCTAGATCCAATGGTTGTGGATGGATGTGAGATGTAACCTATTTAAGCTTGTATTTTCCATTTTAGTAGAATTAATGCATTCATTTGGAAGAAAAAAAAAACCTTGGAGCTCCAGCTTGGTGCGCCCCTCCCTCTCCCCTTGCAGCTGTGAAGGTTGCTTCTTGGTGGTGAGACTCCACCCTATCAGTTCCGGTCGCCGCCGCCACCGCCACGAGCCGCCACCGCACCACCACCGCCATCAACGAAGTTCTGCCTGTGTAGTACCATAGCAGCTTCCACGAAATTCAGCCATCAACCACGAGCTCAGATCGACCTGGGAATTTTACTGGATGTTCCAGAGGTGTCAACAACTATCCCCAAATTTTGGTTTGTCATTCATATCCCGTTTCATAATTTTAGATTTTCTTCTACTCTTCCACTTTGGTTCTGCCAAAGTTCTGTCCAGGTTCCCATCCGCCCTGAGTTTCATGTCTTAGGTCCACTTTTTGATTTATGTGGGTTCGCCCAATTTTATTGGAGATTCCACCCATACATATCTTAATTCACAATTTTTATCAATTTTTGATTCGCCCATCTCATATTTTCTAAAAATCGTTCTCAGTCCCAGCTACAGTTCTATCCCCCTGTTCCCAGATCCGACCACCAGTTACCCCAAAACTCATAGTAACTCACCACCACCTCCAAATCAAACTCCAAAAATAGTCCCAATTCCGTGGTTTGATCCCCTACAACTTTGAAGAAGAGCTTAAGAGCTGAATCGGAGGTGTACTAGGCGGTCAATGGTGGTTCTCAGACAAGTACCCTACAAATCTGAGGTTTCGGTTACTGTACAACAGGGACTTGTAAATTCATTAAAGTTCTGATCCGACCAGATCCAGCCGATCTCTGTGGGTCTAGGTTGAAGCATTTGAAGAGAGCTTTCCAACGATAGCTCATGCGTCCCGATCCGACGTCAGGATTGGTCGCAGCGGCCGTTTTCGCCGGAGCGCGCGCCGAAAACAGAAATCAAAATCCGTGGGCAGCTAGTTCAACAATTGGGAATCGGAGCCGATCGACCCCCGATCGGTGTTCCCGGCCGACCGCCGTCCGTGGAGGCGCGCCACCAGGGGTCCCCATCATAGTGGGTCCCACCCCGCAGATCCGGAGGACAACGCCATCCGTGGGCCCCGTGGGCCCGCAGAACCCGCCGTTCGGAAAGCACGAAAACGCGGAGTTCGGCACCGTCGGGCGACATCAAGATGCTGCCCGTCAACCCGATTTACGTGATTCCCGGACCCCACATGTGACCTTTTACCTCCCTGCGTGGAGTGGGTCAAATCATTGTACTGTTGTAAAATTGTTTAACCAGGGATCCGTAATTCGGCCGGGGTTATCTTCGCCACGTCGGGTGCGTGGAGGTAATGGTCCGAACCTCTTGGCATTCATTTGCTTAGATAGTATACGGTCTTTTGCCGCTGCCGAGAGTGTAGGTACTAGCCCGTGTGTCCATGTCACCGCTGTGAGAGTGAGTGTGACCCGTCCTGTGACTCCATCCGAGTCCGGAAGTTGAGTCGGACTACCCTTGACCTCCGCCGGTTCCTTAACCGCGCACGGTCCGCGCTTTCCCTCGCTTGGGACGACGAGTGAGCTTCCACTTCTGTTAGCGACGTTTTGCCACTTGGAGCTCGTAGTGTTGGGCTTAGTGTCTCCCTGGTGTGTGCTGCTGGTCGCGTCTTCATCTAGAGTCCGAGGGTGGCACCTAATAGTGTCGTCTCCCGTGTCCGTCCCGCATCAGGTACCGCTGTGACATTGGCTCCTGGAGAGGTGCTCCCTGGGACGGAGGCACGCTGGTTCACCTTGCGGAAGGTGAGTCGGCTCTGGTCTTCACTTGTTGACCTTGCTACCCACGGATCTGAAGTTCTGTTTTTACAGCGCGTGACTCGGCGAGATCAACTGCTGCAATCAATCCCGACGTCAGATCGACGTGAAATTGGTGTCGTTGGAAAGCTGGCTTGAAGTACTTCGATCTATGGCTAGAGAAAAATTTGTGACTATCCCGAATCTGGACTGCACAGGATAGAACTAAAATTTGACTGAGTTTTAATTTTTTAGAAGGGAAAATGAGCTCTTAAATTCGAGGGAAAATTATTGGAGATGGGCTTTGGTGGGCAGAATACCCAATCCAAATTTGGACTCAATCAGAAAAGGGGAAAGGGTCGAACAATGGAAACACAGGGTTACTGTGACACAAAATAGAACATAGACAGATCTGGAAGGCTGGAGAACATGAAATTGGAAAAATAGAAAATGAAGGGTAGAAATTGGGAAACTTTTTTTTGGGAGAGGGTATTGGCGTGGTGAACCTACCCTCAAAATTTTAGCTCCAACAGATCCGTAGATTAGGAGCTGAAATTCGGACATGGAGGCTCTGTCCTGATATAGGCAGAACTCCGGCCATGGTGGTGGCGGTGCGATGGCGGCACGATGGTGGCGGCGGCGGCGGCGGCAGCAGAAGTAGAACACAGAGGGGATGAGGAAAAGATAGAAGGGCTTCACACCCTAGAGAAGGTAGAAATCCATCTGCAAGGGGGGGAGGAGAGAGGAGAGAGGGGCGCACCCTTCCAATGATTCAAGCAATTTCACAATTTTTCATTCATTAATTCTACTAAAATGGGAATTACATGGTATTTGTATGAAATGTAAAATGACCGTAATTAACCTCAGATCTAAGTTGGGGAGGGGTAAATGGGGGAGATCATAAGTATTTCTCCCATGTGGTTTGGAACCACATATAATATCAATTTAAGGGGGGGGGGCGCCCCCTTGACAATAAGGGAGGCATCTTGGACTTTGTAAACCCATTGTCCCCTTTGAATGGTCAATCATCTAGAAGCCCGCCTAGGACTTTGACCAGCCCTGTTGTGCCCCTGGTTTTGATGATGACAACCATGAGATATGAATGATGTGTTTAATTCAGTGATGACTTGAATTTTCATTCAATAATACCTTCACTTAATTTTCATCCTTGTTGCTAGAAAGGAACAGGGTCGACGTTGGGAGCTTAAAGCATCCACGCATCAGTTGAAGAAGCCTTCACTGATATCCACAATGTTAACTCCACGAAGCAGAGACCTTCACAAGTTATTTCACTGCGTCAACGCATTCATCAAGTGGCGTCGACGCAGCAGTTACAAAGGAAGAGCCAATGGCTTACTGGATTACTCTGGTGCATCAACGCAGTCATCAAGTGGCGTCGACGCAGCAAGTTGATGGATCGACAAGGTGACCAGTGGGTGGACGCAGTTGCACAATGCGTCAACGCACTCCACACGAAACGTGAGAGGGCTGAAGCCATCTAAGTTCAGATGCTGGAACACCAATGCGTCAACGCAGCATGCTGAGAGCGTCGACGCAGCATGTCTATCTGTTGAAGCTTTGATCACTGGATCACCGATGCGTCAACGCAGCAGGTTGATGGAGTCAACGCAGCAGACTTGAGATTTGCTGTAGAATGTCCTTGAAGGCTGCGTCAACCCTTTGGAGCAAGTGAGTTGACGCCACCTGACTCTAGTTGCTGACACGTGGGCCAAGTATTGGGCAGAAAATGTGGAAGACACACGCCCTAGCCGCTGCTGGTATATATTGGAGCCTTCGTCTTCTGATGGAGGCTGATCGAAGAAAAAAAAAGCCTGGAGAGCAGAAAGCCCTTCGATCCAAAAAAAGAGAAGCAGAAGAAATAGAAGAAGAGTGTGCCGGCAAGAAGAAAAAAGAGTTGAAGAGAAGAAGGAGAGAACAGCGTGAGAGAAAAGGAGAGCAGAAGAGAAAGAAAGAGAAAAGGAGCAGAACAGAAAGAGTGTGTGAGCTGATAAGAAGAAAGAAGAGGAAGAAAAGAAGAAGAGGAGAGAAGTCTATTGAAGACCTGTTCAGTCTGTTCGTGGATCAAATCCAGAACGACTATTGTGATTCATTTCCAGCTCTCGTTGCTGTGCTTTTCTTGGTTCTTATTTTTTAATATACTCCTATTGCTATTGTTCTTCCGATCCTCTGGACTGAGGTCGGGTTCCTCCTGGTGGGTCAGGAGAAGGGAGATCTGATCTCCGGTCTGCAAGCAGCAGGGGGGCTACTTGTGGGTTCCCTCCAGGCTAGGAGGAAGAGAGGCTTGGCCTCTCATGTATTGCTGGTAGCAGAGTGCTACTGGCTGGTTCACTGGTAGCGGGGCTGCTACTAGTGGGGTTCCCTCTTGGTATAGAGGAAGAGAGACGTGAGTCTCTGGTTTCTAGTGACCGTAGGTTGCTAAAGGTTCCCTCCGTATAGGAGGAAGAGGGGAGATTGTTCCCCTAGGTAAGCTGTGTATCAGCGTCTGTTGGCAAGCTGTGTTGCCCAGCTGTTAGTGAAGCCACACTCGGTTTGAGTGTGGGGTGGATGTAGGTCCGTGGACCGAACCACCTAAAAATCTCTGTGTAGTGGTTGGTTGCTCCACATCTCCTATCTACTTCACAGGTTACATTGCATTCTCGTTTATGTCTGTGCTGCTTCCGCTAATTGTTTATTTGGGTGCAGGTTACGTATTTGATCCTTGGTTTAAAAGGATATTCTACCTGTTCTTTAGATTGGTTGTCTTTCTTTGTTAGAGTTCTAGTTTTATTATTGAGCTGAAAAGTTTTTAAGGGTGGGATTCATTCACCCCCCTCTGAATCCTCCGCACCGATCCTAACAATTGGTATCAGAGCGGTTCCCTATTTCTCCAGATTCAACGATCTGTAGGGGATCCTGCTGGTCTAATAGGTGCATTTCTGATCGGGTCTTATTGCTTGGTTTTACTCCTCAACTGATTCAATGAAGCATCCACCGATCTTTAGTGGTTCTGGATTTAAGTTGTGGCTTAGAGGTCTGCGTATCTATGTTAAACAACTTGATCCGGATCTGTGGAAGTTGATTTCGCATGGTCCACACATACTACCAAAGAAAACGTCCAAATGGACTGACAGTGATAGATACATGTGTGATCAAAACATGAAGGCTATGGAAATTATGAAGGCTGCCACTGACAAGGCCTTACACTCGTGCTTTTATCATTGCAGGTCAGCCACCGAAATCCTGGACAAACTGAAGATAGCTTTCCAGTCAAAGGAGGACGCCTGCATGATGGCCAATGGGACTGATCACAGCAACAATCAAAGTGATGAAGAGGACAATGATGATCAGGTAAATCCCTTTCAAAACTATGATTTAGATGATTGGGGAAATGCATATTCTGAGCTGCTTGAATCTCATGAACTGTTAAAGAAAAAGTATAAAAAATTGAAGAAGGGTACTGGGTTAGTTAGTTCAAGTTCTCCATGTAAAAATTGTTCTAAGATGAAGCAATTTCATAATGCCTGCATATCTGATATTCACACACATAAAAATCAGTATGAAAAATTGATGAAGGAATTTGAATGTGTTAGCTCAGAACTAAGCAAGCTAAAATCTGAAAATGACTCTCTAAAACAATCTGTTAAAGAAAATGAAGGAAGGTTAGAGAAACTCAAAAAGGAGAACATGGTACTGACTGAGAAATGTAATGCCATAAAATCTGTGAACGTAGAATTACAGAAAGATCTTGAAAAACAGTAAAAAGACTTTAAGGAATTTGAAAACAGAGGAAAGCAAGAAGTCAATTCAGAAGATCAACTTCTAATAAATGAATTGGTTCAGAATGACAAACTTAAGGAAGAAAATGAGAAGTAAAAAATGCTGAACTCCACTATATCAGAGAGACTTCTAACCTTAGAAAAAGGAAAAACAGTTAGTGTTGAAGTTCCTGAAAAATTGAGCAATCTGGAACAAGAAATTGAAAATTACAAAACTGCTAACAAGGTGTTAACTGAATGTGTGAATTGCAGTGAGCAAGAAATTGCCAGCTATGAGTTACAAATCACCTCTTTAGTAAATGAAATTCTAGATTTGAAGAGTTCCCTGTCTAAATTTGTTAATGGGCAGGATAATCTGAACAAATTGCTGGGAACAAAGGTCAACTTCCAGAAGGAGGGGTTAGGCTATAACCCTATAAATAAAAAGAACATTGAAAACAAAATTCAGACATCTTCTGGTTCTAGCTCTAATTTTAAGAAAGAGGGACTGGGCTACAGTCCAGTCATGAGGAAGGAAGATGGATCCAATTTGAAAACCATTTTTGTTAAATCTTCTGAACAGGAGAAACCTTCTACTTCATCATCTCCACCTCAGTATAAGGCTAAGAAAATAGAAAAACTGGATAAAAATCAGAAAATGATTGGAAAACAGAAAGTGAATAAAAAGGGTCCATCAGTGCATGTTGATCACAGTCTTCACACAAACTCACATGTATCTAAAAAGAAAACCTCATGCCATTACTGTCATAAACCTGGTCATTTGATGCATGAATGTAGATTGATGGAAAAGGATGATCTGAGTGCTAGGAAATATCATGTTAAAAATCCTTCATCTCAGAAAAGGAGTGTCACATGTTCTAATTGTGGCAAATTAGGACACTCAATTGCTCAGTGCTGGTTTGCTAGTGGTAGGAAAACCTTCTATTCATATCATGCTAAATTCCCTACAAAGCAACATGTTTTTAATAGAAACAAGTCTATTTCAATGAACCAGCACATCATCTGTCTTAACTGCAACAAAATTGGTCACAAGACCTCTGAATGCTGGTCAGGTACTTTTGAAAGAAATTCTCTCAAATGCTCTCACTGTGGAAAGCATGGCCACACAGTCAAGGACTGTTGGCATGCTCAGAGTAGAAAAGAGAATTTTAAACATGCTAAAATCCCTGCAAATAGACATGCTGTTCATGAGAATTTTAAGAGAATAAATTCCTCTCATTGTTTTAACTGTGGAAAGCCGGGTCACAGGGCTGCAACTTGTTGGCTGGCATGATACCAAAGCAATGCTGGTTTTGGTAAACAGAACTTTAATTCTGTAAACAGAAATTTTCATACATATGCACATAAAAATCATGTTAATAAGAATGTGCATAAATCCAATCTGAAACCTGCTGCATCTTGCCATTATTGTGGTACAATTGGTCATTCAATAAATAATTGCTACCTGATGAAATTCGATGACCATGCTGCTAGGAATGTCACTGCTAATTCAGGACCTAGGATTTCTTGGGTGCCTATTTGTGCAAGATAGCTTGCTAACCTGCAGGTGTGCCTTGGAAGCTGGAGAATAAAGAGGGGTAATAAACCAAGGCACTCAAGAAGAAAAACCCCTTCCCGAACTTTTTAGGTAAATTTCGTGCACTTCCTGGTTTTAGTGTTACTGCATAGCATGTTAAATGTTTTTTCTTATTCACTCTTCATCTGCATTGTCTAAATTGATGTTTCTAAATTTTCCTCATCTGAAGTGCATATATGTGACTTGCATGCATAGCTCACTGAACCTCTGAATTACATATATGATTGCATGTTCTCAGGGGGAGCTTAGTCATCTTTGCTTGTTGTGTCTATCTTTCCTTCAATCATCTCATCATGAATACAGTTTCAGCTTGATACTCATTTTATTGGCTATTATAATTTCATTCATACATGGTCTGAGGGGGAGTTAGCTTAAGATTAATTTCTCGGTGACAAAATGCTGAATAAAGTACATAGTTGTTACTGCTGGTTGGTTGAGTGAGTTGACGTAATGATGAAACTGAGTTAACGCTGTGGGCAATTGGTTTCTAAATTTGAGCAAATGTTTGTGCTGTCTAGTTGGATGAGTTGACGCAGTACTGAGGTTGAGTTAACGCACTGTTGAATATAATTTGGAAACTGGATTGGTTTGTGAGCTAGAACTGAGTCAACAGCTATGCCATGGTAAAATCTCTCTGTTATATCTTTCTTTTGGAAACTTCCCTATCTCACATCAACTTGTTTTGTCCATCAATTCCGTCCCTTCAGTTCTTATCCCACAATAAAGCCTCCTTGACATCTTAGTATGAGGGATGAACTCTAGAGCACTGAGATATGTAGATGATGTCTTAAATTCAGGGGGAGTTAATGTGATAATTCTTGTTGAGTATGAGATATGTTCTGAATAGCTCTATGATATGCTAATGATAGGAGATCTATAATTCTTATGATATTTGAATTTAAGAACTTTTGAACCCAAAAATGCACTATGTATGGAACAAAAGTTGAACTTTTTAATAAAACCAGGACCTTATCATCTCTCGAACCTTAGTGCTCAAAAGTAAAGAAACCAATGTGTGCAGAGGAATTTAATATTTGTATTGATAATGAACTCAGAAATTGTTTATAAACGCTGAAGATGCAATATATTACACATGTAATAAAATGCAGAGCAATGGTAGTTATTCACTGAGAAACAAGCCCTATGCACCAAAGAAGTGCTGAAGAGCAAGTCATGAGGTGCACTACTATCTCTATCTTCAAGTGAAAAAAAAATTATTCCAGAGCAATGGTAACTATTAACTGAGAAACTACCTTCATGCACCTATGAAGTGGTGATAGGCATGTCATGACGTCAGTTGCCAACTCTGGTTCGTATATGCAGAATAGTTTGCTATGCTGAGTAACCGGGGACTCGGGTGTCTGATAAACATGTGTACTCGTGTCAAAAGGCTAGCTATACTTGACTGCAAATGAAAAAGTAAAAATAAGTTGAAAATGCTGAAAATGTGAAAATATTCAAAACTTGTGAGTATGTTTGATCTGAAGCTCCTTATTCAACTAAGTCTATCATCAATGCCAGTTAAATTTCTCTCTCTCTGAAAGGCTTCTTAAAATTGACAGATATAAGGGATAGATATGAAAATGGTTCTAGTGTGAAAAGAGTTCCACTTTTTCTCCAGACAGGTGGCTTTAGTGGTTCATGGTTTTTAATTCGATGTTTTAAGATTATTTCCTCTCTTTATCATTAAATGAATTGGAGCCTATTTACATACATCTCTTTCATGGGAACTTGATCTGCAACTCTTAAATTCTTGAATATAAGCATGTCAACTCATTATCTTAGTATCTTAAGAAAATTCCTTGAACGGATGTCCTTCTGGCTACTTATCGTGTTTCTTCTGTTCATATCTGCCTCACTGCGTAGACGCAATGTCCCTTGGCGTCCACGCATTACTTCTAATACAAGCTTCCTCACAATCCGATTCACCGACTTGAACCGGCTGAACCGTTCACTAAAAGGGTCTTCATAGCTTCTTTAAAAGCGTAGCTTGACCACTGCTCGTCTCCACTCCCCTCAAAAACCCTTGGTCGTTCCACCTTCCGTGTTCTCCAAAACCCTCACAACTTTTTCCCTGTTCCATTCACCTCGCTGCCATGGCTCCTCTGACATCCGCTACAAAGGGGAAGAAGAGGGCAGAGGAACCTCCCAGACGTTTAGCATCAGCCGAAGGCATAATGAAGCCCAGCTCCGTAGCTGATCACGATAAAGGGAAGAGGAAGGAGACGCGTCCCTGCAATCCTAGTCCGCCAACCAAAAAGCGGAAGGCATCTGATGTCAGGAAAGAAAAGAAGGGTTCATCTTCAGGCTCTGGAACAGGTCAGAAAGGTGCGGACAGATATCTTCCAGTCACAGTAGAATAACCTCTGAAAGTTCTCATCTCCCGGTATGTTGATGCTACCGACCATGAGATGCTTGCAATTTTTTCGGAACTGTTTCCGACCTTAGACTATCAGGGCTGGTGGTCGTTTGTCACAAACCATAAGGTCTATTATCCTACCCTGGTCAGAGAGTTCTACAAAAATTTGAAATATGAACCACAAGTTCCAAAACTTACATCATCTGTCAAGAATGTCTGTTTCGAACTAACAAATAAGCTGTTTGCCCGAGCCTGGAAAATCCCCAAAAATGGAGTTCAGCTGCATGATTTTGAGTACGATGAGCACGATGCTTTTGCGCTCCTGACTGACAAACCCAGTGACCATTCCGATGTCAGGGAAACCTATCTAGCCAGTCTCAAAGCCAATAAATTCCCTCCATTGAATAGACTGCTCCACCACATTTGCACTTCAATGATCATACCACAGAGCAGTGGTAGAGAAAGGGTGACTGAGATGCAAAGGTTGCTACTTTACTGTATGCTGAAGAGAATACAGATTTCCCTGTCTGATGTAGTGATTCAAACTATGGGGTCTTGTCTCACACAGTCCAGAACACTTCCTTTTGCTGCACCATTAACTGCCATTTTTAGAAAAGTGGGTGTCGACCTTGGTTCTGAGAAGAAAATAATCATTCCTCAAGGGAATGTTTACACCCTTACTTACATTCAGAAGTTTATGGGATTTAAAGTCATTGATGGTAAGCCAGTTAGAATTCTTCCCAGTCAGAAAATAGCTCCATCAGAAACAGGTCAGGCATCAAGAACAGCCACTATGGATGAAAGTCAAGTGAACAGGACAGAGATACAGATTCCATCAGATGTGAGAGAAGAAAGACCAGAGGTTGAGGACACATTTGCTAGATCATCTAGCCCTCGGTTGGAAACTGGGGAACCCAGTGGTTCTGCACCTACAATGGAACCCCTTATAACTGGAACCATTGATGTTTATAGGAGACCTTCTCCAACTTCTGATGCAGCTCCACCCCCAGCAACTATTGAAGAAATGTTAGTGAACATGACTATGATGATGCAGCGTCAGGATACCAAGATGGACAAATTAATGGAATTCACAAATCACCATCTCAACAAACTGACTACTAGGATTATACAATTCAAAGTTTCTGTTTTATCTGAGTGGCAAAAATTCTTACTCTCCAAGATGCTTTCTGACCAAGCTACAAGGACAGTCCTTCAGCACATATCATCTCTCCTTGACAAACTAGCCACTTTGATGACAGAAATGCACAGCCAACAAGCTACAACTTTTTCATCCTTTGCCAAGATTACTGATCTGTGCTATGATGTGAGGATAGCGGTTGAAACCATCAAGAGTCTTGTCAATGCAATTCCCCAATGCCTTAAAGTTGTGTTAGAAAACATTGACAAAGTGACTGTAGCAATTTAGTCACTTGGAGACAAGTTTCACAATAAGGAATCTACCACAGGTGATCTCTCTTCTGCCATTGACAATATGTGCACCACTCTAAGTCACCAGCTGGGCGAAATCTCTCAGGATCTCAGGAATATACTGGCCAGAGATCAACCTGCCTCAGGACAGCAGTTTCATCAGCCACCTCAAGGGCAATCCTCTCGTCAGCAACAAACACCTTCTTCTGCCAGAAAATTCAATTGTTACTTTCCATAACTCTCCCACATCTACTCCCCTTCCTGATGATGTCAAAGGGGGAGGAGAATTATGAAGTCAAGCTAGAATTTATCTAGAGTTCATTGCATCTGCATCAATCCTGCTGACTAACTATATGTTTTCCTTCTTTTTGTCTGGTTCAATGATGTAAAGTCTTGAACTTGAATGGACGACAAAATTAATGCTCGATTCAGTCAATGAATAGATTTCCTGTTAATCTAAAGCTCCTTGCTTGATTTGAATAACCATGGTTGTTTAGATGCAATGGCATCACTGGCATTCACCTCATAGTTGCCATCATCAAAAAGGGGGAGATTGTTGTGCCCCTGGTTTTGATGATGACAACCATGAGATATGAATGATGTGTTTAATTCAGTGATGACTTGAATTTTCATTCAATAATACCTTCACTTAATTTTCATCCTTGTTGCTAGAAAGGAACAGGGTCGACGCTGGGAGCTTAAAACATCCACGCATCAGTTGAAGAAGCCTTCACTGATATCCACAATGTTAACTCCACGAAGCAGAGACCTTCACAAGTTATTTCACTACGTCAACGCATTCATCAAGTGGCGTCGACGCAGCAGTTACAAAGGAAGATCCAATGGCTTACTGGATTACTCTGGTGCGTCAACGCAGTCATCAAGTGGCGTCAACGCAGCAAGTAGATGGATCGACAAGGTGACCAGTGGGTGGACGCAGTTGCACAATGCGTCAACGCACTCCACACGAAACGTGAGAGGGATGAAGCCATCTAAGTTCAGATGCTGGAACACCAATGCGTCAACGCAGCATGCTGAGAGCGTCGACGCAGCATGTCTATCTGTTGAAGCTTTGATCACTGGATCACCGATGCGTCAACGCAGCAGGTTGATGGAGTCAACGCAGTAGACTTGAGATTTGCTGTAGAATGTCCTTGAAGGCTGCATCAACCCTTTGGAGCAAGTGAGTTGACGCCACCTGACTCTAGTTGCTGACACGTGGGCCAAGTATTGGGTAGGAAATGTGGAAGACACACACCCTAGCCACTGCTGGTATATATTGGAGCCTTCGTCTTCTGATGGAGGCTGATCGAAGAAAAAAAAAGCCTGGAGAGCAGAAAGCCCTTCGATCCACAAAAAGAGAAGCAGAAGAAATAGAAGAAGAGTGTGCCGGCAAGAAGAAAAAAGAGTTGAAGAGAAGAAGGAGAGAATAGCGTGAGAGAAAAGGAGAGCAGAAGAGAAAGAAAGAGAAAAGGAGCAGAACAGAAAGAGTGCGTGAGCTGATAAGAAGAAAGAAGAGGAAGAAAAGAAGAAGAGGAGAGAAGTCATCAAATCCAGAACGACTATTGTGATTCATTTCCAGCTCTCGTTGCTGTGCTTTTCTTGGTTCTTATTTTTTTATATACTCCTATTGCTATTGTTCTTCCGATCCTCTGGACTGAGGTCGGGTTCCTCCTGGTGGGTCAGGAGAAGGGAGATCTGATCTCTGGTCTGCAAGCAGCAGGGGGGCTGCTTGTGGGTTCCCTCCGGGCTAGGAGGAAGAGAGGCTAGGCCTCTGGTGTATTGCTGGTAGCAGAGTGCTACTGGCTGGTTCACTAGTAGCGGGGCTGCTACTAGTGGGGTTCCCTCTTGGTATAGAGGAAGAGAGACGTGAGTCTCTGGTTTCTAGTGACCGTGGGTTGCTAGAGGTTCCCTCCGTGTAGGAGGAAGAGGGGAGATTGTTCCCCTGGGTAAGCTGTGTATCAGCGTCTGTTGGCAAGCTGTGTTGCCCAGCTGTTAGTGAAGCCACACTCGGTTTGAGTGTGGGGTGGATGTAGGTCCGTGGACCGAACCACCTAAAAATCTCTGTGCAGTGGTTGGTTGCTCCACATCTCCTATCTACTTCACAGGTTACATTGCATTCTCGTTTATATCTATGCTACTTCCGCTAGTTGTTTATTTGGGTGTAGGTTACGTATTTGATCCTTGGTTTAAAAGGATATTCTACATGTTCTTCAGATTGGTTGTCTTTCTTTGTTAGAGTTCTAGTTTTATTATTGAGCTGAAAAGTTTTTAAGGGTGGGATTCATTCACCCCCCCTCTGAATCCTCCGCACCGATCCTAACAAGCCCCACATGGACCCCCAAGATGCCACTTGGACCAATGAGAAAGGGGTGGAGGGTCTTGCACAGCCTACATGGACTTTTGCACATAAACCCAAAGATCCTTGGGAATGACAAATTAGCTTATAAAGCCTTACAATTGCATACATATTTTCCCAAGGATATAAATGCAAACTAAAAGGACTCAAATGTAAAATAAAAAGTTAGTGGTCTTACTCTGATGTCCCCATCAATTCTCCCCGGGTGGGAAGAACTCGACCCCGTCGAGTAAGGGGTGCGGCTGCTTGTGACGCCGGTGGATCCGTCATCGTACCAGGAAGCGCGGAGTACGCTCCACTCCAAGTACTCGACACCTGCTCATCCCATATAGATTCGATATGCGCTCACTACTGGGGAATGAGGCTAGAGGTGGACACTCTGGGGTGGGGTCACTCTCAAATGACGGAAGGCGGCTCGAAGGCTCACTAGGAATCACCGTTGGGTCCCTATATGTGACTATATCCGAGATAGAGAATGGTCGAGCCGATCCCAAAAGCCGACAAGTCTTGCACTCGAAAGGGACTGACAACGCGAGCGTACAAAGACCGACTTGACTCAATGCATGCGGGCTCACTATGCTTTCCTAATATGCTGGACACATGCATGTACAGACACACAAGACCCTAGACAAACCTACGGTTAGTCCAACTCGTACATGTGTGACGGCAGACCAGGACACCCTAATGTGTGCCATGCATGCAGTTGACGTAACCGGAGGTTGACAGAATGGGAAATTCCTAGACATCCTAAAGGGTACCAAGCATGCACATTGGACTTGATTGGTGGAGAACCGAATTCACCTTCTTTGACACCCCTATATGATGACCATGGAACAGTTTCCGGGTTGGGTGTAGGTGGACTAGCCCGTGGGGAAGGGGTGTGATAGTGGACGCCCTTGAAGAAGTGGAGTAAATGTGGTGGGGCAAGGGGTTCACTAAGGAAGGGGTCGAAGGGATCAAATAAAGTATGATCCCTCGATATGGATTCCCCCATGACACGGTCCCAAGTTTGAACTTCATAGTCACTGTCATACATTGTGATCGGTGGGATGACGGTCATGTGTAGAAAATAATATTCCCCCCTTGGGAAAAAGGGAAGGAAGTCGGGCTCAGTCGGCATAGGGAGGAATAGAAGAATCTCCGTGGTGACACAACCCACAGTGCACACGGAGGTAATGGACCCGAAGGCCGGATGGGTGAAGCTACGACTAGTGGGTTGGTCGAAGTCTCGGGCCAATAAGCGTGCCAACTTCCATTGTGAGTCTAATCCCATAACAAGGTCATCCAAGGTATCAACATGGTGACTAGACTGGAATGTAGTGTAGAAGAAGTTGACGGGCACCAGAGGTAGGGTGAGGTCCATGGATGGGTAGGGAGGGGGGACCGAGCCATTCTTGAGCCAGCTAAGAAGTGGCTCGGCTATGAAAAGCGTACCCGTTAGAAACACGGGTGGCTCGGGCTAAGGTGGTTCTAAGTAAGATGGCTCCAGATGAGGATCGGAATTAGAGGGTGGCAATGGAGCACTCACGGGTGGTGAAGGAGCACGTGTCCTTTCTATCCTATCCAACCAGTCCGAAAACATTTTAAAGAATTCGGCAGAGGTGCGGGTTGGAGTAGGGGCCTCGGGGTGGACTCGCTCCTCATCTCTCAGCCTGGGTGTGGACCTAGGCTCGGCTATAAGCGGAGCTTATTGCCTCCGACTAAGACCCACTTGTTTTGAAGTGCTTGGGTGGGATTGGTTGGAGGTGTGGCCCACTTGATTGGGAGTGCTTTGGTGGGGTTGGATGGAGGTGAAGGGGAGGGGTTGTTTGGAGGTGTGGCCCACTTGATTGTGAGAGGGTTGGTGGGGTTGGCTAGTGGTATGACCCCCGTGGCTGGAGGTAGATGGGTGGGGAAAGTAGACCCTCCTAAGCGCCCCCTTCATGCCCCAGTATGACTCGATGGGCCTTTGCCTCCTATCCTCCCTCAAGTATTTTATGTCCCTCCATGTTTCGACGGCTTCATAGAAAAGTCACCTTGAGGCAAAGTCGACTTCCATGGGACTGGACATAATGTAAACCTCGAAGTATTGGTCCATGTTGGCTTCCCACTCTAGGTAGTCACACGGGTCTTCGAAGCCATAGAAGTCCCAGGCTACGGGTCTACGGGGGTGGTCGGGTTGGTTTTTCGATCTTTGGTAGTATCGCCACCATGCATAAGATCTGGGCATTTGGTAATCCATGGGACACGGGGAAGCTAGTGGGTGGCCATGCCGACAGTTGGTGACAAACACTAGACACGACCCTAAAATGCGATGCAAAGTGGGGATGTCGACTCGACTACACACCTAGACACGACCAAGATCCGGTACCTGGCGGAGTCTGGGGATCTGAAGATCCTCTCATGCGAGTGAATCACCTCCCCGATAGGCGTAACCTAACGGTCGGGCGACACCTTTTAATATACCGAATAAAGGTATGCGATGCAACCTCGAACCGACTTAAACTTAGACTCGACTTAGATGACTCCTTTTTTTATTTTTAAACAAAGACTAATGACTACCCTAGACTCGACTGGCGCTCTGATACCAAATTGATGCGGGACAGATAGCACCCTAGGACTCTAGCCCGTGGGCGTCCCTAGCGAGGGATGCATGGGACCGTGCACGGTTGAGAAACCGGTAATGAATTGGGTAGTCGGCTCTCCGAACGAGTCACGGGATGGGTCTCGCTCTCTCACTCGCAGCGGTGAATAACAATAAATAGCGAGCTAATTAACCTATCATGCTCTCTAGCAGCGGCATATACAAATCAATACGCGTAAAGTAAATGTCGAGTGAAGGAGCGAACACGATACCTCCACGCGCCGAGCGTGGGGAAGATAATCCCGGCTGAACTTGTACCCCCGGAACAACAATTATTAAGAATTGCGGAAGTGAATATTTCTTCCCACTCCACGCAGAGAGGTATAGGGATACACAGTGGGACCTGGGAGTAGCGGGTTCGGGTTTACGGGCAACGTTTTGTGTAGCTTCGTCGGCACGCGTACTCATGCACGTGGGGCCCACATGCTGGTCGACGGGTCCGAGTGGGCTCGGAGTGATACCGCTATGACGTTGGCTCCTGGAGAGACGCTCCCTGGGACGGCGGCACGTTAGTTCACCTTGAGGAAGGCGAGTCGGCTCCGGTCTTCACTTGTTGACCATGCTGCCTATGGATCTGAAGTTTTGTTTTTACAGCGCGTGACCCGGCGAGATCAGCTGCTGCGATCAATCCCAACGTCGGATCGACGCGAAATTTGTGTCGTTGGAAAGCTGACTTGAAGTACTTCGATCTATGGCAAGAGAAAGAATTTTGACTATCCCGGATCTGGAATGCACAGGACAGAACTGAAATTTGACTGAGTTTTAATTTTTTGGAAGGGAAAAGAGCTCCTAAATTTGAGGGAAAATTATTGGAGATGGGCTTTGGTGGGCAGAATACTCAATCAGAAAAGGGGAAGGGGGTCGAACAATGGAAACACAGGGTTGCTATGACACAAAAGAGAACATAGACAGATCTGGAAGGCTGGAGAACATGAAATTGGAAAAATAGAAAACGAAGGGTAGAAATTGGAAAACTTTTTTGGGGAGAGGGTATTGGCGTGGTGAACCTACCCTCAAAATTTGGGATCAAGAAGATTCGTAAATTAGGAGCTAAAATTTGGACATGGAGGCTCTGTCCTGATTTGGGCAGAACTCCTGCGACGATGGCAGCGGCACGACGGTGGCGACAGCGGCGACCGAAGTAGAACTCAGAGGGGCTGAGGAGAAGATAGAAGGGCTTTACACCCTAGAGAAGGCAGAAATCCATCTGCAAGGGGGGAGGAGAGAGGGACGACCCTTCTAATGCTTCAAGCAATTTCACAATTTTTCATTCATTAATTCTACTAAAATGGGAATTACATGGTATTTGTGTGAAATGTAAAATGACCGTAATTAACCTCAAATCTAAGTTGGGGAGGGGTAAATGGGGGAGATCATAAGTATTTCTCTCATGTGGTTTGGAACCACATATAATATCAATTTAGGGGGGGGGGGGGCGCCCCTTGACTATAAGGGAGGCATCTTGGACTTTGTAAACCCATTGTCCCCTTTGAATGGTCAATCATCTAGAAACCCACCTAGGACTTTGACCAGTCCCACATGGACCCCCAAGATGTCACTTGGACCAATGAGAAAGGGGTGGAGGGTCCTGCAGGGCCTACATGGACTTTTGCACATAAACCCAAAGATCCTTGGAGAATGACAAATTGGCTTATAAAGCCTTACAATTGCATACATATTTTCCCAAGGATATAAATGCAAACGAAAAGGACTCAAATGTAAAATAAAAAGTTAGTGGTCTTGCTCTGATGTCCCCATCATGTTCTTAAGTTCGGTCCAATTTGTTCTTTGTGTCATCATCTTCCCGGTGAAAATTCGACAGCACCTCCCCTAGACCTGGAGCGTCTGCGGGTGTAAATAGGGTGCACGCCAAACGGAGAAACTCCGAGACGGCCCTAAAATAATAAGATGCACACGGAAGTGGCAACACCTGTGACCCGAGTTGGGCGCGGGGATCCTGAGGGCTAGCCTACAAAGGATCCCGCCTCCCCATGGGTCACCACGACTTCGTTGCCGAGGCGTGGACTTAAGCTATTGCCATATACGGCCTTTAATCTTCACTTTTCAAAGAGAAGCCACCCGGGGTCCACGTTAAGAAGTAACGAGCCCCCGGGGGTCCATAAGTGATTAAAACTTTGGAGTCCGAAAGGCAATCGGTTGTTTTGGGGATTAAATCGCATATTCCTCACCCCTTTGGAATCATGGCCATGAAATAGGTCCAAATGCCAAAATGGGGCTTTGAGGATCGAATAAAAAACTCTTTTTTTCACAAAAGGAAAGGAAAGTTTGGATTCGAAAGAATGCACACATGCATATACGTGTTCCAAAGGGCATGCATAAACCCACAAGAGCGGCAAGAAGAGCGATCGGGGAGGGGGAAATGACATAGCCTAATAGGCCTATTACGCATGCATATACACATAGGTATATTGATAGGGATGTTGGGACCCAGGGAAAGGAGGAAGGGGAGATCATGGTTAAGGGCCCACCATCGCCATGCATCCATGCATTGACGTACGCTAGCAGGAATGCATGAACATCAGACAAGAAAAAAAGGATTGGGGCAGAGCAAAGAAATCTCCCGTAAGAGAGAACCTTTCATTTCATAGCAACATGCTACCATACATCGGAGGGATTGGATCAAATGAGAGAAAGAAAAGAGAAGGGATACATGGGGGAAAAATAGGGAGAGGCGCTGCTCCCCACCCTCACCTCTCTACTCTCTCCTTTTTTCTCTCTGGCTTCGACGAAGGTCTTCGGGCTTCTAAATTCCCAAGGTTGCAGAACAAAGCTAGAAGATCTCTCCAAGATTCCCCAACCAGACCTTTTTGCTCCACAGGGGGGCATTTTATAGGGGCTAAGACCCCTTACGTTCGGAGGGAGAGCCCCTCCCTGCATTTTCTTTTTCTTTCTTTTTCTTCTGTCGTCACCGCTGCCACTGCTGCCGCGTCGCACTGTCGCTGCTGTCGACGTTGCTTCCGCTGTAGCTACAGCAGTAGGGGAGTGGGTAAGGTAAGGGAGGCCCCCCTCCGGTGGCACCCTCTCCACCAGCCATGCACGAGGGTGGACGCTTGACGGCATGGGAGCGCCGTCTACCATTGTGGGAAAATAAGGGGTCATAAATGCTATAGTACCCGAACACGCGAAAATGGCGTCCACAGGGTAGGCCACAGATTCTTGAATTAGCATCCGAGTAGATGGTCGTTGATTATTCAGATTTAAATAATCCAAAAATCTTCAATATCGCCAGGAATTGGCATCCATCTGCAAAGACGCCATATTTTAATGTGTGCCTTCACGACATACGCTATTTCTTCGGATTACAAAATCCAATATTTTAGAAAATTCCAGAAATGCCAAGAATTGGCATCACTGTGAGAGGGCGCCCATTAAACAATTGGCATCCATGTGAATGGGCGCCCATTCCGTAAGTAAACTTGTTCGGGAGTTGAGTCGACTTGAAAGAATTGGCACCCAGCCAGGAGGTGCCCATTGGATAATAAGTGACGACTATCGTGGGCACCATTTTTTTTTAAAAGCCAACACCTTGCTACACGGGGCTCATTTAGGCACTAGCGGAGCGCTTCAACCGTCGGTGGAACACAGTGACGATAGCAGAGGGGGAGACCTCACTGGACTTGTGGTCTCTCTTCAGGATCTCAGGTTTGTCGATCAGCGGTGAAGGATATGAGGAGGTAGTGCTGGATGGCCTCCACCGCAGTCATACTGATGGGCTGGGGAGATACCATGTGTCACACAGTTACCGGTATTTGTTGAAGACCTGGAGATATTTAGCCTTGGCAGGCAGGGAGAGACCGACGCAGACTCTGAGGGTGCCTTTGAAGGCCTGGGTCCGTCACTTCTACAATGAGCCCTTCTATTTTTAAAATGAATTTGCTCAGAACCAGACTCCGTGGGAGGAGTACACAGCGGTGGAGCTGCGGTTCAGGAGTTATTCATGCTATATCTATGCACTGAAAGAGGGGTGGAATCCCCATGAGCTATCGGACGTCACCTACTTGGTGGCATACATAGCGTACTGGTTGGCGACCTTTGTGGTTCCCCACGGCGAGGATGGCCTTCTGCGGGTGGAGCTGCTATGGCCCGCGTGTCTGTTGGCGGAGGGACGGAGGTTGGCGTTGGCCCCGGTAGCCTTGGCCAACATCTACCATAGACAGGGGGCGTTATCAGTACACTCTACGCCACGAGAGAGGACTCTCCTTCTGCTGACCCACTACCTCAGTGTGTGGGCTGATCTACTTTTCCCAGGGTTCGTGACGAGAGTAGCAGTGGCGAACCTGACGGCTCCCTTACTTTTTAGCTTCACTGGTCAACCAGACAGAGATGCAGCAGATCAACTGGAGAGGGCTAGGAGGGCTCTGTCCTATTTGCCAGGCCGAGGAGAGGACGGGCTCCCGTTGGTCGAGGGGCTTCCGACTTGTGCTGGTACCAACTAGTGATGGGGTGGCCTGTGCCCTACCACACCAGCGCGAGCAAGATGTGTCGGTGTATATAGAGTGGGTGATCAGCATCTGTCCGGCAGTATTAGCGTTGCATCGGTCTAGCGCCAGCTTCCTGGAGCCCTATTACCCACACCGGTTTACTAGGAACTTCGGGTATGACCAAGCAATCCCGCCGAACCGGGAGTTTCCTCTAGTAGGCCAGGTGTACAAGGGCAGGGATAGTCACGTGCTGGCAACGGCCTGGTGGGACTTCAGCTATCGAGGGGATCTAGAGAAGCTACTGACATGTGGACTAGATCATCGAGAGAGGTTCGACATCCACTACACCTGGTGGTGGTTTGAGCACAACCACTTCTATCGCTAGAAGACTTCCGTGATCAAGAAGGTTGAGGAGGGCCGACTTTTATGGGAGGATCAGCCTCCCATTGCATTGGACCTAGAGTACCTGAGGACCCGCTTTTCTCGGATCCGCTGGGAAGTGGAGCGGCTCGAGCAGTAGTGGCCCTCGGATGGCTGGGCTTCCTTGTCTTCGAGGCGGGGTCACAACGGGGCCATCAAGCCCCTGAGGCCGGTGTAGGCGGGGCCTATGGCTATTGGTGCTCGGACGGACTGGCCGAGGCCACTGAAGACGTGGTGGGTCCAATTTCGAGCTGACTACGGCTTTGGGAGGATCACCACCCTTGACGGTGTGCTCCTGGAGGGGAGTTTTGCTGACACGGCTGTCCCTGATTGGAGGTGTCACATCGCTCACGCGATTGTGTCGGCCAGGCCGGTGGAGTTCATCTCTCACATCGAGCATGCCTACACGTTGAGAGACATCAGGGAGGCAGTCACGAAGGCTGCCCGAGTGCTGGGGCTGAAGTTGGAGCAGCTGGTTCCTCTGCCGTTGACTCCCTTTGGAGCTTTAAGTAAGACATGTTCTTTATTGCATTGTCTCTACCTTTCTCCTTTGTCCCTTTAGCTAAGATATAGTTCATAAATATTTATCTTCGGTAGGTTCCCCGGCGGCAGAAGATTATTCTTCGGCAGGGGCGTCCGCTGGGAGTGGCGATGAGGACGTTCAGCCTAGGCAGAAGCACCCCTATGTGGATGCTGGCGCGGCTGGGGCCAGGGAGTCTTCCCGTAGACACGGGGAGGACGAACACATTGAGGTAGAGCCGGAGTTGAGTAAGTGCCAATTATTGACCCTTCCCCTCTTACCGATTTAGTCTTTATAATCGACTAATCTCATGCCTATGGCTAGTTTTGTAGCTCCACTAGAGACCGGGGCAGAGGTGGCCTTCTCGCCGCCTTTGGAGACCAACCCTTTGTTAGACGACGAGGACGAGTGTGATCACAACGTGGACGAGGTCCTCCAGATGATGGATGAGATTGGCCCTGACACTAGGGTGCCTGGGGGCATTCAGCCAGGTAGAATTGGTAATGTTCTATCCATAGCAATGTTTTTGCTTGGAAACTAATAGTGTCATATGTTCACATGCAGAGATAGTAGAGATGACCGGGGCCCTTGTTCCTCCCGGGGCCAGTGACGAAGTGCCCACTTCTGTTGATAGGCAGGGACCTGAAGAACCCCAGGGTGGCTCAGGTAAGTGCTAAGCCACTACAGGGAGGGTTGACCTCTTCTTTCCCTGCATTTGTGGTACTGAGGTTGTTGACTGGGCTTGTTGTCTTGTCTGCCAGCTGGTTACCAGGCAGCTACCTTGGAGAGGGTCCAGGAGCTGATTAGTACCAGACCAACAGTAGAGCTTCCCTCGTTTGAGGCAGAGCAAGGAGTAGCGGGTGGTCTGACGGCCCTTATTGCTGGAGCGCAGTCATCCCGTCGTCATGATTGCCGACGTCGTTGCCTCTCCCTTCTTTGCCGGCTGTGGTCTCAGCCTGTACTGTGGGGCTGGTTGGGTCTTCCACCATGGGACCCTCAGGTACGTGATTGGGAATTTAATTGTTGGCCCGGTTAGGAGGCAATTGAGAGGGGGGTGAATTTATTGCCCCCCTTTCGACAAATTTAAACTTAATTAAAGCAAGCCACAGAGATGGTAAATAAACCCTAGATCAAGCTTGATTGAAATGTATGTTTGATTAATAAGCAAGACCTCACAACTTCCAGCGCAGAGAAATAATCACTCAGATAACAATGAATGATCGGACAGTTAATGAAACTCTCGTCTCACCGACTCACACTCATAATACGAACGGATAGGAAATATCAACAACCACACAAAGAGCAAACCACGACACAGTGATTTTTAGGTGGTTCGGATGCACCAAGTGCCGTCCTACGTCCACCCCTTTCACCTCGAGAGGATTTCACTAAAACACGTTCGAGAGGATTTCACTAAAACACGCTGCACGACGGCAGCAACCACCATACACGGGCACACACCTGGGTTCTCGCTCAACGACGAGAAACCCCACACACACTCGGAGCAAGCTCCGCAATCGTCTAAAGACAAAAATAAGATAGAAGTTACAAAGCCCAGTCTAAGAATAGAAATCTAAGCACAAGATATGATAACCAACATGATCTTCCCCATAAATCCTTAACCAAACATGGAGATTAGAGAACGTAGCACTAGAATGATAGAACCGAGAGATGGAAGAAGCCGGTGTTAAAGATTAGAGCGCCCAAAGCAGAGGATGAAGAGGACGATGACTGCGGCCTCCAGATCTTGGCTCGGGCTCGTGAGGGGATGACCTCGGCATTGCTTTCCTTCTACTCTAGCAGAGTGCAAGGCCCTTTCTTTTCCTGCAAGAAGATAGCACGTTAAAAGCTCTTGGTGTCTTACAATCGGACCAAAGAGGGCGGCCATATATACACAGCAATAAGCATGTTGTATAGACACAAAAGCCCTTCTAAATCCTCTTCAAACCACATACAAAAGATGGTGGATGCCCTAAGGTTAATATGGTAAACAAGCAGGGTAATCGGATCTAGAATAAGTGGGTTCGAAACAGATCCGGAAATCACGATCGAGACGCCCGGAAAAAGTGTCGACTCATAGAGTCGACTCTTTTTCACGAGTGTTCTGCCAGAACACATAAAAGCTACACATAGGAAACAAGTGTCGACTCATTGAGTCGACACTTTTTCACGAGTGTTCTGGCCTATTAATCAAAACAACATTCGTGGTGAAAAGTGTCGACTCTTGAGGTCGACACTTTTTCACGAAGGTTCTGGATTCACAGCTTTTAGTTAAACTTACCTGAAAGTGTCGACTCTAGAATTCGACACTTTTTCACGAGGCTTCTGACTTAACAAATTGACAGAACCCTGGTGAAAGTGTCGACTCTAGGAGTCGACACTTTCTGCCAACGTTAACAAGCTGAACGCAAAGCAGAGAAAGTCCAAACGGTCAACACTTTTCCTGACAGATGGAAAAGCTTAATAAAAACCATTGAACATTCACACTTCATGAAACAAGGTTCAATAGCAAGTGAATGCAAACATGTAGAAGTTAGTGCAAGGTGTAAAACCAGTCTCCAACTAAAAGTCATACCATTCAAATTGAAATTCAATTAACCATTTGTTCTTACCATTGGCCTTCTAGATTTGAGTAAAAACTTCCCATTTAACCTGCACTTTTCAAGTTGGCATTCATCCTCAACTCAACCAAAGCAAGTGACATCCTTGTGCACTTAATTCATTCAACAATGTCAGTGCAAGAAAGCACAAAGTCGGTGCAAAGAATTACCAGAGTCTGTGCAAGCAAACTCATTCAACATTTGACATTCTCAAGGCATGCTAAATCATTCACCAAGAAATTGACATTCATTAGGGAAATTTCAATGCAAATCAACATGCCATTCAATTAAAGCTATCATAGTGAGAATCATTTATCAACATAAATCAAGTACCTATGTAATGCACATATCCTTCATAGAAACATGTATCTTCGTCAAAACAGCCTGGGGCACAACAATCTCCCCCTTTTTGACGAAGATAAAACCCATTGAAAAATCACAAAGGTTTGCATGAAAGATAAGATCCTTTGAACCGAAACACACATTTTCTCACACAAGCAAGATGCATGAATTCCATTCAAAATCGCAGAGGCAACATGCAAACATGCAAACATTTAACTCCCAAACATTTAACTCCCCCTTTTTGTCAAAGACACAAGCAAATCTGCCAAGTAAACAAAACAGCATGTAAAGGCACTGAACTTCATGCAAAGGCAAGCTGTAATTTTATTTCTCCCCCTTTTTGTCAGAGTCAAATAGGGGATATAGAAGTAAAACCTGATATGCACAGTTAACTCAATGAAATGCACATGAAAACCAAGGAATGAACATTCAAGCACATATGTATTCATTATTCTATAAAGTAGCAAGCATGTTCTTTATGAACAGGTTAAGAAATATGCTATAGACCGAGAACATGAGTTTCATGAGCAATAGTAAAAGAGTAGTGCTTACAAGAATTGGTACTGCAAGACTCATGAAATATGACTAATTCAAGATGTACATTCATGCAATCACACCCTAGATGTATATGTGAAGTATGAGCAATGAAATCTAGATAGTATGGATTTTTAGATTTTCTAAAGAACACAAGAAGGAACTTTTCCTCCCTACACTTCCATACATCATGCTCGACTTTTTGTAGCTTCGTACAACCCCAAAATTATTTTTTATTTTTCAACGAAAATGACTAACCTTGTGACACGAGTCATGCCCTTTGTTTCAGGGGCATTTCCCAGTTACTCGGTATCGTCACTTATGATTATGTGGATAGGACACTTTTTAATGCGAGTTTCCTCCTTTATTTCAAGGGAGATTCCCGATTTACTCGATGTCAAATCACACTTATAGAATTTTTGATGCGGTTGACAGCTTTTTCCGCACAAGACACATGATTTCTATGTAGGGGATCTAGAGCCCTAAAATGTGTTGAGTGGAATAGGTGAAATCCTTATTATTTAGAATCCTTATTGACTTTCAGTTATTTGAAATAATATTGATTTTCTCTCTCTAGATTATATAGAGAGAAGCTCTAGTTTCGATTCTTTCCTGCCACTGTTCTCCCGTTCTTCTTCGGCATGTCCCCCTCCCCGCCGGCCATGGCTGGCGCGGTGGGGGTCCCCCCAGTGCCAGCGGGGGTCCTCTGGTGCCACCGGAGGTAGCGTCTTCATCCACCCAAGCTGCTCCTCGACGATCTTTTGCACATGCTCTCATGGAGTCCAAATAGAAACCATCTACTGTTATCCCAATCAAGAAGCTGACGTTCACAGATCGTGGCAAGCCGACGGTTTTATTCTCCAAGGCTGACCTCCAGGCGTCTATGTAGTTCTTGTCGTTTGCAATAGTGGCCAAGTGTTCTTATGGTCGACCTGCAATACCTGACATCAAGAACTATTTAGTGCAGAGGTTAGCGATCTCCCCGAGTTTCATCATCAGTAAATTGAACCCACGGCATCTTCTCTTTCGCTTTGACAGTGAGGCAGATTTTATGAAGCTCCTCATTCAGAAAAATTTTTATATAAAAGGCTTTCTGTTTCGATTCTTTCGGTGGACTTTCGATTTCAATTTTGATGCCGATCCACCGATGGTGCCTGTTTGGATTGGTTTCCCTGCACTGTCGGTGAACCTATACCATGAGGATTGCTTGCGATCCATTGCTATCAACTTTGGAACTGTTCTACGCATCCATGAGAGGACCTCAGCTATGACTGATATGTCGGAAGCTTTGGTATGTATAGAGATGGATCTGTCAACACATCGTAGGGAGCGGCTATGGATCGATTTGGATGGAGCGGGCTATTGGCAGTCAGTCAATTATCACCGAGTTCCTCTTCTTTGTTCTCACTGCCATAAGCTTGGTCACTCTGTAGACGATTGCAAAAGGAAATCTGGAAGGACAGGTCCAATTCAAGCTGTTCAGGTTCCAGCACCTAAGAACCGGCCTGTCCTTAGGCCCCGGCCAGAAGGCCCTCCAGCTGCTCGACCAAATGTGGCTATGGAGAATAAGTTTGAGGTTCTGTTACAGGTAGTGGATTTGCAGGAATTAGGGAAAAATGATTCAGAGTCTGCTCAGGGTCCAATGCTTCTGGCGGGGGGGAATTCAGATTCAATCTCAGATCAGGATGTGCAAATTATGCCCCCTCCTTCCAATCCAGTGGCCACTGAAAAGACCAAGGAATGCTCTAGTGAGGTGAAGCAAGTAACTGGAAGTAACCTCCAATCAGAAGGAGAAGGAATTCCCAGGATTCCCAATCTGAAAATGTAGTGGGTATTTTGGGCCCAGCAAGTAGTAAAATGGATGAAGGTTCTAAATCTATGGACAAGACAAACACTGAAGCATTGCTAGCAACTGGAATTCCCTCTAAAGCAGCTACATCCTATAGTGTTCAAAAACTGGGAGGGCTCCCTCTAGATCCTGATCCTATTCAGCCTGTTGATGAGGAGCTTTCGTCAAGCCAAAATGAAGTTATGTCTTCCATCAGTGGACTGGCAGAACAATCTCTTGGGACTAAAGGTCAATGCAATCAGGCCACTAGAGGAATTGAAGGTAGTTGTGCTATATCTGTGCCAATTGATGGAGTTGTGCAAAGTTTACCATTAGAGACCAAGGTGAAAGTTGACTTGCTGAAGATACAAGAAGTAGGTAGAACTGTGGCTGAAAAGGCAAAACTGGACAACACTATTATGCAGACAAGTGGTATAGGAAGGGGAGAAGCTATCAGGCGGGTAGACAAAAAAGGGCACATGGAGACAAGATCTAGAGCTAGATCGGCAGACGATCAAAGACAGTCATCTCAATGATAAGTCCCATTATGGTATGGAATATAAGAGGAGTCAAAAATTCTGGCTCCCGGGAAAGTCTTAAGAGACTAGTGCACGGCCATAAGCCACTTCTTGTGGCTTTCAGTGAGCCAATGCTCGCGTCCAACAAAGCCCTGAAGCTTGGTAGATACATTAAGTTGCCTAAGTGTGCAGTTAATTCTGTAGAAGATTCTAAAATTTGGTTATTCTGGAATGACAGTTGCAATTTGGAGTTAATTTTCTCTTCAGCCCAGCAGATCACTCTTGGCTTGAGAACTGGAACTGCCATCACTGCATACTTTTCTTTTGTATATGCTTCATGTGATCCAAATCTCAGATTGGATCTTTTTAATGATCTTCTTTCTTTTGCTACCTCTGTTTCTATTCCTTGGGTTATAGGTGGTGATTTTAATTGTGTAATGAGGCCTTCAGAGAAGGTTGGTGGGGCAGTCCCAGATTTAGCTCCCATGTCTGAATTTAATGCTTTTGCTAGCTCGGCTTGCCTGTTGGATGCTGGTTACTTAGGGTTGGGCATGCCATGGTCCAATAATAGAATAGGTTCAGCCAACATCAGAGCCAGATTAGATAGGTTTTTTTATCAACAATCAGTGCCAGTCTATACTGCCTCACCTGCAAGTTAAGCATCTCCCGAGGGGTCCATCAGACCATAGTCCACTGTTGCTGACTAGTGTTAATTTCTCTTTTGGTCCTTCCAGGTTTATTTTCCAAAAAATGTGGACTTCCCATAATTCCTTTCGGCAAGTTGTTTCTCAAGCATGGGATCAGGTACAAGATCATCCGAATGCTATGGTTAGACTATCTAATAAGCTGAAGTCTGTTAAGAATTATCTCCAAAAGTGGAATAAAGAGGTTTTTGGTGATGTTACATAGAATGTCAGACAAGCAGAATTGGATGTGAAGATCAAATAGCTTGCCTTTGATCAGAATCCGTCATCAGATAACAGGACTAGCTTGAATGCAGCCAATGCTAATATGCGACAGGCTCTCCATAGGGAAGAAGTCTTTTGGAACCAAAAGTCCCGAATAGAATGGATCGAGAGTGGAGATAGGAACACCACCTTTTATCATACTATTACTCAAAATAATAGGAGGATGGGATTTATTGGAAGACTTAAGCTGGATGACTCTGATCAATGGTGTGAAGATCATAATATCCTCAGGGTTCATGCAGCGAATTTTTTTCAAGAACTTTTTTCCACTGAGGATCACTCGGTGGATCCTTCTCTCCTGGAGTGCATTCCACAAACCATCTCTGAAGAACAGAATTCTTCTCTCAGTTCTATCCCAGATGACAAGGAAGTCAGGGCAGCAGTGTGATCCCTCAAGAGTTCAAGCTCCCCAGGGCCAGATGGACTTTTTGGAGAATTTTACACTGTTGCTTGGGACATTGTTGGTAAAGATGTTATAGCTGCGACCCAAAGCTTCTTCATGGGTTTTCCAATGCCTAGAGGTATCTCTTCCTATATTATTGCCCTTATTCCCAAGGTGCAGGAACCTAAGACTTTCAGTGACTTCTGTCCAATAAGTCTATGCAGTTTCTCCTATAAAATAATCTCTAGTTTTATTTCCAAGCGGCTAGCATCTATCCTCCCAAATATCATCTCAAAGGAACAAGGGGCTTTTGTAAAGGGCCGCTCAATTCTGGATAACATTGCTCTGGCAAGACAGATGATGTCGGACATTGATAGGAAGGTTAGAGGTCATAATGCCATCTTCAAATTAGATATGGCAAAGGCCTATGACAGAATGGAATGGGACTTTATCCTTGCAGCTCTGAGGAAGTTTGGTTTCAGCAATAGATTCAATTCTATTATTGGGATGATTCTTTCAAACTGCTGGTTTTCAGTCAATTTTAATGGGGCCATGGCAGGGTTCTTTAAGTCTAGTAGAGGAATAAGGCAGGGTGATCCCTTAGCCCCCTACATCTTCATTTTAGCCTCTGAAGTGCTAAGTAGAGGCCTCAAAGCCAAGTTCCAGTCAAAAGAATTGATAGGATACAGTGGGCCAAGAAATGTGGTTCAAGTTTCCCACCTTCTTTATGATGATGACACTCTCATTTTCTTGAATGGCAGTAAACATAATATCAGTGTCCTCCAACAGTTCATCAATAGATATGAACTCAGTTCCGGCCAACAAGTCAACAAAGGGAAAAGCAACTTTACAATCTCTACTAAAGCACCCACTGCTCTTAAGCAATCCATCCACTCCGTGACAGGCTACAAATTTCTAGTTTCTGGCCTTAACTACCTTGGAATTCCCATTAAGAAAGGTAGATACAAATGCTTAGATTTCAAGTTCTTAGTGGACAAAGTTCAGAAAAAGTTGGAGGGTTGGCAATCTAAGTTTCTTTCTCAGGCTGGGAGAGTCATCCTTATTAATACAGTCCTCTGAAGTATGCCTGTTTATTTGGCCTCGGCTTGCTTCATTCCGAAAGCAATAATCAATGCTATTGATAGAATGTGTGCCAATTTTTTCTGGCAAGGCTCAGAAGGGCAGAGGCATCGTCATTGGGTTACTTGGCAACACATTCTCAAGCCAATGTTGGAAGGGGGCCTCTCTATCAGAAACCTCTATCATGTCTAAGTTTCATTGGCTGCTAAAAATTTGTGGAACATCATTCATGGTTCATCTCTGTGGTCTGTGTATACTAGGAGCAGATTCATCAAAACCAATATTTTTGATTGTACGAAGCCTTTTCCAGCAGGCATGCCTTCCAACATTTTTCAACAGGTGAAGAAATTAATAATATATAACTCAAGGTGGATCATTGGAGATGGGAAAGAAGCTGATTTCTGGAAGGACAATTGGACAGGCCAGGGGCCTCTCATCAATACTGTTCAGCAGGCAGATCTTAACAGGACTCTGAATAGGCCCAAGATAACTGTCAGAGAGGTACTGCTTGATCCCCTTCATGAAGCTAGGACCCTGCGCAACAACAGCCAATGCCTTGCTACTCTCCAATTAAGTGATGAGAGGGACACATGTATATGGATGGCCACTGCTGGAGGCTCATTCACTGTCAAGTCTTCAAACAAACTTTTAAGGCCATCAGGTATTACAAGAGGTCCTTGGGCCAATCTTTGGCATTCTAGCATAGCTCCAAGGGCTGCCAACTTTTTCTGGAAAATCATCCACCGTGCAGTGCTTGTAGACTACAGGGTGACTGAGTGTGGCATTTCAATGGCTTCCAAATGTAGCTGCTGCAACCTACCTGAAGTTGAGGACCTCAATCACCTTTTCATCAATGGGGACTTGGCCGCTGAATTATGGGCCTGGGTCACACCTCTCATTAATGCAAAGGTTCATCTCAGTGAACACATTACCATTTGTTGCTGGAATATATTGGCTGGTACCAGTTTATCCTCGGCTTTTAGCTTTGTTGGACTGTATGCAGTTATTTTAATGCTCTGGGAAATTTGGAAAATAAGATGCATAGCAAGATATGACAATATCAGGCCAAACATAAGTGGTATCAAAAGGAGAATTAGTGAAGTTGTCACCATCTCCCTGTAGAAAATCTTATTCCCATGATTCCTCTCCACAATGCATAAACACAGCTTGGCTCAATTCAACTTCTATCTGAGGGTAGTCCAAAAACTGCCAATTTTTGTGCGGTGCAAATTATCTTCCTCCAGGTTAACTCTACATGTTGATGGGGCCTCTAAAGGCAATCCTGGAATGAGTGGTTGATGGGGACATCACCTCCCATGCCCACGTTCACAGCTCGTCTCCTCGCCCCGGTTGCATCCGGCATGGTCTAATTATTTAATTTTGAGTCCTATGTAATTTTTATTTGAGTCATTTGATGTATTTTCCCTTTTATTTGAGTCATGTTCCTAGGTCTTGTGTTTATTTCCCTAAGTTTGAGTGTCATTAGGTTGTCTAGTTAGCTATTGGGCCCAATTCATTGGGCTTGGCCCAAGGGCTCCCCCCTACCCCCTCAGTTATTTATCATTGAGTCAATTGTCAGGGTCTTATTGTAAAATGTGGGTTGCCTATATATAGGGCCTCATTCCCCCCATTTCAAGGAAATGAATCAATGAATGAAAAATTTGCCATTTTGAGAGTTTACACTTCTTATCTAGTGGAGAGATTCCATTTTTGGGGTGAGAAGCCCTAGGGGAGAGATTCCCCACCCTTCCCTCTCTTAATCTCTCTTTTTCACTCCACTTTCTCTCTCCTCCACACCCAAATTCGAATTTTCTTCTCTCTCCTCCCTTCCCAACCACCTCCACTCCCCACCTACCCCATTTAAGCCTCTTCCCATTCCCCACAACCCTCATCAATACTCCACCCCTTCCCAAGACCCCCTCCACCAATCCTCTCCTCACCATCCAACCCCCAACTACCCCTCCCACTTTCCCAAGCACCATTCCCACTACCCCAAGCACCCCTTCCCTTCTCCAACACAACCCCCCCATTCCCAAGACAAAAAATTAACCCCACCCTTAAACCTATTTTTGAATATCTTTTCCCTCTCTCCATTCCAACCAAATTCGCAGCCCCCACTACCACCATCTGTTGGACCCTCTTCCAGACCTTATTCTCCACCTCCCACACCTTAGAACACCCCCTCCAAGACCCCCTTACAACCAGGGGTCACTCCCATACTCATCTACCCCCTTCCCCTTCTTCTTTCTTGGTCATTGGAAGCTACTTCGAAGTTACAGTTTGCTATCCAGAAGTTGCAGGTGAACCATCAACTTTCAGCGGCCACCACGACTTCCTTCGGATGAGTTTGAAGGCACAAGAGGCATCCACATAAGCGTCTCCCTGTCCTCTTCACAACAGAAGTGGTTTCGTCTTCATCCGAGCTGTGTGCTGCCCGGGAGCTTCGTTCTTCCACAACGGCACAGAACTGTCCCTGCTGAGTACCAGAACCGGATTAGAAGCTCTGCCACGACGAACCTCTGAGGAATCAGCCCACAAGCACTTCTACAAAGTTCTTCTTCTTCCTGTCTACTTTCAGAATCAAGAAGTGGAATCCCGTTCAGCATCATGTGGCAGGAGTTATCATTTTTCTCCCTCAGCTCCATCATCCTGCTACCCACAGTCTGCACCAACAAGTCACCAGTGTTCAGAGGTCCCTGGTCTTCTACGGCATTGTCTGGCCTCCCCGTCAATTTTTCTGCGAAGAGGACTCGTCCACGATTCCAACGCCTTTGACGGTGGTCGATTCCGAGCTCGGGAGCTGCCGGGGCATCATCTGCAACTTGCTGTTGGAAACCAGGAGCTGCCAGTCTGAGATTCTACCTCCCTGTTTGAGCCTCCACCCAGGCCAGCCGCGGGTCCAGAAGAATTCTACAAAATTCTGAGGGGTTTCAGTACCACTCCCGAAGAGTTTCCCACAGGTCTCGCCACCAACAAAATTCTTGAGCGAGTTCTACAGCAGAAACATCGACTATCTGTCCCTGTTCGGAGAGAGCAGGCAGAACCGGTGACTTCATCTTCAATGCTTTTAATCCTAGTTTCCCCTCCCCGCTTGGCCGGCTGAAGGCCCCTCCCTACGTGGAGGTAATTTTGGTTGTAATCACTATTAACCCCCACCCCAAGGTCCCCCTCCTGCGAGAGGTGTAGTGTTGTAACTTCTTTGGGCAGCTCAAGCGACACCGCCGCGGCGTGTGGGGATCCACTCGCCTCCCCGCTCGCCCTCGTCTCCGAGCAGGACCGGTTTCTTCAAACCGGTCGAGTAAGTGCTCACACCTCACTCCATTTAGTGCTTGTCTTTCAATATTAGTTCTAGTTCCGCTGGTTATGCGAGTGAGAGCTCGATCCTCAAGCCCCATTGCCTTGAGTGATCACCGTGGGAAGAGTGCAACCGGTGCCTTCGGCACTTCATCGGCCCCGTTGAATTGGGCTTCCAAATCCATTGGGAATCAAATCTTGGCCTTGCTGGTCCTCTACCAGCAAGGGCCCAACCCCACATCCTCCACTTGGCATCGCCAAGTCACCCCGGGCTTGGGTGAGCGACGGGAGAGCGGTGGCCCAAAATTGGCCCTTTTGATTGTGAATGTGCTTGCTTGCCTAAGTCTTAGGTTGTGTCACATCAGTGGTGGAGGTGGATGTATCCGTTACCCCGCGGGTAATCTGATAGTAGGTTTTGCCTTTCATTATGGCTATGGATGCAGTCTCCTAGCTGAGGCAAGGGCCTTGCATGATGGACTAGCTATAGCTTTGCACTGTGGCTTTCAGTTAGGTGCTGTTTACTGCGACTGTGCTTTGCTTGTTGATGCTATCCAGAAAGGGTTGGCTCCAAATTGGACTATCCTTCCTTGGTGGAAGGTAACTCTTGACCAAATAAACAAATGTGGTTGCTCTATTCAGCAAATCTTCAGGGAGGGCAACCAAGTTGCTGACGCATTGGCCTCCTATGCTTGTACCTGTCACAACAACAACATCTACACTCGGATCAGTGAGCTTCCTCGGCTGGCTAGGGGTGCTCTCAGAGTGGACAAAGCAGGTCTAACTGCTGTTCGGACTTGTAACATGTTGTTTTTGGGTTTGTAGTTCTTACTTCTTATTCATGGCTGTAAGACAGGGCCATGCCCCGCTGATCTTGTATACTTTACAAAAATCAATAAAATTCTTTGGCCACAGTCTTAGTCTGGGGGAGTGAGAACATTGTCCCCTACTGGGGGATGGTGCACTCGACTGGACCTTGACTCTGTTGGTCGGTGCTTATATAAAAAAAAAATGGTGTGAGAGATTGCATAAAATGTAAGAGATGAATTAGCCTATTCATTGTGATGTCTCCCCCTAAGTGTATGCACTGTTATTACAAAAAACTCCCCCTTAATATGTGCCATGTAGCAACATGTCTATGTTAAAACAATTTTATTTAGCAAGGGAGTAACGTCATAGGAGATATCAAAACTGAAAGGTGTGTAATCTATATACACTCAGGCAAGTATCAAAATGATATTTTCAAGCAAGTTGATTACCGGTACGTGGCGGAGAACGTAGGTCCGAAGGCCATACTCACGCATAATGAAAGCTTTCAGGTGGACGTAATCCACCTTTCCACTGACGTCATTTTATATACCGGTGAATCATGGCATTCATGCACAAAAGTATGAAGTATATGCATTTATGTACATGCGGATGCGAAAAGGTAAAAACATGTATGAAAATCATTTTGTTATTTTCTGAGATATGCACAAAAGGCAAAGTCTGTACTGTAAAAACCATGGAAAACTCTTTATGTGCAAAAGATAAAACAGTATGAACAGTTTCTTTATGAAAAGGTGTAAAGTGTGTATGTACAAACCGATTCAAAAGGATTTAACTCTCTAACCTGCACACTCCTAATTCTCTTCTAAGAAAATAAAACTGATCATAATTTAAAGATTTTGTAAAGATATCTACAAGTTGGTTCTTTGTGTCAACAAAAATAAGCTCAAAATCACCTTTATTTATATGATCTCGTATGAAATGATGCCTAACTTCTATGTGTTTAGTACGAGAATGTTGGACAGGATTTTTGGACAAATTTATTGCAAACGTGCTGTCACACATTATGGGAGTGTTTTTCAAACAAAAACCAAAATCAAGCAATTGATGTTGGATCCAAAGCACTTGAGCCGCACAACTACCGGCAGCCACATATTCGGCTTCGGCAGTTGATAAAGCCACACAATGTGGTTTCTTTGAGGCCCATGAAACCATGCAGCCCCCTATGAACTGACAGTGACCGCTTGTGATTTTACGATCCATTTTACATCCAGCATAATCAGAATCAGTGAAAGCATGTAAATCAAATGAATTATTCTTTGGATACCACAAACCAAGGTCAGGTGTACCATTCAAATACATGAAGATCCCTTTCACCGCTGACAAATGAGAATCCCTGGGACAAGATTGATATCTTGCACAGAGACAGACACTAAAATGGATGTCAGGCCTACTAGCAGTCAGGTATAGCAATGAACCAATCATAGCCATAAAAAAATTTTGATCGACTTTGTTACCTTTTTCTTCTTCCATTTTTGTGAGGTGGACATGGGTGTAGCAAAGGGTTTGGCAGTCTCCAGTTGGAATTTCTTGACGATCTCTTGTGTGTACTTCTTCTGGTTAATGAAGATGCCATCGTCCAGTTGTTTTATTTGCAATCCCATAAAGAAGTTCAGCTCGCCCATCAAGCTCATCTCGAACTCTCCCTCCATCAGTTGCGCAAATTCATCATTCATCTTCAAATTAGAGGCTCCAAAAATTATGTCGTCTACATAAACTTGAATAATTAAAGAATGTTCATCACAAGTTTTTGTAAACAACGTCTGATCTATGTTACCTCGTTTGAAGCCATTATCAATAAGAAATGAACTTAAACGATCATACCATGCCCGGGGAGCCTGTTTTAATCCATACAGTGCCTTATCCAATCTATAGACGTGGTCTGGATATGTTTCATCCTCGAAGCCTGGTGGTTGTTCCACGTACACTTCTTCCTTGATAATCCCATTGAGGAAGGCACTCTTCACGTCCATTTGAAATAGCTTGATGTTCCTGTGACAAGCATAAGCAAGTAAGATTCTAACGACTTTTAATCTAGCCACAGGAGCAAAGGATTCATCAAAATCAATACCAAATTCTTGAGAGTAGCCCTTGGCTACTAACCTTGCCTTATTTCTCACAACCACCCCATCTTCACTAAGTTTGTTTTGGAAAATCCACTTAGTTCCGATTATAGGATGGTTATCAGGCCGAGGCACGAGGAACCACACTCGATTCCTTTGGAATTGGTGTAGTTCTTCTTGCATGGAGAGAACCCAAGAATTGTCATTCAATGCATCATCTAAAGACTTAGGCTCAATGCTAGAAAGTAAAGCTAAGTTATCGTGAATTTCAACTTCCCTCATTGAAGCCCGCATTCGAATTCTGTCATCCGCACCGCCGATCACATTCTTCAATGGATGGTCTTTGTGCATGGTCCATTGGTGTGGAAGGTTCGGATGTTGCTCTTGTTCCGCTTCCTCCTCTTGTTCCTTTTCTTTCTCCTTTTCTTCATCTTGATTTGATGCCTCCCCTTGTTTGCTCGACTCTCCCTTTTCAATTACATTCTCACCTGTAACAATAAAATGATCATTATCATTGGACTTCCTCATAGTATACTCATCAACAACAACATGCAGACTCTCCTCGACAACAAGTGTCCTAGTGTTATAAACACGGTAACCTCTAGAAGATAGAGAATACCCGAGGAAAATCCCTTTATCACTCTTCGCATCAAATTTTTCAAGATTGTCTTTACCATTGTTCAAAATGTAACAAATAGATCCAAATGGCTTAAAATGTGATATGTTGGGTTCTTACCTTTGTACAGCTCGTAAGGAGTTTTCTTAAGGATCGGTCTTACCATTGCTCGATTGTGATGTAGCAGGCGGTGTTCACTGCCTCTGCCCATAAGCACCGTGGAAGGCCGTTCTCCGCAAGCATGGTACGCGCCATCTCCACGAGCGTCCTATTTTTCATTTCGACCACACCGTTCTGTTGTGGGGTTCTAGGTGATGAGAATTGATGCTCGTACCCCTGCTTCCTGCAAAATGCATCAAACTCATGATTTTCAAATTCCTTTCCATGGTCACTTTGAATTTTCTGAATTGAATATCCTTTTTCATTCTGAACTCTAGCATAAAAATCAATGAATTCATTACATGCATCACTCTTGTTAGCTAGATACAAAACCCATGCATATCGCGAGAAATCATCGATAATCACGAAACCATAAAACTTCCCTTCAAGACTGCGAGTCCTGGTGGGACCAAACAGATCCAGATGCAACAATTGAAGGGATTTTTATGTTGAAATAATGTTTTTTCATTTAAAAGACGTTGTGGTTTGTTTTCCCTTATTACATGTTTCACGTACTTTTGATGATTCAAAATTTAAACTAGGAAGACATCTAACTAAACCATGACGATTCAGCTTCCTAATGACATTAAGACTGGCATGCCCAAGACGGTGATGCCACAACCAAACATCTTCAGCTTTGTTAGCAACTAAACATAATTTTTCAGAAGCAATTTCATCAAAGTCAACCTGATAAGTATTCTTACTCCTCACTCCTATGAATTTGACTTCAAGTGACTTAACATCAACAATAGTGCAGTGAGAAGACTCAAAAATAACCTTGTAACCCTTGTCACAGAGTTGACTTATACTAAGCAAGTTATGGCGAAGACCTTTAACAAGTGAAACATCTTCAATACAATGGTTGAGATCCTTACCAATTCTCCCAATTCCGATTATCTTACCTTTGTCCTGTCCACAAAAAATTACCGTACCGCCATTTTTCTCTGCAAGGTCTCCAAAAAGTTATTTATTCCCCGTCATGTGCTTGGAGCATCCGCTGTCTAGGTACCATTTATTCTCTGCCGCCTTCATGCAGACCTGCACCAATAAGCAACCATGCCCATTTTGATTTGGGTACCCAAGCAAGCTTGGGCCCCGTGATGTTAGCATTTCCAAAAGATTGATTGTATTTACTGAAAAACATGTCATCATCATATTGCATTAACTGGCATATGTACATGTCATGCCCTATCTTCCCACAATAAAAACAAGTGGGTCTCTTCCTACCAAAATTTCTTCTGTTATTTACATTCCTAAAAGTGGAGGGGAAACTAGAATTAATAGTTGATGTATCATGGTGTGTGTGTGAACATTATCCATGATGAGATTAACTTTTAACAGCATAGTGAAAACCATTCTTGTTGCCATGCACAAATTGTGAACTCTTCACACGTTGTTTTTCTTTTCCTTTCGACATCTTCTCACTTGTATTCTTCACTTTCTCAATTTCAATGATAAGAGTCTCATTTTCACTATTTAATTTTTCTTTCACTTTCTCACATTCAATCAATTTGGCATTCAATTTTTCCAGCTCATTTTTCAACAAATCATGCCTTTCTTGGATTTCATCTTTGAGTTTAAAAGCGTTTATCTTTTCTACATCTAGGCATGCAATTTCATCTTCAAACAGAGCCAATTTGGATTCCAAAACATCATTTGCATTTTTGAAATTTTTAACTTGGATGTCAAGCAGATTACATTTCTCACATGAATTGGATGAATGCAAGATTTCATGGATCTTCTTCTTCAAGATTTTATTCTCATTTTTCATTCTTTTATATTTTTCATCTAGTTCCTCATATGCAAGTTCCCATTGTTCATTTGTGATAAGCTCTGAGTCAAAGATTACCTGTTCCTGATCGCTCCTGACCATGAGACACATGTTCTTTACCAACTCTTCAATGTCTTCTTCTTCCTCGGACGTAGGCTCATCCTCGTCCTCGTCACTCCATGTGGCCTTCATCGCTTTTGGCTTCTTGCCTTTCACCATTTTTCCTTTCTTCTTTTGCAGTTCGGGGCATTCACCTCGCATGTTCCCCATCTTCTTACACTCATAACACATCACTTCCACCGCTTTTGATGGTTCGTTCTTATGCTTCGGCAGCTTCCTTCCTTTCTTGAATTTTCCACCAAATCGTCTTCTTTGGCGCAAGAACGGTCTTACTCTTCTTGTTAACATGGCAACCTCTTCATCGTCGGTGGTTCCCATAGAATCCTCATGGCTTGAAATTGTTTCCGGGTAAGCTTTCAACGCAACGGACTTTTTCTTCTTTGTGTCCTCTTTCGTTCTCTTTATGTTAATCTCATAGGCCATCAATGACCCTATGAGTGCATCCACGGTGAGGGTAGACAAGTCTTTAGAATCCTCTATCACAGTCGCCTTGGTGTGCCAGCTTGGTGATAGGGACCTCAGCACTTTCCTTACTAAATCGGTGTCCTTGAACTCTCTTCCAAGTGATTTCAATCCATTTGTGATCTCCATGAGACGTGCGAACATCTCGGAGATACTTTCTTCCTCCTTCATATGAAATAGCTCATAGTCTCGGATCAACATATTCGCCTTTTTCTCCTTTACCTCTGTGGTACCTTCATAAATCAGCTTGAGCTTATCCCACATTTCTTTAGCGCTGCTGTACATGGAGACACGAGCATATTCATTAGGGTGAATAGCACACTGAATAATATTTAAAGCAATAAAGTTCACAGTGGCTTTCTTGATACTATCATCATCCCACATATCTTCATCTGGGTGTAAAACATACGGACCATTCCTAATGACAGCCCATATTTCAGGACTTTGAGCACGTAGAAAGACGGTCATCCTATTCTTCCAGTAAGGGTAGTTACTACCATCAAAGAAAGGTGGCCTATGAATAGAATACCCTTCGGGCATTAACCCCTTGTTATGATTGTTGGCCATTCCTAACAGATCACTCTAAATTGCTAGGTTTTTAGATGAAAATAGAGCCGAGGCTCTGATACCAATTGTTGGCCTAGTTAAGAGGCAATTGAGAGGGGGTGAATTGATTGCCCGCCCTTTCGACAAATTTAAACTTAATTAAAGCAAGCCACAGAGATGGTAAATAAACCCTAGATCAAGCTTGATTGAAATGTATGTTTGATTAACAAGCAAGCCCTCACAACTTCCAGCGTAGAGAAATAATCACTCGGATAACAATGAATGATTGGACAGTTAATGAAACTCTCGTCTCACCGACTCACACTCGTAATACGAACGGATAGGAAATATCAACAACCACACAAAGAGCAAATCACGGCACAGTGATTTTTTGGTGGTTTGGACGCACCAAGTTCCGTCCTACGTCCACCCCTCTCACCTCGAGAGGATTTCACTAAAACACGCTGCATGACAGCAGCAACCACCATACACGGGCACACACGTGGGTTCTCACTCGACGATGAGAAACCCCACAAACACTCGGAGCAAGCTCCGAAATCATCTAAAGATGAAAATAAGATAGAAATTACAAAGCCCAATCTGAGAATAGAAATCTAAGCACAAGATATGATAACCAACATGATCTTCCCCATAAATCCTTAACCAAACATAGAGATTAGAGAAGGTAGCACTAGAATGATAGAACCAAGAGATAGAAGAAGCCGGTGTTGAAGATTAGAGCGCCCGAAGTAGAGGATGAAGAGGACGATGACTACAGCCTCTAGATCTTGGCTCGGGCTCGTGAGGGGACGACCTCGGCGTTGCCTTCCTTCTCCTCCAGCAGAGTGCAAGGCCCTTTCTTCTCCTGCAAGAAGATAGCACGTTAGAGGCTCTTGCTGTCTTGCGATCGGACCAAAGAGGGCGGCCATATATACACAGCAATAAGCATGTTGTATAGACACAAAATCCCTTCTAAATCCTCTTCAAACCACATACAAAAGATGGTGGATGCCCTAAGGTTAATATGGTAAACAAGCAGGGCAATCGGATCTAGAATAATTGGGTTCGAAATAGATCCAGAAATCATGATCGAGACGCCCGGAAAAAGTGTCGACTCATAGAGTTGACTCTTTTTTGCGAGTGTTCTGCCAGAACACATAAAAGCTACACATAGGAAACAAGCGTCGACTCATTGAGTCGACACTTTTTCACGAGTGTTCTGGCCAGTGAATCAAAACAACATTCGTGGTGAAAACTGTCGACCTCTTGAGGTCGACTCTTTTTCACGAAGGTTCTGGATTCACAGCTTTTAGTTAAACTTAGAAAGTGTCGACTCTAGAATTCGACACTTTTTCACGAGACTTCTGACCTAACAAATTGACAGAACCCTGGTGAAAGTGTCGACTCTAGGAGTCGACACTTTATGCCAGGGTTAACAAGCTCAAAGCGAAGCAGAGAAAGTCCAAACAGGTGTCGACCCCATGGGTCGACACTTTTCCTGGCAGATAGAAAAGCTTAATAAAAACCATTTAACATCCACACTTCATGAAACAAGGTTCAAGAGCAATTGAATGTAAACATGTTGAAGTTATTGCAAGATGTAAAACCAGTCTACAACTAAAAGTCATACCATTCAAATTTAAATTCAATTAACCATTTGTTCTTACCATTGGCCTTCTAGATTTGAGTAAAAACTTTCCATTTAACCTGCACTTTTCAAGTTGGCATTCATCCTCAACTCAACCAAAGCAAGTGACATCCTTGTGCACTTAATTCATTCAACAATGTCAGTGCAAGAAAGCACAAAGTCGCTGCAAAGAATTACCAGAGTCTATGCAAGCAAACTCATTCAACATTTGACATTCTCAAGGCATGCTGAATCATTCATCAAGAAACTGACATTCATTAGGGAAATTTCAATGCAAATCAACATGCCATTCAATTAAAGCTATCACAGTGAGAATCATTTATCAACATAAATCAAGTACCTATGTAATGCACATCTCCTTCATAGAAACATGTATCTTCATCAAAACAGCCCAGGGCACAACAAAATCAGGCGTTGGCTTTCTTTATTTCACTAATACAGGAATTTCACTTGTATGTGTCGTAGGTGCTTCATCTCCTTTGGAAGAGGGCGAGCTTCCTCCTGACACTTCTGGAGCTACCGGTGGGGAGCCTATAGCTATGGCTCTGGCTGGGGACGACAAGGAGATTATCGGCGTAGAGGGGATCTCCGACAAAGGTGCCTCGATTGGTGAGCTTTAGTCGAGTCCTTTGACTAGCCAATCCAATTTTGTAGGGTTGGATTGTGTGTTGACTTTTTTTGTGTCCCTGTGGTTTTGATGATAGCAAACACTATAAGTCCTCATATGTTTGGATGAAAGATTGAATGATGATGAAATATGCATCTGATTATGCAACTGGTCATTGCACTGTGCATTAATGAGGATTGTTTGATGTGCATTGATTTTTGTGTATTAATGTTGTCATCTTAATCATTTGCATGATACATGTACAGTCTTTTAGATAGATGCATTTTCACGCTGCATAGAATCTCATCAGATTGCATGCATAGCCATTTAATCAAACAGGTTGCATGCATTGCAAGTCGGTGCACATGCATCTTGCCCTTGTCACATATAAGGTCGGTGCATCTTTTGCTTTATGCCATATGAAGTTGGTGCACATATCAGCTCAATGCACATAAGGTCGGTGTATCTTCTACTGCATGCATATAAAGCCCAAGCACATTTGCTTGCCAGGTCGGTGCACAACTGCATGCTCACTTAGAAGGTCGGTGCAACATTTCTCTATACTGCATTGCCAAGGTCGATGCATGTTTCATTTGCACATGTAGGTCGATGCACATGCATACGCCTTGCATATGCAGGTTGATGCTAGTTTTGGCTGTCATAAATCTAAGGTCGATGCTAGTTTACATTGTTCCATATCTAAGGTTTTGCATTGTGCATGATAAGGTCGGTGTAGGTTTTACATTGTGCATGATAAGGTCGGTGCAGGTTTTGCCTTGTGCTAAACAAGATTGGTGCATGCTCTTGTTACCTGCATATAAGGTCATTGCATATAGGCCATCCTGCACATCTAACGTCCTTGCACATTTTGTTGTTCAGCGTCTAAAGTCGGTGCACATTCTTGCCACCTGCATATAAGGTCGGTGCATACTTTGTTAGTATGCATATCAAGGTCAGTTCACATTCATGTTCCTTCAATAGAAGGTCGGTGCACATTTGGTTGGTCTGCTTACTAGGGTTGGTGCACATTCCTGTTCCTTCAAATAAAAGGTCGGTGCACATTTGGTTGGTCTGCTTACTAGGGTTGGTGCATATTCTCTTGATCGGCATGTAACGTCGATGCACATTTCATTTATCTACATACAAGGTCAATGCATATTTCTTAATGTGCATATGGAAGGTCGGTGCATATTTTGTTGTGTGCTACCTAAGGACCGAGCATGTTTTATTCATGGCAACTTAAGGTCAGTGCACATCTTGTTTGACTAAACCTAAGGTCTGTGCATGTTTGCACGTTACACTATAAAGTTTGTGCACCCCTTATGACTCATGTTCGCAAGGTGTTTGATGAAACGCCCTTCTTACAACTAACAGGATTAAAGCAGCACGTGAGGTCGAACTAAGAACATGCACGTGTTCCCAGAAATGGCGGGATGCTGGCGCATGTACCTAGGGAGCAAATGATTGGGCACGTGATCCAAGGCACTATGACAGAGGAACATTCTCGTCCCTGCCACGTGGACCAATGGAGTTTCAGTAGGTCCTTTTCTGCCTCATCCATACGGAGGCACTGCTCTATATAAAGACTGCCGCATCCTTCGATGAGAGGAGTAAGGAAAGCGGTAGGCTGCAGAAAGCTGAGAAGAAAATAGAGCCACCAGAAGAAAGGAGCTGTAAGCCAGTAGAAGGAAAAGAGAGTGGCCATCTGAGAGAAGAACCAGAGAGCAGAAAGAAGAAGCCGCCAAAGAGCAAGCATCAGAAAAGGAAGAGAAAGAAAGAGTGAAGAGCTGAGAAGAGGAAAGAGAGAAGAAGAGAGAGCTCAAGTCAGAGTAACCGGTCACGATATTGAAGATATGTAGATATTTTCTAGGATCAAATCCTGAACAGTCTTGCTCCAGTTGGAGCTACAATTGTTTTCGTTTCTTCTTTTGTTTTTCGCTTGTCACATTCCATTTCCTAGAGTTTTATGTTTCCCTAGGTTGGGATCAGGTTTCCTCCTGAGCGTTCAGGAGAAGGGAGAGTTGGACCCTCCAGTTGTGAGTGATTGGGTATCACTCATGGTTTCCCTCTGTGGATTCAGAGGAAGAGAGGATTTAATCCTCTGGGCTTTGGTGAGCAGTGGGTTGTTTGTTCACGTCCCTTCTGCGTTTGCAGAAGAAGGGAGATTGTGGTCTCCGGTTGCTAGTGATGGGGTGTCACTAGTGGTTCCCCTCCGATTTAGAGGAAGGGAGGATTGGTCCTCCGGTTCTGAGCTTGCGGGTGGCAAGTTCAGGTTTCAGATCCTGTGGGTTGTAGGATCGGTGTTGCGGGATTTGTCTCCCTCAGGGCAAGCTGTTAGGTAGAAGTTGTTTATAGACTGAGTCTGCTTCTTGCTTGGAGCAAGGGAAGCCTTACTCGGTTGGAGTGGGGGGGGTGGACGTAGATCTCAACTCTGAGATCGAACCACCTAAAAACCCCGTGTGTAGTGGTTTGCCTTGGTGTGTTTGTCCTTGTCTCCTTCCCCCTTCTGTTGATTGTTCTTTTGAGCGCTAGGTATTCGATATCTGATTTGCTTGAGCTATGAATGTTTGAGATCATCTAGTCTCTCACTGATACTTTGATGGCATGACAAGTATTTGTCCACCAGTTTAAGTAGAAGTCTTCATTTTTAAGTATCTTCTGTGGAGTTTTTTTTATTCGTTCCTGTAGCAACTTAAAAAATTTTATATGCATTTATATGTAATATATATATATATATATAATGAAAGATGAAAATAAAATAAATAAATTTTTTAAGTGTAGAATATATAAACGCGAATGATATCCCACGTGTTAACATGAACGGTGAGATTCGCGGCATGATTCTTAGAAGGTGAAGACGTCGGTACCGTAGCAGTACTATAACATCCGATTTAAGAGAGAGTTATTAGCTTTAATCTAATCCTAACTAATGAATGAGGTCATTCTTACATCATTGAATAAATGAGGTCATTGATTATGTCATTCACATGGTGGAATGAAGTTGGTGTAATAGTAATAAGGTTGGTGTAATAGTGTCAAGGTTGGTGTAATAGTAACAAGGTTGGTGGAATAGGGAAATTAGGTGGGAGATTTTGGCCTATAAATAGGGCTGGGCTCTTCCCTACTCAAAGCACAAATCTCTTGGGAGGAATTGCTGATTGGAGAGAGGCGGAAAGCTTGAAGTTGGAGGAGTGTTCGAAAACGTTATTCGTTCTTAAATTTCTTCTTCTTTGATCTTCAACGAGGTAGGTTTTCTCTCAGGCAAAAACTTAATTAGATCTTAATATATATTTCTTTGCATGAGTATTTCGATTCTACGTAAATTTTTCATGATCATGTATTTATGACTTATTTTAAGATTTAAAGTTCAAAAATGGGAGTTTTCATTATCATAATGAGTTTCAATAACGTGGATCGCATATAGAGCATGATTTGAATACGGTAACTACGCTCGATTTATCTCGTTTATGTGTGTTATTTCAAAACTTAAATTTTAAATTTTAAAATCATATTCTTACCTTAAGAATACTATTAACAAAGAAATGACTAGGTGAATTAACTTGTAAAGCTATCGTTAATTGTTCAAATAACTATGCTATAATTTCCGTAAAATTTCTATACATGATTGACCCTATCTATTTGATCTAAGCTATATCTGAAAGCTTGACATCTTCTTTCAAATTCTCTTCATACATGAACATATTATGCAATTGAAAGCTTGTCATCATTTTTCAATGTCTTTTCCTTCATTGAAATTCTTTCACAAATGAACATGTTAGAATATACAAGAATGATTTCCGTTCGATTTATGTATTTTCGTGTCTCTGAAATATCGTGTAGCTAGCAAGTTCACCAAGAAGAACCGGTGTCTAAGACTAGAGGTCCACGGGCAAACGCTTTAAGTGGATAAGTGGTTACTTAATTAGGACATCGTGAATACGAGGGGAGCCTCCCACTGTCCCACCTCTTACCTGGCCACGTTTTCTTTGGTTTTCTGCTAATTACCCGACTGAGGAACACTTGGTCTAAACTTATTTTTACAAGATTTTTCGCGAGAGTTGATCGCGCCTTGACCGGAAATTCATTCTCTTTATTGTCTTAATGCCGTTAAACATGATGCCTTAAATCATCATTGAACTTCTCATATAAACTTCATTTATTCTTCATTCTACATGCCCTCTCTTCATACTACTTGTCCTTAGAAATGAAAATTTTGCTAGATCTGTACTTTAGCCATAAACTACCATTTGGGAGCGTAGGAGCTAAGTGCCATGCAGGGTAAAGTGCTACGTTGTGGGAGCCACCTCTTGAGCCCGGAATGACGCAGAGTGCTACATAATGGGAGCCACCTCTTGAGACCGGAATGGTGCAAAGTGCTACATAATGGGAGGCACCTCTTGAGTCTGTAGGGGCCACCTCTAGAGTCCTCCATAACTAAATGACTAGTTATCTGCTATACTATACTTCTTAAGCTTTTCTTGAAACTCGAATTGGCCATAATTATAAATGAATTGTTCTGAAAATTACATGGGACTTTGATCCACCTGATACTCAATGCCTGGCAAACGTGGGGGGCCTGATCTGGTCCTAGGCGAGTAAAGCCTGAAAGTACTTGTGCCCGAGGGAGTTGAATGATCAAGTGTGGCATTGCACCAACTGACATGCAAGATTGAACTAGGCAATTCATTTATTACATGCTTGACCCGTCGTATGCTTGACTTCCTATACGTGACATGTTTGACCAGAATGGTTAATATCCTTGTTACAGGGCCATATTTACAATTCTATACTTGTTATTGATCCTCATGTTTACACTTGAGTTCTACAATATCTACTCTTGAAATTCTTTACTTCCTGATCTTGTTCTCTAATTGTTATTTGTTTTATTACTTGTTTTATTCGAGAGCATATAGATGATCAAAAATGTTAATTACTTAAAGTGACATGGTAAAGAGATATAAGTCCTACTGAGCTTTCTAGCTCACTCTGTGTATTATTGTTAATTTTTAAGAAATCCTGAAGATGACGGGAATGGGCTGGAGTGATGAGTGTGATGATAGTTTTTAATAAATTTCTTATCCGAGTCTGTCTACTTATAAATGAATGTGTCGAGTTTGAATAGTATTGTAAGTCCTTGAAGGATATTTGTTGAAAATGTCAGATCATGAAATAAAGATGTGATTTTATCCATTTGTTGTTCATACTCGTCATCTGAGTCTCTTGATCGACTTGCTCGTATAACTGTTCACGCCTTGATAATTCTGCCTTGTTCAGGGTGTGACAGTTTAGTTGGTATCAGAGCCTATGGTTAAAAAGAGTCTAGGACATCAAGGCTTAGTTATTGAAAACCCTAGGTTCTTCACACTATAGGATAATGGATAGCTATACTTGACCCGTAAGATTGGGTAGAGACTTGGGCTAGATATTAAGATATGTAGAGATAAGACATTTAATCCTCATAGCTTGTTTTGCAGAAATTCTTAGCTGTTGAAAATGGCAGCTGAGCGTGCTCAATGGAGAGAAATGCAAAGGACCATCCAAGGGCTAACCCAAGCCCTACAACAAGTGGCTCAAGGAGGAGTTAATCTCCATGGTGCGGGAGACCTGCACCGCAACTTTAGGAACATGAATCCCCCGAGGTTCAACGGTTCCACTGACCTGGATGAAGCCGAACATTGGGTCAAGGAGATAGAAAGAATATTACGAGTCATGCAATGCTCGGATCAAGATAGAGTTTTGCTTATAAATTTCCAACTGGAAATGGATGCAAGAGCTTGGTGGGAATCCGTGGAGGCGACCTTGCCCGATCCCCATATCACTTGGGAGGAATTTCTAGAATATTTCAATGGCAAGTATTTCTCAGAGAGAGTCCAAGAAAAGAAGGCAGCAGAATTTATCACCCTTAAACAAAGAAGTCTCTCTGTAGCTGAATACGAGGCCCAGTTTTCTCGACTGGCCTGTTATTCTCCACACCTCATTAATACATAGAGAATGAAGGCCAAGCGATTCATGAATGGGCTAAGGCCCCAATACATTCCCCAACTGGCACCTATGGACATCCAAACATATACCGAGATGGTCCGGAAGGCCCAACTGCTAGAAGATGCCATGGAGATGGCGGATAAAATCAAGGGACGAGTCGTGAAAGAACAAGTCGTTGGCGCCGGAAACTTTAAACCAACATTTGGAAAGAAGAGGTCAAATGAAGGAAGAACCCCTCAACAAAACAAAAAGCCTCGAGATTGAAATAGGCAAGCCATCCCTTATATATCTTTAAAAGATATCTGCAAGTATTGTGCCAAGGCAGGCCACAAGACTGAAGAGCGCTAGAGAAAGAAAAGAGCATGCTTGCGCTGTGGAAGTGGGGATCAACGCATTTTCGATTGTCCCCATATGAAGCAATCTCCATCGGAGAAGAAAACTCAAGAAGGACCAAGGCGTCAAGGAAGACTCCAAGCTCTGATAGAACCTACACCTACTGAAGAAGGAGGAGTGGTGGAAGGTGTGGAAGCCGAGGAATCCACTCAAGGAGAAGAAAATGAACTAAACTACAGACTATCAAGCGACTAAAAATTAAGAAGGATTATGAAACGTGCCAATATGAGGAAAGAGCATACGTAGAATGCTAAAGGGATGTGATCGCCAGAGGGGTTACCTCAAAGAAATGAAATGATCGCGTGTAACTTGTATTGAGCGCGGAGATTGTGAATCCTCGAGAGCGAGAAATGGCAGGTTGCTTCTTCCTCCCCCTTCGGCCGGTCAACGGAGAGGGCTTTCCTCAAGTACCCTGGTTGGTGTTATCTTTTAAACCCCTCTCGGACACGAGTAGGAGGAAAATACTTATGATGAATGGCGATTATTCCGACGTAAAAATGGGAAGAGACTCCCTCATAAAAGGGGGGGGGGGTAGAAGATATGATATGATGAATGCAAGATAACTAGGAAAGAAGAGGAGAGAATGGCTTATTGGATGGTCGATAGCGAGATCCGGCGGAGCTTCGGCAGCGTAGGGACGACGAGGTAGCGCGGCGGGTGAAGGCGGCCTCTCGCCTGCGAGCACGGGCACCCGAGGATCCGGCAGGACCTCCCCTACAAAACACCCACGGGTTAGGAATAGAATCCGGCAGCCTCTTGGCGCTCTTTTTTTTCAACCTCGAACTGAGGGGGGGTAGGCCTCTATTTATAGAGGTCGGGAGGATGGGGGCGTCTAGAGGCCTGGACGCCTCCATCCTTTCTTTTTTATTTTGTCTTGTTTTTATTATTTTTTTTGGGTTATTCGTAAATAAAATAAAATAAAATCAAAATTAAGGAGGCGTCCACTGAGTTGGACGCCTTCATTATAATATGTATTATTATTATTTTTTTATTTTTTATTTGTTTTTTTCTCATTTTGTTAAAATAAAATAAAGGAAAATAAAAAGAAGGCGTCCAAGGGGGTGGACGCCTTTAAATATATATATATATATATATATATATATTTTAAAATAAATAGAAAAATAAGTAAATATTATGTACAGTGTTGTTGTTTATTATTATCCATGATGCTGATGTGTTCCTTTTTGTTTGTTTTTGTGGTGTGCAGGGCGTGATGAAGAGCCGGATCAGCTGGTCCCTAGTGGTGGCAGTGTACCGTGGGCTGCCGGACTTTCAGAGGGTGCGGGTCGACGCCATGGGTTTTGGAGCTTTTCTCAGGATCGAGCCCTTCCGGCTTGACCTTCCTCTTATCCAGGCGTTGAGGGAGCGGTGGCACCCGCCGAGCCGGGCGTTTCTGATGCCCTAGAGACACATGGTGCCGACACTGGAGGACGTGGCTCGGATCACCGGGCTACGGGTTGACGGAGAGGCAGTCAGCGGGGTCACTTACCCCGATTGCCGAGAGAGTGCCTTGGACCTACTGTGGCTAGAGATGAGCGCGACTGACAGAGACAGTAGGGTAGTCGGCCGAGTGGAGATCATGGAGGCGCTCGGATTCGGTGACCCGGGCCAGCGGGTTAGCGAGACTGGAGCGGATTTCCTGGCACGACTGGAGGGAGACGCTCGTGCAGCTTTCACCCAGGACCCGAGCGAGTGGGAGCTGGTGGATCTAGACCTCCGGAGGTTCCTTTTCTTCTTCCTAGGCCGCCTCCTGCTGGGGACGAAGGGTGACGGCATCCACTGCCGCTTCCTCGGGATCCTGGCAGATCTGGACAGAGTGGGGAACTATGCGTGGGGAGCGGCTCTGCTTGCCCATTTGATCGCCGATCTCTCCCATACTTCAGAGAGGGAGACGACAGTCAGCAGCTTCGCACCTTTTCTCCAGGTAAACATTTTATTTATGGATTTTACCGTAGCTAAATATGCAATTAGTCGGACTAATGATGTATGATGGATGCAGGTGTGGAGCTACTACTACTTCCCGATGGGAAGAGCCAGACATGGGAACAGGAGAGCCGTGCTTCTGGCGCGACAGTGGAGGCCGGTCATGCTCGCGGCACCCCACGGATACCAACTGGCGTCGCTTCGTCGGGAGCTGAGCGAGTACCCTGAGGCTATGGTATGATGCGTATGATTTTTTGGTGTTTTTACGCATGTGACTTAATTGAGAGAAATAGCAACTAACATGATGCATGTATGGTGATGCAGGTGGTGTGGAGGCCCTACCTAGGCATGGCCGATGCCGGCCAGCCTTAGGTTGTAGCGGGTCGTCCTCATTTTGGGCGGGACGTGTGTGTCCATTGCCTGAACGAGATCTAGCCGCTCCGGCTTAGGCTGGTTATGAGGACGTTGGGATTAGCCCAGGAGTGGGTTGACGTAGACGAGCCGGCCTGCGTCGGGCGGAAGACCAAGGGGAAGGCAAAGATCATGGACTGGCGTACGCGCTTCCCTGCACAGTACCAGGACTGGTAGCATGGCGGGGTCCCCGTGGTGTCCCATGTACCAGACAGCACCGATTACATGAGACGATATCGAGCCACGTACGGGGAGCGTCTCTTCCTTGGTGGTGCGGCAGGGGTAAGCGTGAAATGAAAAATATTTCCTCTTTTTATATGTATATGCATGTGACACTAATTTATATGCAATGTAGGATGCTTGTGATAACATGATTGTCGACCTGCCGGCCCAGCTGGCAGACGCCAAGCGGTAGTTGGTGGCCATCCGACAGGAGTTGGAGATCCTGGTGAGTCTATGCAATGCATTTTTTTTTTGTGACCTGCATTTTGATGCTTAGCCTCTGATTGTCGTTTGCTTTGTGTTTCAGTGGGGCCACCAGGCAGCGACAGCCGGGATGGCTGGTGGAGCGGGTTCTAGTTCGTGGGGCCCTCCTCCGGAGGTTTCTGCCCTTCAGGAGCAGTTGGCGTACGCAGTGGCCCGGGCTGAGGAGGCCGAGCGTGACCGCGCGGCTCGAGTGAGTCCTGCTTGACCCCGACTTCTTTCCAGTTGCTCTTCTTATTTCACTGCTCTCTTACGGTGCATGTGGGTTTTGGCAGGTGGCCGAGATTCGAGAGGCCCTGGCCCGTGCTGTTCGTGCCGAGCAGGAGCACGACGCCTGGGCGGCAGAGCGTGACGCCCGGATTGGGGAGCTGGAGGAGGAGCGTCGACGGGAGGCTGAGGAGCTCCCTCGCGACGTGTGGGATTTACATTTTGCCCTCGAGCTGTCGAGGAGAGTGGCGATGCAGGAGAGAGAGGAGAGGGAGAGAGAGGACAGAGAGAGAGAGAGGGAGGACAAGAGGGCGGAGCGACTGTGAGACTAGGACGAGAGGAGGGCTCTGGAGGCCCAGCTGACGGAGCTCTGATTGAGTCTCGGTACGGCGGAGGGGAGGCTTCGGGAGAGCGAGGAGCGGTATCAGAGGGCGAAGGAGCACGAGGCGTGACTTCGTTAGTCTGGTTCTTTCTCCATGGGTAGCTTTCTGGTTTCTTCGGCCGAGGAGCGTCGCCGAGCCTTCGAGGCTGGAGTGCCACCACAGGGCGAGGCGAGCACCGCCTCTCAGAGTTCGCGGAAGCCCCCTAGGGATCCCCGTCAGAGGAGGGAGGAGAGAGATGATCAGGAGGGTGGTAGCGAGAGTTAGAGAGTTGCTTGTACACCCCACCTTCCTCACTTTATGATGTATGACTGACTATTTGCTTATGTGCAATGAAATGGTTCCTTTTATCGTATGCGCTTTCCCTTTTCCACGCTTCTTCTTTTGCACCGAGTTGTTTCGAGGCACGCTTCACGAGACCTTACCCTGAAAAGTAGGGAAATATGCCTTGCACGGAGAGATCATCCTTCTCTCTCTCTCTCTCTCTTTTTTTGGGCGCGTCCTGGCGCGAGGACGCGTCTTATCCTTCGAATTCAATATTAAAGCGCCAGGCGGCCTTTCTTTCTTCGTGCCTTACCTGCAAACGAGCCCACCTCCTGTCGAGATTTGCTCGCCCCTTTTCATCTTCTTCCTCTCTCGATCGATGGAGTTCGGTGGGCCAGATCGTGGCGAGGGGAGAGAGGGGCGAGGGACTCCTCGCCCGAGGAGGGATGCGCTCGAGCATGGAGAGGCGTCGACGGAAGTGGAAGGGCCTTTTAGAGCACTCGTGGGACCCGAGGGGCCCGATGGCGCGGAAGGAGGTGAACACGGCTGGGTGAGTGCTTCTGTTCCCACCTCTATGACTTGTTTTAAGTTTGGAGCAAGTGGTGTGGGAGTGGAAGGGGTTTGGCGAGGGCGGCACTCACATGATGGGCGTGTCCTCGACAGGGGACGCGTTCTCGTTAACTGACGGGGGACCTCCCTCTTTTATGAAGGGTACGGTGAGAATCCCGGGCTTGGTTGATGAGTGGGCGAGCGTGGATGAGCCGAGCCGTGTCAGGAAGGAGAGTCACGGCAAGGCGAAGCTCGAGGACCGGCGCATACATTCCCCTGGACAATAAGGGAGCGCACCGGTGCAGGGCAGTGGCGGCCTCCTGCAGCAGCGGAGGGGGGACCGAGCGGGGGCTCCTCAGCTTGGGAGACGGACGGAGGTGACAATAGGGCCTCAAAATTCTTATTTTTTTGCCATGAAATTCTAGAATTTAACCAACAGCCGTTGTCTATCTATTTTTTATGTACTCAGCAGGAAACGATGGTAGGGATGGCTGGCGGATCCTCCTCTAATCCTCAGGCTCTTTTTCTGGAGATCGCCTCCCTCCAGGAGCAACTTGCCAGTGCGGTGGCCCGCGCGGTTCGTGCTGAAGAGGAGCGTGATGCTTGGGCCGCAGTTATGGCAGAGCTGCAGCGTCGAGGTAAGGGGAGGCCCTCTCCTGACATTCTGGAGTTGAGGGTCCTTCTCCAGGTGACGAGGAGGGAGGCAGAGAGAGAGAGAGGAGAGAAGGGCCGAGGGACAGCGAGACCAAGCCGAGAAGAAGGCCTTGGAGGCCCAAGTGAGGGAGCTCCAGCTAGGCCTTCAGGTTATGGCGCAGAGGTTAGGAGCGATGGAGACGCGCTACGAGAGAGCGGGAGAGTTAGGGGTGCTACTTCGCCGGTCCGGATGCTTTTCTGCTGGTGGCTTCCTCGCCACGCCAGAGGAGGAGCAGCGAGCCCCTGCTGTGGAGCAGGCGCCACAAGGTGAGGCGAGCGCTGCATGGGGGTCCAGGAGGCTTCGGAGGGATCCTCACCTCGGGGGAGAGAAGAGGGACGCCTAGAGGGATGAGCATGAAGATGATGTCGAGAGTTGGCGAGTCAGTGGACCCGCCTCCTCTCTATGATTGTGATGTTTGTGACAGCTTATGTAGACTTATGAGTGATTTGATTTTCTATTGTTTGTTTGTTTTCTTGCGCGTCCCTTCTTCCCTACGCTTCTTTGTACTGTTCTCATGTGATGTGTTTGCCGACATCCTGCCCTAGACGGAGGATGGCATCTTGCTGCGACTATTCTTTCACGGGAATCTGTCGTCAAGGTCAATGATGACAGCTTAGGCCTCTTCTCCCGGATGATTTTTCAAACTTTGCGGATGGCCTCCACGTTATGACAGGGCACCACAGGGAGCAGGTCATCATATTACACCATCCGATCCATCACCTTGTGCGGGTGGTGAAGTGACTCATGGGACCGCAGGGGAGGCGCCCTATTGTGAGGGCTATCGTTGGAGGCAATCTTGGCCCACACTTCTCCCATTTCTATATATACCTTCCTATTTTGTTCTTCCAGGGGCATCGAGGGCCAACTTGAAGGGTACTAGGATGAACTTAGAATTCCGGATGGAGGGCGAATCTTCCCACTCCTCGAAGAGAAGCAGATCCAGCGGTAGCAGTTCTAGGAAACTCTCGGACCTCGAAGGGCAGTTCAGCGAGAGGACCCAGTCGTAACTCGTAAGCTGAGCTTTTCTGCCCCCCCCCCCTTTTCCAATTCTTCCTTTCTTTCTTTCTTTCCTTCTTTCTTTCCTTTGACAAAACCTTCTCCATTCCTCGTGCATGCGCAGAGCGTGATGAAATCGCATATTTCATGGGAATTAGTAATGGCAGCATACAGGGGTCTCCCGGATTTTCAGAAGGCCAGGCTGGACGTGATGGGATTTGGAGCCTTTCTTCGGATTGAGCCGATCAAGCCCGACCCGATCCTCATCCAAGCCTTGTGTGAAAGATGGGACTCAGTGAGTCAGGCATTCTTGATGCCCTGGGGGCACATGGTGCCCAGTCTAGAAGATGTGGTCCGAATCATGAGCCTCAAAGTGGATGGTGAGGCAGTGACCGGCGTCACCTATGCGGATTACCGAGAAGGCGCCCAGAAGCTACTGGGGTTGGACTTAGATAGTCGGAAGCACAGATCAGTAGCTAGGGCGTCTATCATGGGGGCATTAGGGCTCACTGATACTCGTCGACGGGACGACGAATCCTCGGAAGAATTTATGGAGAGGATGGAAAGGGGATGTCGTGCTGTGTATTGCACAGATTTTGACAATTGGGAGAGATCTAATATGGATTTGAGGAGATTTCTCCTCTTTTTCCTGGGAAGATTGATACTGAGATCGAAAGGAGACGGCATCCATTATCGTTTCCTAGGGCTGCTATCTGACCTCGAAAGAGTAGGACAGTACGCTTGGGGAGCTACCATGCTAGCGCACCTGTTTACGGGCCTGTCCCAAGAGGCAGATCATGAGATGACTGTGAGTGGGTTCACACCACTTATCCAGGTATTTTTTTTGTTTATTTTTATTATATATTTTTGTGTTTATTTGTAATAGTCCACTTGAGGCATTGACGGCATATGATGATGTAGATGTGGAGCTATTATTACCTCCCGATGGGGAGAGCTCGGCATTGGCGACCAGCGATGGTGCCGTTAGCCAGACGGTGGCAACCGATCATGGGTGCAGCGCCTGTAACCTACCAGCTGATGGTGCTAAGGCGCGAGCTACAGGAATTCCCTGCAGCGATGGTGGGATTTTTTTATTTTTTTTTATTTTTTTTTGCTTTTACTTTTTTATATATATTTTTTGTCCTAACCAGCTAACGGGTATGTACAACCTCACCTAGGTAAACTGGAGGCCCTACTCAGGCATGGTCGATGCCGATCAACCATGGGTTTTAACAAGTCGTGCCCGGTTCGGACGGGAATTGTGGATACACTACCTAAATGAAATCGAGCCGCTTCGGCTACGATTGGTTATGAGGACCCTAGGGCTGGCCCAGGAATGGGTGGATACGACTGCGCCACCTCACGTTGGAAGAAAGACACGGGGATCGGTAACTTGCGTTGATTGGCGTGTGCGGTTCCCCGAACAGTATGAAGACTGGCAACGAGGTGGCACAATCATGGAATCACATACGTAGGATAGTGAAGACTATCTGCGTCTGTATAAGACAATGTACGCAGAGCGGCTCCAACCCAAACCACTTGTGGAGGTGGGTCTCCTTTTTCCTCTTTTCTCCTTTCCTCCTCTCTTCTCTGTGGATGCTGACTCCTATGGTTGCAGGATGTCCGTGATACCATGATAGCGGACTTGCGATCACACCTGGCAGAAACGAAGCAACAATTGGGCGACACCCGTGGAGCCTTGAGCGCTTCGATAGGTGTATGGACAATGTGCACTCCTAATTAAGACTCTAGATTGATGGCGTTCGGCTGCTAATTTTCATCCCATGTGGTTTATAGCGCGCTCAGATCGACACGGCTTCGTCAGCGATGGGAGGAGGCGGCGTCTCTTCCAGCTTATGGATCCCCGTCTCAGAACTTGATTTGCTTCACGAGCAACTTGCTCGGACTACGCAGCGTGCCACGGAGGCAGAAGGAATGCTCTCTATACATGTAAGAGTTTCAGTGTTGAGTTCTCCTTCTTTATACCTTGCCACATATCTGAGATAGTATATCTGGCAGGAAAAGGAGACGCGAGAGGTACTTGCCCATGCTGCACAGAGAGAGGCTAGGATAGCAGAGCTGGAGGAGGAATTACGGCGTCGTCCTAATGACGATTCTTCTAGGGATGCCATGGATCTGAGAATCACCCTTCAATTGGATAGGGAAGACCGTGAGAGAGAACGGGCAGAGAAAGAGAGCGGCAGAGAAAGAGAGGGAGCCGACAGATTGAGGAATGAGCGAAGGGTCATGGAGGCCCAGTTGTTCGAAGTCTGAACCAGCCTTGGCCTCGCTGAACAATGGCTGAGAGATGGTGAGGAGCGCTACCGAAGAGCACGAGAGCGTGGCTTTCGTGTCAGTAGCTCCTTTGCTGCTCCCACGGATCAGCGCCGGGGTGTGGGAATGGGAAGAGGTGTACAGAGCGGTAGAAGTACCGCTTTTCGTAGTTGGGTAGCACCCTTGAGGGCGTTTTGCCCGGAGAGTGGCGGGACAAGTAATGTAGAGAGAGAAGGTGGAACTTAATGTACAATTCCTTATTTAAGAATGGAATAAAAGGTATGATTTTGTTTGATTTTCATCTCAGTCTTGCTATCTTGAATCCCTGCACGCATCACTGAAACAAACAGGTCAGTATCTCTATTCTGACCTGGCCCCTTGCTCAATAAGCAGGTGTTAACTTCAACTGTCCTTGATAATGGGTCAAGGGGCCAAGCCTTTATTAACGAAGGCAATGGAAAGATGCGATAATGATGAATGTGACAGACACAGACTAATGCAAGCGGAATTTAAAAGTGAAATGCTGCATACAAATGCAATCATGCGAAATGATTTTTTTTATTTTTCTGGCATTTTTTTGTTGTCTTTGTTATCATTCTAATTTTTTTTGTTTTCCAAATATCTACGTTTTCTCTTTTTTTATCATTTTTTGTCGCTAACGCCTGATGAGCACCCATATGGCACCTAACCTTCATGAGAACAGGGGTTTCTTACTAACCTCCCAGGTATCCTAAGTGCACATCTAGGTTGATTTGGGCCTCTAGACCCCTCGAATGATAATCCTGCCGGCTAAGACTTACCCTGATGACAATACCGCCATGCCATGCTTAGGCTCCCAGTTGCTTCCGACCACAGGGATTCGCCCAAAAGGTGTTTGAGGTAAATGATTTGCCCGACGCGGGTCTGTTTCCTCACAACTCTAGATGGTATATGATGGAACACCCTGGAACCCTAACGACCAACCACGCGACGCTGACCCGCAATCAGACGTCGTCGCACCCAGAGGTGACGCGCTTGCATTGGCCTAAGCCCAAGGTTAGATAAGAAGACATCAAGTTGGTAGACAGGGGTCTTGACCGGACAGAAATACAGAGACTCCTTCGCAGCGATAGCCTTTGCCTTTTAAAGTAGACAACCGTATGCGTATATGAAAATAAGGTTGCAGACCCTGGTGGGTTTCACCCTTCAGAAACTCCATCGAGCTTTCATCTTTAGAGGAGGATGGAAGAGTGTAGGGGGTAAACCTCTTGAGAGGACCGGCAAAACCGTTAACCCGGTGAGCCAATAAGGGCCCATTAACTCTCCCCTTTTAGACAATTTCGGACCAAATCTCGAGCATTTACATTCCATGGCCCCTTTTGTGGATTGAGACTTTTGCTTTGAGGGGTTCTATTTATCGCATCAGGCACGGCCACGACTAGGCTTTTCTCTTGATTTTGATTTTGTGTTCCTTTTGCGAGGGAGATATAGTCGTTTGACGTTGTGGGCTCCCTTTTGTATGCCTGCGGGGACACTGCCCTCTTCTCGTGCTCTGATCGATGCTCGAAGAAGTGGATCCTACTCTTGTCTTAAGGGTTTGAGTTTTGGTTTCTCATGCTCAGCATTTTAAGGGCACCGACTGTCTCATTTGGTCGAAGAGAAAAGAACAAAGATTACAGCTTCTGGAGATCTTCTGGGTAAGGCCCCACCGTAGGTGATGCTACCAACTTTTTTGGATAAAATACATAAGTGAGTACATGTTGGCTTCTTTCGAGCGAGCATAGGCCGACGTGGCCGGACAGGGATCTCCACGGTTCTGGCAAACCAAGACCCGGTGCCTACCAAGCCTTAATGGGCCCTATCCTAACATGAAGGCTGGATGCAGGGACTTAACTACATGGTGACCACCAAGCATCGGCATTTTGAATTTTCCATATTTTTAGTGATTTTCAATATTTTTTGTTTTTGGTGTTTTCTTTCTTTTCGTCATTTTTTGTTTTTTGACACTAAGCTAAGGGTAGTACTTTTTAAGATAAAGCCCATTCCAAGGGTAGGATAACTCGGTCCCTTCAGCGTTGACTAGCTTGTAGGCGTTGCCAGGGTACACGGCTTGAATTACAAATGGTCCTTCCCAATTGGGTTGGAGCTTAGAACGCGGCCCTCCAGGTTTGACAAAAATTCATTTTACGACCATCTCACCGACTTTGAATTTTCTCTCAACGACTTTCTTTTGGTAAAAGCGAGCGAGTCTATTTTGATTCACACGCGCATGCTCGGCAGCGGCCAGCCGCTTCTCATCCAAGAGTTCCAACTGGGAGAGGAGTGAATTACGACGGTCGTCGAGGGGAAATTCCTCGTCCAATTGTACCCTGAGAGAAGGGATCAGAGTCTCGTACGGGACTACCGCTTCCATACCGTAAGTAAGGGCAAACGGAGTCTGCCCGGTGGGGGTACGGATTGAAGTGCGATAGGCCCATAGAGCTTCGATAAGCTTTTCTGGCCAGTCTGAAAACTTACTGGACTCGCATGTTTTCTTGATGATTTTGATCAATGTTTTATTGGTGACCTCCGCTTGGCCATTACCTTGTGGGTAATAAGGCGATGAATGATGCAATGCAATTGCGTACCTTTTGCAGAGGTCCTGAAGGTCCTGAGAAATGAACTGTGGCCCATTGTCGGTGACAATTGTGCTTGGGATGCTGAACCTGGCGAGGATGTTCTTCATGATGAACTTACAGACTGTTGACACCTTGATTTTCGTGTAAGCTTCAGCTTCGGCCCATTTGGTGTAGTATTCCGTCGCAGTAAGGATGAAAGATTTCTGTTTGGTGAGGGAATTAGGATCACCTAGGGGACCGATGATGTCGAATGCCCACATGGAGAAAGGCCATGGGGAGGATATTGGATGAAGTGAGGAAGATGGTGAATGGATTTTATCGGCGTGAAGTTGACACTTGACACACCTACAGATATAGACAGCACAATCTTCCTCCATGGTAGGCCAGTAAAAGCCTTGCCGAATGATCTTCTTAGTAAGCATTTGGCTATTTACATGGCCACCGCACACGCCTGAGTGTGCTTCCTCTATACACTTCCAGGACTCATCATCATCAAGACACCTTAGAAGAACACCAGTGAGGCTTCTTTTGTATAGCAATCCCCCAACAAGTGTGTACCTCTGGGCAACTCTCCTTATGGCTTTCCTGTCTTCTGCTGTAATTTATTGTAAATGGATGGTGATAAAAAAAGGATTGGACAAAAGATGTCTAGACGAATTTACAAGATAAGAAAGGAATCAAAGAAAAAGGTGAGGACTAAAGCCTCGAAAGCAGTATGAGAACGTGCAAATGCCCGAGACAGTTGATATGGAAGGAATAGGGTCAGACTCAGGATCGGGATCGGGAGGAATCAGAAATTGATAAATCGAAAGAGGTGGATCCGGAGGGTCCGGACGTAAAGGAGGAGAATCAGAGGAGAATGGATCCGAAGGTTCCGGAGGAAGAAAATGATGAGGGACGCGATGCCCTGGGAAAAGATAGGCAAAAAGGTAATTTAAAGGGATGAAAAGGACAAAGGACACAATGCCACGGAAGAACAAAAGGATAAATCAAAAGAAGGAAAGGTCCGGAGACTTCGGACAAATATGAAAAGGAAGGGCACGATGCCCTAGGAGGGATAGATAACAAGATGAGGAATCCGGAGGTTCTGGAGGGATATAAAAAGGAAGGGTGCGATGCCATGAGAGAGATGGAGAATGATATGAGAAATCCAGAGGTTCCGGAGGGAGATGAAAGACGGATAAAGATGAGGAATTAAACATGGAGGGGTCTGGAGGTTTCGAACGTGGTGGAATGTGAGGGTAGGATAAAGACAAAGAACTAAACAGAGCGGGGTCCAGAGGTTCCGGATGAGAAAATAATGAACTAAACAGAGTGGGGTCCGGAGGTTCCAGACGAGGATGAGAGATGGATAAAGACATGGAATAAAACATAGAGGGGTCCGGAGGTTCCGGACGGGGATGAATATAGGGGTCCGGAGGCTCCGGATGAGGTGGGATGTAAGGGTAGGATAAAGACAAGGAACTAAACAGAGCGATGTCCAGAGGTTCCGGACGGGGTTCAATATAGGGGTCCGGAGATTCCGGACGAGGTGGAAGGTAAGGATCCGGAGGCTCCGGAGGGAGATGAATATAAGGGTCCAGAGATTCCGGACAAGGTGGAAGGTAAGGGTCCGGAGGCTCCGGAGGGGGTGGAATATGAGGGTCTAGAGACCCTAGAGCAGAGGAGGAGCTTGATTGCGTAGATCTAAATGATGGGAAGCATCCTCTCAGCCAATGGATTGCCCATAAAAAGAAGATGAATAACAGCACAAATAGTGATGGAATGGGATATGAAGTAGATGGGCTACAAGATGGCTCCTCAACATGGGAATTCTCACCCTTAAGTTTCACTTTATGCTTTCCCTTCTTCCTGGTGGATACTCTCTCACAGGGCGACCTCTTAACCTTCAACATGACTTCTTGACCTCTTGACCTTGCATGCCGCTCCCAATTATGCGCCCCAAAAGATGGCCTGGTCCTTCTTTGACCAACTGGCTCGATTGGTGTAGTCAAGGCCCATGGGCTCTCATGTGATGGACTCTTAATAAGATCCCTTGGACGTTCGGAAGCGAACGGTAACTCTCTTGGCAAATGATGATAACAAAAATTCGAGAGTTCCGCTTGTGCAGTAGGGATCTTGACATGGAATGGCTCCTTTAGAAATAACTCCCTTGATAAATGGATGCTATCTATCATTGGGAGTTTGACCTTTGGCATAAAGGGCTTCTTATTTGATGCACTGCTCAAGAGCGTTGGAATATCATGTGTGAATATGCTTGATAGCATAGACGTTCGCCCCTTGCATGGAAGTTGGTAGGGAGTAGACAAAACGTCAAAAGCTTCCAATAAAGAGCGGCCTGACCCTCCCTTGAGCATAGAATTCATCATCTCCTCGGCAGTAGAATGTGTCATCACTATGCATGAGGAGAACCCCTTCTTTTGATTGGCCATTTGGACTACGATCGAACAAGGGGTAATAAGGGCCTTGAAAGCATGTTGGCCAATGAGTAACGTGATCGTTATTGTTTTGGCCCTTGATTTACTTAGCACCAATTCCTGAGAGTCCTTTTTGATGGACATTGGTGCAGATGGGGATTCGGCATTCTCAAAAATAACCGGCACAAGAACGCGAATCGGCATTCGGCATATAAAATCTTGAATTTTGAATGGCATAGCCGTAACCGAATTCTTCTTATCTGGTTCTTGATCATCATCTTTGGCACGTGTATTTGTAAGAATACACCCACACCGAGAGGTGATGAGAGGAAGTGAGATGGAGACAACAGACTCAACGGGTAATAGAGATTCAATGATGGGGGCTATAGGAAGGGTAAGTGGAGGTTGAAACACGACAAGCTTCTCCTCCTGCTCGGGAGCAGACGAGGTTGGCTCGGGTGCAAAAATAGATGGGCCCTGCTCAGGGTTAATCACGGGTTTGGGTAAGGGGTCAAGTGGAGGAGTAAGAGGGGTTGGGTTTGACGTTATAGGGATGGTGGAAGCCTGAAGTGGCGGAGGCGAGATGGAGTCAACAGGCTCAGCGGGTAATAGAGGTTCAATGGAATGGGTTGTAAAAAGAGTAGGTGGAGGTTGAAACACGACGAGCTTCTCCTCCTGCTCGGGAGCAGACGAGGTTGACTCGGGTGCAAAAATGGATGGGCCCTGCTCAGGGTTAACCACGGGTTTGGGTATGAGGTTGGGTGGAGGAACACAAGTGGTTAAGTTTAGTGATGGGCCCTGCTCAGGGTTAATCACGGGTTTGGGTATGAAGTTAAATGGAGGAACAAGAGTGGTTGAGTTTAGTGATACAAGGCTGGCGGAGGTTTTAGGTGGAGACAATGGAGGATTACTTGGTTGAGGACAAGGATTAACAGAAGGCTCAGTGGAAGTCAATGGTGCGAGGGTTAATTGTGAGATCGAAGGGGTAACAGTAGAAGGCTTGGTACGTAGGAAATGGGTGGTACGTGGGGGGTTAAGGATAGAAGGTGATTCATGGTCCATTGATGCGGGTTGTTGGGGTGTAAACCCGTCATCGTAACACCATGATGTCTCATAAGCAGGGGTAGGGCTAATGGCTTCATCCTGAGCAGGGGGTTCTTGTGGGGGCAGTGGAAGAGGGAAGCGAAGAAAACTCGGAGTAGCTGTATATTCAAAATCTTCATAAATTTCATCATGTGCCACTTCCAATTCTTTATGATCATCAAGTTCAAATGGATGCCATGGTGGAGGCGTGTTGATGAGTGGAGATGGTGTATATTGACATGAAGGATTTTGTGAATATGAATGTGGATGTGGAGACGGAGAGCCGTATGGATTAGTGTGATGAATGAGTGAATGTGGATGTGGAGGCGGAGAGCCGTATGGATTAGTGTGATGAATGAGTGGTAGATAGACGGCGTCCACTTGATTGTAACGACTTGGAAGGCTATCTTGCTCACTCATATCCTAGATGCCGTACTCATCTCTTCTCTCCTTCCAATCCTTCTCCATTTTGGTAATATTATTCATGAAAGCGTGAAGGGGATTGGCTTGAGGAGGAGTAGGAAGAGGTCGTGGACTCGCGATCCTCTTTAATTGTTCCTCCATTTGATCAATTTTATCAATGATAGCTTGTTGGAGAGGTGTGACTTGTGAAGTTGAGAGTCGACTTTGAGACTCTGGAGGGGCGGCTTGACATGAAGGCCGTGAAGGAGAAAGGGAGTAAGGTTTGCCCTTGGAATGACCCGGTCGAACCGGGGTAAGAGGGATGGCCAGATTTTGGGGCCATGAGAGATGCTGAAATGAGGGAGGTGGTTGGCCCATGTGGTCCTCAAAAGGAGCAGCACGAGGACCACCTATAGAGCATGGATGACCTAGGAGAGAGGTAGAAGTAGAACCCCTCTTAATGATAGCCTGGATGGCTTCAAGTTGTTGAGGAGTAAGGGAGTCGATGTGAGGAGCTAGGACATCTAAGGCATGGGGAGCACTAATGGAGGAGGAAGCTCCCCCGATAGTGGCCTGTACTCCATAAGAGGACTCATATGATGGACCGTCCATGGGCTGGACGTGTGGCTCACACTGGTAGCCCCGATCTGAGTTATAGACTCCATAGGAGTCGTGACCCTGGTCACGCATTTGGGACTCATAGGCGTCGGCCTTGAAAACATTGTGATTATATGCAGCCATCCATAACAATCTTTTGAGAGCATAATAGCAAACACCAGCAAACAATTAACAGAGATTAACAGACAAGTGAATGCTTTACGTCCTTTTTTGTTTTTATTTTAACTCTTTTTTTTGTCTTTTTTTTAAACAAATGTAAAAATTCACACAAAAATTGCAAAAGTCCTAGTTACACCTTTGTTTTACTGCCGTGTGAACTAGGGACTCTCGTCTCACCACGGATAGGTAACTAACTTCGGGGTACTTCAGTGGTACAACCTGCCCAGTGAACGAAGTGGGAATCCTTCGATGTCGGGGACTTACGGAGGTCCCGATGGAGGAGATCCTAGTCCGTCGAGAGGAATTCCCGACGGAGAGTCCTTCCTTCACCGAGAGGTTAATCCTTAGAAAAAGTAAAAAAAACTAAAAAAAGGGGGGTAAATGCATGAAATGTAGTGCTGGATAAAAGATATGTAACACACAGATGGAACAGAGATAAGCACACAAATATAACAGATGTATAGCAGTGATATAACAAGAATATAACAACAATAAACAGATAGAGGAAGATATAGCCGTTCTACTTTCCAAGACAACACAGACTTAAAAATGACAAAAGAGGGGACTAAGGGGGGTGCACGTGGTGCACGAGGGGGATGACACAGCGCACGCGGGCGCAATAAGAAGGGGGACACACGACGGTGCCAAGTGGAGGGAGCACACGTGGGTGCCGAGTGGAGGGGCACACGTGGGTGCCAAATGGAGGGGGCACACGTGGGTGCCAAATGAAGGGGGGCACACGTGGGTGCCGAGATAATGCAGACCTCTAAGTAATCACAAAGGACCAGGGAAGTGCACGTGGTGCATGAGGGAAATGATGTAGCGCACGTGGGCGCAATAGGGAGGGGCACACGCGGGTGCCGAAAGAAGGCACACGTGGGTGCCGAGAGTTCAAGGGTAACCCAAAAAAGCAAAAAGAAGGTCCCACCGTGATCGCCAATCTGTGGAAGCCGAGGAATCCACTCAAGGAGAAGAAAACGAACTAAACTACAGACTATGAAGCGACTAAAAATTAAGAAGGATTATGAAACGTGCCAATATGAGGAAAGAGCATACGTAGGATGCTAAAGGGATGTGATCGCCAGAGGGGTTACCTCAAAGAAATGAAATGATCGCGTGTACCTTGTATTGAGCACGGAGATTGTGAATCCTCGAGAGCGGGAAATGGCAGGTTGCTTCTTCCTCCCCCTTCGGCCGGCCGACGGAGAGGGCTTTCCTCAGGTACCCTGGTTGGTGTTGTCTTTTAAACCCCTCTCGGACACGAGTAGGAGGAAAATGCTTATGATGAATGGAGATTATTCCGACGTAGAAACGGGAAGAGACTCCCTCATAAAAGGGGGGGGGTAGAAGATATGATATGCTGAATGCAAGATAACTAAGAAAGAAGAGGAGAGATTGGCTTATTGGATGGTCGATGGCGAGATCCGGCGGAGCTTCGGCAGCGTAGGGACGACGAGGTAGCGCGGCGGGCGAAGGCGGCCTCTCTCCTGTGAGCACGGGCACCCGAGGATCCGGCAGGACCTCCCCTACAAAACACCCATGGGTTAGGAATAGAATCCGACAGCCTCTCGGCGCTCTTTTTTTTTTGACCTCGAACTGAGGGGGGGTAGGCCTCTATTTATAGAAGTCGGGAGGATGGGGGCGTCCAGAGGCCTGGACGCCTCCATAACTTGGATTTTCTTCAAACGACAGACTGAGCGACGGTCAGTCGATGGATGGGGGTCGCCCGTGAGCTGGTTGATGGAGGCGTCCAGGGGCCTGGACGCCTCCATAACTTGGATTTTCTTAAACGACAGGCTGAGCAACGGTCAGTCGATGGTCGGGGGTCACCCGTGAGCTGGTTGATGGAGGCGTCCAGGGGCCTGGATGCCTCCATAACTTGGATTTTCTTCAACCGACAGACTGAGCAACGGTCAGTCGATGGCCGGGGGTCGCCCGTGAGCTGGTTGATGGAGGCGTCCATGGGCCTGGACGCCTCCATAACTTAGATTTTCTTCAAACGATAGGCTGAGCAACGGTCAGTCGATGGCTGGGGGTCACCCGTGAGCTGGTTGATGGAGGCGTCCATCGGCCTGGACGCTTCCATAACTTGGATTTTCTTCAAATGACAAACTGAGCAACGGTCAGTCGATGGCCGAGGGTCGCCCGTGAGCTGTTGATGGAGGCATCCATGGGCTTGGACGCTTCCATAACTTGGATTTTCTTCAAACGACAAACTGAGCAACGGTCAGTCGATGGCCGGGGGTCGCCCGTGATCTGTTGATAGAGGCGTCCATGGGCCTGGACGCTTCCATAACTTAGATTTTCTTAAACGACAGACTGAGCAACGGTCAGTCAATGGCCGGGGGTCGCCCGTGAGCTAGTTGATGGAGGCATCCATGGGCCTGGACGCCTCCATGATAACCCCCGGATTCCCCCGAAAAGGGCGTCGGCAGTCGTCCGTTAGGCATTTTCCTGGTCCCGGCAACTTCTGATGCATCCGATTGATGTTGATGCCGTTCGAATGCTGCATGATTTCCACAACGAGGCGGTTTCCAGATGCCGAAGGAGCGTTACACTACTCGCCAAGAAGACGAGAGAGGACTCAAAGATAGGAAACACTCAAGTGATTCAAAAATGTGAAAGCCACCGCGGGGTGTCGCGTGGTAATATGAGATTTTCTCAGGGGACGTCAGGAATAGCGTGTCTACAGAAGGTACTCTCACTATCAATTCTAGAACTGCTTTTGTTCTATTTGATATTGGAGCTACCCATTCATTCATATTCCAGAATTTTGCTACCACTTTACATGAAAAACATGTTCCTTTGAAAACTGAACTTGTTATTTCCACACCTTTAGGAGCAAGAACTGAGCTTAAACATTATTTTCCCTCTAGTGAAGTGTTGATTAGTGGTCATAACTTAGTCATTGATTTGATTTGCATGAACATGGAGGGTTATAATGTAATCTTAGGTGCTGATTGGTTGGCCAAGTATAATGCTAAGGTGGATTGAAGGTAAGGAAGTGTAACCTTTGGTGAACTAGGATACCCTTAACTATCTTTGTCTAGAAATAGCCATCATAGACACCCTCTTCTCATCTTTGCCCTTCAAGCTCGAAAAATGATGAAGAAAGGATGTGTTGCATTTTTGGCTTATGTCCTTATAATCGAACAAACCCATTCTGGAAGAAATATCTGTTGTTAAGGAATATCCAGATGTATTTCCTGAGCAATTACCTGGCATCCCACCCGATAGAGAAGTTTCATTCTTAATCGATTTGATACCAGGAGTAGCCCCTATATCGAAAACTCCTTATAGAATGTCACCTACTGAGCTGAATGAACTAAAAGAGTAATTGATGGAATTGTTAGAGAAGAGATTCATCAGGCCTAGTACAGCACCTATTCTTTTTGTGAAGAAGAAAGATGGATCTATGAGGTTATGCGTTGATTATAGGCAGTTGAACCAATTGACTATCAAGAATAAGTACCCTCTGCCAAGAATTGATGAACTATTTGATCAAATCTCTTGAGCTCATTATTTCTCTAAGATTGACCTCATGTCGGGTTATCATCAACTGAGAATCCAGGAAGAAGATATTTATAAGATAGCATTAAGGAGTAGATATAGACACTATGAATTTGTTGTCATGCCTTTTGGGCTGACTAATGCATCTGCAGCCTTTATGCAGCTCATGAATAGTTTGTTTCGACCCTATTTAGATCAATTTGTGGTGATATTTATTGATGATATATTGATCTATTCCAAAACCAAGGAAGAACATGAAGCACATTTGAGGATTGCCTTGCAGATATTAAAGGAGAATCAATTATATGCTAAATTGAGCCAATGTGAGTTCTGGTTAGAAGAAGTTTTATTTCTTGGTCATGTGATCTCTAAGGAAGGTATTTCTGTTGACCATTCAAAGGTAGAAGCAGTCAATAACTGGGAAAGGCCTACAAATGTGACCGAAATCTAAAGTTTTCTAGGATTGGCCGGTTACTATAGGAGATTCATCAAAGACTTCTCTAAAATTGCCATGCCATTGACTTGACTAACAAGGAAGGAAAATTCTTATGTATGGGCTGAGGAATGTGAGAAGAGTTTTCAAACTCTAAAGGAGCGCTTGACAACTACACCTGTTCTTACTCTGCCTATTGCGGGAGGAGGATTCGAGGTATATGCTGATGCTTCGGGAATTAGCCTAGGTTGTGTATTAATGCAACAAGGCAAGGTGATAGCCTATGCATCTAGGCAACTGAAGACCCACGAAGTTAATTACCCTGTGCATGATCTGGAATTAGCCGCAGTAGTCTTTGATCTAAAGATATGGAGGCATTATTTATATGGTGAGCAATTCATTATCTATTCTGACCATAAGAGTTTAAAATATCTATTTTCTCAGAAGGAGCTCAACATGAGACAAAGAAGATGGTTATAATATTTGAAAGATTTTGACTTTTCTATTCAATACCATCATGGAAAAGGTAATGGTGTGGCTGATGCTCTTAGTAGAAAGCCGAGGGCTCTATTATCAAGTTTGATGATTAATGAATGGCGCTTGCTGGAACAATTTACAAGATTAAATTTAAATGTGGAACCAAAGGAGGAACGAGTCTTGATTGCCAATATAAGGGTACAGCCTGAAAGGTTCTCTGAGATAAAAGAGCAACAAGGTAACGATCCTTTATTAGTTGAAATTTCTAGAAATTTGAGCCAAAGGCCTGATTTTCAACTGGCGAATGATAGGAGATTATTATTTCGAGGAAGAACTTGTATGCCTGATAGTAACAAAATCAAGAAGAAGATAATGGAAGAAGCGCACCAATCCAGGTATACTATTCATCCAGAAGCCACTAAAATGTACCAAGATTTGAAAAGAAATTTTTGGTGGCCAAATATGAAAAGATAAGTGGCTGAGTTTGTGAGCCATTGCTTGACATGTCAACAATTAAAGGCAGAACATCTCAGACCTACTGGTAAATTGAAATCTCTGGAAATACCAGAGTGGAAGTGGGAAAGCATTGGTATGGATTTCATTATGGGATTGCCCAAAACTAGAGGAGGACTTGATGCAATCTGCGTAATAGTGGACTGATTAACAAAGTCTGCTCACTTCCTACCCATCAAAAGTAAGTGGACGATGGATATACTGGTAACTTTATATATCAAGGAAGTGGTAAGATTACATGGTATTCCTTCATCTATAATTTCTGATAGAGATGCTAGATTTACTTCTCACTTTTGGAAAGGATTACAATCTTCACTGGGAACGAGATTAAATTTTAGTACAACTTTTCACCCTCAAACAGATGGTCAGATAGAAAGAACTAATCAAATCATAGAGGACATGCTTAGAGCATGCATGATAGATTTTGGTGGTAGTTGGCATGAACATTTACCATTGATTGAGTTCTCCTACAATAATAGCTACCAATCAAGTATTCAAATGGCACCCTTTGAAGCTTTATATGGCAGAAGTTGTAGATCACCCATATGTTGGGATGATATTGGTGTAGACACGCCGTTTTTGACATTACCATGAGTAAATCTCATATTACACCATGATACCCTAAGGTTGCCTTCACATTTTTATTTACTTTAGTGATTTTCTATTTTTTTGATTTTTTTATATTTTTTTAATTTTTTTTCGTGAAAAGTTTTAAACGTGTCAAGGACCCTAGACGCCTCACTTTGACGTGTCTAGGACCCTAGACGTCTTCTTAAAAATATTTATTATTATTATTTATTGTTGTTTAAATATTTTTTCTCCTTTTTGAACGTGTCAAGGACCCTAGACGCCTCACTTTGACGTGTCAAGGACCCTAGACGCCTTCTTAAACATATTTTTTTATTATTTTTTTATTATTTTTTAAACATTTTTTCTCCTTGTTGAAAGTGGCAGGGTAACATGACGCCTCTTTTAAAGGCGTCTAGGATCCTAGACGCCTTCTTTAGAGCCTCGTGCAGCACACATGCGGTGCCACTCCGGCCGTTTAGTTTGACGTTTCGAATAAATCCAAACATAAAGACGTCATTGTTCCTAGACGCGGTTTAGGAGTCACGGGCACGCCGAAACCACCGACGGTTTCCGGTAGCATTTTAGTGGGTAGAAAGGGGCGCGTTTGGGGACATGGATGCCTCAATATTGAGGCTTCCAGGAGGTTAGACGCCTCAATGAATTGAAATTATAAAAAAATAATAGAAGCGTCCAAGGCCCTGGACGCCTCAACATGGAGGCGTCCAGGTCCCCAGACGCCTCAATGAAATTTCTCCTATAAATAAAGGACCCCCCCCTCCCTCGAACCCAAGGGGATTCAAAGCTTCAGATTCGACAGAGGAAAAAGAGACTATGCCGGATCCCTTTCCTAACCCATGGGCTTTTGCAGGAGGAGGTTCTGCTGAATTTCTGGGTGCCCGCGCTCCTGAAAGGAAGGCTACTCCGTCCGCCGTGCTTCCACGTCATCCCCGCACTGCCGAAGCTCCGCCGGATCCCGCCATCGACATCTTCAATAAGCCATTCTCTCCCACTCTCTTTTGTCATTTTTGTCGCATGCATCATCCCGTCATCTGTCATCTCACTTTATAAGAGAGATCTGTTTTATGCACGTCTGCATGATCTTCCATTCATCATAGCATTTTCCTCTTACTCTCGTCCGAGGGGGGTTTAGAAACAACACCAATCAAGTGTGTGTTGTTGAGTTATGATTTTTATGATAACTAATGGTTTTGATGATAACTAAACTTAATGTGTGATTAAGTGATGATAACTAAACTTGTGGTTGATTGCTCATGCTCTTGTTATCTATGTTGGTGATGGCAAATGGCAACGGTTACATAGTCTTGATCATTGGTTTGTAAATGTTGGTTATACAAGAGGTTTCAAGCCTTTATATGTTTGAACATATGGACTTGAGCTTTGATGAACACTTTTTTTCAAATCCTAATCAAATAATTTGAAACTTGTTTGGTTGATTTTTACGCATACCATACATGCATTTGTCAAAGCAACAAGTGTTCCAATCTTATATGTGAAATTGGGTCTCAATGTAAATCACTTCTTGAACTCTAATACATATTTCACATATCATTTTGAGCTTGCATTATGTTGAAACAACTCATGAGAAACTTGCTTGAAAATTGGAATAATGGTACTTATATCTTCCTCAAACGGTTTACAATAAGCTCTTGTTAATTGATTGAAACTGTCAAATGGCCAAAAGGGTTTCAAACATGTACTTCATGCAATTAACACATGAATTATTGATCAAAGTTCTAATCCTTTTTTCTATGATTTTGTATGTCAAAATACTCAACATATATTCCTCAAGATCAAAGGAGTTTGAAGCCTCAGACTTAAATGGGTTGCAATGAGTTCAGGGGTGAAACCTAAGAAGTCTGAAATTTACTGTAGCTTTAGGTCGACCGCCCCAGGTCGACCGACAGCAGCGGTCGACCGCCCCAGGTCGACCTAAAATTCCAGGGATCAAATTTCTACATGTTTCTCAGTAGCGGTCGACCGCCAGCTTCCACAGGTCGACCGCCAGCCCCGAGCCAACATATGTTGACTTTATTTGCCACTTCGAGAAGAGCCATTCTCCATGGATTTCTTTAATCCTAAAGTCACCCAATCACCCACAAAATGTGGATCTGGTATGGGGGGTTTCCATAGACCATTCAAATGCTATAAAACACATACAAGAGGGTTATAAACCCTAATGCTTCAAGGGGATCAAGAGAGATCAAGGGAGGCTAGAGGAGGAGATTCACGGGTACTGTACCATCTCCGTGAACAGTGCTTCGGGCTTGAGCTCTTCATCCATCCAAGGTGATTCAAGCTTGTCTTCTGAAGTCATCTACCTCCAAGAAGGTGTAGAAGCAATCAAGGTTCAAAGCTGCATCCATCACACCTCTTCATCAACTCAAAGAAGATTCAAAGAAGGTGATTCAAGGTTAGATCTGAAGCATGCAACCTCCAAGGAAGCTAGAAGCAAGCAAGGCTATCAAGATTTGAAGCAAGCAACCTGAAGGAAGCTAGAAGCAATCAAGGTCTCAAGGGTGATCAAGGCTACATCCATACACCTCTTCGTCAACTCAAGGTGATCTAAGGGAAGAAGAAGAAGGATGCTACAAGGAAGAAGGAGCCAGTCAAGCATCATTTGAAGGTACTCTAGCTCCATTTGAAGTCAGCAATCTCAAAGGAGGAGAACAAGCTCACAAGCATCAAGAAGATACAAGGATTTGTCCAAGGAAGAAGGAAGGGTACTGTAGCCGTGAACAGTACTCTGTGCAAGAAGATCTACATCAAATACAAAGCCATTCAAGCTGAGTCTCAAGCTATTCAAGTGAAGAAGGAATCAACGTGAACATCCAGAGCACACACTCAGGGGGAGCCTAAATCAGGAGCTTTCTAAACTGTGATTTATTCATATTGGTGTTTTGTGCTTTATAGTTTCATATTTATGTTTTTTATAAACTGCAAACTTGTGTGTGTGTGGATCGTTGTTGGATCCGTGGTCGTGTGTGTGTGTGTCGTATTTGATTCGTGTGTGCATAGGTCTTCTTAGATCTATGTGTGTGTGTTGATTTTATCCAGATCTTGTGTTTGTGTGTGTGGAGTGCTGCACTTGTCGCAGCGTGTGTGTGTCTTGTTGATCCGCTTGTTGGATCGTGTTGGAGACCTCGTCTCCGTGTGTGTGTGTGTGCTGGGGTGCGTCCCCGTGTGTGTGTGGGCAGGCATCGTCCTGCGTGTGTGGTTGGAGTGTCATCTCCGTTTGGGGATTTATCCCCGAGAGAAGCCTCACCGGGTTTGGTGAGGGGTGGACGTAGGACTGCCGTCGTTGCATCCGAACCACCTTAAAAATCGCTGTGCAGTGTGGTTTGGTTTGAGCATTTGTGTGGCTTGATTATTATAACCTTTATATGATCATGTCGGAACGGAGAGATTGAGAGAATCTGCTTCCGTGCTTAGTTAATTCTCTCAATCTTGTTTAAAGGTGTTAATTCCACTACGCAGCATTTGTCTTGCCGGCTAATGTAAGGGGTGGTGTACGTTGTATTTGAATGTGTAGTTGAACCATTTTCAACCTCCTGGTTAGAGTGTTTATCACATATTTCAAAAAGCCAAAAGTTTTTTTAAAATTTATAAACACCCAATTCACTCCCCTCTTGGGTGTCATTGATCACGGGACTTCAATTGGTATCAGAGCCAAGGCTCTATTTTTTTATAGATCTAACGATCTAGAGTGATCCAGATCAATGACTACCATTATGTATACTTTCAATTCTCCACCGGTGTTTGATGGTTGCAATTTCGATTTGTGGTTAGGTAGAATGTGCAGTCTTGTCAACTCATATGACCCTAAGCTATAGAAGCTTGTTTCATATGGTCCTTATGAGTTGCCCAAGGATAAAAATGTGTGGACTAAAAATCAAAAGCTTAAACATGATCAAAATTGTTTGGTGTTAAAGTTGCTAACTATTGCAGTTGATTCTAATTATTTCCCCTTTGTCTCCCATTGCAGATCCGCGAAGGATATCTTGGATGGCCTAACCAAAACCTGGGAAGAGGATGGAGACCAATGTCTTGTGGTAGGGACGAGTGAACAAAGGAGTGATCAGCCAAGTGGATCAAGCTCACCATGTGGATCAAGCTCAAAGGTAAATTCTGATTCTGATAATGAAGATGATTTTAGCTATGAAGATTTATTGAATGCATGTGATGAGCTGAAAAGTACAAGAAAGTTAAGTTTGAAAATAAAAAATTGAAAAAGAAATCTGAACATGCTTTTCTTGAGAATGCTTCTTGTGATTAATGCTCGAAACTTGAAAAGGAGATTAGTGTTTTGTTAATTCAGAACTCCTTACTTAAAAGTAATGTGAAAAACCTTGAAAATTTTTAAAAAGAAAATTCTTCAGGTAATAAATTCTTGTAATTCAAAATAGAAAATGAATCTCTTATGACTGACATCAAAAATCATGAAGAAGTCATTTCATACATGAGAAAAGAAAATGAAGGATTGAAACAGTTGAATAATGCCATTTCTGAAAGATTACTTATTTTTGAAAAAGGGAAAAGTTTACTTGTTGATGAATGTAAAAATGTGCATGTGTTGGAACAAGAAGTGGAAAATCACAAAACCATCAATACACATTTGAATGAAAAAATCAATTCTTGTGAAAATGTGATTGTTTTCTATGAATTGCACATTTCATGACTTGAAAAAGAAATCTCTTACTTGAATGCTTCATTGTCTAGATTTGTGGATGGTCAAAATAACCTGGACAAATTGCTAGGAATGAAAGTAAACTTTCAAAGAGAGGGGCTGGGCTATAATCCAGTGAACAAAAAGAAGTTTGAAAATAAAGTTTATACATCCTTTGTACACAATTCAAACATAGCCAGCACATCAAATAAGAATCTAAAAAAGGAAAACCATGTTGCACACACACATGGATCCACAAAGAAAATCAATTTGCATCAAAAATCCAAAAATGCTGCCAGTATACCCATGCATGTTAAACATACTTCTGCCACACACACACAACCACTTAGAAAGAAACTCTCATATTTTTACTATGGTAAATCTGGACATGCCATACATGCTTGTTTCATTATGAAGAATGATGATTTGAGAGCATGCAAGAAAATGAATGATTTCAAAAATATAAAAAAAGTTTCATTTGGGAGAAATGGATTTGAGAATTCTTATGTTCATGCTAAAAGACCACATGGAAAAATGGCTTCTGTGCGTTGTTTCTATTGTGGTGAATCTGGACATACTAAGCATGATTGTGAGTTGATGCATGGTTGTCATTTGATGAAAAATGATAATCTGAATACTGTCAAAAAGTGGAAACCATGTGCAAATGTTGCTGCTAACCCACAAGGACCCAAAAGGATTTGGGTACCTAAGAATGGCAAATGAGAAATCTATTTTTCATGTGTGCCTTGGGAATGTAAAGCATGAAATCTATTTTCATCAAGAAGGTAAGACACACGGGTCATGTGGCATAAGTCAGGTTGTAAGAAAAATCAAAAACTGAATTTGAAGATCATGTGATATCCCTCCTACCTTTGTAGTGACTCTGTCATGTTTTAACTCACTTTGTGTCATATAGTTATGTAATCTTGCATATGTCTGCATATACATTTCATTCATAGTTGTTTGCATATTTGTGCGCATATCACTTGTCATATAGTATCTTGTTGTAGGAGAGCTTGAAGATTCCTCAGATCATGATCTCACTACATATATTGAGTTTGAGCGTATATCACTTGTCATATAACATCTTGTTGTAGGAGAGCTTGAAGATTCTTCAGAGCATGATTTCACTACATATATATAGTTTGCATACACTTTCATACTCTATCATGCAAAAGTTGAACATTGTGAATTCATGTCATAATGCATAGCAATCCTCCTACCTTCATCATCCATGATTACATATTATATCAAATGGTGACATGTGGAAGGGTAGGTTAAGCCTGTCTGAAAACTATCACTACGCGTGAGGTGATCTGCGAATCTAAGTTCTCCGCCTGGTACTATGAGTCATTTACTTTAAAGGCTACATATGGCATTGGATTGTTACTGAACATCCTGCATTCATGCACACACTAAGGGGGAGCAACCACATTCGTCATATGAGCTTAATGTTTAGGTTCACACATGAGTCATGCATTGCATCTAGATCTATCCAGGGGATGTTAGTTGTTAAAATAATTTGTCATGCCACTGTTAATAAATCCGAATCATAATTGACAAATCAAATCTATTTTTGTCTTTGGATGCAGATTACACTCCCCAAGTCCAAGTGATGCTGGCCATCCATAGTCAGGCTTGAATCAACTAAAGATAGATCTTGTAAGGATGAAAAATGATGAGAACATTCTCAATTACCACCAGGAGATGTGATATCAGAACTTGAACAACCTCCAGGATCGACTCAAGCACAAGCTGATGAAAGGCTTGGAAGAAAATGAATTCTCAAGACAAAGGTAAGAAAGTAAAATCTAAAATATCAACCTTCATGAGGTTGGTGATTTTAGTGATTGAAGGCTTCCAACATTGTCTCTGAAACTAAGGTAATTCAACCTTGTCAATTCATGCAATGGCCGTCCTTATCACTTGGTGACATATTCAAATGATAGGTATTGATTCTACAAACCTGATCTCTCATTTATCAGCATCTTATGATGGACTTGTTTGAGTGGTTGAATCAAACTGAAAATCTTGAGAAGTGTGAATAAAGTGATTGGATATTGAATATTTCTCAATCTGATTGCTTAAGCACATTTAAGCTTAATTGAGTATCTGGTATATCAAATACTGAGTAGTGAAAAGGTGGATTATCTTTACCTGGGAACTCTCACTATGCGTGAGTTGGTCTTTAGACCAAAGTTCTCCGCCTTGTACCAAAACTGGAAGAAATCGATTGTTTGGCCTTGAAAGAATTTCCTGATGCTAGTCTTTGCTCCTTGTTAGCTAGCCCCATGTCATAAGAGAAACATTGCACTTTCACTGAATTTTTATGAGATTCATGTTTTTGTCAAAGGGGGTCTTGCTAGCTAAACAAGTTGAAATGAATGCTATTTCATTCTCTATTGACTGAGTGATCTCCAATTAAAATATGCAACATGCTCATGATGAATTGCTTCAAAAATTTCTAAAATTGATCCTTGTTGAAGTGAAGAGTTCTTCAATTGAAATGTCAACTCTTGAATGGCTTGTGAATGATTTCAAAACCTTTGAAAATCTACTCTTAACAATTTCTGACAATAAATGGCTTCCACTACTTGCCACAAATGTTTTCTGCACCCTTGTATATAAACCACTTGTGATGGAAAATGTCCCATGCTCATCTTTCAAATCTGATTTGCTCTATTGTATGTAGTGTCTTTTTTCATTGTGCATTCCATTCTCATATAAGAATAGATTGCATGCATTAGAATTCATGCATTAACTGCAGTTAGCTCATTCATTTTGTATCAGAAGTTTTACACCACACGACATTCTATCTTGGCATGTTGCATCTCATTATTATATGATCAAGGATTGCATTGCACTAGAACTCATACATTAGCTGCATTCAGTTCGTTCAATTGGTATCCATTTGATTGGTATCAGTTGCATAATTACATTGCATGTTGCATACATTCCCTCTGTGTGTTTGCTTGATATTATATGCTATTCACCCTCATCCCTTGGCACTTCTATGGCCTTATGCCATCTTGATAAATAATGCTGCATTTGAGTCATTATTGGAGTGTTTCATGTCGTACACTCTGGGGGAGTTTATATTTCATAAGTTCATCTATTTAGGGGGAGTTGCACTGTTATGTATTCATGATATTTTCGGTACACATGCTGAATCAAATTCGCACAATTCATGCACAAAATGTGAAAATGAGTGTTAAAGATAAGGTTATATGAATTTCTTTTCAACACTCTCAAGATGTTAAACTTGCTACATGTATGTTTAAGAGACAGTTGAGGAAAAAGCTATCTACCTATCCTTTTTTTAAAAAATCTCGAATGAAAATGAAAGGCAGAGCAATGCTAAGTCTCACTGAGTAAACTGGGCACATGTCACCTGAGACGTGATGTGGTTCATATCTGAAAAGTGTTGACTAGTATCTCTATTCAAAATGAGGTGAAATGGTTCAGTATTCTGAGTAACCAGGGATTCTGGCATGAGCTCCATGCGTCTACTCGCGTAAAAAGGGATTATTTGAATCTGATCACTCTTGAAAAATTCTGACTGTCATGTGATATTGGTTGAGTTGAAAAATGTTGGTGAAAATCCATTGTGGTAGAGCGTAGCCTCCAATACGCTGTTCTCAAAATTAAAGTGCAGTCTATAAAATATCTCCTTGTGTTGATCTGAAAATCTGAATATTCATATTGTAACTATCATTTTTCATGTTACTCACTTACACAGCTGGAAATTTGATTTAATATGTACTCAGAAAATTGATTGACTGCTTTAGCAATTGCATGAATCTCATGTATGATTGCATAATCTCCCATGTGCTACACATGTGCATTCTGGTTAGCATGACTCTCTTGCATCTTTCTTATACCCATTCCCTTCTTATATATGTACGGGGGAGATTGCATGTATGTTTATATGTAACTGTTTGGTAGCATTGTGTGCACTTCATGAGTCATCATCTGCATATACATAGCTTCATACATTTAACCAGAAAATGTAAAAATCAAAAAATCCACAAAATTCCAAAATTTTGGACTTCAACTTCTTTACTCTTGCTATGGGGTATTTGCCTTCATTTTGTATCATGGCAACCAAACTTTGTGACCCTCACATAAGAATAATCAACATGGTCTTTGAACTCATCTTGCTTGTTGTGAAAATATGCTTGCTTTGAGTTTCATGCATTTCAAACTAAAATACAAAAATTGAAAAAATTGAAAACCAAAGAAATTTCTTCTGATATGCCCTCCTACTCTTGCTTGTTGTGAAAATCTGACATGTGATCTAGATTTTGAATGCTATCATGCTGAACACCTCATCTTGTGCACATCTTCCTGCACTGGTTCATATCCATAAGGCCAATCACTACCTTCTATTGGCATCAATCCATGCTTGACTATATTTGCTTTGGATGGTATCATATTGATTTATGAGAATAATCACCAATTGATTTCTTCTGATTAGATTCATATTGCTTTGCTCGTCCACGATCTGCTCTTGCTTCATTGGCTTCTTCCAGCTTGTTTGGTACTGTTGTTGTGGGAGAAAGGTTTGCATTATCCCGCTTTTTGATTATGTCAAAGGGGGAGAAAAATTGATGATTGTGTATGACAAGAGGAGAAGATAATTTACGTCATTCTAAGTTTGTCATCATCACTAAGTTTGTCATCATCAAAAAGGGGGAGATTGTTGAGTTATGATTTTTATGATAACTAATGATTTTGATGATAACTAAACTTAATGTGTGATTAAGTAATGATAATTAAACTTATCGTTGATTGCTCATGCTCTTGTTATCTATGTTGGTGATGGCAAATGGTAACGGTTACATGGTCGTGATCCTTGGTTTGTAAATGTTGGTTCTACAAGAGGTTTCAAGCCTTTATATGTTTGAACATATGGACTTGAGCTTTGATGAACACTTTTGTTCAAATCCTGATCAAATAGTATGAAATTTGTTTGGTTGATTTTTACGCATACCATACATGCATTTGTCAAAGCAACAAGTGTTCCAATCTTATATGTGAAATTGGGTCTCAATGTAAATCACTTCTTGAACTCTAATACATATTTCACATATCATTTTAAGCTTGCATTATGTTAAAACAGCTCATGAAAAATTTGCTTGAAAATTAGAATAATGGTACTTATATCTTGCTCAAACGGTTTACAATAAGCTCTTGTTAATTGATTTAAACTGCCAAATGGCCAAAGGGGTTTCATACAAGTACTTCATGCAATTACCACATGAATTATTGATCAAAATTCTAATCCTTTTTTCTTTGGTTTTGTAGGTCAAAATACTCAACATATATTCCTCAAGATCAAAGGAGTTTGAAGCCTCAGACTTAAATGGGATGCAATGGAGTTCGAGGGTGAAACCTAAGAAGTCTGAAATTTACTTTAGCTTTAGGTCGACCACCCCAGGTCAACCGATAGCAGCGGTCGACCACCCCAGGTTGACCTAAAATTCCAGGGGTCAAATTTATACAGGTTTCTCAGTAGCGATCGACCGCCAGCTTCCACAGGTCGACCGCCAGCCCCGAGCCAACATATGTTGACTTTATTTGCCACTTCGAGAAGAGCCATTCTCCATGGATTTCTTTAATCCTAAAGTCACCCAATCACCCACAAAATGTGGATCTGGTATGGGGGGTTTCTATAGACCATTCAAATGCTATAAAACACATACAAGAGGGTTATCCTAATGCTTCAAGGGGATCAAGAGAGATCAAGGGAGGCTAGAGGAGGAGATTCACGGGTACTGTAGCACCTCCGTGAACAGTGCTTCGGGATGGAGTTCTTCATCCATCCAAGGTGATTCAAGCTTATCTTCTGAAGCCATCTACCTCCAAGAAGGTGTAGAAGCAATCAAGGTTCAAAGCTGCATCCATCACACCTCTTCATCAACTCAAAGAAGATTCAAAGAAGGTTATTTAAGGTTAGATCTGAGGCATACAACCTTCAAGGAAGCTAGAAGCAAGCAAGGCTATCAAGATTTGAAGCAAGCAACCTGAAAGGAAGCTAGAAGCAATCAAGGTCTCAAGGGTGATCAAAGCTACATCCATACACCTCTTCGTTAACTCAAGGTGATCCAAGGGAAGAAGAAGAAGGATGTTACAAGGAAGAAGGAGCCAGTCAAGCATCATCTGAAGGTACTCTAGCTCCATTTGAAGTCAGCAATCTCAAAGGAAGAGAACAAGCTCACAAGCATCAAGAAGATATAAGGATTTGTCCAAGGAAGAAGGAAGGGTACTGTAGCCGTGAATAGTACTCCGTGCAAGAAGATCTACATCAAATACAAAGCCATTCAAGCTGAGTCTCAAGCTATTCAAGTGAAAAAGGAATCAACGTGAACATCCAGAGCACACACTCAGGGGGAGCCTAAATCAGGAGCTTTCTAAACTGTGGTTTATTCATATTGGTGTTTTGTGCTTTATAGTTTCAGATTTGTGTTTCTTATAAACTGCAAACACGTGTGTGTGTGGATCGTTGTTGGATCCGTGGTCGTGTGTGTGTGTGTTATATTTGATTCATGTGTGCATAGGTCTTCTTAGATCTACGTGTGTGTGTTGAATTTATCCAGATCTTGTGTTTGTGTGTGTGGAGTGCTGCATTTGTCGCAGTGTGTGTGTGTCTTGTTAATCCGCTTGTTGGATCGTGTTGGAGACCTCGTCTCCGTGTGTGTGTATGTGTGTGTGTGTTGGGGTGCATCCCTGTGTGTGTGTGGGCAGGCGTCGTCCTGCATGTGTGGTTGGAGTGTCGTCTCCGTTTGGGGATTTATCCCCGAGCGAAGCCTCACCGAATTTGGTGAGGGGTGGACGTAGGACTTCCGTCGTTGCATCCGAACCACCTTAAAAATCACTGTGCAGTGTGGTTTATATTGTGTGGTTTGGTTTGAGTATTTGTGTGGCTTGATTATTATAACCTTTATATGATCGTGTGGGAACGGAGAGATTGAGAGAATCTGCTTCCTTGCTTAGTTAATTCTCTCAATCTTGTTTAAAGGTGTTAATTCCACTACGCAGCATTTGTCTTGCCGACTAATGTAAGGGGTGGTGTACATTGTATTTGAATGTGTAGTTGAACCATTTTCAACCTCTTGGTTAGAGTGTTTATCACATATTTCAAAAAGCTAAAAGTTTCTTTAAAATTTATAAACACCCAATTCACCCCCCTCTTGGGTGTCAGTGATCGCGGGACTTCATGTGCCTCGCCATGATTTCATTATTTTTCATCACAAGGGACTAATACTACACTGCCATTTTTCTGATTCACTTGTTATCTGTCTGTTTTCTATTTTACAAGGGTAACCAAGGAAAGCACTCTCCATCGGCTGGTCGAAGGGAGAGGAAGAAGCAACCCGCCATTTCCCATTTTTGTGGTAAACGCGATCACTCTTCTTATTTTGGGGTCTCCGGCCCCTGGCGATCACATCATATCCTCGAGGCCGCGGTGAGTCACTTCCCGCTATGGCTGTTTAAATTTCTGTCATTTATATCATGTGTTATTCTCATATCTTTGATATTCTCGAGCCCGCGGCGAGTCACTTCCCGCTATGGATGTTTAAATTTTTATCATTTATATCCTGTGTTATTCTCATATCTTCGATATCCTCGAGGCCGCTGCGAGTCACTTCCCGCTATGGCCATTTAAATTTTCATCACTTAAATTCTGCACCATTCCCATCCCCCGAGGTCGCGGAGAGTCATTTCTCGCTATGGCCGTTTAATCCCCATGTCTTGTTACGCTGTATCGATTCTGCACACCCCGCCGGAGCAATCTCCCGTGGTGGTTTCTCTGCTTCTCTCCCTCTTTCTGTGTCGCAGCAAAATGAGCCCGCGCGCTCCGCTCGCCGTCGCATCCGCGTGACGTCGCTCACATCTTGGCGATCACGGTGGGACACCTTTTGCTTTCCCTTGGTTACTCTTGCGATATCGGCATCGTCGTATGCTCCTCCACCCGGCACTCATTTGTGCCTCTCCACCTTTGCGCCCTCGCGCGCTCCAGTTGTGCTCACAGTAGCACTTTCAGTTCTTATCCCTCGTGCACCTCGTGCACTTCACCCCTAGTCCCTTGTGATTCATTGGGTGTTGATTATATCTTTGTTATCTCTGTTGTTTTCTTATGATTTGTATATCTGTTCAGCACTTCATTGCATACATCCACCCCATTTTTTAGTTTTCTAAGGATAACCCTCTCTCGGTGAAGGAAGGACTCTCCGTTCGGGAATTCCTCTCGATGGACTAGGATCTCCTCCACCGGGACCTCCGTAAGTCCCCGACAACGAAGGATTCCCTCTTCGTTCACTGGGATGGTTGTACCATTGAAGTTCCCCGAAGTTAGTCGACCCATCCGTGGTGAGACGAGTAACCCTAGTTGACACGGCAGTGAAACAAAAACTAACTAGGGTCCTTATTTTTGTGTGAACTTCAGATCTGGTTAAAAACACAAAAAAATTATCAAAACAAAAACAAAAAAAGGGCGTAAAGGCATCTACTTTTTTGAGAATCTCTGCTATATGTTTGTTGCTGTATGTTTTTGCGTTCCGGAAGAACTTTGAAAATGGCCCATGAGTCTTTTGAGGAGAACCACCCTGGTCGTGGTCAGTCAGTCGAGCCGCGTGTCCATGCTATGGACTCGGGCCCTTCCTGCGAGCCCTCACGCGAGGTGCAGGTTACCACGAGGGAGACATCACCACCACAAGACATCTCCTCTTTGTTGGGTGTCCTCGCCAACACGGAGCACACCTCTGAGCAACTCCGAGCCTTCCAGGCTATTCTAAAAGGGAAATTTGTTTCTCCCGCTCCCCAGGAGTCAACTCCGGCCATCGCACCCCTCCAAGAGTCGGTGCAGGCCATCCCATCTCCTTCACTGGCACAAGCCGTCCATTCTCCCTCACTTAAAGGGCAGGCGAGCCAACAACGGCCCTCGTTCCAATTCCCTTCACAATCTCAAACCCCTGCCATTCCCCACACACCGCTCCAGCCAGGGCCAACTGTCGACGGCCCGACAGCTCCCTCCCATTCGGGGTTTCCTCCTCAGGTCTCCGGGCGACATCTCCCTCACCAGTGGCAGGTGCCACCTTCACCTGCCGAGGAGCTTGCCCAATCGCTCCTCAGCAAGTTCAATAGAATGGACGAACAGTTTCAGAATTTGAAGAAAATGGTGGACGTAAAATCCACCCCAGAGGTTGCTTTGTCAATCCTTCCGGTGATCCATCTTCCTCCCTCCGAAATGCCTACGTACCGCAGGTACAATGGCACTGGCAACCCCTTTATTCACCTCAATGACTTCATGTATGAATCCTTCTATTGGCAAAATGACCATAGATCCCTGGCATACCTCTTTCGGAGATCATTGGACGGTCTTGCGCTAGAGTGGTTCTATTCTCTGGAGCCCAGCGAGGCCGAGAATTTTGATACAGTGCAAAGAAGATTCTTGCAAAAGTATCAGGATAAGGTTGGTCCCTCTCTTTCCATTACCGACCTAGTGGTCGAGAAAATGAGGCCGGACGAAGATTTTGTCCGCTATGCTGACAGATGGAGGTCTCTGGCAGAGAGGATAAGAGATACCCTCTCAGAGCCCGAACAAGTGAAAATGATTGTGTCTAATGCAACCCCACAGTTCAGACACGTCCTGGCCATGAACAAGCTTACCACAATGGAAGAGCTCTATGAGAGGGCCCGGTATATCCAGACCCAGTTAAAAGACTCCCCCATTATGCACATGTTTGAGCCGCCGAAGCCCAAGGTGGTCAGAAAGATAGGCACTGGGGTCCCAAGTGGAGCTACAGAAGGGGTCGTAACAAATGAGCAGGTGAGTGCAGTCAACAACACCAACTATGCAGCCAACCTAAGGTATCCATAAATACTTCGACTTCCCCTCCAGCAAGGTCCTTTCCCCTCTCGTCCTCCGCCCCAAAACAATCCACCCCACAACAACATGCCTCAACAAATTCAACCTTAGCAACAACCCCGACCCCAGCAACAACAACCACCACCTTAGTACCACCAGGTTCCACCCCCAGGGAATTACAGCCCCCCACAGCAACAAAGGAGGCCGATCGGCCCCAATAGAGCGCATTACCCACCATTGCAAGAAACTTTGGCATATATTTTCAGCGCCCTCATGGCTTCAAATACACTCATCCTACCCAGGGAGAAGCTTGCATGGCCCCCGAATGTTGATACTTCCAGATACTGTGTCTACTACAGGCAGCCAGGACATACAGTAGAGAACTATTTCCATTTTAAGGACTACATCTATGATATGAATGATGAAGGAGGAATTGACTAGGATGAAATGAGGCGATACATCGCCACTCTCAAAGCCAGAAGACCTCCTCCTAGACCACAGTTCCAACAACACCAGCAGTTGCAACAACAACCACAACAACAACCACAACCACAACAACAACAACAACAGCCTCAGTAGGTCCAACCACAACATCCCAACATGGGCATAATCCAGAATCCATTATCAGAGCACCAACAACCCAATCACCAGGTCAACCCCATCTACTCCTTCCCGGAAGTTGGGAGAGAGCAGGGTTGGCACTCAGAAAGTACCTTCATTCTTGCTGCCACCAACCCTATCATCAGGCAACCCCCTCGCCTTTCCCGGGTAGCACCTCTCTCTCATCAACCCACATCGCAACCTATAATACGGCCTTCACCATTTCCACAGCCATTATGCCCTCTCATCCGCACCTCTCCCACTAACTCACCAATGACCTATCAGCCAACGCCCTCCACTATGCCCTCGCACCCTCTCATCTTCTCTTATCCCTCCATTCTGCCATCCACCCCTACTACCCCTACACCTATGCCTTCCAAACCTCTTATCATCTGTCAACCATACGCGAACCCGCCTACCTCCACCGTACCTCCACTAACGCCCGCAAAGCCACTCATCACCCACCATCCATCTCAGAACCATTATCCATCTCAAGCCTTATCCACTTCCACTTTGCCTCCGCCTCCACCTTCTAGACCCCTTACCCTCCATAGCCCACATGAGATCCCCTCTACCTCCTCTTTGCCTCTGCCTCTACCTTCCGAACCCCTTACCCTCCATAGCCCATATGAGATCCCCTCTACCTCCACCATGCCTCCGCCAAATAAACCCCTCATTAGAACCCCCGCTCCCATCGTCACCCCGGCTGCATCAACCATTCCTCCACCACTACCCCTCAAACCCCTGCTAAAACCCGCATCTAACCCCATAGAGGTGCAAAAGCCGCAAGCCATGGTGCTCCGGAGTGGAAGGATTTTCCACAAGGTTTTTTCCCAGAACAGTCAGAACCCCGAGCAGTCTCAGTCAGAGAAAGACAATGGAGAGCAGCCAGAAAAATCCACCCCTGGAATACAGTATGATTTGTTAAAACACCTGGATAAGACACCTGTTCGGATCTCCATCCTTGAGCTGCTTCAGAGATCCACATCCCATCAGGAAGCCTTAATGGAATATCTTCAAAGGGTCATGGTGAATGAAGACCTCCCTATAGAAAAGATTTCGGCCGTTCTGACGCCGATAGACACACAACCGGCCATTGTGTTCCACAACCATGAGCTCGCCCCCAAGGAAGCTCGAAAGTATGCATTGCGTGTTTCAATAAAAATCAATGGAGTGTCCATACACCCATGGTTGGTGGACACGGGCACGTCCATAAATGTGATCTCCATGAGCACCCTCCACTTATGTGGGGTCGGTGAGGAATAGATAATACTGTCTTCAATCACAGTCACGGCTTATGACAATAGCAAAAGGCCACCATAAGGGATGATTATCCTAAGGGCAGAGTTAGGCCCTGCGTCATTCTCTACGGAATTCCATGTCCTCGATATGGATCCCACATTCAAGGCTATACTGGGCCGCCCCTATATTGAAGTCATGGATGTTGTAGCCTCCACCAACCACCAATGCCTAAAGTTTCTATACAATGGGAGGATTATTAAAGTGATCAGTATGCCTATCCTACATTCAGTGGACGCTATTAACATCTCTCTGCCGTCTGTTTGGCCGTCTCATCGGCCCATATTGTCACTACTGGATGTGTATGACCCATCCCACATTCTGCCAACACCAAAGAAGCCACTTTCGGTACCGATGTCACGTCTCCCTTCTCATTCTAAAGGATGGGAGATAATGTGGAATATCGGCTATCAACAGGGCAAAGGCTTGGGCGTGGAGCTATAAGGAAGGCTGAAACCGCCAAAGGAAAAAAGGTTGAGTCACAAGTTTGGCCTAGGCTTTGAAGGACCACTCGAGGCAGTTGGGAAACCCCTCACGTGGACCCTATCCTCTCATTTCAAAAAAGGGCCCGTTGTTCAGATGGGGGATCACCCGCAAGAAACACATGGGGGATCACATGTTGTATACTTGGCTGAAAAATGTTCAAGGGCCGCTAAGAGAGGCAAGATTAAGGATCTGGAATGCGAATGGAGCAAATGGTTCGACATACAAGATATTTCCATTGCACTAGAAAGAATGTTCTCGCCCTCGCAGTTGGAAGGGCAGCCATTGATCTCTGAAATGCCAGGGGATATCACTACTGTTACTAGAATTCCAAACAATTCTCGCCAAGAGGACTCTATCACCAGCGGACCTTCATCCGTCATCAACATTACCATCGACGGCTCATTAGCCGTCGCCTTCTCCATTCACTCACCTCAGCCTTCGCCGATGTCTTCTTCCTGGGCCAGACAATTGTCTGATGATCTTCCCAGGTCCCCTTCTCTGCTTACATACCTACGCGGGTTTCTCAACCCGCGCCAGGTTTTTAATCATGATCTGCTCTACGAGCCTCCCAACCCTTTAGCCAAAATCACTTTTCCCCTTCCTCCGATTTCTTTTCATTGCTTTGTCATCAAAAATGAAAATGAAAAAAAAAGCTAATTTTTAAACTCCTCAACAACACATCTTCGTTGAAGAAACCTCTTACATCTCCCACGAGTGCGTCCCGACCTACGGGCCACTCGTCCAAGGTCCTATGAGTGACCTTTTCTACCCCTCCTCCGAGGGGTCCTTCCATGTATATTTTTCGGCATCTTCTTTAGCTTCTTCGTCCGTAGGACAGCTCAGTCAACCTAGGAATAATAGGTCCAAGGTAGTATCCAAAAGGAAATCCAATGGTAAGCAGATCCCTCGTCGATTCCTTCTAGATCTAGCCAGTAGGTGTCAAGCGTGCCTATCCATTCCTCAATTGCTAGAAAATCCCGTCCAACTGCCAGAGATAGATTGTGAAGAGAATTGCACAATTGATGAAGGGTATGGAGTCTACGAGATCACAGATGAAGAATGCCCTATTGAAGAAGAGGATGAAGAATATGAGGACGCGGTCGGCGTATATGCTAGTGGGATGAGGAGATTCGACGAGCCGTCAGCCGCCGTAGAAGAGTCCACCAAAGAAGTCAACTTGGGAACTGAGGAAGACCCTAGGATCGTCCTCATAAGTAATAATTTGCCATCATCTGAAGAAGAGGCATTAATTGAAGTTCTCAAGGAGTATAAGGACACGTTTGCATGGAGCTACGAGGATATGCCGGGTCTGGATTCCACCTTGGTCAAACACCGCCTAAGTCTAAAACCAGGGTCTGTCTCGGTAAAACAAAGGTTAAGGCGTTTCCACCCTCAAATGGCTTTGAAAATGAAAGAAAAGGTCGACAAGCTCCACAAAGCCAGGTTTATTAGAGTCGTCCTTTATCCTCAATGGGTGGCGAACATTGTTCCGGTTATGAAGAAGGATGGGAGAGTCAAGATTTGCATCGACTTCCGGGACCTTAACCGCTCATGTCCAAAGGATGATTTTTCCCTACCTCACATTGATGTGTTAATCGATAACATGGCAAGCTATGAAACCCTCTCATTTATGGATGAATGTTTGGGATATAATCAAATTCGTTTGGCAGAAGAGAATCAGGAGAAGACGTCATTTACTACACCTTGGGGAACATATTATTACGTGGTCATACCATTTGGGTTAAAGAATGCTGGAGCTACTTACCAAAGAGCCATGATGGCCATATTTCATGACATGATGTATATATATCTGGAGGTGTAAGTGGATGATTTATTGGTGAAATCAAGAGCTAGGGTGGAACATCCAAGAGTCTTGGCTATGGTATTGCAGAGATCAAGGGAGTTCCAATTGAAAATGAACCCGAAGAAGTGTGTGTTTGGCGTATCATCGGGCAAATTACTGGGTTTCATTGTGAGTAAAAGGGGGATTGAGATAGATCCCAACAAAGCTAAGGCCATCAGGGATATGCCGCCTCCCAAAAATTTGAGGGAAGTTTGAGGTTTAATTGGGAGGTTGTAATTCATTCGTCGGTTTGTGTCTCAACACTCGCAAAAGTGTAGACCTTTCTATGAGTTGGCCAAGCCAGGAGTAGAATTCCAGTGGGATTCTAAATGCCAGAAAGCCTTTGAAGGGTTAAAGAAATACTTGGCTAATCCACCCGTTCTCATTCCACCCAAGCCAGGAAAATCTCTGATCCTTTATATCTCAGTCTTGGATGACTCCATGGGGGTCGTCCTCACACAAGCCGATGAAGAAGGCAAGGAACGGGCAACCTATTACTTGTCCAAACGAATTAGTCCCTATGAGCAGAAGTACACCTCCATGGAGAAAACATGTGCTGCCCTCGTTTGGGTAGTGCAAAAATTGAAGCACTACTTCTTGGCTCATGAGGTCCATTTGATTGCCCGCATGAACCCTATCAAGTTCCTCTTGGAGAAATCTGTGCTTACTGATAAGCTAGCACGCTGGCAGAGTTTCCTATCTCAGTTTGACATCACCTATATCCAGCAAAAGGTAATTAAAGGCTATGCTATTACTGAGCATCTCGCTCACCATCCTCTCCCCAAGTTTGATCCTGTCCAATCAGAGTTTCCAAATGAGGAACTAATGTCCATCACCCAATCCGACGAGCCAATGTTGACATTATATTTTGATGGAGCTCTGAATTCCCAAGGGAGGGGTATTGGCATTGTCCTTCTGACGCCCGAAGGCGTTACCATCCCAGAGGCGTTGAATCTCGCATTCCCAGTCACCAACAACATTACTGAATATGAGGCTCTTCTAGCTGGTCTGGAACTAGCCCATTCTTTCTATATAACCGAATTGTGAGTCGTGGGTGATAGTCAACTTGTTCTCCGCCAGGTGCTTACCAAATATCGCACCCTTGATCCCAAGCTCAAGCCTTATCAAGAGATGGTCTCCGCTTATGCCCAATTGTTCACCAAGCTGATCTTTGTCCATGTTCCTCGCGAATAGAACATTTTGGTCGATGCCCTCGCCTCCTTGGCGTCATCTTTTAAATTCCCTTTAGGTGTATGGTCTGAATCTATCACCATCTACAAGCGTCTCGTCCCTGCTATTCAGGACCCTTACCTTTTAAGAATCAAATAAAGAGTCCTACGAAAGATTCAGGAAGGAGAAATTCTTGAGAAGAGGGAAATCATGTTGGCAGAATTTGAAGAAGAACTAGCTGATGTGGAGAAACCTTGGTTCTATGAAATTGTCAAATATTGCAAAGATCAGTCTTACCCTGAAGGAGCCACCGTAGAAGATAAGAAAGCCATAAGAAGGGTGGCCCAGAAATACACGTTGGTTGGAGGTCTACTGTATAAGAGAAGTCTTACTGGTGTTGTTTTAAGATGTCTTGATGACAATGAGATCTGGAAATGTATAGAGGAAGCACACTCAGATGTGTGTGGTGGCCACGTAAATAGCCAAATACTCGCTAAGAAGATCGTTAGGCAAGGCTTTTACTGGCCCACCATGGAAGAGGATTATGCTATCTACGTCCGTAGGTGTGTTAAGTGTCAGCTTCACGCCGACAAGATTCATTCACCATCTTCCTCACTTCATCCTATATCCTCCCCATGGCCTTTCTCCATGTGGGCATTCAACATCATTGGCCCCCTAGGTGATCCCAACTCCTTCACCAAGTAGAAATCCTTCATCCTCACTGCGACAGAGTACTTCACCAAATGGGCCGAAGCCGAAGCTTACGCGGAAATCAAGGCATCAACAGTCTGCAAGTTCATCATGAAGAACATCCTCACCAGGTTCGGCATCCCAAGCACAATCGTCACCGACAATGGGCCACAGTTCATTTCTCAGGACCTTCAAGACCTCTGCAAAAGGTATGCAATCGCATTGCATCAATCATCACCTTATTACCCACAAGGTAATGGCCAGGCAGAGGCCACCAACAAAACATTGATCAAAATCATTAAGAAAACCTGCGAGTCTAGTAAGTTCTCAGACTGGCCAGAAAAGCTTATAGAAGCTCTATGGGCCTATCGCACTTCGATCCGTACCCCCACCGGGCAGACTCCGTTTGCCCTTACTTATGGGATGGAAGCGATAGTCCCGTATGAGACTCTAATTCCTTCTCTCATGATACAATTGGATAAGGAATTTCCCCTCGATGAACGTCATAATTCACTCCTTGTCTAGTTGGAACTCTTAGACGAGAAGCGGTTGGCCGCTGTCGAGCATGCACGTGTTTATCAAAATAGACTCGCTCGCTTTTACCAAAAGAAAGTCGTTGAGAGAAAATTCAAAGTTAGTGAGATGGTCGTAAAATTTTTTTTTGTCAAACCTGGAGGGCCGCGTTCTAAACTTCAACCCAATTGGGAAGGACCATATGTGGTTCAGGCTGCGTACTCCGGCAACGCCTACAAGTTAGTCAATACCGAAGGGACCGAGTTATCCCACCCATGGAACAGGCTTTATCTTAAGAAATACCACCCTTAGATAAGTGTAGCAACTAGCATGGTACGAGGACCATCGGAGTTGGAAATTCACTCTTTGGTCTTTGTAGTCTAACTTAGGGTTAACCTGCGCACACTCCCACAGGTCGCTTTCGGGGTCAAACGAAGCGGAACTCTAGGGAAGCTCCATAGAAAAAAACCCAAAAAAAACCAAAAAACAAAAAGAGAAAAAAAATGAAACAAAAAAGAGAGTGACTGGTGTTCATCACGCAGCTAAGTCTTTGCATCTATCCTTCATGTTAGGATAGGACCCATTAAGGCTCGGTAGGTCTCGGGTCTTGGCCCGCCAGAACCGTGGAGATTCCTGTCCGGTCATGTCAGCTTACGCCCACTAAAAGAAGGTAGCACACACACCAGCTATTTTAGCCAAAAAAGTTGGTAGCATTGCTTATTATGGGGCTGTACCCGAAGGTCTCTAGGAAAGTCATAATCTTTGTTCTCTTCCTCCTCAACCCAATGAGACAGACGGCGCCCTTAAAACACTGAGCATAAGGGAACCAAAATATCATACCCTGAAGGCGAGAGTATGATGCATCTCCTCGAACTTGAGTCAGAGTACGACAAGAGGGCCGTGTCCCCGCAGGCATACAAGAGGGATTCCCACATATCAAGTTATCATGTCTCCCTCAAAAAAGAGAAAAAGAAGAGAAGAGATAAATCAAAGTCAAATGAAAGCCTGGTCGTGGCCGTGCCTGATTTCAACAAGCGAAACCCCTCAAAACAAAAGTTAAATTCCACAAAGGTGCAACATAATTTTTTTCGAGGTTTGGTCCGAAGTCGCCCAAAAGGGAAAGGTCGAGTAGGTCCCGGTTAGCTCATCGGGTTAACGATTTTGCCGGTCCTCTCGGAAGGTTTATCCCACCTACTCTTCTTTCTCCCCATAAAGATGAAAGCTCAGTGGAAATCCTGAAAGGTGTGCCCCGCTAAGGCAAGTGACCTCATTTTAGCAAAACATAAATGTAATTGTCCACTTTGAAAAGCAAAAGTCATCACCGTGAAGGAGTCTCGGTGTTTCTGGCCGGTCAAGACCTCTATCTACCATCTCGGTGGATTCTTACTTTAACCTCGGACTTAGGTCAATGCAAGCGCGTCACCATTAGGTGCGACGTCGTCTGATTTTGGGTCAACGTCGCGCGGTTGACCGTTAGGGTTCCAGGGTGTCCCATCATATACCACCTAGAGTTGTGAGGAAATAGACCTGGGTTGGGTAAATTTTTTACCCTGAACTCTCTTTCGGTGTATCCTTGCAGTCGGAAGCGACTGGGAGCCTAAGCATGGCATGATGGTTTTGTCATCAGGTTAAGCCTTAACCGGCAGGATTATCATTTGAGGAGTCTAGGGGCCCAAATCAATCTAGATGTGCACACAGGATACCTGAGAGGTTAGTAAGAAACCCTACCTTCATAAGAGTCAGGTGACATAAGAATGGTCACTAGGCATTAGTTACCAAAAAAAAAATTTTGTGGCCCTCGGAAGATGTCGTTAGGTGAGTCCCCAAGTGGGAATTCTCTTGGAGCACGCTAACCTTGTTTTGAGCTACTTAAGAACGGTTTAAACACCCCTAATCCAAGAACCATGCCGGTTGTAATAACAAGTGTCTTTCAAAAAAAGAAATAAAATTCAAATAAAACAAGCAAAAACACAATCAAAAAACAAAAAAAAAGTTACATCTATGTGATCTCATTCGTGTGCTACATTTTTAATTTTGTTCTCATTTGTGTGCCCGTGTGTCACATTTATCATCTTTACTTTTATCTTAATTAATAAAGGCTTGGCCCCTTGACTCGTTATCAAGGCTAGTCTCAAGACAATCACCCACTCTCTGAGCAAGGGGCCAAGTCAGAACGGAAAAACTGACTTGTTTCATTGAGCAATGTGTACAGGATTGAAAAACAGGAATGAAGGCAGAAGACATGAAACTGAACATTCCTTCCTTTATTTCCTTCTAAAAATTGTACATTAAGTTCCGTCCTCTCTCTCAGAGTTACCCCTCTCTCCGCTCTCCATGCGAGGAACCCTGGAGGGTGTTGCTAAACCATGCAAGGCGGTGCCTCTACTGCTCTATACCCCTCTTCACGTCTCCGCTCCCCATCGATCGACAGGAACGACAAAGAAGATACTAACACGAAAGCCACGCACTCGTGCTCTTCGGTAGCGCTCGTCACCATCTCTCAGCCATTGTTCAGCAAGATCGAGGCTGGTTCGGAGTTCAAACAATTGGGCCTCCATGGCCCTCCGCTCCTCCCTCTCAGCCAATCTGTCGGCTCTCTCTCTTTCTGTGTCTCTTTCCCTTTCCATGCGTTCTCTCTCTCTGTCCTCCCTTTCCAGCTGAAGGGTAATCCTCAGCTCCACGGCATCCCGAGAAGAGCCATCGTCTGGGCGATGCCGCAACTCTTCCTCCAGTTCTGCTATTCTGGCTTCCCCTTGCGCGGTGCGAGCAAGTGCACGTTGCACCTCTTTCATCTGTCATAACCATCATTTCAGATATATGGAGGCATGGATAAGTGAAATTCAATGGCAAGACTCTCACCTGTGTGGAGAGCATTCCTTCTGCCTCCGCGGCTCGCTGCATAGTATGAGCAATCTGCTCATGAAGCAAATCGAGTTCGGAAGTAGGGATCCATAAGCTAGAAGAGACACCATCCGCCCCCATTGCTGAGGAAGCTGCGTCGAGCTGGGCGCGCTGCAACACACATAAGGCGACACTGAGGACCTAGCACCAGGAATCTTGGTCTATGATCATGTGTATGCAGGCTTACCGAAGAACTCAAGGCTGTGCGAGTATCACATAACTGCCGCTCCGTGCCTATCAGGTGAGCTTGCAAGTTCGCTATCATGGTGTCTCGAGCCTCCTGTGACCAGGGCATAGGTTAGTATACAAAAAAAATACAAAAAAGGACAAAAAAACAAAAAAATGATGAAAAATATGTTCACCTCCACGGTCCCCTCGGGATGGAGTCGCTCTACATACATCGCCTTATAGAGGCGTAGATAATCTTCACTGTCTTGAGCATGTGACTCCACGGGAGTGCCACCCCGTTGCCAGTCCTCATATTGCTTGGGAACCGCACTCTCCAATCAACGGAGGTCGCCGGCCCACATGTTTTGCTCCCCACACGTGGTGTTGTAGTTATGTCCACCCATTCCTGGGCAAGCCCTAAGGTCCTCATGGCCAATCGTAGCCGAAGTGGCTCGATTTCGTTCAGACAGTGGATCCAAAGGTCACGCCCGAACCGGGCACGACTTGTTATTACCAATGGCTGATCAACATCGGTCATGCCCGCATAAGGCCTCCAAACCACCTAGGTCAGGTCATACACATCTTCTTAATCATAAAAGAAACAAAAAAAAAAAGAAAAAAGATGATGAAATAATAACCACTATCGCTGCGGGGAACTCTTGCAACTAGCGTCGTAACACCATCAGCTGGTAGGATAGGGGGGCCGGGTTCGTGATGGGCTGCCACCGCCTCGCCAGCGGCACCGCCATTAGGTGCCAATGATGAGCCTTTCCCATTGGGAAGTAATAATAGCTCCACAACTGCACCATCGTGTGTCATTAACATAACAAAAAGAAAAAAAGAAAAAAAAAGAGAAGGGGGATACCTGGATGAATGGCGTGAAACCACTCACTGTTATCTCTCGGTCTGCTCTTTCGGACAGACCCGCAAATATATGTGCCATCATGGCTGCTCCCCAGGCATATCGCCCCACTTTCCCAGGGTCTACCAGGAATTCTAAGAAGTGGCAATGAATGATGTCTCCCTTCGAGCCCAGCAACAATTTCCCAAACAGGAAGAAGAGGAATCTCCTCAAATCCACGTTGGCTCTCTCCCAGTAGACGGCGCGGCATCCTCTTTCAGTCCTCTCCATGAACTCTTCCAAGGACTCATCATCACGGGAACGAACGTCAATAAGCCCCAATGGATCCATGATAGGCGTCTTGGCTACGAACCTGTTCTTACGATCACCCAGATCCACTCCTAGTAACCTCTGAGCAGCCTCTCTGTAGTCAAAATATGTGACACTAGTCAGCGCCTCGCCATCCACTTTTAGGCCTGTAATTTGGACCACATCTTCCAGGCTGGGCACCATGTGCCCTCAAGGCATCAAGAAGGCACGACTCATTGGATCCCACCTTTCACGCAATGTTTGGACGAGAGCAAGGTCGAGCTTGACTGGCTCGATCCGGAGAAAGGCTCCAACCCCCATCACGTCTAGCCTGACCTTCTGAAAATCCGGGAGACCCCTGTATGCTACCACTACCAACTCCCATGAAATATGTGATTTCAGCACACTCTGTGCATACACGAGGAATGGAGAGGGGTTTTGTCAAAAGAGAGAAAGGAAGAAAGAACGAGAAAAGGGGCAAGAAAGCTCATCTTACAAGTTGCGATTGGGTCCTTTCACTGAAATGCCCTTCGAGGTCCGAGAGTCTCCTAGAACTGCTACCACTAGACCTGCTCCTCTTCGAGGAGTAGGAAGATTTGCCCTCCATTTGATGCGGGATGACTACGAGACTCGACGCGGACGAGTTGCGACCTTGAACTCTATAGGATGACGCGACGGGTTGGACGACACGACTAGCAACAACGATACAATGCGGCACCTAAAGAGCTCCAGAAGAGGCGATGTGCCCCAAACAGGAAGTGCTAACTCACGGTCATCCCCATCGAGGGAAGCGTGACGATCTGCACAGTTGAGTAACCAGCTTTGAGTCTCGAGTGGTCGGCTTGCTCTCACGCTCGGAACGAGTCATGGGATGAGTCTCGCACTCACAGCTCACAGTGGTGATGTATCGCGAGCTAGCTAGAAAAGTAACCTACTCACATGCAGCGGCTTCTAGAATGCATACTAGCTAAGCAAATACGACAAAAAGGGGGTGGCGAGTGTACCTTCACGCTCGAGGCGTGGGGAAGACTTCCCGGCCGAGATCCGAAACTCCCGGTACAGAAATAATTAATAATTATAGCAATAATGCTAAGCCCACTCCACGTAGGAGGTAACAGGCGACACGTGGGATCCGGGAGCACCAATCTCGGGTTGGCGGGCAGCAGTCGATGGCACTCGGGTGGACGCGGTCGGCCGGTTCAGCTCCGTTCACTCGGGCCCACCGGATGGTACGTGGGACCCGCTGCTGGTACGGCGGCGTCCAGGGCGGCTCTTGGCTGCAGTGACTGACGGGGACACTCCTGGAGTGTCCCGGGTCGATCCCCGGGAGTGGCGGTCGCCGGAGTGGAGGCGGGCGATTTCTCAGGAATTATCTCCCAATGCTATCCAGCAGCTGTGTTTCTGTCCAGACCTGCGCGCTCCGGTGAGATCGGCTGGTACGCTCAACTCCGACGTCGGATCGAGACACAAAAGGTACCATTGGAAAGAGGACTTGAAATCCCTCAAAGTTTCGTGACGATCCAACAGTCGGATCTCCCGTACCAATTCTTTCACCGAGCTGCTGTCCTGAAACTCCGAGTTTGGGGCAGCAGGATGAAGACCTGCTCGTGGAGACTGAACAGTGGCACGAACGGCGGCGGCGGCGGCGGCGAACGTTCACAGAAGATAGAGGAAGAAGAGAAGTAGAAGAAATATGAGGGAGATAGAAGATTAGGGATCAGATCTAGAGAGAGTTGGTGGTGGGAGGAGGAAGAACACCAAGAACACTCAAGATGGAGAGAGGAGTGCACACTATAGACACCCAATTTTGGCCGATAAATTGAGCATTTTCTTTGTTCTCCTAGTTAATGCCCCGATTGATCCTTAATTGGTTGATTTTCTGGGATTTCTCCCCATTCTTGGCCCAACATTTCAATTCCATACCTTGGATCTCGTCTCGAGTTTGGCATTCCCGCGCTATCCGCTCTTATCGCTTTCTTGTTCATAGCGCGTGGTGGATCTAATTGAAGTTATCATTTGAGCAGTTGTTATTGCTTGATGTTTGATCATTGTAGCATCCACTTTGGATGTTATTCTCACTTAACATTTGATTAAATTGCTGCCCAAAGGATATTTCTCCTTTTTAAAATCATTTCGTGGGCCTTTAATTATCGCGCTATATCGTCATAGCGCATTCTTCATGAACGCGCTATGGAAGTATAGCGCGTTATCAGGCAGAGCCCTTTCCGAACCGGACTCCCTTCTTTCGACTCAGAGTCCTTATTTGGTAAGCTTCTGATTGTGTCTCTTATCCAGGAAGGTTTCTAAACCTAGCAGGAACCTTTCCCCCTCATTAATCGGCAAGATTACCTCAATTTGAGCCGCCAAATCGTCGGATTGAATTGAACTCCGACCTAGGGTGCTTTTTGACCTCTTTCCTATAAATTGAACCCTTTGGCCGTCGTTCTCGGGGATGCCACTCGAGATATTAATGAGGAGGAGGAAGTTCTTCGTGCCAGATCAATAGATCCTCGCTTCTCGCACATCCAAGGGAGTATTTAGGGGCCCTTTTCATGTTATTCCTTTTTCTTCTTTTCCTTTCCCCAATCTACGAATTTTAATCTTTGCATAGCATTACATGTTGATTTCAAAACACTCCTTTTACGAAATACATGCATATACACACACCACACCTATCTTTTGCCCATCCATAGGGGTTTAAAAACCACCAAACCCCCAGGTAATCGAGCCCCCCGTTTGCATGCTTTTGATTAAGAATAGGGGCAGATTCTACTAAAACCTCGATCTAATGGGCCTTTTGTTTGTTGTTTATGATTGTTTGCAGGCACTAGAAGACTAATACGTGGAGCCCTTGCACCTTGGCCGGCCTTGGAGCAAGGAAGGAACGAATCCGAACAAGCCCGCTTCCTGTCTGATATCGCGCTGTATGTTCCTAGCGCGACCTGAAGAACGCGCTAGGACGATATAACGCGTTCATATCCCGGCCTATAGTTGGCCCTCATGAATTTCTGAGGTATGTAACATGTCCCCATCTTAATATTCTTATTACTTGGCATGTTTCTGGCCTTAGTGGCGATCACGGATCTTATTAATGCATGTTTCACCCCCTTTTTTATCATCGACTTTAGCGCTTTTATCTTGCTAGATTATCTTGCTAAATAACAAATAATCAATTTTAAGGGGGTAATCATAAATTCATGATCTACAAATTGGCGATCACGGTGGGACCCTTTGTGCTGCCACGTTCGTGCTTCCAGTTGCCTGCTTGTCAATACATCAGTGGGTGTGTTTATTTGATTTTTTGAGCCCTTCCCCACTGTCGCTTATCGCGCTATGTGTTCATAGCGCTTTTTGTAGATCGCGCTGGGGACATATAGCGCGTTCATCACCTGAAGGTATTCTCAGGTACACCTTCTGTTGGGGTTCATCTTTGGTGGCATCTTGTATATTTCTTGCTGTGTACTTACATATTTTGTTTTATTTATCGGTTCTAGTTTAGATGTTCTTGCATAGCATGGCATTCATCTTTGCATTTGGTTTGAGAGACCTCCTCTCTCTACACTAGGATTCCACACACCCTTCTTGGAATTGGAACAACCCTCCATTGAGCATTCGTCTCTTTGGACCGAAATTCCTTTTCCAAGACCTCCGTAAGTCCCCGCACCCGTGGATTCCCTCACGGACGCCGGGCAGGTTGTACCTTTGAAGTCCCGGGTTTAGTTGGCCTATACATGGTGAGAGAGTGTTCCTAGTTGGCACCGGAGAAAATCACATTTGAAACTAGGTTCATCACTTGAGTGATCACATCAATTTGTTAAAAATCATTAATTCACCAAGGTTCAAATAAAAGAAATCAACGGTAATCATTCCAACTTGTGTGCTTCTTTGCAAATTGTTTTGTTCGAACTTTGATTGCATAATGGCTTACCTTGATAGACAAAATAACATGTTTAATCTTAATGAGGATGCACAACCTAGCACATCATATACTCCTCAAGCTCAACATTATAATTCACATCATATTTTCAAGGGACCACGACCTCATTCTTATGGTCATGCCCGGCCCATGGGCAATGTCCAATTTCATGGCCCCTCGATTCAATCGCGAGCCACTACTCCTACGGGACCGTCTCCTCCTAACGATGAGAAAGTCTCCCAAATCTTGCATGCATTAGATCATCTCACCCCTCAACAAATTCAAGCCCTTAAGGCCGCTGTTGAGGGTGCATCTCATTCATCTCATCCTCCTTCCAATCCTACTTGGGTGGCCCATCACCCACTTCCCTCTTCTATTCACATTCCTACTCGGGCAACCCATTACCCATCTCCTTCTCCTCGGGTGATCCAATACCCGCCTCCTTCTATTCCTCCTCCACCACGGCCCCAAGGCCCATTTATTCCTTGCAATCCGGCCCATCCGGGTTCTTCTATGGGTCATCCCAATCCCATTCCATGGCCTCTTTATGCGGCCCCTCCTTCAAGGCCCTGCCAACCCTCGGTTGCTCAAGTCTCACCTCCCCAACAAACTCTTCTCGACAAAGTCACTTCGTTGGAAAAACAATTAAAGAGGGTTATGAGCCCACGGCCCGCTCCTCCTACTCCAGTCAATCCCCTCCACGCCGCTCTGAACGACATTACAAAGATGGAGAAAGATTGAAAGGACAGGAGAGACGATTACGGCATCGGTATTTCAAGCAAGCAAGAGCCGGCAGATTTCAACGTTCAAGTGGACACTGTCCGCCCTCCACCCATTCACCCCATTCATTCATATGGCCCTCCATCTCCACATTCACAATACCATTACACTCCTCCACCCACATATACGCCTCCACTACGGTGTACACTTGAACCGGCTGATGAAGAACCGGCAATTGAAGAATCTGAGGCGCACAATGATGTAGCTATGCAGGCACCCCTTCCGAGTTTCCTTCGCTTCCCTCTCCCTCCACTACCACTTGATGAACCCCCTGCTCAGGACGAAGCCACTGTCCCCAATACATTCCCCGTTTATGAGACTAATTGGTGTTACGACGATGGGTCAATACTCCAATCACCCATGTCGTTGCACCAAGACATGTCTCCTATCCCTAACACCTCTCGCCCCATCCGGAATTTTCAACACACTAAACCTTCTCCGTTCACCCCTCCCGTAACCACCCTAATAGCCTCCACTCCACCGGCCTCCACCGAACCTCCATTACCCTCCATTACGCCAGTCTCCGCCAAGCCTTCTATTACACCTCCTCTTTGTTCGCCACCTCAGCCGTCCACTATGCCTATGACCCCTACCCCATTACTTAACCCTTTACCCTTACCTGTGGCTAGTCCTGAGCAAGGTTCACCCTTTTTTGCACTCGAGCCAACCCCGACTGCTTCCGAGCAAAGGGAGAAGCTCGACGTGTTTGAACCTTTGCTTCCACTCACCCTTTCACCTCCACCATCCATGGAACCTTCCACCTCCGCTTCACCACCCTTTACTACTCGGAACGAGCGTCCTTCTGTAAATACTTGTGCCGAAGATGATCAAGATCCGGGAAAGAAAGATTTGGCCATGGCCATGCTATTCAAGATGCAAGAGTTTGTATGCCGGATGCCGATCCGGGTTGTTGTGCCAAGCATGGTCGAAGAGGCCAAGTCGCCGCCACTGCTCACTAAAAGAGAATGCCAAGCTTTGATGCCATGTAGGCTTGTGCCCAAAGGCCGGGAAGGGCACCCCTTGTTCCAACTTTCAAATCTTGAACCTTTTCTTCCATACAAGGGGCGAATGCCTATTCTATTCAACACTCCATATACGCCACAACCCCTGGGCAATACAATGCTTCCTATCCCAACTGTTCAACTCTCTCACACTATTACTTTTCACTCTTCAAGGGAGTTGTCATTCACCATTGAAGCTTCGTCATGGGCTCTTGCTTTATCCATTGGGCCAATTGGTTATACACTTTCACTGCCATGGAGGGGCGGTTATCTTGGTGCCAAAGGGCTTTCCACTATTTCATCCACATTCCTGTCTATCACATCTTCTTCATGGGCCACTCCAAGGGTAAGGAGGAGAATCTCATCCTCTCGCCCTTCATGTTCTTCATATTCTTTGCATCTCATGCATTCTGTTGCATCCATACATTCATCGCATCTGTTGCATTGCATTCGCATACATTTGCACTTCTTCTTTCCCGGGTTTCCGGACCCGTATCTTCCCCGCCTTCCGGAACCTCCGGATCTTCCGCATTTCCCATCTTATTCATCTTCATCCTCTTCTAATCCACTCTCCCCGGGGCATCGCGTCCCCTTTCTTGCTATTTCCCTGGAACCTCCAGGTGTTTTATCCATCCTCTTAGGGCATGACGCCCCTTCTGATTCCACTATTCCGGAACCTTCGGATCTTTCTCTTAACCTTGGGCATCGCGTCCCATGGTATCTTCTCCCTCCGGAACCTCCGGATCTTGCTCTTTGGGCATCGCGCCCCTACATACCCTCACGTCCGGATTTTCTGGAGTTCTTATCTCTTCTCCTTGGGCATCACGTCCCATGGTATCTTCCCCCTCCAGAACCTCCGGATTTTCCATCTTGTTCTTTCTATCTTCTTTCGGGGCATCCTGACCCTTCTAATTCCATTCCCTCGGAACCTCCGGACCCTCCATCTTTCTTCCGATTCATCTTTCTGCTCCTCCGGGACATCACATCCTTCATTCTTTTCCTCCTTTTCCACCATCTTTTTCCCTATTGTTTCCCAGGGCACCGCGTCCCTCGATATTTTATCCCTCCGGAGCCTCTAGATTCCTCCTATCATGATTCTCCTCCTCTATCTCCGGACCCGCCTCTTTCCATCTATCAATTTCTTCTCCTAATTCCTCCTGATCATGGGTCCGACCCAACTTCTTCCACATCCACTGCCTTGGGCATCTGCCCTTTCTCCCACTGTTTCCGAGGCTTTAGTCCTCACTCCTCTTCTTAATTTTTCGCTTCTCTTGTAGGCTGTTCCATGTAATCAGGGTCTCTGCACCTTAGTGAGGGAGTTCTAGCCCTTATCTCTCTTCCTTTTCTCCTTATTCGTCTGAGTCTGGTCTGAGCACCGCTCCTTCTTGTTAAGCCACTTTAAACCCTTTAAGAGGACAAATCCCACAATGATCAACATCGCATCTGCCAGCTGTTTCAATAAAAGTTGCAAGGTAACATATTGGCGTAAGTATGCATTTTTATGCATCATTATCTTATTGCTTCACGCATGATTTTCAAAATGAAGTGCTTCTTAACAAGATTAAAAGTGGTGTTTTAGACCTTTATCTTAGGCTTTTGTTTAATTAAATCATTCTCAAAAGAGTCTTTAGGCTTGCTTTTGCAGCACCATTGGTTAATAAGAACCCCGCGCTGGGAATTCAACATTCTCTCCCTGGGCAACCCTTAGCTGGGCATTCCACACACTTCACGGCGTCCTTAGCCGGCTCCTTTGATAAGACACCGTTGCTACTTCGGCCATGCCATGAGTATATCTGAAAGTCTTTTCTCTTCTTTACTCGGCCGAATGCAGGGGCAAGAGGTCGACGGATGAGATGACCCAATCAGGGTATTCCCCAGTACGAGAGGAGTCTCAAATAGGGGCAGTCTTGACCCAAAATCAATATGAGTTTTCATATGAGTTTTCATGATATACATCTTGCCAAAAGGGCTATTATGAAAATCAAGTTAAAATTTCGATAAAAGCAAAATTGTGAATTATAGCATGTCAAGAGTGGCAAAGTCCCCGCAGGGAAAACCCTGGTCGTATGCATGTCAAGGGTCTAAAAATCAAAGGCACAAAGCCCCGGCACAACAGACTACCTCTTTGAGGGGAAACACCTTGGAAGGAATTCAAGTCCCGACATCTCCCATCCTGCATAAAGCTTATCTCCAATTATTCTTCTCTTCTCCCTCTAAGACCGAATGTTTCTAGAGTATGGCCTTGGTAGGGGCACCGTTAATCAAGGGCAGTCAGTTATAGGGCGCCACCTCCAATGCACGCCCAACTTTCGACAGTTTTAAGCAAAAGGGGAAGGAACAAGAACCCCTAGCCAGTGGTTTAAAACATCCATTGATGCTGCATTAGCAAAGGTCTAAGCCAAAAACTCCATAAAAATTTGAATATTGCCAAAAACTCCATAAAAAATTTAAATATTGCTAAAATTCTAAAAAAAAATTTGAATATTGCTAAAATTCTAAAAAATTGAACATTGTCAAAAAGTCCAAAAAAATTCATATATTTCCAAAACAAAATTTCAAATTTTTTTTCAAAAACTTATAAAAATTTGCATATTTTCAAAAAAAATCAAAAAAAATCAAATTACATTTCTGATGGCATCCTTTTGTAGAGGCACGCAAAATAAAGAATAAATCACAAGAAGTGCAACAAGTATCAAAGACTGTCTCATTCTACTATAACATATCAAAAGAGTACAAAATAAGAGTGGATACAGCAATCTCTCTAGCTCTCCCCTCGACCCTCCTGGTCTCCCCCTCTACGTGAACTCTCAGCCTCCTCCTGTCCTCCCCGCGAAGACCTTGGAGGAGCCATCTGTCCCCGAGAAGCTGAAACCCTGTCACTCTGTGCTCCCCTCTCAGCATCTTCCCTCCTCTGGAGCTCGGAGGAGGTAACTAAATAATCTGTACTCGAGTAAGCTCGGGAGTATCCCTCGCGCTGGGCCCGCTCACGCCCTCGCCGATAACGATCCTCCGCGTCCTTCGCACGCTGCTCAGCCATTCCCAATCTGGTAATCAACTGTACTCTCTCCAGCTCACGCTCCACTCGCTCTCTGTCTCGCTCCTCCCTCTCCCTCTGTCGCTCGCTCCTCTCCATGCCAAGAAGGGCACGTAGCTCTATCACATCTCGGGGAAGCTCCTCTGCATCTCGGCGCCTCAGCTCTGCTTCTGCCACGCGCAGCTCCTTTTCCTGCATCCAAAATCTTGATCAATAATTGATAATTGATAAATCTCCAAGACTAAGATTAAAAGAACAAGATTGCTTACTCTCTCTTGAAGGGAGGCCTCGGCTGCCTCTGCCCGAGCCACTGCACTGGCGAGCTGGCTCTCTAGCTCGGTGTGGTCGCAGACGGGCTGAGTAGAGGATGACGCGCCGTGCGAGGATCGGACTGCCTCCAGCTCCTCGCGCTGAAAAGAAAGCATTACCATTAATTAAAATTCAAATCCAAATCATTCTAAATTACAGGTTCTTACCAACTCATCAACGGTATGCTGGAGATCCTCACGCTGCCGGATTGTGGAGTCAAGGAGTCCCTGTACCATGGCCAGTCTCCCCTCTGTGTCAAACTGCAATAACACATGTCGGTCACATATTGAATAACCAGGTTTTATAATGGAAGTGTAAATAAATTAAAAGCATACCTGTCCGCGAGCGCTCTGATAGACTCGGCTACCGTATGCCTGGGAGTAGGCCTGGAGATAGGCATCATCTGAATCCGCTCCCGCAGGGACTGCTCGGCCGCGCCTCTTCCAATCTGCCAACTGCTCTCGAGCTCGCTACTGCCTGTCATCTGTCCCCTGGAGACCTCGAAAACATTGCCCAGGTCGTGGGTCCGTCGCCTGGGTCAGGAACTCTACTACTACCTGGTGGAGCCCTAGTGTCCTCATGATCAGTCTATGATATAGGGGCTCGACCAGGTTGAGGGCATGTAACCAGATCTCTCTCCCAAAGTATGGGATGGCCGCCTCCACCCAAGGCATCACCCCGATGTCCCTCTGGTAGGGAGTCCAGTCCACCTGCATAATTCAATTTATCGTTGCCCTCGATTCCACTCATAATTCAATTCAATGTCAAAATTCAATCTTACCTCTATGTGGGGCATCATGTCTAGCGTCTCCTGAATATGGGTGACCTGGTCCTTCAGAGATCGGCCATCTCGAGTAGGGGTCCATTGTCTGGCCAAGGGCAGTAGATCTCCCCGATCCTCCCAAGCGCGCCTGAGGGTAGGAAGATATAGATATCTCCAAACCTGAAATGAAGCTCATGTGATCAATATAAGAGGAAAGTGCATAACTTAAGCATTGGAGTTTAAGGTTTAGAGAGATACCTGAAGTAGAGGGTAGAACCCCCCCCCCCCCCGAGTGAAGACTGGAGTGAAGAGATGCCGAAGCTGTCAACAAGTGGCCAAGGACTGCCGCACCCCAAGCATACCGTCCGACTCTGTCCAGATCCTCCAGTAGGGGTAGAAAACGGCAGCTCACTGCATCACCCTGGGTCGCTAGAAGCAGCTTGCCTATCATCAAGATGAGAAACCTCCTCAGCTCCATGTCTGCCTGTGGGCCCGCCTCAGTCGTGAAACTCTCTCTGGCTCCAGCCTCTAACCTCTTCTCATGAGCCGTCAAGGTCTCCCCCACCTCCCTCTGTGTGTGGAACAAGCTGAGACTCTCCTGCAAGACGATCCTCGACACTAGCGAGGTCCGGCCAGTCCCCTCCAATTCCAAACCTAGCAGTCTGCGCGCCATCTCCCGGTAGTCGGGGTAAGTACAGCCCGTCACTGCTAATCCATGCACTCGCAGCCCGGTGATGCGAGTGACATCCTCTAGAGTCGGGATCATATGACCCCAGGGGAAGAGAAAGGCCTTGCATCCTGTGTCCCATCTGGCTTTCAGAGCCCTTATCAGTCCCACATCCACTCTCAGCACCTCGATCTCCAGGAACTCCCCGAAGCCCATTTGGCGGAGGCGGGCCCGTTGAAACTCCGGTAGTGCGGAGTAGGCGGCCCGAACTAATGTCCATGAAATCCGGGCACGGACTGCACCCTCCACACCCTGCACACAACATAAAAGCAAGAAGGCATCAATTTGTGTTCATCAAACAAAAGAAAAATCAGAAACTAGAAAAAACTAGCATGCTGTTCTTTGTCGCGCTATATCGACATAGCGCGTTCTTCAAGAACGCGCTATGAAGATATAGCACGTTCATCTTCTGCAGGTAGGGGGCGACCCCTCATTCCTCAATTTCAATCCATGGGCATTCTGCCCTACATTTTGATTTGAGAGGGCATCCCCCCTTCCGTTTTTATCACATCTGAAAGGAAAACAAGAAAAAATCAAAAGAAAACAAGATTGGGGCGGTTTTCTTACCACACGCCGCTTTCGGGCCGCCACGCCGCCAACGGGCTCTATCGCTGCTTCCTCGGCCGCTGGGGCACCTTCAACCTCTTCAGTTTCATCGGGGGGGATCTCCATTTCATCCCCTTCGAGCCGGGCCGAGACGGTCGCCTCCGAGTCGGCGTTCTCTTCCACGGGAGGGGGCATTCGCTCTTCCTCCGAGTGTGATCTTTGACGGCCGCGGGTGGCACGCCGTTTGGAGCGTCGAGGGGCTTCTCCTTCCATCGGATTAGGGCAATGGAACTTTCGGGCTGGTGAGAGGGCGAGAGAGGGAGTAGGGAGAGGGCAAAGAGTGAGTTTGAAATAATAGAAGGGGGGGCGGTTTTTGAAAACCTGCGGGTAGATGACGCGCTATATGTTCATAGCGCGACAATGTCGCGCTATGTATATATAGCGCGATAATCAAAGTAAAGGAAAAATGAAAATAGAGAAGGGGGGAGAAAATAAAAGAAAATGCAGCTTGTGGATGAATAAAAAATTTGCATTCTCCTACTTACACGTATTTGAACTTGTTCTACTTGTGCTTAACATTGTATTTCAGGAAAAGAAAAGAAAAAAAATGAAGTGGCACGCCATCAGGTAAGTATTTCCTTATCCCTTCCTTTATTGCATTACTATATGATATTTACATTATTATATTATCTCAAGGACCGGCTGGTTCTCTGTATGTTTCGGGATTTGAGTTCCCCTCTACCAAAAACAGTGATGATCTAGAAACATGCAGTTAATCGTCGGATAGGCCGTTAGGTCAGACAAATTTGGGGACGATGGACTTCATCTTGCACGTCGTGGTTGCGGATAACTCTTGACCCGAATCTGTTTGATTTAACAATATTATCCTTGAGTATCTTATATTTTATCCTTTCTTGGCATTTGTTTTAATGATTTCTTTTATTTTAGCCTTGCACGCATCATGTCTTTTTACATCCATGAATGTCCAGTTTTCTTCTCGATTAAGGATCAATAATGCTTTTGTCCTCGAACAAAGAAATTTAATTCCATTCTGAATTTGAAAGATTGCTCCTAGTTGAGCACTGGATCTCGCTGGTCGATGTGACCCTTACCTAGAATTTGCTTATCCCCTTTCAATCCAATTCAACTTATCCTCCTTCTTTTGATCCACTCATTAGCTGTGAACCGCACGATGGCGTCGATGGATCTGCCGGGCTCGCATTTATTCCACTAACTGAGTGAAATTCGTAGTTGCTACGCACTGCGGGTGCCTCTTTTGTGCAAGAGGTTGATCAGCTCCCTTTTCTTTGTTCCGTGCCTATCATTCTAGGCAGGAGTCACTGATGCTAGCTTGATCTTGTGGTTAGCTCGGAGTTTTCGGGATTATTCCTATCTTTTATCGGTTGTGATGGGTGTCTCTTTTTCCTTGATATCCACTTATCAGTCCGCTCCCCTGCATTTTCACTTCATCTCCCCGTCACTACCACACTATGTCGTCTCCGTTTTGCCTTCGTTTCACCTCCGTTTCGCTCCCCTGCAAAGCGGATATCAAGGAGGGGCATCTGTAGACACCCAATTTTGGCTGATAAATTGAGCATTTTCTTTGTTCTCCTAGTTAATGCCCCGATTGATCCTTAATTGGCTGATTTTCTGGGATTTCTCCCCATTCTTGGCCCAACATTTCAATTCCATACCTTGGATCTCGTCTCGAGTTTGGCATTCCCACGCTATCCGCTCTTATCGCTTTCTTGTTCATAGCGCGTGGTGGATCTAATTGAAGTTATCATTTGAGCAGTTGTTATTGCTTGACGTTTGATCATTGTAGCATCCACTTTGGATGTTATTCTCACTTAACATTTGATTAAATTGCTGCCCAAAGGATATTTCTCCTTTTTAAAATCATTTTGTGGGTCTTTAATTATCACGCTATATCGTCATAGCGCGTTCTTCATGAACGCGCTATGGAAGTATAGCGCGTTATCAGGCAGAGCCCTTTCCGAACCGGACTCCCTTCTTTCGACTCAGAGTCCTTATTTGGTAAGCTTCTGATTGTGTCTCTTATCCAGGAAGGTTTCTAAATCTAGCAGGAACCTTTCCCCCTCATTAATCGGCAAGATTACCTCAATTTGAGCCGCCAAATCGTCGGATTGAATTGAACTCCGACCTAGGGTGCTTTTGACCTCTTTCCTATAAATTGAACCCTTTGGCCGTCGTTCTCGGGAGATGCCACTCGAGATATTAATGAGGAGGAGGAAGTTCTTCGTGCCAGATCAATAGATCCTCGCTTCTCGCACATCCAAGGGAGTATTTAGGGGCCCTTTTCATGTTATTCCTTTTTCTTCTTTTCCTTTCCCCAATCTACGAATTTTAATCTTTGCATAGCATTACATGTTGATTTCAAAACACTCCTTTTACGAAATACATGCATATACACACACCACACCTATCTTTTGCCCATCCATAGGGGTTTAAAAACCACCAAACCCCCAGGTAATCGAGCCCCCCGTTCACATGCTTTTGATTAAGAATAGGGGCAGATTCTACTAAAACCTCGATCTAATGGGCCTTTTGTTTGTTGTTTATGATTGTTTGCAGGCACTAGAAGACTAATACGTGGAGCCCTTGCACCTTGGCCGGCCTTGGAGCAAGGAAGGAACGAATCCGAACAAGCCCGCTTCCTGTCTGATATCGCGCTGTATGTTCCTAGCGCGACCTGAAGAACGAGCTAGGACGATATAGCGCGTTCATATCCCGGCCCATAGTTGGCCCTCATGAATTTCTGAGGTATGTAACATGTCCCCATCTTAATATTTTTATTACTTGGCATGTTTCTGGCCTCAGTGGCGATCACGGATCTTATTAATGCATGTTTCACCCCCGTTTTTATCATCGAATTTAGCGCTTTTATCTTGCTAGATTATCTTGCTAAATAACAAATAATCAATTTTAAGGGGGTAATCATAAATTCATGATCTACACACACCAATCAATATTCTCTTCAATTTTCTCCTTAGTTCCACACAAAATACAATGAGAGACTACAAGTATTCAAACCCTAGATCTAGACCCAAGGACATCCACTAACACCAAAGGACATCCACTAACATCAAAGGACATCCATTAACATTGGTCAAGGGTAGGTGGGAGACAAGCATGGGGGACAAGGAGGGGGCATCCTCTACCTTTGTCTCCTTGGTCTAACAGTCCAAGTCTTCTAGAAGCCCATCTTGGGCCTTGGACCAGCCTTTTAGGCCCACATGTGTAGAAGCCCACAAGGGAGCGAGAAGCCTAATGGGGCTTCTAAAAGTTTGGAGGCCCAATTTAGAAAGTGGGCTCCTTACATGAAGTGTAACCCATTTTACAACCTTGACCCATTACACTCATGAATACTCAAAATAAATACACACCAATACACTAAACATAAATAAAGTATCAACACTCAGGGAGGGACTCCATACTATCGCCCAGCCACAACGATGTCGATGTCGACCGAGTCGTGCTGCGGGCCCGGTACCGAGGGCTCACTGAGTCAGGCCATACTCATGCTCTGGTGTCCTCACCAATTCTCCCCGGGTTGGAGAAGCTTGACCCCATCGAGTAAGGGTCCGGGTCACTCTGGTACCGATCCAGCAGATCTGGATCTATCCTCTGTAGCTCTGCCCGGGTGATTCAGGTGTCATCGGATGTGGGCCGTCCCCTCCAATGCACCAAGTAGCACTGGTACACTCCGCCTCGAGTTGTCATCACCTGCTCATCTAGTATACATTCTATCTGCTCTCGCTGCTGAGGTAACAAGGCTGGAGGTGGACACTCTAGGGTGGTGTCACTCACAATGGGTGGAGACGGCTCAAAGGGCTCATCGGGTATCACCGCTAGGTCCCTATAAGCGACGAGATCCGAGACGTTGAAAGTCGGGCTGATGTCGTAATCCTCTGGCAAGTCCACAACATATGCGTTCGATCCGACTCGCCTCACCACCCGAAAGGGACCGACACCGCGAGCATGCAACTTCTTCACGGCTCCTGAGGGAAACCGTTCAGGTCTGACCCTGATCATGATAGAATCGCCTTCCTAAAACTCACAGTGGTGCCTATGGGCGTCAGCCAATTCTTTGTATCGTACGTTGCTGGACTCAATGTGACGACGAACATGCTCATGCAACTGTCTAATATGGCTAGCAGAAGACTCGGTTGACTCAGACACACGGGGCTAGATGGGAGATGGGACTAGGTCTATAGGTCTCCAAGGTCTACGCCTAGTGAGAATCTCGAAGGGGCTCATACCTGTCGACCTATTGACCGAATCGTTATAGGCGAACTAGGCCAAGGGTAAGACCAAATCCCAATCCCTGACTTGATCTCGGACAAGACACCTAGGAAGATCCCCCAAACTCCTATTGACAACCTCAGTCTGACCATCGGTCTGGGGGTGATATGCAATGGAGAATTTTAATTGGGTGCCCATCATGTGCCATAGGATTTTCCAAAAATAGCTAGTGAATCGTACATCCCTATCTGACACTATGGTACGGGGAAGGCCAAACCTAGAGACACAATGAGAGAAGAACAGGCGGGCAACTCTAGTGGCATCCGAAGTCTTGGAGCATGGAATGAACAAGGCCATCTTAGAGAACCCGTCGACAACCATAAAGATCGAGTCATGCTTTCGGAGGGTGCGGGGCAGTCCTAACATAAAGTCCATGCTAATGTCCTGCCATGGACTATCCGGGACGGGAAGGGGAGTATAAAGGCCGGTATTTTGCTTCCTATGTTTGGTCATAGCACAAATGCGGCACTGGGCCACAATACGAGCAACATCCCTCTTTAGGCTAGGCCAATATAATTGATGCTCAACTACCTCTATGGTCTTGTTCCGGCCAAAGTGACCAGCAAGACCTCCCGTGTGCATTTCCCACGTAAAAAAGTCACAAACAGAAGTTCGTGGGATGCACAACTTGTCACCCCAGAATAGGTGACCCTCCTGTAGCACACACTCACTATAATCACGCGAGGGACCGGCCTGAAGGGCTGCATAGATCGGACCAAAGTCCAGACAATCAACATAGGCATCCTTCAGCCTCTCTAAACCTACCACCTCAACACTCAGGGTGGTCAACATCATCATCAGCCGACTCAACGCATCGGCGACCTTGTTCTCTGCCCCTGCCTTGTGCTTGAGCACGAAGGTGTACTCTTGGAGATACTCCACCCAACGACTGTGGCGAGCATTCAGCTTCTTTTGGGTATGGAGGAATCGTAAGGCCTCATGATCAGAAAAGAGGACAAACTCCTGATGCAAAAGATAATGCCTCCAATACCTCAATGCCAGGACAACTGCGTAAAATTCTTTGTCATATGTGGAATATCGCAGTTTGGCATCATTCAGCTTCTCGCTAAAGAAGGCTATGGGGTGGGACTCCTGACTCAACACGCTACCAATACCCACACTAGAAGCATCACATGTGACCTCAAACACCTTAGAAAAATCAGGTAAAGCAAGGACAGGTGCCTGGGTCATGCGCTCCTTAATGTCCTGAAAGGTCGTGGCTGCAACCTTAGTCCATATGAATGCCCCCTTCTTTATGCAATCAGTGATCGAGATAGTGATAAAACTGAAGCCACGAATGAAGCGACGATAGAACGTCGCTAAGCCATGGAAGCTCTGGACATCGTGGAGGGTGCGGGGCTCGGGCCACTCTCTGATGGCCCTAATCTTCTCCGGGTCAGCGGAGACTCCATCTCTCGACACAATGAACCCGAGAAAAGTGATATGATCAGACATGAAAGCACATTTCTTCGGGTTGGCGAATAAACTTTCTTGCCTCAACACAATGCAGACCTATCTAAGATGGTCTAAGTGATCTTCCTTAGTGTGGCTGTAGATAAGGATGTCATCAAAGTAGATGACCAAGAAGACCCCTATCATAGGGCGTAAGACCTGGGTCATCAACCGCATGAAGGTGCTAGGGGCGTTGGAAAGCCCAAAGGGAATAACCAACCACTCATAAAGACCATCCTTGATCTTGAATGCTATCTTCCACTCATCTCCAGGCCTGATCCGCACCTGGTGATATCCACTACGAAGATCTATCTTGGAAAAGATAGTGGCTCCCGACATCATGTCAAGCAAATCATCCAATCGGGGAATGGGAAAACGATACTTCATCGTGATCTTGTTGATTGCACGGCTATAAACACACATCCTCCATGTGCCATCCTTCTTCAGGGCCAATAGTGCGGGGATAGCGCAGGGACTCTTACTGTCCCTAAGGGATCCCTGACTCATCAACTCTTTGACCTGCCACTGAAGCTCCGCATGGTCCGTGGGACTCATCCTATAATGGGGAAGGTTGGGCAAAGATGAGCCCGGGACAAGGTCGATCTCATGCTGGATATCCCTCATAGGTGGAAGGCCTCCAGGGAGGTCTTCGGGGAAGACATCGAAAAACTCCCGCAATATTGCGGCTATCTCTGGGGGATGCTCATCCTCAGACCTAGGGGCGACATCCTCTATGCCCCTGTCAATGACAGCTAGAATGGAGTTACCCCCGGTCACCTCCTGTTCCATCTCTCTCGGACTGATCAACATCAACCTCCTAGGTGGAGGGTCCACTATGCTAGGAGCAGTCGAAGAGGTGGAGGCTTGTGCCGAGGTCAACGCGGGTGGATTGGCTTTCCCCTGACTAGGAGATGTCGCAGTACTGGGGCCAGCTGGTCCTCGGACAGACGGGTCCTTCAGCTGGACGGGGTGGAGGGTAATCCTTTGGCCACCATGGTCGAAGGTGCAAGTGTTCGACCTGCCATGAAGGGTGGCATCTCGGTCAAAGAGCCAAGGCCTACCAAGGATGATACTACCCACCTCCATAGGTAGTACATCGGACCATATCGCATCATGGTATGCCTGGAACTGCAGCGGCACCAGACACCGCAGTCTGACCGGGATGGAAGTGGAATCCACCCAAGAAACTCTATAGGGTGCGGGGTGATCCACGGGCGTCAAACCAAGGCGCTTGACGGTGCCTGTGGAGATAGCGTTGATGCAGCTCCCACTATCGATAATCACCTTGCATGCCTTCCCTTCCAGCCTACAAAATGTATGGAATATGGTGGTGCGACGCCAGTCGTCACTCACCTGCGGCTGGGTAAGGATGCACCTGACTACACCCAAATGTATGCCATCATGATATTGGGTACAAGGGACGTCGACCTGCTCGCCCTCCAACAGCTCATCAAAGAATTCCTCGACTAATTCCTGGTCCGACTCATAACTGACTGGCACCAACTCGGGGGTGGGGTCACAGGCCAACGTGTCGGTAATAACAAGTGTTCCCCGGGTGGGACACTTGCTGGCAAAGTGGCCAACTCCACCACAAGTGTAGCAACGGTCTCATGTCCCAGTGCCCTGAGATGTTCCACCAATCATTGGCCCCTTACCCTTGTCCTCTCGATGGACGGGGGGTGTGGGAAGAAGAGGCCGAGCTGGTACGACGGGCTGATAAGGCCGAGGGGCAGGGATGGGTGCCTACGGGCGAGGGGGAGGGTCCCTCGAAGGGAAAGTGCGGAGCCTAGGAGCAGTGGGGTCCTGCCGAGGGGGTTCTGGGTAACGGCCCACCGAAAACCGGCTATAGGAGGTAGGCGTGGTACGAGGGTCGGTCCCACGCTAGTAAGTGAACCCCGGGCGCTGGACGGGAGCGAACTCCGCCTCGAATTGCTCCAACTCTAGAGCAACATGGTATGCATCTTCCAAGGTGGTAACATTGCGGTGAAATAATTCATATTGGTAGTGGGGCCGCAAACCACGATGGAAGCATGATACAGGCATGGTGCTCTCCTCCGTAACGCCACATCGTAAAAAGTACCCATCAAACTCCGTAATGTAGTCTGACACGGATCGGTCCCCTTGGGTGAGACTCTACCACCTATCAATAAGTCACTGACGGTACGTGGTAGGAAGGTACTTACGCCTAAGCTTATCCTTCATCTCATCCCAAGAACCTACCTGAGGCTCATGACGCTGAAAGAGCAAACTCTCTACATTGCTCCAGTAAGTCTGTGCTTGCCCTAACAATTTCATCTTGGCATATCTGACCCTCCGGTGGTCCGTCATCTTGAACCACTCAAAGTACCGGTTCATGCTGGCCTCCCAATCAAGATAGATCTTGGGTTCCAAAGGTTTAGACCCATCAAACGCGGGAGGGTCTGTACGGACGGTCCCGAGGATCCGTTCGTCCTCATCATCCCTGTGTGGTCGGTGACCATGCCGGCGCCGGCCATTTCCCTCGTAATCGTTGTCGAACTCGTAGTCCTCAAAATGGGGGGCACATTGCCGTTGCTCCTCAGCCCGAGGTGGTGCGAGCTGGGCAGCAGGCGCGGGCTGGGCAGCAGCCACGGGCTGGGCAGCATGTGCCTGAGGGGCCGAGAGAATGCCGGGTAGATCTCGGCGAGGGGTTCTCTCCACACTCTCTAACCTTCCAGCCATACCTTGGATAAATCGGTCAAAAGCCTCGGTGCGGTACTCCATGGCTTTGAATCGGCTCTCCATACGCTCGGTATGCTCCCTAAGACTTTGCTCGGACCTATCCATGCACTCCATGAGTAGAGCTATCATGTCCTCCAGGGAACGGCCTCCCGGGTTGGCACCTCGGTGTTCACCCATAGTGTCGGGCGATGGTACTGGGCACCTCCACGGGTGGGCATGCAATGAGACGTAAAGAGAGCTAAGGGTGACTTACTAGACCTATATGGATGGACCGATGCAAGTCGGGGACCCTAGACTTAAACCGATATCCGATACTTGGCGGAGTCCGGGGATCCGAAGATCCTCTCACGCGAGTGAATCGCCTCCCCGATAGGCGTAACCTAACGGTCCGGTAATACCTTTTTATATACCAAATATTGGGATACAACGCAAGACCTTAGACCAGACTACCCTCAACTCAAACCTGGCTCTGATACCAATTTGATGCGGGACGACTACGAGACTCGACGCGAGCGAGTTGCGACCTTGAACTCTATAGGACGACGCGACGGGTTGGACGACACGACCAGCAACAACGATACAATGCGGCACCTAAAGACCTCCAGAAGAGGCAATGTGCCCCAAACAGGAAGTGCTAACTCACGGTCGTCCCCATCGAGGGAAGCGCGGCGATCTGCACAGTTGAGTAACCGACTTTGAGTCTCGGGTGGTCGGCTTGCTCTCACGCTCGGAACGAGTCATGGGATGGGTCTCGCACTCACAGCTCACAGCGGTGATGTATCGCGAGCTAGCTAGAAAAGTTACCTACTCACATGTAGCGGCTTCTAGAACGCATACTAGCTAAGCAAATATGACAAAAAGGGGGTGGCGAGTGTACCTCCACGCTCGGGGCGTGGGGAAGACTTCCCGACCGAGATCTGAAACTCTCGGTACAGAAATAATTAATAATTACAAGAATAATGCTAAGCCCACTCCACGCAGGGAGGTAACAGGCGACACGTGGGATCTGGGAGCACCAATCTCGGGTTGGCGTGTAGCAGTCGATGGCGCTCGGGCGGACGCTGTCGGTCGGTTCAGCTGCGCTCACTCGGGCCCACCGGATGGTACGTGGGACCCGCTGCTGATACGACTGCGTCCAGGGCGGCTCCTGGCTACAGTGACTGATGGGGACGCTCCTGGAGTGTCCCAGGTCGATCCCCGGGAGTGGCGGTCACTGGAGTGGAGGCGGGCAATTTCTTGGGAATTATCTCCCAATGCTGTCCCGCAGCTGTGTTTCTGTCCAGATCTGCACGCTCCGGTGAGATCGGCTGGTACGCTCAACTCCGACATCGGATCGAGACACAAAAGGTACCAATGGAAAGAGGACTTGAAATCCCTCAAAGTTTCACGATGATCCAACGGTCCGATCTCCCGTACCAGTTCTTTCACTGAGCTAATGTCTTGAATCTCCGAGTTTGGGGCAGCAGGATGAAGACCGGCTCGTGGAGACTGAACGGCGGCACGAACGGCGGCGGCAGCAGCGGTGAACATTCACAAAAGATAGAGGAAGAAGAGAAGTAGAAGAAATATGAGGGAGATAGAAGATTAGGGATAAGATCTAGAGAGAGTTGGGGGTGGGAGGAGGAAGAACACCAAGAACACTCAAGAGGTAGAGGGGAGTGCACACCAATCAATATTCTCTTCAATTTTCTCATTAGTTCCACACAAAATACAATGAGAGACTATAAGTATTCAAACCCTAGATTTAGACCCAAGGACATTCACTAACACCAAAGGACATCCACTAACATCAAATGACATCCACTAACATTGGTCAAGGGTAGGTGGGAGACAAGCATGGGGGACAAGGAGGGGGCATCCTCTACCTTTGTCTCCTTAGTCTAATGGTCCAAGTCTTCTAGAAGGCCTTGGACCAGCCTTTTAGGCCCACATGTGTAGAAGCCCACAAGGGAGCGAGAGGCCTAATGGGGCTTCTAAAAGTTTGGAGGCCCAATTTAGAAATTGGGCTCCTTACATGAAGTGTAACCCATTTTACAACCTTGACCCATTACACTCATAAATACTCAAAATAAATACACACCAATACACTAAACATAAAGAAAGTATCAACACTCAGGGAGGGACTCCATACTATCGCCCAGCCACAACGATGTCGATGTCGACCGAGTCGTGCTGCGGGTCCGGTACCGACGGCTCGCTGAGTTGGGCCGTACTCATGCTCTGGTGTCCTCACCACCATTCCAACCTTAGAACCCTTAGTTCCTCATTTTTCGTGGAAACTGGTGCTCTTCGAGTTGGCTCTCGATGCCCCTGGGAGAACGAAGAAGGGAGGTATTTATAGAAATGGGAGAAGTGCGAGCCAGGACTGCCTCCATCACCTTTAACGATAGCCCTCGCGATAGGGCACCTACCCTGCGGTCCCATGTGTCACTTCACCGCTCGCGCAGGGTAATTGATTGGATGGTGTAATGTGACACTCTCTCCCTACGCTGCCTAGGGATGCCCTATCATGTTGTAGAGGTCGTCCGGGAACGTTGAAAGGTCGTCCGGGAGAAGGAGCTAGAAGTTGTCATTATTGGCTTTGATGGCAGTTTCTCATGGAAAAACGCTCACGGCGAGACGCGATTCCCCGTTTCACGATGGGGTCTTGTCGAGCGCATCACATGGGAACAGTATAAAGGAGAAGAAGCGTAAGGAAGAAGGAACGCGCAAGAGAACAAATAAGAAACGGGAAACCAAATCACTCCATTCATAAGTCTACATAAATTGTCATAAACATCACAGTCATGAACATCGCAAGAGAGGAGGCGGATCCACTAGCTCGCTAATTCTCGCCATCACTATCATGCTCATCCCTCTAGGCGTCCCTCTCCTCTCCCCTAAGGTGAGGGTCCCTAAGGGGCCTCCTGGAGCTCCATAAAGCAGTACGCGCCTCACCCTGCAACACCTGCTCAGCAGCGGCGGCTTACTGCTGCTCCCTTGGCGTGGCGAAGAAGCCACCTATAGATAGGTGGCCAGACTAGCGGAGTCACGCCTTGAAGTCTCGTGCTCTCTCATAACGCGTCTCCATGACTCCTAGCCTCTGCCCCATAACTCGAAGGCCTAGTTGGAGCTCCCTCACCTGGGCCTCCAAGGTCTTCTTCTCATCCCGATCCTGTTGTCGCTCAGCCTTTCTTTCCTCCCTCTCCTTCTCCCTCTCCGCTCTCTCCCTCTCTGCCTCTCTCCTCGTCACCTGGAGGAGGACCCTTAACTCCAGGATGTCTGGAGATGGCCTCTCTTCATCGTGACGCCGCAGCTCTGCTATGGTTGCTGCCCAAGCATCACACTCCTCTTGAGCCAGGGTCGTGCGGGCCACTGCACTGGCAAGTTGCTCCCGGAGGGAGGCGATCTCCAGAAAAGGAGCCTGAGAGCTGGAAGATGATCTGCCGGCCATCCCTGCCATCGCTGCCTGCTGGGCACGCTGGAACAGACAAACAACAGCCATAGGTTAAGCCCCAGGATTTCAAAAATAATAATAATAATAAATAAATAAATAAATTGGGCCCCTCCTTTCACCTTTGCCCGTCTCCTGAGTTGAAGAGGCCCTACATGGCTCTCCCTACACTGCTACAAGTAGTCGACACTCTCTTGCACAGGCGCACCACCTTGCTGCCCATCCTGGAACTGAGCCGCGAGACGTATGCGCCAGTCTTCAAGTTTCACCTTGCCGCATCTCTCTCCCTCGACGCAATTCGGCTCATCCGCACTCGCCCACTCATCGGCCAAGCCCAGCATCCTTGTCATACCCTACACGTCAAAAGGGGGGTCCCACATCAAAAAATGTGTCTCCTGTCGAAGACGCGTTCATCATTCAAGTGCAACACTCGCCGAACCCTTTCACACGGCTCACTACAAAAACCAAAACAAATTAAGAAGTGGAAATCGAGGAGCCTATCGGGCCGTGCTCGCCTCCCTCCGTGCCATCGGGCCCCTCGGGGCCCTCGATAGCCAAAAGAAGCCCTTCCTCTCCCACGGTAGCCTCTTCGTGCTCTTGCACGGCCCTCCTCGGGTGAGGAGTTCCTCGCCCCCCTTTCTCCTCTACCGCGGTTCGTCCCGCCATATTCCATAAATCAAGGGTGGGAGAAGATGAAGCAAGGCGAGAAGAAGGGTTGTTTGTGGGCGAGGTGAGGAAAAAGAAGGGCCGCTTGGTGTTCCAAATTTGAATTCGAAAGATTAGAACGCGTCTTCGCACTTAGACGTCCAAAACAAAAAATATAAAAACAAATACAAAAATAAAACAAATACAAAAAATAAAAAAATAAAAAAGAGAAAGAAAACCTTTGCACACAATAACTTTGCATTTATTTCATTAAAACAGCAAAGTGAGCTACATCAGGGGTTTAGACGCTTCGGGCCTTAACTTCCCCAGTTTAGTTACATAAGCCCTCCACAGCTCGCGTTCTTCCTCTACATGCACTAATGCCTTTCCCATAATGCTCGTCTTCCACGACACTTTGACAGCCTTCACTCTCTTTGCATCATCTTCCATGCTCAATTCTCTCTTGCTTAGAGGAGCAACGCCAGATAACGTTGGGAACAAATGGCGGGGAAGGCCGATTTGAATGCAGCACCGATGCGCGTTGTAAAGAACAAACTTAGTCGCGCCAATAAGTTGGAGTTCAGCTTCGGGGGAAGACCTCGTGAGGAGTTCGCGCGAGAGTAGACATGCCGGTGCACAAGTGAAGAAGCTTTGCATTATAGTTCTGAAGTGAGACCTCTAGTCTTCACGTTTACTCAGCCACGGAACACGGTTCACTATATTACCACCAAAACCTAACACATCGGCTATGTGGTAAAGGGGGCTTTGTTGAAAGATCTTTGAGATAGTTGGCATCCCCTCACGGTGATCGAATTTGAAATGTAAATCAACCCAATCAATTTAGAAGAAGTGTGCAACCAAAAGGAGGCTTACCCATGCTGGAAGCAGTAAGGCCACTATAGAGGTAAGCAAGAATGACAGTTTCCACCCTTTTGCCATTCCAAATTTCATAAATAGCACTCAGCTGATCTTCCTCCACTATGTTGTCGGTATAAGGGAATAAGAGAGCACCCGCCAAACAGATTGTGAATCCCTTCATGATTTCTTCCAAACGATCATCGTCTGGCAATCCTCTCAAGGCATCCATGACCCATTCCGCGAGCTTTTGCAGGTTAATTCCCTTCTGAGTCTTGACGTTTCTAATGGCACCAGATAGCATGAAGCTTCCAAGGACGTCCTCGGAAGTCACCCTCTTCAGCATCGGCATGATCTTTATCCTGCCATCCCTTTTGAATCTTTTCAACCCAAGCAGGAGTTCCACCTCCTCAAGAAGGATGGTCGCCTCGAAAGTGGGGAAAATGAAAATGTGAGTCTGAGGATGCCAGATCTCTACCAGCGCACCCATGGCCGCCCAGTCCATGCGAATCTCTTCGTAATGCTTGGCGTGAACTAGGAGCCCCTGAAGATGCCACCTCGTGATTATGGCCCTCATGCCGATGGAGATGTTGGAAGTTAGCTTCGAAAGCCACTGCAGTTTGGAGAATTTCCTCGGGCCTGGGAAGAGGGGGTACGGCTGGAAAAGAAGAAGAAAAACAAAGGAGGAAAGAGGTGAAAGAGAGGTCGTACACGAAATTTGAAATGAATCAACTCACCATACGCGACTGGATCATCTCACTCAGATATCCTTCGAGGTTGGAGAGTCGCCTGAATTCGCTGCTAGGCCTGCTCCTCTTCATAGCGAGGGAAGACTCGCCTTCCATCTTGAAAAACCCAAGATTCTTCTCCTCCTCCTCTTAAGTTTCAAGGCTCTCAATTCACTCCTTGGTGCATCTGGCTGAACTAGGCAAGGGGGAGTACTTATAGGAAGGGAGGGGTGTAAAAGCTAAAACACGTCACATCAATGATGAGTCATCGTTGTTGACTTTAGCAAAAGATATTTTGTCCTGATCTCCCTGGTGCTGTGGTGCAATTCTGCTACTTTTAATAATGTTGATCTGTGCAGGTTTCACTAATGGACACCGCTGTCCCATCTTGTAACGTCATCATTCGGTGACCGGTCCTACCATGTCATGCATTATATTATATGATAGTTACGCTACTAGAACATGTCAACGACCTTATGACCTGAATGACTCTAGAATTTGAGCTCCCCTTCAACAAAAACAGTGATAATTTCAGAGGAATTTGAGTTGTATGGATAGGCTGTTAAGTTGTGATAGCATGGGGATGATGGTTCCGTTCAGTGAGTCGGTGCGTGGATAAACGAGCTCCGACTCAGTATCAGCTCACCGGATCGGTATCCTGACCCATTCTTAACAACTTGACAATATTATCCTTTGCTATTTTCTATTTTAGTTTGTTTTAAATTTTCCTTTAAACCCAGCATGCATTCATGTAGGACTTTGATTCCATTGCTAGAGATCATTCAAGGTAATTCGATTGTGAAGGCCGTTGTGCTTAAATTCTTATAATATGATATATTCCATTCTGAATGAAATATTGAGTTTCCTTGAGACAGCTCTGGGCTATTCTTCCTAAAGAAACCCTTGTTTGGACTGATCCTCAAATGTTCATTTATTTTTACTCCATTTGACCCACCTTGGCCGCATCACTTCCACATTGGCTGGTAACCGCTCCCCAAAGGTGAAACCTGCAGGTTTACGACCCAGGTACTTCTACACATAGAAGTTGGTCCATTTTTCTATTTGTGCCTGAGCGCATATCTTCCCCTTCCTTGTTTGATTTCCGTCCAAACAATTGTTGAATTTGGAAGACCTTCTTCAAGGTCGCCTCATTGAAACTCTGAAAACATTCCAAACCATAATGTTGAAAGTGTGTCTCATCATATCTTGGCATCTACTTTTTAGTTCGCTCCCACTCCATTTTATTTCACTTCTATGCCACTCCACTACGTGCCACTCCCTTGCAAAGTAGACACCAAGGCGGGGCAGTTGTAGACACGTCGTTTTTGACATTACCGTGAGTAAATCTCATATTACACCATGATACCCCAAAGTTGCCTTCACATTTTTAATTACTTTGGTGATTTCCTATTTTTTTGATTTTTTTTACATTTTTTGAATTTTTTTCGTGAAAAGTTTTAAACGTGTCAAGGACCCTAGACGCCTCACTTTGACGTGTCTAGGACCCTAGACGCCTCACTTTGACGTGTCTAGGACCCTAGACGCCTTCTTAAAAAAAATTTTTTGTATTATTTATTATTTTTTAAATATTTTTTTCTCTTTTTTGAACGTGTCAAGGACCCTAGACGCCTCACTTTGACGTGTCAAGGACCCTAGACGCCTTCTTAAAAATATTTTTTTATTATTGTTTAAATATTTGTTTCTCCTTTTTGAAAGTGGCAGGGTAACAGGACGCCTCTTTTAAAGGCGTCTAGGATCCTAGACGCCTTCTTCAGAGCCTCGTGCAGCCCACATGCGGTGCCGCTCCGGCCGTTTAGTTTGACGTTTCGAATAAATCCAAACATAAAGACGTCTTTGTTCCTAGACGCGGTTTAGGAGTCACGGGCACGCCGAAACCACTGGCGGTTTCTGGCAGCGTTTCAGTGGGCAGAAAGGGGCGCATTTGGGGACCTGGACGCCTCAATATTGAGGTGTCCAGGAGGTTAGACGCCTCAATGAATTGAAATTATACAAAAAATAATAGAAGCGTCCAAGGCCCTGGACGCCTCAACATGGAGGCGTCCAGGTCCCCAGACGCCTCAATGAAATTTCTCCTCTAAATAGAGGACCCCCCTCCCTCGAACCCAAGGGGATTCAGAGCTTCAAATCCGACAGAGGAAAGAGTGACTCTGCCAGATCCCTTTCCTAACCCGTGGGCTTTTGCAGGAGGAGGTTCTGCCGAATTTCCGGGTGCCCGCGCTCGTGAAAGGAAGGCTACTCCGTCCGCCGTGCTTCCACGTCATCCCCGCGCTGCCGAAGCTCCACCGGATCCCACCATCGACATCTTCAATAAGCCATTCTCTCCCACTCTCTTTTGTCATTTCTGTCACATGCATCATCCCGTCATCCGTCATCTCACTTTATAAGAGAGATCTATTTTATGCACGTCTGCATGATCTTCCATTCATCATAGCATTTTCCTCCTACTCACATCCGAGGGGGGTTTAGAAACAACACCAACCAGGTGTATGTCTCGCCATGATTTCATCATTTTTCATTACAAGGGACTGATGCTACACTACCATTTTTCTAATTCACTTGTTATCTATCTATTTTCTCTTTTGTAAGGGTAACCAAGGAAAGCCCTCTCCATCGGCCGACCGAAGGGAGAGGAAGAAGCAACCCGCCATTTCCCACTTTTGAGGTAAACGCGATCACTCTTCTTATTTTGGGGTCTCCGGCCCCTAGCGATCACATCATATCCTCGAGGCCACGGTGAGTCACTTCCCGCTATGGCTGCTTAAATTTCTGTCATTTATCTCTTGTGTTATTCGCATATCTTTGATATTCTCGAGGCCGCGGCGAGTCACTTCCCGCTATGGCTGTTTAAATTTTTATCATTTATATCCTGTGTTATTCTCATATCTCTGATATTCTCGAGGCCACGGCGAGTCACTTCCCACTATGGCTGTTTAAACTTTTGTCATTTATATCCTGTGTTATCATCATATCTTCGATATCCTCGAGGGCGTAGCGAGTCACTTCCCGCTATGGCTGTTTAAGTTTTCATCACTTAAATTCTGCACCATTCCCATCCCCCGAGGTCGCGGAGAGTCATTTCCCGCTATGGCCATTTAATTCCCATATCTTGTTACGATGTATCTATTCTGCACACCCCACCGGAGCAATCTCCCGTGGTGGTTTCTCTACTTCTCTCCCTCTTTATGTGTCACAGCAAAACGAGCCCGCGCGCTCCGCTCACCGCCGCATCCGCGTGACGTCGCTCACAATTGGCAAGAAGCAGTTAGTAGGTCCTGACATGATTCAAGATACTACTCGAAATATCTAGATGATTAGGGACCGACTAAAAATTGCCCAATCCTGATGAAAGAGTTATGCTGAGAATAGAAGAAGAGATTTGGAATTTCAAATCGGTGACCATGTCTTCTTGAAGGTATCACCTAATCGAGGAATCCAAAGATTCGGAGTCAAAGGAAAGTTAAGTCCGAGATTTATTCTGCAAGCCAGGGAATTAATTCGAAGTCATATCAATTACTTAATCTCAAATGGGAATGCAACCAATCTCTGGTCTGATCCATGGATAAATGGATGCAGCATTAATCAACTCCATGGGGACCACATAAGGTAGAATTTTGATGCGGGACGGGACTGAAACGGGCTAAGAGCTACGACTACAACGAAGTGTGGCCAGCACTCGCACGCCAAAGGCAAGCCGGGCGGCTGACCTCCGTAGCGTTCCTCCGGGTGGAGGTGTCTCTCAACAAGAAACTCAAGCCCCGCGACCGTCCCTATGAGGGAAGCGCGAGATCTCAGCGGCTAAGGAACCGCCTAACGCCTAGGGGAGTCTAGTTCGAGCTCGGTGCTCATTAGGGGCACGGGACGGGTGCTCTCAACTCACATTCGCGCGGTGAATTATAAAATAGCTAGGATCCTACACCCTCACGCGACATATAGAATAGCATACTAGTAAAGCAAAGCAACAGAGTAGGAGCGTCGCACGTACCTCCACGCCTAGGCGTGGGGAAGAAACCCCGGCCGAGATCAACAACCCCGATACATTAGGTGAATAATAATACAACTCCAACCAAAAAATGCCCACTCCTCGCAGGGAGATAACAGGCTACAACATATGGATTCGGGGCTGCCAATGCACGGGCTGACGGGCAGCACTCGGTGAAGGGGTGGCCGCGAGGAGGACCCGGGCGGCAGTCGGCAGGTTTGCAGCAATGCGCGACTCGGCGGTGAACGCTCCCACGGCCTGGTCCGGTGTCCGATTGAGGCGCCGTCAGTGAGGGCGGGTAGCTAGGTCATGGGAGGAAGCCTCGGCCAAAGGGGGCGCTCAGATTCACACCGAGGTGGCCGTGAGGTCATCTGCAAGTCGTGACTGGTTTCCTACACACAGAACAGCGCACTCGAGCGGGAAAATTGAGAACTCGTTGTTCCGGTGGGCGAACGGGACGCCGCTTGAGGGAGGACGTCGGGGACGCAGAGCAGCAGGTCCCGACCGAAGGGCTCGGTCAGATCTGGTGGAGGTTGGCCGGGAGAACCTCTGAAAGTCGTTGCTGATCCTGGGGTCGGACTGCACAGGTTGATCTGCGCGGTCCCACGAGAATTGACGCCACGCTCATCACCGACGTCGAAACAAGGCGAGGTCAGCGGCGTTGGAAAGGGGATGAAGAGAGGTACGATCCCTGAAGATCCCGCGTCCAGACGCCAAGTTGTCCGCCCTGTGGAAGTTTTGCAAGAGGGCGGGCAGGATCTGGCTCGCAGGGAGAGGGGGTTCTGCGCGATCTCACGGAGAAATTCGCCACGGGTGATGCCGAACTCCAAATGAGGCGAGACCACCTCGCACGCGTTGGCGACTCATAGTAGAATCACCCAAAAAGGGGCTGGTCGCCCAAAGTCGCCAAGGACAGAGGATGTCATCGCGGCTCTTGGAGACAAAATCTGGTTGCACCGAACTTGAACCTGAGAAGGGATAGAAGAGAGGGGGAACCTCGGCGTCGCACCGAGGGGATGGGGAGTCACACCCCGGGCTTGCTCCCGTCGCAGGAGCTAAGAGGAACAAGGAGGGGGCGCAGCCACCTTCAAGGAGAATCAGTAATTTCTTTCATTCATAATAATGCTCCAAAGAAAAAATACAAACCTTTTATATGGGGAGGGGGAATGCTAGGGTTGAAACCCTAGCCAAGGGGGAAAGGGGGGGGTGCGCAATGTGCTAGGGGGGGAAAGGGGGGTGCGCACCACTCCTAGATTCTAGGAGGGGATTGGGGATGGGGGGGCGGCCAAAGGAGGGAGGGGGGTGATCGGATGGAGAAGGGAAAGGGGGGGCCGCACCCCTCTTCCTATAATCTAGGAGAGGGGCGGCTGCCACCTTCCAAGAGGAGGGAAAAGGGGGGGGGGCGCCCAAAACCCTAACCCTAGGGAGGGGGGCGCAATTCCCCAGGTGGGCCAAGCCTTGGTTGGCCAGCTATGCCAAATGGGCCAAGGCTTGAACCAAGAAAGTGGCCCAATAGCCCTATCTCCTACCTAATAAGCATAAAAAAGACCCAACTAAAGCCTAATTGGCCCCAATTGGCCTACAAAGGTCCACACAAATAATAAGAGTGTCCACGCAGGGACTAATCCAAGGCCCAACATGGCCTAAAGTATAGAATAAGTGAAGGTAACTCTGCTAGTCCGCCAAGTGATCGCCGAGCCAAAGGGATGCCAGCGAGATCCGTGTACTCCGTCGTGAAGTATGGCGCGTGTCCTCACCAATTCTCCCCGGGTGGGAAGAACTCGACCCTGTCGAGTAAGGGTCATGGTCGCTCAAGTGGTGCTCCAGCAAGTCGGGGTCGATCCTCTCTAGCTCTCCTCGTGTGATCCAGGTGTTGTCTGTCGTAGGGCGCCCTCTCCAACGTATTAGGAAGCGTTGGTAGGCTCCGCTCCTGGTAGTGGTCACCTGCTCATCCAGTATGCAATCTATATGCTCACGTTTCTGTAATGGGGTTGGAGGAGGTGGACGCTCAGAAGGTGTAACACTCTCAAGAGGAGGGGAGGGCTCAAAAGGCTCACTGGGAATCACCGCGGGGTCCCGATATGCCACTAAATCTGAGACATTGAACGTTGAACAGATCCCATAGCCTTCTGGTAGCTCAATCTCATACGCATTCGACCCAATTTGCTTCAAGACTCGGAAGGGTCCAGCACCGCGGGCCTGGAGTTTCTTCACGGCCCCCGAAGGAAACCGTTCAGGTCTGACCCTGATCATGACGTACTCTCCCTTACGGAACTCACGGGTGTGTCGATGCGCTTCAGCTAACTCCTTATAACGTGCGTCGCTGGCCTCAAGGTGGTGATGATGCAGACTCCGAATAAGATGGGTAGACCCATACCTACGTGAATGCAGGGGTGGTCCTGGACATCTAAATATGGATCTAATATGCCTATGACGTTTACCTGACTTGACAACATGGGGAGGACCTGGACAACCAAAGTATGACCTATCATGCACATGTGTCCTACTAAATAGGGTAGACTCAGTAGGACGAACAACTCCAAACTCACTCATGACATTACCCCTATATGCTGAGGGACATGGTGAAACATGAGAGAGAGACATGTGTCCCTGGCCTCCTAAACTCTGGCGTCTGGGTGTATGCGAGGTGAGATGTTGACTAGCAGGTCTGGATGGGGTGTGATAATGGACCTCCTCGATAAGGTGGGGAAAAGAATACGAGTCGAGAGGCTCACTAGGGAGGGGATCGAATGGGTCAAAGAAATGATGACCCCTCTCGATAGGTCCCTTTACTATACTTGCCCATGTCTGACATTCGCCCAGGTGCAGATGATCACCTTCAGGCGCTCTAATATATGGGGCAAGGGGCTCATGAGGGAGGCAAGGAAAGCTAGGTTCCTCCCTCGGGACCGTGATACCATAAGAGGGGACGAAGTCAACCTCCTCGGGAATGGGAAAGAATAAAAGGACCTCCGAGGTGATATGTCCCATGGTGTAGACTGAGGTAATAGACCCCAAAGCAGGGAGTGTAAAGCTATGACTATAGGGTTGGTCAGACCCTAAGGTCAACATATATGTCAACTCCCATTGACAATCTAAACTCCTAAGGAAGTCCTTCACATTTTCAAGAAAGCAGAAGGACCGAAAAGTGGTGTGAAAGGAGTTAAGGGGTACTATTGGGAGGGCTGGCTCCATGGAAGGGTAGCAAGGGATTGGAGCATCTAGAATTTGGCCCTTCCTTAACCAGCTAGCTAAAGGCCCTTCAATGACAAGTTCACCCTGGGGAGGCAAGAATGGCTCCAGATGAGGGTCAAAGGGAGCCTCTCCCTCAGGTGGGGAAAAGGGGTCCTCTATGATGTGGGTGGCACCTTGACTCTCCATCGAGTGTCTCGGGACGAGAGTGCCGGTCCCAACCTCCATAGGTTTAGGCACGACTGGGTGTTCCATGGGATCACTCCCTAACTCCTCAACCTCAGTTAGGTACTCCTCAGCCAACTCCTGTTCAGCCTCGTAAGTCACTGGAACAAACCCAGGTGGGGCATCCTCCGAATGTGTATCCTCCAAGATAGGGGAACGTGAAGGACACTGGTCAGAGAACCGGGCATCCCCACTACAGGGGGCCACAGGGGCGGGCTCCGGGGGTGGAGGCAGGCGTGAGCCCGGAGGCGGAGCGGACTGTGGGCTAGGGGAAATTAGCGACTCAATATAAGCATGCCTCTTATCCGACCGATCTGAAAAGTTTTACAAGAGTTCGACAAAGGTGGGACTTGGGGTGGGGTCTCTATGGTGAATTTGCCCAAAATCATTAGGCCTAGTCGTGGACCTAGACTCATGCACAAGTGGAGCCTTTCGCCTCCGACTATGATGTGCTCGGTTGGGGGTAAGAGGTGATGGGCGTTGCGGAGGTTGAGCCCTTATAGTGGCCTTAGACTGGCCGAGAGAGAAAGGAGGAGTGGTAGTGCTCCTCGGGCTATGGGTCTCCGAGTAGGAGGGGGAGTGTTGGGGACTGTAGATCTTCCTAAGTTCTACCTTCATCCCCTCCCATGAGTGTATGGGCTCTTGCCTCCAACCTGCCCTACGACCCACTATGTGATTCCACGCTTCCATGGCTTGAGGTGAAAGTTGTCCCTTGGCAATGTTGACTCTCTCGAAACCATATATCCAATTCTTCTCAAAGTATTTTCCCATGGTAGCCTCCCACTTTAGATAGGCTCTAGGGCTCGATCCATCAAAGCGAAGGTCCTCATCTAGAATGATGTCCAGGAATAGAGGGTCGGTCGGACCCTTGTGGAGGGCCGAGTTGTATGGAGTTGACCAAGTAGGGATAGCCATGATGATGCACCTGAGGACTCTAAATACACATGCACGCCCTAGGACTATGGAAGGGACATGTAGGACAACTAAGGGATGGGACTAGACACGACTCAAAATGGCGATGGAAAAAGGGGAAGAAAGCGGACTCAAATGCACCCAAAGCGAACCTAATGACTCACATGCAACTTAGACACATCTAATGCCTCAATTGCACCCTAGACAACCTAAAGACTCAAATGACCTAAGACCCCAATTTGTTAGACCAAACTGGTTCCCTAAGCTCTGATACCAATTTGATGCGGGACGGGACTGAAACGGGCTAAGAGCTACGACTACAACGAAGTGCGGCCAGCACTCGCACGCCAAAGGCAAGCCGGGCGGCTGACCTCCGTAGCGTTCCTCCGGGTGGAGGCGTCTCTCAACAAGAAACTCAAGCCCCATGACCGTCCCTATGAGGGAAGCGCGGGATCTCAGCGGCTAAGGAACCGCCTAACGCCTAGGGGAGTCTAGTTCGAGCTCGGTGCTCATTAGGGGCACGGGACGGGTGCTCTCAACTCACATTCGCGCGGTGAATTATAAAATAGCTAGGATCCTACACCCTCATGCGATATATAGAATAGCATACTAGTAAAGCAAAGCAACAGAGTAGGAGCGTCGCACGTACCTCCACGCCTAGGCGTGGGGAAGAAACCCCGGCCGAGATCAACAACCCCGATACATAAGGTGAATAATAATACAACTCCAACCAAAAAATGCCCACTCCTCGCAGGGAGATAACAGGCTACAACATATGGATTCGGGGCTGCCAATGCACGGGCTGACGGGCAGCACTCGGTGAAGGGGTGGCCGCGAGGAGGACCCGGGCGGCAGTCGGCAGGTTTGCAGCAATGCGCGACTCGGCGGTGAACGCTCCCACGGCCTGGTCCGGTGTCCGATTGAGGCACCATCAGCAAGGGCGCGTAGCTAGGTCACGGGAGGAAGTCTCGGCCAAAGGGGGCGCTCAGATTCGCACCGAGGTGTCCGTGAGGTCATCTGCAAGTCGTGACTGGTTTCCTGCACACAGAACAGTGCACTCGAGCGGGAAAATTGAGAACTCGTTGTTCCGGTGGGCGAACGGGAGGCCGCTTGAGGGAGGACATCGGGGACGCAGAGCAGCAGGTCCCGACCGAAGGGCTCGCTCAGATCTGGTGGAGGTTGGCCGGGAGAACCTCTGCAAGTCGTTGCTGATCCTGGGGTCGGACTGCACAGGTTGATTTGTGCAGTCCCACGAGAATTGACGCCACGCTCAGAACCAACGTCGAAACGAGGCGAGGTCAGCGGCATTGGAAAGGGGATGAAGAGAGGTACGATCCCTGAAGATCCCGCGTCCAGAATCCAAGTTTTCCGCCCTGTGGAATTTTCGCAAGAGGGTGGGCAGGATCTGGCTCGCAGGGAGAGGGGGTTCTGCGCGATCTCACGGAGAAATTCGCCACGGGTGATGCCGAACTCCAAATGAGGCGAGACCACCTCGCACGCGTTGGTGACTCGTAGTAGAATCACCCAAAAATGGGCTGGTTGCCCAAAGTCGCCAAGGACAGAGGATGTCATCGTGGCTCTTGGAGATAAAATCTGGTTGCACCGAACTTGAACCTGAGAAGGGATAGAAGAGAGGGGGAACCTCGGCGTCGCACCGAGGGGATGGGGAGTCACACCCCGGGCTTGCTCCCGTCGCAGGAGCTAAGAGGAACAAGGAGGGGGCGCAGCCACCTTCAAGGAGAATCAGTAATTTCTTTCATTCATAATAATGCTCCAAAGAAAAAATACAAACCTTTTATATGGGGAGGGGGAATGCTAGGGTTGAAACCCTAGCCAAGGGGGAAAGGGGGGGGGGTGCGCAATGTGCTAGGGGGGGAAAGGGGGGTGCGCACCACTCCTAGATTCTAGGAGGGGATTGGGGATGGGGGGGCGGCCAAAGGAGGGAGGGGGGTGATCGGATGGGGAAGGGAAAGGGGGGGCCGCACCCCTCTTCCTATAATCTAGGAGAGGGGCGGCTGCCACCTTCCAAGAGGAGGGAAAAGGGGGGGGGGCGCCCAAAACCCTAACCCTAGGGAGGGGGGCACAATTCCCCAGGTGGGCCAAGCCTTGGTTGGCCAGCTATGCCAAATGGGCCAAGGCTTGAACCAAGAAAGTGGCCCAATAGCCCTATCTCCTACCTAATAAGCATAAAAAAGACCCAACTAAAGCCTAATTGGCCCCAATTGGCCTACAAAGGTCCACACAAATAATAAAAGTGTCCACGCAGGGACTAATCCAAGGCCCAACATGGCCTAAAGTATAGAATAAGTGAAGGTAACTCTGCTAGTTCGCCAAGTGATCACCAAGCCAAAGGGATGCCGGCGAGATCCGTGTACTCCGTCGTGAAGTATGGCGCGTGTCCTCACCAAATTTAATGCTCGATAAAAATACAAAGGTGAGTATCTTAATTTCAGATGGGCAAAGGGAGCTCCCCACTCCCCTGTCAGCAGAAATGGCAGATCTATGGCAGTTAATTGAGAAAGTCCATATTCTGAATGGCAGTTCAGACATAATTTGCTGGCATAACCATGAGGAAGACATCAAGATAAACACTATTTGGGAAGATACAAGACAGAAAGGTCAAACATTTGGTCACTATGAGTGGGTATGGAAGAATCCGACTGCTCAAGTTGCATCTCTTTGCACTTGGCAGGCAGCATTGAACAAACTCCCAACAGCTGAGAATCTGACAACCAAGGGGTTCTATGTACCCAGCATATGTCTCTTATGCAAGATGGGAATTGATTCACTTGATCACATTTTCTTTCAATGTACATACACGAGTTGGGTTTGGAAACAATTGTTGATCCGTTTTGACCTGTCCAGGCAACCTAAGGTTGGATTGGTACATGAACTGCAGCAGCTCCAATCAGAGTTCCCGAAAAAGGGCCAATTGGTTAGATTTGCAAGAATTTTGCTTCGCACTACTATTTGGAGAATTTGGAGGGAGCGATGCAAAAGAATTTTTGATAGCACTTCTACTTTACAATCTAGCCTCTTAATCGACATTATACAAGACACTAGAGCAGTTATGGAGGCACATGGGAGCAAAAGATTGACTACAAGAGAACAAAACATTTTCACTAGATTCATTCTTAATACTTAGTTTGCTTTGAAGCCATATCACATTAGTTCTGATTTCAGATACTTTATCAGCTTTGAAGACACAACTTTGAGTCCACAACTTGTGTGGTCCTTAGCTTGTTAGTTTTGTCTTTAGATCTTTAGTAAGTTTGGATGACATAGCTATGAGTCCACAACTTGTGCGGTCCTTAGCATGTTTTTAACCCTGATGTACAACATCTCTTCTTTTAATACATACTTCATTACATACCAAAAAAAAAAGTCTGAGATTTATTGGTCCTTTTGAGATCCTTGATAGAGTTGGAGAAGTAGCATATAGACTGACTTTATCCCCGAAGTTGGCAGGAGTGCATGATGTTTTTCATGTTTCAATGCTGAGGAGGTATGTCTATGATCCTTCACATGTGATCCAACATTATGATCTGGTACTGCAAAAAGATTTAACTTATGAAGAGAAACCCATCAAGATACTAGACCAAAAATTACATCAACTAAGGAATAGAGCAATACCAATGGTTAAAATCCAATGGAGCCGTCGTGGAAAAGAGGAAGCCACTTGAGAATTGGAGGATGCGATTAAGAAGAAGTATCCAGAATTATTTTCAGGTTAGTATTGTTAGAACCTCTCTTATTTTGTAATGAATTATGTGAATTTGGAGGACCAAATTTTTTTTAAGTGGGGGAGGATGTAGCAACTCGAAATTTTTTATATGCATTTATATGTAAATATATATATATATATATAATTAAAGATGAAAATAAAATAAATATTTTTTTAAGTGTAGAATATATAAACGCGAATGCTATCCCACATGTTAACACGAACGGCAAGATTCGCGACATGATTCTGAGAAGGCGAAGACGTCGGTACCGTAGCAGTACTATAGCATCTGATTTAAGAGAGAATTATTAGCTTTAATCTAATCCTAACTAATGGATGAGGTCATTCTTACATCATTGAATAAATGAGGTCATTGATTATGTCATTCACATGGTGGAATGAAGTTGGTGTAATAGTAACAAGGTTGGTGTAACAGTGTCAAGATTTGTGTAATAGTAACAAGGTTGGTGGAATAGGGAAAGTAGGTGGGAGATTTTGGCCTATAAATAAGGCTAGGTTCTTCCCTACTCAAAGCACAAATCTCTTGGGAGGAATTGTTGGTTGGAGAGAAGCGGAAAGCTCGAAGTTGGAGGAGTGTTCGAAAACGTTCTTTGTTCTTAAATTTCTTCTTCTTTGATCTTCAACGAGGTAGGTTTTCTCTCAGGCAAAAACTTAATTAGATCTTAATATATATTTCTTTGCATGAGTATTTCGATTCTACGTAAATTTTGCATGATCATGTATATATGACTTATTTTAAGATTTAAAGTTCAAAAATGGGAGTTTTCATTATCATAATGAGTTTCAATAACATGGATCGCATATAGACCATGATTTGAATATGGTAACTACGCTCGATTTACCTCATTTATGTGCGTTATTTCAAAACTTAAATTTTGAATTTTAAAATAATGTTCTTGCCTTAAGAATACTATTAACAAAGAAATGACTAGGTGAATGAACTTGTAAAGCTATCGTTAATTGTTCGAATAACTATGCTCTAATTTCTGTAGAATTTCTATACATGATTGACCCTATCTATTTGATCTAAGCTCTATCTGAAAGCTTGACATCTTCTTTCAAATTCTGTTCATAAATGAACATATTATGCAATTGGAAGCTTGGCATCTTTTTCTAATGTCTTTTCCTTCATTGAAATTCTTTCACAAATGAACATGTTAGAATATACAAGAATGATTTCCATTCGATTTACGTGTTTTCGTATCTCTGAAAGATTATGTAGCTAGCAAGTTCACCAAGAAGAACCAGTGTCTAAGGCTTGAGGTCCACTGGAAAACGCTTTAAGTGGATAAGTAGTTACTTAATTAGGACCTCGTGAATACGAGGGGAGCCTCCCACTGTCCCACCTCTTACCTGGCCGCATTTTCTTTAGTTTTCTGCTAATTACCCGACTGAGGAACACTTGATCTAAACTTATTTTTACAATATTTTTCGCGAGAGCTGATCGCGTATTGACCGAAAATTCATTCTCTTTATTGTCTTAATGTCATTAAACTTGATGCCTTAAATCATCCTTGAACTTCTCATATAAACTTCATTTATTCTTCATTCTACATGCCCTCTCTTTATACTACTTGTCCTTGGAAACAAAAATTTTACTAGATCTGTACTTTAGCCATAAACTACCATTTGGGAGTGTAGGATCTAAGTGCCATGCAGGGCAAGGTGCTACGTTATGGGAGCCACCTCTTGAGACCGGAATGACGCAAAGTGCTACATAATGGGAGCCACCTCTTGAGCCTGTAGGGGCCACCTCTAGAGTGCTCCATAACTAAATGACTAGTTATGTGCTATACTACGCTTCTTAAGCTTTTCTTGAAACTCGAATTGGCCATAATTATAAATGAATTATTCTGGAAATTACATGGGACTTTGGTCCACCTGATACTCAATGCTTGGCAAACATGGTGTAGCACCCCGGATAAAAATGATAAAGAAATAGACCTTTTTCCCAAAGTAAATAAAACCTTAGATAACTCTATAAGAAGGTAACTCTATAAGAAGATAACTCTATAAGAAGGTTAAATAAAAGTTAGAATACCCAATGAGGGCCACTATATATATATACAATTAAAGCCATCATCACGTAATGGGGTCTTTTATTCCAATCACAAGATGAAAGGACGCCCCTATACCAGGTCTCCATTCACCTTCCTATTCCAAAAGACTATCCACTCAAAATAGGGCCTCTATACAAGGGCGTCATTTTCTAAAGCCACAGGGCCACAACCCACGGTTTCAAAGCCCAGAGTATACATAGAACCCTCTTTACGAACCCCACCAGGCAACCAATCAAATATATATATAAATGTAAAATAACGCAACTCAACACTCAGCATGGCACGGAACTGGAACACACCCGGCATGGCTCGGAATAGGAGCACTAGTCAGGAAAATAGCACCCCTGACCTAGGCGCTATTCCCAATAGGGCGCCCCCAGACTAGGCGCCATTTCTTTGTGGGCAAAATAAATAAATATATATGTGTTGCACCCGGACAATTTCCCCAGCAAAATACCCAGAAATAAGAGTTCGGTAATTTCCTCGAACACATTCAAGGCATAGGCTACCTGACCCCTCTGACAACCCATTGGGCCCGACCAACGGCCCCGACTCGCTAGCCGAGGTATACGGCGGCATTAGCAATCAATCGGGACCATTCCCGACTCCTAAGTTGCGGACTTAGCCAGCATTTTACACAACCACCCGGGCCAGCCCGGGGGCTCTCCGACTACAAGCCATGTCACGTGGCACTCAGTGAAAAGGCTAGGGGCCTACCCCGAGACACCTTCTCTCAACCCTCCAAGGTCAAAGGGAGACCCAAATAGGTCAACCACAGGCTTGGGAGGCCCGCAGTACATGTGTACGGCACACACACATGTGTTCGGCATTCTGTCGAACACCTCGTGGGCGCACATGTTTCAACCCTTCTACACCAACACACGGGCCACCCCGTGGTTCCAGTACACTAATTAGGTCCTACAACGACCCCCCAGCAAGCCGGGGGGACCCCCGACGCTCCTACACGTGGCAATGAGCCACTTAGCTTTAGCTCTCGGACCAACCCAAGGCTACCCTGCCAACCCACCGTACAACATGGCACGCAGCACGAGGTAAGTCCCATGGGCCCAAGGTGCCTCCTCATAGCCCCTATGGACTTCTACTCTCGGCCCTAGGCCAAATCCAAGGCCCGTCGGCCACCTACGCGGCCCGTTTGGCAACCTGGGGTGCGTCGGGCATTTGCCCGAACACCTTGTGAGCGGCTACTACGACTTGAAGAACAACGCCCCCCATGGGCCATCTCAATATCCCGGAGCTCCGTGTCCTTCAAAGGACATCCCCAGAGGATGAAGGAAGACCCCCGGGGGCCATCCCTCGGGGTTGCGGCTCGTCCGGGCCGGTTCACCCCGGGGCGCGGCCGCACCCCCGGGGGACGGCGAACTCCCCGGGGGCCGCGCCCTCTCTCCAGCCCGGAGGCCCGACGGCCTCTCCCAGCCCCAATTCATGCAAACTCCCAATCCCACAGCCCAAGGTTCGTGTAAGGATTCGTTCATCGTACCCGTGCGCGGAAGAACTCGCGAAGACAAAGTCCCGGGATTACGTCAGTCACAACACCCGCGTTCCTCGCACGCACGTGGCCGGTCAACCAGTATCCCTCTAGTATCCTCTTGTCCTTTTCTTCTTAGCCAATTTAGGAAGAAAAATAACAAAAATCAGGATTTTATAGAGGTGGGGCCGCCCTCTCTCTCTCCCTCAATCCAGTCCGCCTAAACCCCTGGGTAATAAAAAAAAGGTTTTTTTTAATCAAAAAAAATAGGACCATTTGGTCAGCCCAAACCCCCCCTGGGGAGGGGTTTAGGCGGACCAGCCTGGACCCCCAAGCTGGTCCGCCTAAACTCATGGGGGATAAAAAAAGATTTTTTTAATAAAAAAAATATGACCATTTGGTCCGCCCAAACCCCCCCTGGGGAGGGATTTAGGCGGACCATCCTGGACCCCTAGGTTGGTCCGCCTAAACCCCATCCAAATTAAAAAAAAAAAAAGAATTGTTACCCCTCCGAAGAGGGGTTTAGGCGGACCAGACCAGCCCATGGGGCTGGTCCGCCTAAACCCCCCTGGAGGAGGGGTTTAGGCAGACCAGACTAGCCCCTTGGGCTGGTCCGCCTAAACCCCATCTCCCCACTTCCGTTACACACACAAAAAAATATAAAAATAATATAAAATAACACTGTTTGGGGGATTTACCTGGACCAAGTTGAACCCCCAACTTGGTCCGCCTAAACCCCACCCCCCACCCATTCAACTTCCTATAAATTTCCCCCCTTAGAAGCTCAAGGGGCATGAGGCAACAAGCAAGAAAAAGATCAAGGGCTTGCACAAGCGGATACATGAACGGATGGACAAACACCCCCCGGCCTAATTGTCGGACCCTCGGACTCTCCCGAGGCCTTCGACAAGGGTCGGGGACGCGATAAGCTAAGTCCGCGCGCGGTTGGCTTGCTAGTCGGCTCACACACGCCGAGGGTATGTCATGTATACTTCCCTTACGTGGTGTTTAGCCGTCTCACACCAAGTCCATCCTCGCCACATGAAAGATGACTATGCCAATGGCAAATACACCCACATCCCGTGTCCGCCTGTGTACGCCAACTTACGACGGTGATGAAGGGCACTCTGTAATGCTGTAACAGATCTTGGCACGGAACCGCGTGCCCACCATTCACCTCCCAGCCAGTCGTTGGCCCCCCAGACTAACAAATCAAGTCTAGTCAAACCTCTGGCCCGAGAATCATAGTCCCAGGGCTGACCTCGACTCTCCAGCATGATGACATTCGCCGTCCGAGACCCGGACCCGACCGCTCGCCTCGAGCCCCGTCCGACCTCTACCCGGCGCCATTCCGTGTCCGCTCTGGCCACCAAGGTAGTCGGGCCCACACCAATCCCTCTGTAAAGAGTTCCCATATGACACGCGGATACCAGCCTCATTACGTAATGACCCGGGGACTAACCCACATGTCAGAATTGTCCCGCGGCTTGCGCCCATTGTACTTTGGCCACCTAGGCCCATATGTAAAGCCCATGTGGCCCATCATAAAGCCAGTGAAATACAAGCGCTCGCATTCAGCCCCCCAGCTTCCTACCTATACCACTCGGCATCCGTGCCCAACATCGTAACCCCAGTAAACATCCCCCCAGTCGAAAGCGCGCCCACAACTGCAGAATGCCCCCGGCCCTCTACCCACGGTTTCAGACATCTATACAAACTTTTCTTCAGCACAGAATGAAGGTGTTCGGATTCAATCTGATGTAAATAAACACCGAGTGCTTGCGGCCGGTGGGGAAAGATGTCCAGTACACGATTCCCATAATCGCCTACGCACTCGCACCCATGGAACCCCTTCTCTACACGTGTCACCCTATCGCCCGAGCCCACATGCCGCGCCCTAGTGGTGCTTCACCGGCCAACCCTTGGTTCCATGGGTGATCGTCGAGAAATCGACTGGCACACCCGCACCCTGTCTGGTCAACCCTTACCTTGACACTTTCGTGCCATTCGATCCTTTTTGACTTTCCGTAAAAGGAGAGAGCCCGATACCGCCGTGAGAGGCATGCAACCGTAAGGAGGATACCCGAGATATATCAAACTCCCGTATTTTCCTTCCCCGCTATATTCCTTCCTTCACCCCGGTCATTCGGCATAAAAACTCGCGCAACAATATGTAAGGCCCAAAGGATGTAACGCCCACCTGTATAGGCGTTATTTCCCTAAACAGAGACTACATGTGAAGTCACCATTTCCATGGCAGTAACCTGCCAAACCGAAGTCCATTATGTCATCCTTCCAGAAGTAAACATGAACCGCCTCTTTTTGCTGGCAATGTACCCTTTTACCCGACAATCGATTGAAGCATTAATTGCTTTTTTTTCACTAGCACTAGACCCTTATGTTTTTATTTCTTATAACTATCTCAGACCCTTTAGTGTTAGAAGGTGATTGCCCCATAATCTGTGTCGTCTCTGCCCGTAGAATAGGGTCTTTACAGGAACGTACCTGAAGGGATATCTTCATCCTATGTGCTTCTTCCTGCTGTTGGATCGTTGCTGAGAAGATTAGTTTTCTTATTACCCCTTCTACGTGTTTAAGTCAAAAAGGTAGGTGTTCTCAAGATCTAGCTTAACTAGTAGTTAATATAGGTTAACCTGCATGCTAGTTAAACCATTCATAGTCACAATCTGGTCATTTAAGTCAGGGGTATATCAAAAGACTTAGTGGGAAGGTTAGGCTACGCCTATCTGAAACACTGACTCTTGCGTGAGTAGATCTATGATCTTACCTCCGTCAAGTACCCCAAGTACATACTGATTGTCTAGTTGTCGTTACTCATAATCTGTCCCAATTTCTTGTAAACTGATCCATGTTTAAAAAATTTTATATCTATGAAATTAAAATCAAAAATTGTTGCATGAGCATGACCTTGCAATCCTGCTATTTTTCCATGTCTATCTATGTCTCTACTTCCTGATTCTGTGAACATGTTATAAATCATGAATAGTAATGTTACGTAGTTAGTAGCCACCATGTTCAGAAATTTATATCTATTGAAAAAAATCATGAAATTGCTGCATGAGCATGACTTTGAAATCCCCAGATTTTTCTCTATTTTACAATGTCCTCATTTTCAGATTTCGTGAAATTTAGCCTGATGAACAGTGTTTTGAGTCTAGTGGAGCAACCTGGGAAAGGGTGCCTGTGGGACGCACTGGGTTTCGATGGATGAAAATATCATGGGATATCGGTGGTTATGTCGATTCGAGATCATCTGTCCCACCGGGCGTGCCAGCCTGTGAACGCACTGGGTTTCGATGGATGAAAATATCGTGGGATATCGGTGGTTATGTCGATTCGAGATCATCTGTCCCACCGGGCGTGCCAGCTTGTGGAACGCACTGGGTTTCGATGGATGAAAATATCGTGGGATATCGGTGGTTATGTCGATTCGAGATCATCTGTCCCACCGGGCGTGCCAGCTTGTGGAACGCACTGGATTTCGTTGGACGAAAATATCGTGGGTGTTCTTTTTATCAGTTTATCGGTTTATCTAGTGCGAGGGCGTGCCAGTCACCTAGGTGACAATGTGTTCGGGCTTCAAGACTGGAGTGGTCCGAAGCCCGGGGTGCGCTCCATCTGACTAATCAGACCATTGTGGATATCGGGTCGGGACTGGAGACCCGCCGCGCCATAAAGGCCGCGACGTTAATTACATCCCCTCGGAGAGGGGAAGACCTCTGATTAATCGCCAAGAAAAGGGGCCTCATGGCCCAAACATCAATTTTTCATTAAAGCATGCGATTTGGGTTAACATAATCTAAACCCTCCGCATCGATATGCAAAACGGTGTTCAAAGCCATACAAATACTTGCTGCGAGTGCGGCAAATTTAATGCAAGTGCGGGATTAGATCCCGGTATATATATATATCAGTCACTAACGGACCATCCAGTGTTCGGTCGAGAGTCCATATTCGAAGCATCGAAGGTAACAACAAAGACATTCGGATATCTACCGTAGGTACGGCACGTTTCAAGTGGGTGCGGGATCGGATCCCGGAAGAAGTGGGCCAAGCTGATGGACTATCGGCCCAAGAGGTGCACGGATCATGACCATGTCGGGGATCCCGAGGTCCACGTCCAACACCACGGGGCATCATTACACAATCCGTGGGAGCGGGTTGTTAAGTGTAAAGCCAAAACTTGACAACGTGCGCCCTCGCACGCGGATCAACCTGCGCGGTCAGGTCGCGGGGGTCAAGGGGGCAGCGCCCCTTGCGGGGGTTTCCGGGGGCAGCACCCCCGGAACAAAATTTGGATTATGGTGGAGGGGAAACTTTTGATTAGTTTTATTCATTAGCTTTAATTCTTTTCTCTCATTTGATTAAGCATTTTCTCCCTTTCAGGCGTGCCAGTTTAAGGAAGCAACGGGGACGGGGGGCGCCAGATTAGTATCAAGAGGAGGGCGCCATTTTAGGGTCCAAGGGATGAAATGGGGGCGCCGTTTTAAGGTGAACAGTGAAAGAGATGGAGAGGAGGCGCGCCGTTTTAAGGACGTTAGGGGGGGCGCGCCGGTTTTGTGGCCACGCCGTTTTAAGGGTTGAACAAGGGGGGAGGTGCCATGGGGCGCGCCGGGTAGAGGCTTCCACGGGGGCGCGCCGTTTTAATGGTTAAACAAGGTAGGAGGGCGCGCCGGGTAGAGAGGCTCCCATGGGGGCGCGCCGTTTTAGCGTTCAAAGGAAATGCGGGGTTACGAGAGTGGTGTTAAATCGGCGCGGTGAGGGGTGACCGCGCCGGATTGGGCCATGCCGAGACAGCTTCAAAGAGATTTTATTTCAACCCTTTTATGCTCTGTTTCTTGTTTCTTTGAACTGTAAGTCGGTTTATTGATTAGTTGTTCATCTTACGGATGGATTATGTTTACGGAAAGAAGATTTAAGTGTTTTAATCGTTTGTTTAGGCGGATTAGCGTGATGATTCAAGTGTTTTGTTCAGGGGGTTCAGTTCACAGAGTTTACTGTGCGTTTCTCTTCTTTCACTCGTGGGCAAGTTCTATGATACATTTATTCATTGTTCTTGGTGTTCTTGTATGTTCTTGACCCTCACGAAAATCGGGCAGCACCTCCCCTAGACCCGAAGGGTCCGGGGGAAAAAAACTGGGGCGCGCCATGCGGAGAGAACTCAGACGGCCCCGAAACATCCCGGTGTGTGCATAAGCAACGACACCAGTAAAATTACCCCATTTGGGGCCGGAGATCCCGAGGGCTAGCCTACAAGGGAAACCGGTGACCCATGGGTTATTACGATCATGTAGACTTCTCCCGTATGGGGCCGGAGGTCTCGAGGGCAAGCCTACAAGGGATTCCGGTGACCCAGGAGTCATCCGATCGTGGCCGAACACAGCGTGAGGGCCGAAGCCGACACATGAACATGGCGGAGGGGAGATCCAGGGGATAGCAGTAAAGAGAAGTGAATGCATGCATACGTATATATCTATCTACAGATACATATGTACATATCAATTCATATATGATCTGACGAAAACATATGGACTTGCAAAAGGGAAGGGATGAGCGAGCATCAAAATCGGGTTTCATGAGGGAGATAAGTGAGGATCGGGGTTGAAGGCCCCATGCTTCATTTCCATTTAAACAGAAGAGCTACATCGGGGCTGGACGTCGCCGAGCAGAATACAAGGGAAGAGGAGAAAGACAATGACCCACCCTCACACGGCTGGCTCTCACTCTTCCTCCCCTCTCTCTCCCACTCTTTTTCTCTTCTTCTTCACACAGGCTTCGGGCTTCAAGGGGTTTCTCTCAGAAGAAAAGCTTCTGCCTTTCAAGCTTCCAAGAGTTGTCCCTCTTCTCCAACCGATCAAAGTTCCCCGTGGTGGGCTTTTTATAGGGGCCAGTGGCCCTGTCGAAGGGAGAGCCCCCCCTTATTTCTCTTTATTTCTTCTTCTTTCCATCTTGCTTCGCCTGCAACGCCTCTGCCGTGTCGCCGTGTCGAGTGCCGTTGTCGTGGACGTCACCTCCGCCGAGGCTACAGTGTGACCGGGAGGGGGGGCAGAGGCATGGCCTCCTCCTCTGCTGGCATATCCACCGCGAGACACGCCGTTTTCATCATTTGCAGGAGAATGGGCGGCCGACGGACGAAGTGGGCGTTCGACGGTGGAGGGCTCGAGAGTTTCCATTTGAAGAACATGCTTGGATGCCCAACGGATCGAAGTAGACATTTAGCCATTTTAAGCAGTTCGTCGACGTGCTGTTCGCAGGAAACAGGGGACCGCATTGATGACGGGATGGCTTCACTGCACGCCTGAGAAGCGCTTCAGAGAATAGGTTTAGGGGTTAAAACGGCGCCATATTCAAAGGGGCGCCGTTTTAAGCAAAGATGAAGGCCCTTCTAGCGCGCCGTGTAGCCAAAGAAAGAAAAAGGGGCGCGCCGTTTTAAAGGGGGGGCGCGCCGTTTTAAGGCACGCCGTTTTAAAGCCCCATCATGCCGTTTTAAGTACTAAACGGATTCTTCTCGAACTCGCGGCCATTTTACGTGAATGTCGACATTCCCAGAAGGTTCCGGTTGCTATGTATGACCTCTACAATGTTCCATTCGCATCCTTTGGGGCCCGGTCCCAGACTCTGCGTGACTTTCGGTGCACGTCGGGCTGTGTCGGAGTCCCCGACTCTTCTTCGATTTGGCTCTCGGCACGGCCGGCTATAGAGTTATGGCCGTATCTTCCGCCCGAGGGGCTCCCTCATCGGCTAGCGGACCACCAAGCGAGTCCTCATCCTGATCGGGCGAGGCATGAGATTTATTTTTCATTTTCATCTTCGGCTTGCTCTCGAGTGTCGAGACGTGCATGCCGTATGATCATCATCGACATTTTTTGACGTCCACAAATGCCCCCCACTCGCGGGTGGCGCAAGCGAGGGATGAGTGCGCGGGGATCGCGAGTGTAGAGTTCTTCGACAGGACGTCTATTCTTCCGAGCCAGTGGGATGCTAGTCCGGTGCGAATTCATGGGAAAGCGCTCACTCCTTCAGCGAAGGGATGAGGGGATCGCTTCACCGTACATGCACACGGACTGGCATATTTGAGTGGAGGTTTGGTCGTCGGCATGGCAGAGTGCCGAAGCAAGAAGGAGGGGTTCAAGTTTCTCTGACTTGGATGAAAAGTCAAGATCGAATCGCATGGCTGAGGCCCCAGAAAGGCCTTAGGCGCCGTCAAAGGTGGTTCGTTGACACTGGGATTGCATCAACGCAAGGCTTTCAATCTTCTTCCGACCCAGACGAAAGGTCTAAATCGGAGCTTTCGGCGAGGGTGCCGCATAAAGTGGATTCGTCAATGCTGGGATTACATCAACGCAAGGATTTCAGTTTTCTTCCAACCCAGACGAAAGGTCTAAATTGGAGCTTTCGGCGAGGGTGCCGCATAAAGTGGATTCGTCAATGCTGGGATTGCATCAATGTAAGGATTTTAGTTTTCTTCCAACCCAGACGAAAGGTCTAAATCGGAGCTTTCGGCGAGGGTGCCGCATAAGGTGGATTCGTCAATGCTGGGATTGCATTAACGTAAGGATTTTAGTTTTCTTCCGACCCAGACGAAAGGTCTAAATCGGAGCTTTTGGCGAGGGTGCCGCATAAGGTGGATTCGTTAATGCTGAGATTGCATTAACGCAAGGATTTCGGTTTTCTTCCGACCCAGACAAAAGGTCTAAATCGGAGCTTTCGGCGAGGATGCCGAGTAAGGTGAATTCGTCAATGTTGGGATTGCATTAACGCAAGGATTTTAGTTTTCTTCCGACCCAGACGAAAGGTCTAAACCGGAGCTTTCGGCGAGGGTGCCGCGTAAGGTGGATTCGTCAATGCTGGGATTGCATTAACGCAAGGATTTCAGTTTTCTTCCAACCCAGACGAAAGGTCTAAATTGGAGCTTTCGGCGAGGGTGCCGCATAAAGTGGATTCGTCAATGCTGGGATTGCATCAACACAAGGATTTTAGTTTTCTTCCGACCCAGACGAAAGGTCTAAACCGGAGCTTTCGGCGAGGGTGCCGCATAAGGTGGATTCGTCAATGCTGGGATTGCATTAACGCAAGGATTTTAGTTTTCTTCCAACCCAGACGAAAGGTCTAAATCGGAGCTTTCGGCGAGGGTGCCGCATAAGGTGGATTCATCAATGCTGGGATTGCATTAACGCAAGGATTTTAGTTTTCTTCCGACCCAGACGAAAGGTCTAAACCGGAGCTTTCGGCGAGGGTGCCGAGTAAGGTAAATTCGTCAATGCTGGGATTGCATTAACGCCAGGATTTTAGTTTTCTTCCAACCCAGACGAAAGGTCTAAATCGGAGCTTTCGGCGAGGGTGCCGCCTAAGGAACACTAAGGAACAATTTCTTTCTTATTCTTTTTCTTATTCTTATTCTTTTTTTTCCTTTTTTCCTTTTTTTCTCTTTTTTCTCTTTTTTCTTTTTTTTCTTCTCTTTTTTTCTTTACTTTCTTTTTTTCTTTTCTTTTTTTTTCTTTTTTTTTGATGATCGCGGTGGGACCGGATCACAAAGGTATGATAGTATCGTCGACATTGGGTTTATATCAACGCAATGGAATCAGGTTTAACCGGCTTAGACGGAAGGTCTAAGCCATGTTACTCGGTTGAGGCCTCGGGGGGCCACGGGCGCCGAGTTGAGTTTTCGGGTGCTTTATGTAAAAAGCTCCATGACGAAATCCTCTTCATTGTGGGGTATTGGTTTCAGTTGATCACCGAGCTGGGGGAGCGGCGCATGGTATAGTTTCAAGTGTTTCCCATTGAGTGGTGGGAATTGAATTTCCCCTCGGTGGTTGACGATGACATAAGCACCGCCTTCATAGACTTTCTGGACCACATAAGGTCATGTCCAGTTTTCATTCAGTTTGCCTTTGGGGTTGGCCGCCATGACTTCTCTTCGCTTGACCATGACTAGGTCTCCCTTCTTGAATTCACGTTCTTTGACGAGTTTGTCAAAGGCGCGGGTCATACGGGCCTGGTAGACTTGTATGTTCTGCTGGGCTCTGAGCCGTCGTCCTTCTAGATCGGAGAGCTCCTCCAGTCTTCTTCTATATTGGCTTGGCCATCTTTGACTAATTCGTGCTGGATCGCCACCCGTAGTGAGGGTATCTCCAGCTCTATCAGGACGACCGCTTCTGAGCCGTACACCAAGGAGAATGGTGAGCAACCCGTGGGGGTCTTGTACACGGTGCGGTACGCCCATAGTGCTTCATACATCTTGTCTTCCCAATCCTTCTTGCTAGAGCTGACCGTCTTGGCAAGAGTGTGCATAGTGTCTTGTTGAAGGCTTCCGCTAACCCGTTTGCCTGCGGATTATACGGAGTGGATGTCCTCCAATCAATCTTGAATTTGTCGGCCAATCTGTAGACCTTTTGGTTTCGGAAGTGGCTTCCGTTGTTGGAGACAATTCGATCGGGCACGCCGAATCGGAATATGATATTTCGACGGACGAATCTGCCTACGATTTCTCCCGTCACTTCTCTTAGAGCCACAGCTTCCGCCCAGCGGGAGAAGTAATCTGTTGCTGCTAGAATGTATTTGCATCCCGCTGAAGATGCGGGGAGCGGGCCCACAACATCAGTACCCCATTGAGCAAAAGGCCAATTGGGCACCGTTGGGTGCAAATGAGCTGGAGGTCTTCTTGGGATCGCAGCATGCTGCTGGCATTTATGACATGACTTGGCATACTTGCAGCAGTCATCAAACATAGTCGGCCAGTAATATCCCAGCTTCTTGACTTCAATCTTCATTTTCGGCCCAGCTTGATGAGCACCGGCCGACCTGGCGTGAACTTCCTTCATAACCATCCAAGCCTCCTCCATGGATATACATCGGAGGAGCACCTTTCTTCTGGCATCAGCCATGGTTCGGAACAGAGTTCCATTTCTGACTTCATAAGAATCTTTTGTTCTGATCAATCTGAACCTTTCTTCCCTCTGCTTGGGCAATTCTTGGTGTTCAAACCATTTCATTAGGGGTTCCCTCCAATCAGGAGAGTTAGTTGTTTCTGCTGTCGTAGCTTCATATTCTTCTTCGTCACCTGGCTCCTCTATCATGCTGGGGACCTGGCGCCTGTTTATGACTGTTATGTTGAGGGATTCGCCTGGCAGGGCCGCCAGTGAGCTTGCTAATTTTGCTAGTGCATCAGCCTGGGCATTCTGGCTTCGGACGACATGGCCTACTTCAATGAAGTAGAACCGCCCCATGAGCTTCTTCGCCTTGGCGCAATACGGAAGTAACCCGGGCTTCCGGACGTCGAACTCTCCTTGTATCTGCTTGACAATCAGCATAGAATCACCAAACACCTGCAGCATTCGGATCTCCATGTGGAGGGCTATCTGAAGACCGATAATCAAGGCCTCATATTCTGCTTCATTGTTCGTGCACGGTTTGTTGATCGAACACGATGTATGCAACACTTCTCCTTCTGGGGATTTGAGGACGATGCCTGCTCCAGCCCTTATCCTCGCATGCCCTGATTGAGATGTTTCAGTTCTGGATGCTCCGTCGAAGTATAACTGCCATATGGCTTGACGGACTTGGTCCACTTCTAGTGTTTCATCCTCCGGAAGTTCCGTGACAAGCGGGAAATTCTCAGGCACAGGGTGTGCCGCAAAGAAATCTGCTATCGCCTGGCCTTTAATAGCCTTTTGCGGCACATATGTAATATCGAATTCCATCAAAATGACGGCCCACTTCCCCAGTCGCCCTTTCAGCGCCGACTGGTACAAGAGATGTTTGGCTGGATCGGCCCTTGATATCAGCTGTATTTCATGCGAGAGCATGTAATGCCTCATTTTCTTGGCCGCAAAGACCAAGGCAAGACAAACTTTCTCGATCGGGGTATACTTTGCTTCTGCCCCGACCAGTCTTCGACTGAGGTAATAAAGTGCCTGCTCCTTTCCCACGTCGTTGTTTTGAGCCAGCATTGCCCCGAGTGAACATTCGATGGCGGCTATGTAGAGAATCAGCGGCCGCCCTTTGACAGGTGCCCCCAGCACTGGTGGGATCTTCAAGTATTCCTTCAGCTTATCAAAAGCCTTATGGCATTCTTGATTCCAGTCGAACGGCGCATCTTTCATCATCAGCTTATGAAATGGTTGACATCGCCCGGACAGGTTGGAGATGAACCTGCGGATATAGGCCAATCGGCCCTGCAATGATCGCAGTTCTGTCAGGTTCTTCGGAGGCGGCAGCTCCTGAATGGCCTTTATCTTGGAGGGGTCTATTTCAATCCCCCTATATCGGACAATGAAGCCCAGAAACTTCCCACTAGAAACGCCGAAGGCGCACTTCAACGGGTTCATCTTCAGCTCGTATTGTCGGAGCCTTTGAAATATAACCCTGAGGTCACTCAGGTGATCTTCTTTCTTTTTGGTCTTGACAACCAAGGCGTCGATGTAGCACTCGACCTTGTCATAAAGCAATTCATCAAATATCTTGGTCATCACCCTTTGATAAGTGGCGCCGGTATTCTTGAGGCAAAAAGGCATCCTTTTATAGTGGAATATCCCCTTGGGTGATCGGAAAGCCGTATGAATTCTATCATGCTCGGCTATCCATATCTGGTTGTATCCGGACGACCCGTCCATGAAAGATAAGGCTTCATGGCCAGTGGTGGCATCGATCATGACTTCAGTGATGGGCACCGGGAAATCATCTTTTGGACAAGCCTTGTTCAGGTCTCGGAAGTCCACACATATCCAGATCTGGACGTTCTTCTTCTTGACGGGCACAATATTGGCCAGCCAGGTGGTATACTGGTTTTCTGCTATGAAGTCGACGTCTATGAGCTTGTCGACTTCCTTGCAAACTTGGCTTATCATTTCTGGCCTCATTCACCGGGGTGACTGCTTCACTGGTTCGGCCTTGGGGTCAATGGCCAACATATGCTGGGTAATCGCCGGGTTGAGGCCCGGCATTTCTTTGTAGTTCCAAGTAAAACAGTCTTGGAACTCTTGTAGGAGCTTGATGTATCGCTCTCTTTCTTCTGGGAGAAGGAGGGCGTTGAGGAATGTTGGTCTGGGGTCATCTTTTGTACCCAGATCCACTTCGATCAGGTCATCAACAGTGGCTTGGCCACCATCTTCTATCTCCGGGGGAGCCGGTTGCAAATCGATGAAGCCTTCATCGTCTTCTTCAGCCTCAAGGGCATCATATATGTCTTCTTGTACCACCCCGCTCAGTGGTAGGGCTTCATCATCTTCTTTCCCTGGCTCGGGAACTGGTGCCGATGTTGGCGTTATGGCTTCTGGGCAACTTAAAGATTGGTCCGTGGGCAAAACACCCTCAGGAGAAGTAGGGGGCTTTTCAGCTTTCTGCTCCCGTGGACTATCATTGGAGGTCGTGGCAACCTCGTTGGTGATGGACTCCCAACATCTGCAGGGGGAATCAGCTTTCGGCTCTTCCTGCATCATTGTATAGGGCTTCGAGGTGCCTCCTGGCACAAAGGGGCGTAGGCTCTCTTCATGGTCTTCTTGATAATTATCATAGACCGGCCTCGTAGGGCCTTCATCCGGAGGGGTTGAAAGGGGTGATTCACTAGCTTCGGGGCATCTTACATCGGCGGGGCTTGCGACCTCCGTGAGCAAAGAGATCATGTGGACCCCGCTTCTATAAGCGACTACGTCATGCGGACGCGGTGGGTACACTTCATATTTTCCCAGCCTTAGTTCGCCCTTCCTGATTAGGCCTTGAGCGATATTTTTGAATACATAACAATTTTCAATAGGATGCCCCAGCACCCGATGATAAGGACAGAATTCGGGGTCATCACTTCGTTCGACATCCTCTGGCCTTTTGGATTCTGGCAAGGTAATCTTGCCGTAACGACGAGCCCATTCAAAAATCCTCTGAGTTTTGTGTCTTGGGAAGGAATAAGGCCTCCTCATTTTCTCTCGCAATGAGGCCGGTTGATTGGTTGAAGGATTGGCTACCTCCTTTGTCTTCTCCTTCGAATGCCCAGAAGTGCTGAAGTTGACACCTCCGGGTTTGTTTTCTTATCTTGCCAGGGTGATGGCAGGATGGTATTTTGCCAGGAAGGCTTCAATATCAGCTGCTATCATGGCCAACTGATCAAGGGAGTGGACGTTAAGGCCGACCATCCGCTGCTGAATATCCTTCTTTAGACTTTCCCTGCAAGCCCAAGTGGCAACCTCGTGGCTTACCGGGGAGATGCATCTCACATAGAGGCTTCTCCACTTTCTGATGTAGTCCAGGACGGGCTCATCATCTTCTTGCCTGTGGCTGTAGATTTCTGCCTTGGTCACGATGAAGTGCTCCGGGCTTGAGTGACTGTATCGCTGAGGGAGGATGTACCCTGCTGGGTCAAACCAGCGCATACTTATTTCGGCTAGGTGCTCCTCCAGCCTTTCAATTTCCTGATGTAACCCGCCGAGCAGTGAGGGCGAGGTGGAGTCAGGCTGAGGGAAATCTGCTTCAGGACGTCTTTCACCAGCCGGGCTTGTGACCTCTGCGAGGAGGGAAACCACATGGACTCCCTTTTCACAGACAGCTACTTCATGGGGTTGTGGTGGGTTCACTTCATAGTCCCCCATCTTCAATTCTTCTCTCTTGATCAGGTCCTGGACGATATCCTTGAAGACATAGCAATCTTCTATAGGGTGGCCAAGGATTCGATGGTAGAGGCAGAATTTAGGGTCATCACTCCTTGTAGCATCCTCTGGCCTTTTGGGCTTTGGCAAGGTAACCCTGCTATAGTGGCAAGCCCATTTAAAAATCTCCCGAGTTTTATCCCTCGGGAAGGAATAAGGCTTCTTCATCTTCTCCTGCAACGTGAGGACTCGTTCCGTCGGCCGGCTAGTTGAAGGACCGGCTATTTCTTTCGCCTTCCTCCTTGAGTGCATAAAAGCACTAAAGTTGGAGGTCGGGGACTGATTCTCCCATCTTTCCGTGGTGGCATAGGAGCCCCCCGGGTTCATGGATGTGCCCTGCCGGAGGTGGATACCCTCGGTAAGACCGGACAGTAGTTCGATCATTTTGGCCAACTGTGCCTTCAACATCTCGATCTCCTGCTGCTGCTCATAACATATTGCGAGCATAGTAGGGTCACAAAGGGAGAAGTCTGGAGTGTAGCTTGGACTGGTATCTTCTATTCCGACATCGAGTGGAGGTAGCAGCGCCCCGCTGCCGTGACTATCTGGGAGTGGTGCCTTGGAAGTGGATGGCACCCCCCCTATATCCCTGCTTGGAGGTGGGTTCTGGAGGAACACTTGTTCATCTTGAGCTTTGTCGGCTGAAGGCATATGCTGCTCTTTGCTCTTGGTTTCTAGTGCATCTGTGTCTTCTGGGGGACCATCGCCAACTAGAGCTAAGACGGCTATCATGTTTGCTTCATAGAATTCTTCTGCTGAGAAACCCAACCCAGGGTGCTGGGTAATCTTCAGGAGTTCCCTATCCAGGTTCGGTGGATACCACAGCTTCTTGAACATCTGATTCTGACTTTCAGTCTGAAAGAAGGGCAGCTGTTGCCCTCTGGCCATTTTCACCACTCTGCCGGATATATCCGGAAGTCCCATGATTGGGGCGACCGGGTCACGGATTTCTTCGGGGAATTTACAATCATCATCCCCTTTCACTGGATGTTCATCAGCCACATAGAACATCGTAGGTGGGCCCTCTGGGTTGGGCACCTCCCAGATCTTCAAGAATTCGACTGTTTGACAGTCTAAATCTGTGGGTGGCTTCGTGATCCCTGGAGGGACCTTCACATACCCGGGTAAATCCTCGAGCTTCGGCACTCCTGTCTCGAGGTAAATATTGGAGGGGATGGCTCGAACCACGCCTTCAACTTTAGAAATGTGTGACACTTCCTACGGTGCCACATAGTCGGGCGGTGGTGGAGGGAACCAGTCACCGTCCTCTGCTATCTCCTTTTCTTTGCTTTGAGTCGGCTGGGGGTTCTGCTTCGGCTCCTCCATGTAAAGTGCAGCATCGAGCAGGTGGCATTCAAACACCTCTAAGGGGTGTAAGTCTGCGAATATTCTTTCTTCTTTTCCATTTCGGAAGTACTTAATGCACTGGTGCAGGGTCGAAGACACTACCCGATTTTGATGCAGCCACGGTCGGCCGAGCAATGCTTTATATGTGGTATCGGAGTTGATGACGTGGAACTGCACTTTGGTGGTGAAGTCTCCTAGTGACAGCTCGAACTCTGCTACACCCATGGGAACTTCAGACTTCTGGTTGAACCCAGTTATCTTCATATCCCTGACCTTGATCAGGTGCACATTGAAGTAATGTTTCTGGTAAACCTGGTAGGAGAGTATGTTTACTGCTGCCCCTGTATTGACCAAGATCCTGTTTATAGGCTGGCCGTTCAACTGCCCCCTCATGTACAAGGGTCTATTGTGGCTGACCGAAGGAAAGAGCATGTCTTCTTCGGTGAAGGTGATGGTTGTTCCCAACTGCATCTCAGCAAAATAGCTTTCATAATGCGCCAGGGTTTGCAGAGCCGCAATGACAGCCTGCCTGGTTTCCTCATCCAGGGAGAGTATCTCCCAGACACTGAATCTTGCTGGGATTCTTTTCAATTGTTTCAATATCCGAGTGCCGGCTCGGACGTTAGCTAACTTTGCTTCTTCGGCTTTGCTATGCTTGCCATGTTCTGGTGCCGGAGGAGTCGGCGGGGAAGATAGTTTATCTTCTTCGGAGGCCGCCCGGCTCCGGCTTGCTTGGTCGACTGGTTCTTTCATTTGCATGGGCTAGGCCACAGGGGCGGCACCCTCATCATCTTTATTTGCCAGAGGGGGCGTTCCCGAGGTGGAGGCAAGAGTGCTCTTGGCCTTGGACCCGGGCTGTTGGTATGGTTGTTTGCTCTTCTTTGCGAGCAAAAATTTGGCGAACGAGGGTACCACTTCGCCTACTGCATCTTCAGGGTAGAGGCCCGATGGAGGTGGGATTGCTGCGCCCTTCACTTCAGGTTCGGGGATTTGGTATGGCCGCTCGCCCCTGAATATAATATTATGATTGGCTGGGGGGAGACGTCCCCACCTTCTCCCAGACCTGGTGACATATTGGGAAGTAGAGGCCTCGGCTTGATTTGCCTCGACAGGCGCGAAGCATATTTCTTCCTCTCCCTCCCCTTCGGCCATATTGAATAAGGCCGACAAGGTATTGCAAGACAAAATGTTGCATTTTCTTTTATTCTTCAGCTTCTTCTTCTTTTTCTTCTTCTCTTCTTTTACAGTTGGAAGCTGTTCTCGGGGAAGTTCATCCCATATGCCGGTTTCTTGTGTTTCGGCTTCAGCTTCTTCAGCCAATTTTAGGGATTCAAAATGTTCCCAAGGGACATATTCCTTCAGCTGCACTGGCTGGATCTTGGGTTGTTCATATTCTTCTAACCCGTCAATGACCGCCTGCAGCCGTTTAACTGTCGGGCTGACTTGCGTGTGCATCCGCAACAAGAGTGGCTCTTTCCTGTTGTCAGTCATTCTTCGGAGGACCAACTGAGGAGCAGTTTCATACCAAACTGGGGTTAAAACTAGTGGTGGTGGCTTAGGCATGACGCCATGAATTCGGACTCCCGAGGTAGGGCGGGATGTCGACTTTCTTCTTGTCTTCTTTGGCACCATCTGCCAATCTCCCTGGTTCTCTGCGGGAGCGAGAAAAAATGCCTCATAAGTGTGCTTTGTACAAACATTTGACACTTCTTCGGGCAGTTGTTGGTATAAGGATATCATATTTACGGTTGCCCCCAGCACTGGCAACTCATGCGGGCGGGGCGGGTCTACCTTGTGTTCGCCCATCTGGAGCTCTCCCTTCCTGATCATGCCTTCAATGATGTCTTTGAAGACGTAATAGTCTTCGAGGGTGTGCCCGAGCATCTGATGGTACGGACAAAATCGAGGATCATCTTTCTTCTTGATGTCACCGGGTCTCTTTGGCTCCGGGAGAGTAATTTTGTTATATTTGGTGGCCCACTAGAAGATGACCCGGGTCTTCTCCTTCGGGAAGGAGTAAAGTTTCTTCATTCTTGACCGCAAGGAGGCGGCCTCTTGTTGTTCAGTCTGCTTGGCCGGAGGAGCACTGGTGACTCCTTTATCAGTGTCCTTCTGCTTCTCAAAATCCTTGAAGTCGACAGTGTTGACTTCTTTGGGCATGGACCGCTTCTCAATTGATTTTCCCTTTTGGGCTGAGGTGGCCAGTGCGGAAGAGTATTTGGAGAGGTAGGACTCAATTTCCGCCACCACATTATTTAATCGATCAAATGACTTGATCTCCATCCCGATCATCTTCTTGAAAACTTCACGCTTCAAATTCTGCTTGCAGATTTGAACCGCATCTTCTTGGTGTGGCGGGCGTCTACACCTCATTCTGAGGTTCCGCCATCTCTTGATGAATTCTAGGGCAGTTTCATCATTCTTCTGCCTGGTTGCATAGAGCTCGGCCACTGTGACCTCTCTTTCGGTGACGTGGAACCGCTCCCAAAATTTTCTTTGCAAATCTGGCCAGTCGTTAACAGACCCCGCCGATAAGTTTGAGTACCATTCGAAGGCGAGCCCTGTGAGCGAGGACCCGAAGAACTTCAGTAGGTACGATTCATCAGTCGCCAGATCGCCCATCACATTGACGTAATAGGCTATGTGTTCCTTCGGCGACCCCTGGCCATTAAATTTATCAAACTTTGGCGGCTTGCTGACGCCAGGAGGCAATCTCTTCCCCGCATGATGGACAGGGTAGGGTACCTTGTACACATCATATGAGGCATATTCTTCACTTCCCCGATCGGCCAGCTTCATCTTGACTATCTGCTCGATCATGAGCTTGTTATCCGTTGCCGAATCCACTGCTTCTGGGTAGAAATGAGCCGACTGCATCTGTGGCGTCGTCAACACCGTCGCCTGGGGTATAGTGGCGGTACCTTGGTGTTGAGGAGCCGAAGGGGTCATTGGGGCCGTGCCCCCAGCATAGTTGGGGATTGGCTGAGAGGCCGTCACCTGGGGTGAACCCTCAAATTCTCCAGCGCCTTGCTTGGATGTTTCTGGAGGCGGTTCGACCTGCTTCGAGGTGGAAGCATGCATGGTCAGTTCGCCCACCTGTCGCTTCAGGTCTTCGATCTCCTGTCGATAGGCTTGAAGCAGCATCAGCATCGTCGGGTCAGGGGTAGAAGGGCTAGGAGCTTGGCCCCCCCCTTCTGTCAGAGTATCTAGAGAAGGCGCTACCCTTTCTCCGTCATCCCTAGCGGTAATCACGTTCGCTGCCATGGCGACCGCATCTGAACTTGTTTCACTGGCGAGGGCTTGTATTATCTCAGCTGCAGCTGCTCCTCTTCTGTTGAAGGGACCCGACCTGCCAGCCAGCTTGGCCATCTCTTCTTGGTCTTCAGGTAGGGCTCCATATTGGTTGGCCACCCCGGCCATATTGCAGGTATAAACCCGCATCTTTTTGTTTCTTCGGACCACCTCCATGGTTGTCTGTCTAGGAAAGGTTAGCCTATCAAACACTGAGACTCTTGGTGGAGCTTCTTTACAGAGGGGCGGCCCATAGCACCCTGACTCCGCATCTTTGATATCTTCCGGGTTAACTTGTTGCTTCCGGTTTCTTTCAGCATCATTCACGGCTTCTAGGAGCCGCTGAGTTCCCAAGAGGGTGTTTCCAAGGCCGCGGAGATATCCCCTCACGGCTTGAGTGATGTCATCTTCTCCCTGGCTGGGGCAGACAGTTGGTGGTGATGCATGCACTGGCGGTCTATAGGCGAGACGCCTCCACTCGTGCATCATATTGTATCCTCCTTCCTTCAAATAGATGTTCGCCTACCGACCGTGAGCACGGAAGGCAGGTCTTCGAGACGCTTGAGCTGACGCCTCAATCTTCTCTTCTTCATCTTCCTTCATCCTTTTCTTGAGCCGGTCAGTCCTAACGAGCTCCAGTTGGGTTGAGGCTGGGGCCCGCCTGATCGGGACCCATGCTTGCTTGAATTTAGTCGGCTTCTGAGCCGACTCTTGCTTTGGCATGGACCTGATGCGGTCTTCTCGCTCCCGGGCCAGTGCTTGGAATTGGTTGTGCACCGGCACCATCGGGATTACCCTATCTTGTGAGATCGTGGCTTGACGGCCATTCAGGTACACTCGGACTCCTCCGATCATTACGGATTTTCCCGAGAGGGAAAGCCGGCCGTGCGGCGTGCTAGTGGTTCTCCTTGCCGCCCTCCTGGCAGCCGAGGTGCGCTTCTTCTTCGCTTCAATGTGGTGGACGTGGTAGCCCACCATCTTCACAGCTTCGAGTGTCGCCTCGACGGGGGCGACGGGCTCGACCTCCTTGACATCCAAGAGGTTTACGAACATAACCCTGAGGAAGTTGGGGAAGCCAACGACCGGGGGAAAGTCACCGAACTGGATCGGCACTGCCAAGTAGCCATGCTCCGCATTGCTCGCCACAACCAATGGACCGAAAGTGACAGCCATTGGTTCTTCAGGAATGAATCCCTCCTGCAATTTCAAAAATGCGGAAGTTAAGACTTCGGAAAAGGCCATTGGGCCCCTAATCTTGGCGAAAAGATGAGAGGTAGTCCAGTCCCACCGGGCGTGCCAGCTTGTGGGACGCACTGGGTTTCGATGGATGAAAATATCGTGGGATATCGGTGGTTATGTCGACTCGAGATCATCTGTCCCACCGGGCGTGCCAGCTTGTGGAACGCACTGGGTTTTGATGAATGAAAATATCGTGGGATATCGGTGGTTATGTCGATTCGAGATCATCTGTCCCACCGGCCGTGCCAGCTTGTGGAACGCACTGGATTTCGTTGGACGAAAATATCGTGGGTGTTCTTTTTATCAGTTTATTGATTTATCTAGTGCGAGGGCGTGCCAGTCACCTAGGTGACAATGTGTTCGGGCTTCAAGACTGGAGTGGTCCGAAGCCCGGGGTGCGCTCCATCTGACTAATCAGACCATTGTGGATATCGGGTCGGGACTGGAGACCCGCCGCGCCATAAAGGCCACGACGTTCATTACATCCCCTCGGAGAGGGGAAGACCTCTGATTAATCGCCAAGAAAAGGGGCCTCATGGCCCAAACATCAATTTATCATTAAAGCATGCGATTTGGGTTAACATAATCTAAACCCTCCGCATCGATATGCAAAACGGTGTTCAAAGCCATACAAATACTTGCTGCGAGTGCGGAAAATTTAATGCAAGTGCGGGATTAGATCCCGGTATATATATATATATATCAGTCACTAACGGACCATCCAGTGTTCGGTCGAGAGTCCATATTCGAAGCATCGAAGGTAACAACAAAGACATTCGGATATCTACCATAGGTACGGCACGTTTCATGTGGGTGCGGGATCGGATCCCGGAAGAAGTGGGCCAAGCTGATGGACTATCGGCCCAAGAGGTGCACGGATCATGACCATGTCGGGGATCCCGAGGTCCACGTCCAACACCACGGGGCATCATTACACAATCCGGGGGAGCGGGTTGTTAAGTGTAAAGCCAAAACTAGATAACGTGCGCCCTCGCACGCGGATTGACCTGCGCAGTCAGGTCGCGGGGTTGGACATGCCCGGTCAGGTCGCGGGGGTCAAGGGGGCAGCGCCCCTTGCGGGGGTTTCCGGGGGCAGCGCCCCCGGAACAAAATTTGGATTATGGTGGAGGGGAAACTTTTGATTAGTTTTATTCATTAGCTTTAATTCTTTTCTCTCATTTGATTAAGCATTTTCTCCCTTTCAGGCGTGCCAGTTTAAGGAAGCAACGGGGACGGGGGGCGCCAGATTAGTATCAAGAGGAGGGTGCCGTTTTAGGGTCCAAGGGAGGAAATGGGGGCGCCGTTTTAAGGTGAACAGTGAAAGAGATGGAGAGGAGGCGCGCTGTTTTAAGGACGTTAGGGGGGGCGCGCCGGTTTTGTGGCCACGCCGTTTTAAGGGTTGAACAAGGGGGGAGGTGCCATGGGGCGCGCCGGGTAGAGGCTTCCATGGGCGCGCGCCGTTTTAATGGTTAAACAAGGTAGGAGGGCGCGCCGGGTAGAGAGGCTCCCATGGGGGCGCGCCGTTTTAGCGTTCAAAGGAAATGGGGGGTTACGAGAGTGGTGTTAAATCGGCGCGGTGAGGGGTGACCGCGCCGGATTGGGCCACGCCGAGACAGCTTCAAAGAGATTTTATTTCAACCCTTTTATGCTCTGTTTCTTGTTTCTTTGAACTGTAAGTCGGTTTATTGATTAGTTGTTCATCTTATGGATGGATTATGTTTACAGAAAGAAGATTTAAGTGTTTTAATCATTTGTTTAGGCAGATTAGCGTGATGATTCAAGTGTTTTGTTCAGGGGGTTCAGTTCACAGAGTTTACTGTGCGTTTCTCTTCTTTCACCCGTGGGCAAGTTCTATGATACATTTATTCATTGTTCTTGGTGTTGTATGTTCTTGACCCTCACGAAAATCGGGCAGCACCTCCCCTAGACCCGAAGGGTCCGGGGGAAAAAAACTGGGGCGTGCCATGCGGAGAGAACTCAGACGGCCCCGAAACATCCCGGTGTGTGCATAAGCAACGACACCAGTAAAATTACCCCATTTGGGGCCGGAGATCCCGAGGGCTAGCCTACAAGGGAAACCGGTGACCCATGGGTTATTACGATCATGTAGACTTCTCCCGTATGGGGCCGGAGGTCCCGAGGGCAAGCCTACAAGGGATTCCGGTGACCCAGGAGTCATCCGATCGTGGCCGAACACAGCGTGAGGGCCGAAGCCGACACATGAACATGGCGGAGGGGAGATCCAGGGGATAGCAGTAAAGAGAAGTGAATGCATGCATACGTATATATCTATCTACAGATACATATGTACATATCTATTCATATATGATCCGACGAAAACATATGGACTTGCAAAAGGGAAGGGATGAGCGAGCATCAAAATCGGGTTTCATGAGGGAGATAAGTGAGGATCGGGGTTGAAGGCCCCATGCTTCATTTCCATTTAAACAGAAGAGCTACATCGGGGCTGGACGTCGCCGAGCAGAATACAAGGGAAGAGGAGAAAGACAATGACCCATTCTCACACGGCTGGCTCTCACTCTTCCTCCCCTCTCTCTCCCACTCTTTTTATCTTCTTCTTCACATAGGCTTCGGGCTTCAAGGGGTTTCTCTCAGAAGAAAAGCTTCTGCCTTTCAAGCTTCCAAGAGTTGTCCCTCTTCTCCAACCGATCAAAGTTCCCCGTGGTGGGCTTTTTATAGGGGCCAGTGGCCCTGTCGAAGGGAGAGCCCCCCCCCCCTTATTTCTCTTTTATCCTTCTTCTTTCCATCTTGCTTCGCCTGCAACGCCTCTGCCGTGTCGCCGTGTCGAGTGCCGTTGTCGTGGACGTCACCTCCGCCGAGGCTACAGTGTGACCGAGAGGGGGGGCAGAGGCATGGCCTCCTCCTCTGCTGGCATATCCACCGCGAGACACGCCGCTTTCATCATTTGTAGGAGAATGGGCGGCCGACGGACGAAGTGGGCGTTCGACGGTGGAGGGCTCGAGAGTTTCCATTTGAAGAACATGCTTGGATGCCCAACGGATCGAAGCAGACATTTAGCCATTTTAAGTAGTTTGTCGACGTGCTGTTCGCAGGAAACAGGGGACCGCATTGATGACGGGATGGCTTCACTGCACGCCTGAGAAGCGCTTCAGAGAATAGGTTTAGGGGTTAAAACGGCGCCATATTCAAAGGGGCGCCGTTTTAAGCAAAGATGAAGGCCCTTCTAGCGCGTCGTGTAGCCAAAGAAAGAAAAAGGGGCGCGCCGTTTTAAAGGGGGGGCGCGCCATTTTAAGGCGCGCCATTTTAAAGCCCCCTCGTGCCGTTTTAAGCACTAAACGGATTCTTCTCGAAGTCGCGGCCATTTTACGTGAATGTCGACATTCCCGGAAGGTTCCGGTTGCTATGTATGACCTCTACAATGTTCCATTCGCAGCCTTTGGGGCCCAGTCCCAGACTCTGCGTGACTTTCGGTGCACGTCGGGCTGTGTCGGAGTCCCCGACTCTTCTTCGATTCGGCTCTCGGCACGGCAGGCTATAGAGTTGTGGCCGTATCTTCCGCCCAAGGGGCTCCCTCATCGGCTAGAGGACCACCAAGCGAGTCCTCATCCTGATCGGGCGAGGCATGAGGTTTATTTGGCATTTTCATCTTCGGCTTGCTCTCGAGTGTCGAGACGTGCATGCCGTATGATCATCATCGACATTTTTCGACGTCCACAGTGCCCCTGTCCAGGGCGCCATTTAATGGGGCGCCCCTTGCCAGGGTGCCATTTCCCATTGGGGCGCCCCTAGACAGGGTGCCATTTCCATCTGGGGGTTAAACCCCCATTTAAACCTTATCGATTAGCTTGTTAAACCTGTTACCTATTAAACCTCGCTGATTAACCTGTTAAACCTGTTAAACCAGTTACCTGTTAACCTGTAAATTACATACCTTGTTAAGCCTGTAAAAATCCTATAGCCTGTTAACCCATGATTTGTGTGTTAAACATGTTGCCTGTTGAACCCGTGATTAGCATGTTAAACCTGTTACCTGATAAACCCTACTGATTAGCCTGTTAAACCTGTTACCTGTTAACATGTTAACCTGTTAACTACATACCTTGTCAAGCTTGTATCTTGTTAAACTTGTTATGTAATTACATATCCTGTCAAACCTTGTTAATCACATAGCCGTCGTTAAGTTTGTTAATTCTATAGCTTGATAATCCCGTAACCTGTTAAACATGTTTCCAAAATGTGTAACCATGTTATCCTATTACATACACAGCTATGGTTACCCCTCCGAAATAGAGACCCTCTGGGAAGACTCTATTTACAAAAATAGAGACCCTCCGGAAAGACTCCATTTCAACATTGAAATAGAGACCCTCTAGGAAGACTCCATTTATCGAAATAGAGACCCTCCAGAAAGACTCTATTTCAGCATTGAAATAGAGACTCTCTAGGGAGACTCTATTTACTGAAATAGAGACCCTCTGCAAGGGCGCCATTTCTCTGTAAACTAGAATTTTTGGACTTCTGTCCGGCCCTTACCCAATGATCCCTGGCCATCTCCTTAACCATGTTTGGCTTATGTGTCATGCATTTTAAGTATATAGTCATAATTCATCATTTACACTTGATATTGTCCTTGAACTATATTCCTGAAAATCTACCTTATGTTCCTACAATGTGTAAACTTCTTGAAATTCTATATTGGCTATATAAATGAGAGTGGATGTCAAAAAGTATACATGAAATACTGTGCATATAGGGCCCGATCTTGTCCTGGGAGGAGCACCCGAAGGTACTTGTGCCCAAGGGAGTTTATTGACCATGGTATTTGGCATTGCACTGAAGTACTTGCTTGCTTGACTTGACTTGAGACATTCCCACTCACTCTCTCGTGACATGCTTGACTTGCTTGAAATGAATTGCTTGGCCCAAAAAAGGACAATTACTTGCTTGAATGAAATAAATGAAATAGCCAATTCCCTTGCACTACTTGTTATTACACGAGCTTGGAATCACTTGCTTGAATACTGACTATCCCCTTCTTGGAAGGACTTGCTCGAATGTTAAATACTTGGAAATACTTGCTTAAATACTAATTTCTTGGAATTACTTGTGTGATTACTTGCAAATTACTTGCTAGTCCCTTGTTGATACATCTAATTGAAATTTATGTGATACTCTCTTGATATCCTTGCTTGTTCCAACATGCATCATTATACCACACTGAACATGTAATTAACTTAAAGATTGTTAGAACTTGAGATATAATTCCTACAGAGCGATTCGCTCATCAAGTTACAATTTAACATTTTTCAGGAAATTTGGATAGCGACCACCACCCGGATGGGAATGATACCGAGTGATGAGTGCTAGAGTCACCGATTGGTGTACCGTCAGCTAGTCTTGTGTCCTACTTTGTATTTCCAGTTATTGTTAAAGGCTTGTATAATTTAATTGAGTCAGTTATGATCTAGTTAGATGGAACTTATTAAACTTGTAGCCTTATGAATGATTCTGGGATATTGTCATTTGGTTAAGTAGAAAATTGTCATCTTGGACTATGGTATTATGTTCAAACTTTGAGTTAGCAATAGAATTACCGAGTACTATGTGCACTCTGTCTTTACATGAATGACACGATCGATATAGACGTGTCGCGCCACCGGGTATCTTCTGCGCTCGGGGCGTGACAGTCTTCATGGTATCAGAGCGTAGGATTTCAATTTCCTAGGTAAAAATCCAAGTCCAAGGATAGGTTTATACCTTACCCGGTAAGATGGGTAGAGCCATGGGTTAAGTTCTATATTGACATTTGACCTTATAATGAAACCTGATCTTTATTATGCTTAAACCCTTTTGTAGGATCATGGCCGCTGAAAGAGCACAATGGCGTGAGATGTAGCGCACCATGCAAGGCCTTACACAGGCGCTACAGCAAGTGGCGCACGGCGGTGCTAACCGTGGAGCCGATGATCTTCACAGTGGTTTCCGTAACATGAACCCACCAAGGTTCACAGGTTCGTCTAACCCCGAGGATGCCAAAAATTGGTTAATGGAAATGGAACAAATTTTTCGTGTGATGCAATGCACGGACGAGGAAAAGGTTCTACTAGCTATATTCCAACTAGAGCGGGATGCTTGATGTTGGTGGGAATCCTTGGAAGCAACATTGCTCGATGACCACGTCACATGGGATGAATTCGTCGAGCACTTCAACAACAAGTACTTCTCTGACCATACCCAGAAAAAGAAGGCCGCGAAATTTGCTGCATTGAAACAACGGGCCTTGAAAGTGGCCGAGTATGAGGCCCAATTCTCAAGACTATCCAAGTATGCACCCCACTTGGTGTGTACGGAGAAGATGAAGGCTAAAAGGTTCCTCAATGGGCTTCGGCTCTATTATGTTACACAACTTGCACCGATGGACATCCAAGTCTATTTGGAAATGGTTCGGCGTACGCAGTTACTCGAGGACGCCACCGAATTATCATAGAGGATCCGAGGAAGGGACAAGAAGGAACCTGTCACAAGCCTAGTAAATTTTAAAGCATCATTCAATAAGAAGCGATACTTCAGTGGAGGGGAATCCTCCAAAGGAAGGAAATTCCAAAATAATGTCAAGCCATTCTCAACCACCACACCTTCCAAGGAAGTTTGTAAGTACTGTGACAAAGTTGATCATAGGACAGAGGAATGCTGGAGGAAGCTAGGAGCCTATCTCCGATGTGGGAGCCGAGAACATCGGATCCCTAATTGCCCACTGATGACTGAGCAAGCCATTAAAGACAAGAAGCTCCCGGCAAAGAAGCAAGGCCGTCTGCAAGCTCTCCAAGAGACGGAACCAATGGAAGGAGGAATCGTGGAAGGTACACTAATCGTTTGCTCTAAGACTGCTAAAGTTTTATTTGATACTAGAGCAACACATTCATTTATTTCCAAGAATTTTGCTGCTACGTTTACTAAGGAGCCTGAATGGTTAGACTTAGTCATATCTACACCTATCGGGAACAAGGCCGACCTCACACATCATTACCCAAACTGTGAGATTATGGTTAAAGGAAATAATCTACCTGCCGACCTAATTTACCTAGATATGGAAGTGTATGATGTCATACTAGGTGTTGATTGGTTATCCACATACCAAGCAACTGTATATTGCCGGAATGGCAAGATAACTTTTATGGATTACCCAAAACTGGTATACATTATCCCTTGAGCTAGATCACCTCTTATATCAGCTCTCCGAGCCTGTAAACTTATAAGCAAAGGATGTAGGGTGTTCATTGCATTTGTAACTACCATGGACATCGAGGAGTCTAAGCTTGAAGACATTTGTGTAGTTTGGGATTTTTCTTACGTTTTTCCAGAAGAATTACCCGGCTTACCCCCGGAGCGGGAGGTGTCATTCACTATCGACATTGTCCCTAGTGCTGGACCTATTTCCAAGGCACCTTACAGAATGTCTCCTGCTGAGCTGAAAGAGCTAAAGGAACAACTAATGGAGCTATTGAACAATGGTTTCATCCGGCCAATTACTTCCCCATGGGGAGCGCCTATGCTATTCGTCAAGAAGAAGGATGGATCGATGAGACTCTACATTGACTATCGGCAATTAAACCACCTTACAATCAAGAACAAGTACCCATCGCCGAGGATTGATGAATTATTTGACCAAATATCTGGAGCTAAATATTTCTCCAAGATTGATCTTCAATATGTTTATCACCAACTGAAGATCAAAGAAGAAGACATCCATAAAACTGCATTCCGAAGCAGGTATGGGCATTATGAATTCACTATTATGCCTTTTAGACTAACAAATGCCCTCGCAGCTTTCATGCAGTTAATGAACAGTATATTCAGGCCTCACTTAGACCAGTTCCTTGTGGTCTTTATCGATGATATTTTGATTTATTCAAAGTCCGAAGAAGACCATGAAGAACATCTCAAGCAAGTATTGATGATATTGAGGAAAAATAAATTATATGTCAAATTCAGCAAGTGCAAGTTCTGGCTCGAGGAAGTATCCTTCTTGGGCCATATAATTTTGAAGAATGGAATTTCTGTGGACCCATCAAAGGTCGAACCGTGAAGAATCGGGAGCGACCAACAAATACAACGGAGATTCAAAGTTTCTTGGAGCTAGCTGGTTATTATCGACGTTTCATCAAGGACTTCTAAAGAACTGCTATTCCTCTCACCCGATTGACTCGCAAGGAAATACCTTATGAGTGGAATGAAGACTGTGAGAAGAGTTTCCAAGCTTTGAAAGATCTCTTGACCACTGCTCCAGTCTTATCATTGCCAATTGAAAGAGAGAAGTACGAGGTATATACCGATGCTTCTGGTATTGGCCTCGGGTGTGTATTGATGCAAAATAGGAGAGTCATTGCATACTCTTCCCGGCAACTGAAGAAGCATGAAGAGAACTACCCGGTTCATGAATTAGAGCTAGTCGCAGTGGTTTTTGCCTTAAAGATTTGGAGACACTATCTCTCCAGAGAATAATTCATTATATACTCCGATCACAAAAGCCTCAAATATCTATTTTTTCAGAAGGAACTAAACATGCGGCAAAGGCGTTGGCTCCAGTATCTCAAGGATTTTGATTTCACTATACAGTATCATCCCGGTAAGGGTAATTCAGTAGCTGATGCCCTCAGTCGAAAGCCGAGAGTAATATTGGCCAGTTGCATGATTCAATAATGGAAGCTATTAGAGGAATTCTCTAAACTCAATATTAGCACTGACGGGCAAGACGGGTGTATTACTCTAGCCCATATGAGTCTACATCCAGATTTGCTACCAGAAATTCAGAAGCTACAAGAAGAAGATCCTGCACTAGTGGAGATAAGGGACCAGCTGGAGGAGAGACTTGATTTCAAGTTGGCACCCGATGGAAGATTGTTATTTCATGAACGGACATGTGTACTTGACTATCCCAAGTTGAAGAAGAAGGTTCTTGAAGAAGCTCATCGATCGAGGTACACGATCCACCCTAGAGCTACCAAGATGTACCAAGACTTGAAAAGGACATTCTGGTGGCCTAATATGAAAAGGGAGGTAGCGGACTTCGTATCTCGCTGCCTGACATGTCAACAAGTGAAGGCGGAACATCAGAAATCCGCCAAAAAGCTACATCCACTAGATATTCCCAAGTGGAAGTGGGAAGACATTGGCATGGATTTTATTATGGGCTTGCCCAAGACTAGATGTGGACATGATGGAATTTGGGTAATTATCGACCGCCTAACTAAATCGGCTCATTTCTTGCCTATCAAAAGTCGATGGTCGGTTGATGTCCTTACTGCCTTGTATATCAAGGAGACGGTTAGATTGCATGGAGTTCCCGTGTCGATCATATCCGACCGAGACCCACGCTTCACCTCTCATTTGAGGAAGAGTCTACAACACTCTCTGGGGATGAAACTAAACTTCAGCACTACTTTCCATCCCCAGACAGATGGACAGACTGAAAGGATAAATCAAGTTGTTGAAGATATGTTAAGGGCATGCATTATAGATTTCGGCGATAGTTGGCATGACCACTTACCCCTGGCCGAGTTTGCATATAATAATAGCTATCAAGCCAGTATCCAAATGGCACCTTTCGAGGCACTTTATGGCAGAAGTTGTCGATCTCCAATATGCTGGGACGAAGTCGGTGAAAAGTAAATTCTAGGCCCAGATATGGTGAGAGATTCAACTGAAAAGATACACCTCATTCGAGAAAGGCTAAAGATAGCACAGTCCAGGCAGAAGTCATATGCTGACAACAGGAGAAGAGATCTGAAATTTCAAGTTGGAGACCATGTTTTTCTCAAGGTATCTCCCGGCCGAGGTATTAGAAGATTCGGTGTTAAAGGGAAAACTTACGCCAAGGTTTATTGGCCCATTCGAGGTATTCGAAAGAGTAGGCGAGATAGCTTACCACATTGCCTTACCTCCACAACTATAAGAAGTGCACAATATATTCCATATTTCTATGCTGAAGAAGTATGTGCACGATCCTCTCCACGTCATTGACCACACTGACTTGGTGATACAGAAGGACCTTACCTATAAGCAGAAGCCAATGAAGATCCTCGACCGAGAAGTCTGAGTTTTGAGAAGCAAGACTATCCCTATGGTGAAAATCCAATGGGATCGATGCTTAGAACAAGAAGCTGCATGGGAAACCGAAGAGTCTATGCGAAGGAGATTTTTAGAATTATTGTAGTATGTAAGTTTTTCTCACCATCCTTGTCTTCATATATGCAATTGAATTTGGGGATCAAATTCTTTTAAGTGGGGGAGGGTGTAGCACCGCGGATAAAAATGATAAAGAAATAGACCTTTTTCCCAAAGTAAATAAAACCTTAGATAAATCTATAAGAAAATAACTCTATAATGTTGAACCCCCTCCTTAAGTGAATGTCTAATTTGATAGCTTTTGATGATGACCAAACACTACCTATATATATATATATTGTCTTTGAAGTGTTCAAGCATATAGAGTCTTAAGAAGCTCAAACATTCTATTGAGATCTTGGAGCTAAGGAGGTTAAAAAATAACCTCAACGGGTAAGCTTCTTCAACTCAAATTGCAAGGCTACATCTAATTCACAAGTTATGTCTTGACAGGACAAGGAACATGCATAAGTGCTCAAGGATGGTCGGTGAGATCCACTTTAACTTATTGGCCCTTGATCTTGTGTTTTGATGTTCATCTTTTTTTATCTCAAGGGTCAAATTGGTTTGGGTCTTATCTAAGCTTAATTGTACTGGGTTTCTCTTATTCATGTCCTAGCACATTCCCTTTGATGGATTAAAACCAACCTTGGAACCCCTTGGCTTGTTCTTGGACTTAGTGGCCTTTTAATCAACCTTTTGGAAGCTCTGGAACAAGGGTCGACCCATTGGGTCGACTCCTATGCTCTGTAATCCCGAAACAGAATCAGTTACTAAAAGGGTCGACCCATTGGGTCGACCCCCAGCCACAATGGTCGACCCCAAGGGTCTACCCCTACTAGCATTTTTTTACACCCGGCGGGTTCCTTCATCACATCTGCAAGGGTCGACCCCTGCTCGCGTTTTCTTAAATACCAGCATCAGATAGCCCGAGGGTCGACCCATTGACCCAGAGCCCTTTTAAACCCTCAAATCCCTCATGAGGGTCGACCCCAAGGGTCGACCCTTTCAGTCTAGAACCCGAGCCGTGATTTTTGACTTGCGTGCGCATGCACCAAAAGTCATACCAATCAAACCTAACCTCCCTAAATCATTCTAGGAATTGTGGATCTGGTCTCTAGGGTGTCTTTGAACATTCCAAACTCTTTATATATATCTTATTGGGGTATGAAACCCTAAGGAGAGAGAGGCATCTAAAGTTGTGTTATTTTTCTAACCCTTGTGAGTGCAGGTTCGCAGCAGCAGCTCCAGGGGCTTCTTTTACCTTGTTCTAAGCCTGAAAGTGAAGAGAAGAAGCTTGAATCAAGTCTCCATATCATTCCCAACAACAACCTGCGTGGGTTGTCAAGCCTGTAACCTCATTTGTACGACAAAGCTTCATTCTTCCTCAAGGATTGATCTTCCTCCTGCAGAAGCATTCAATTACATTCAAGGAAGTGAAAGGGGGAGCTTCAACCAGGATAAATCATTCTTCACTCCTTACTCTCAGATTTACTTTGTGTCTACTTGAGCATTTGATGTAAAACTTGATTCAGTTCTGTGTGTGGGTTGTTCGTGTTCGAAAACACGAACGTGTGTGTGTGTGTGTGTGTGTGTGTGTGTGTGTGTGTGTGTATGTGTGTGTGTGTGTGTGTGTGTGTGTGTGTGTGTGTGTGTGTGTGTGTGTGTGTGTGTGTGTGTGTGTGTGTGTGTGTGTGTTTGTGGTAGCCCAGATCGGGTGCCGCGTATGTGTGTTTGCTGTTCTACACAGTGTGTGTGTGTGTGGCTTACATCATAGTGAAGTCTTGATCCTCACAAGTGAGGGGTGGACGTAGGGGACACGGCAGTGTACCCGAACCACCTAAAAATTCCATGTGTCACTTGTGGTTTGTTCTTCCGCATCCATAGTCGAGTGTGCTTCACGGTGATTTAAGCGTACACCAATTCCTTTGTCAAACACCTACCATAATCCACACGCATTCACAAGTGTATCCATGTTCGGGTGAGATCTAGTGCTTATATGTTTACTTATCATTGTTTTCCTTGGAAGAAATTTTTTAATTGGCCAATCAATTCACCCCTCCCCTCTTGATTGCCACCTTTCGGGACTCAACAATTGGTATCAGAGCCTTGGTCTCTGTTTCACTCGACCACACGGTCGTAGAGTAGATCCCTCCTTATGGCAAACAAGGGGATGATGCCCGAAGGGCATTCGATCCAAAGACCCCCGTTCTTTGATGGATCAAATTACCCTTATTGGAAAAACAGAATGTATGTTTTTCTACGAGCCCAAGACTATGACGTGTGGCGCGTCATAAGCAAGAGTCCGTATACTCTGTCTCAAAATGAGGATGAGTGGGATGATGATGATATAAAGAAGTGTTCAGCAAATTTTAAAGCCATGAATATAATACAATGTGCCATTCATCCTAATGAATACTCACGTATTTCTATGTGTTCTTCCGCACAGGAGATGTGGAACAAGCTGTGGTTGATCTATGAAGGAACATCGAAAGTAAAAGAAACCAAGGCGAATCTGCTAGTCCGGGATTATGAGTTATTTATGATGAAACCAGAAGAGTCCATTTCTGATATGTTTGCAAGATTGATAGAAATCACGAATGGATTAAAGGGTCTTGGTAAAGAGTATTCCGACAAGGAACTCGTCAGAAAGGTACTGAGATCCTTGTCATCACAATGGCACACAAAGGCCACTGTAATTGAGGACTCAATAGATCTCAGCACTTTGAAATTGGACGAGCTAATTGGCTTCTTGATGACATATGAAATCAACATCAAGAGGAGCGAGGAGGATCATAAAAAGAAGAAGGTAGTCACACCTTTGGCTCTAAAAGTGAATCCATAAGATTTAGAGGGCAGTGACAATGATTCAACCGGCAACACTGAAGATGAAGAGCTGGTTGCCATGATTACAAGAAGGGCAAGAAGGTTCGTCAAAAGGACCAGAAATTTCGATGGTCAATTCAGAAAGGGACAAAGAAGGCAAGGTCCGAACAGAGGAGAAAGTAGCAAGAAAGAAGAAGTGATATGCTATGAATGCAAGAAACCCGGTCACATGCGGGGTGAGTGCCCTGATCTGATGAAGAAGCTGAAGAAAGGAAAATTCAAGAAGCCCAAGGCCATGGTGGCCACTTGGAGTGATGAAGTTGAGGAAGAGTCCGGGAATGAAGATGGACTAGATGAGCTGGTCCAAAACCTATGCTTCATGGCCAATGACGACGATGGAAATGAGGTACATTCTGAAACTGAAACTCTTACTTGTGAACAATGGTAAATTGCATATGAGTCGTTATATGAAAAATGTAAAAAATTCAGATCTGAAAATAGACATTTGAAAAAGAAAATTGAACATCTAGTGCATGCTGAAAACTCATGTGAAAATTTCCATGTGTTGAAATCGGAAACTGAGAAATTGATAAATGAGAAAGAAATTCTTGTGTCAAAAAATGAATTGCTTGAAGAAGAGATTTCATGCATGAGAGAGGAGCAATTCACACTAAGTAAAATGTATGATGATTTGAAAAATAATCTGGAACAATAAAAGCTTGAAAGCATGGCATGCAATCAAGCAAAAGAAAAGGCCGAAAATCAAGTCCACTCTCTAATGCATGAAAACCATGAGTTGAAGGATGATATTGCCATTTTTAAAAAGGGGAAAACTTTACAATCTGAAACACATTCAACTCACATGCCTCCCAGAAGTTCATCTCCATCCACGTCAAAAACACATGTGCATAATTCATTCTTGAATAAAGGAAGGAGAAGAAACAAGGACAGAGCCATTACATGCTTTTATTGTGGAAGGTTAGGATATGTATGATTGCTGAATTCTAAAATTTGATGCTGAAAGTTTTGCTAGAATGAGAAATAGATCATACATATCTCATGTTTCTAACCATCATGGACCCAAGCTTGCTTGGGTACCAAAATTTGCATAAGTACGGTTGTTGTGACTGCAGGTCTGCTTGAGAGCTCAATGGAATAGGTGGTATTTGGATAGTGGATGCTCTCGGCACATGCCGGGAAACAAAGAATTGTTTGCGGACCTACATGAAAAGGATGGTGGAACAGTGGCATTTGGTGGTAAGGACAAAGGTAAAATCATCGGAGAAGGTAAGATAGGTAAGAATCAAAATCATGCCATTGAGAATGTCTTGCTCGTGAAAGGGTTGCATCATAATCTTTTGAGTATAAGTCAACTTTGTGATAAAGGATGCAATGTGATTTTTGATTCTAACTACTGCACCGTTGTGAATAAAAATACTCATGAGATAAAGTTCATTAGTCTCAGACATAACAATGTATATATGAATGATTTGGATGAACCCTCTCATAAAAATCTGTGTTTGGTTGCAATGAATAATGATGATGTTTGGCTTTGGCATCGCCGACTTGGGCATGCTAGTTTTAATGTTTTGCTAAAATTGTCTCGAAATGATTTGGTTGTTGGATTGCCTAAGCTGAAGGTTACTGATGAAGGAGTCTGTGGGGCGTACAGCATGGGTAAGTAAACAAGGACATCATTCAAGTGCAAGAATGATGTAACTACATCAAGGCCCCTTGAGTTAATCCACATTGACCTATTTGGACCAAGCAGAACACATAGCTTGGGTGGTAAATTGTATGGGTTTGTCATTGTGGATGATTACTCAAGATTTTGTTGAGTTTACTTCCTTTCACATAAAAATGATGCCCTGACAGAATTTGAAGCATTTTACAGGGTAGTTCAAAATGAAAAGGGGTGTTACATCAAGGCCGTGCGGAGCGATCACGGTAAGGAATTTGATAACCATGAGTTCAGCAATTTTTGTAAGGCTCAAGGCTATACGCATTACTTCTCCGCACCAAGAACCCCCGAACAGAATGGTGTTGTTGAAAAGAAGAACAAGACGCTAATTGAGATGGCAAGAACCGTGCTAAACGAGAATAATTTGCCGAGGTACTTTTGGGCTGAAGCAGTGAACACTGCTTGCTACATTGTCAATCGCGCCATGGTAAGACCACTGTTGAAGAAAACCCCTTATGAGTTGTACCAAGGTAAGAAGCCAAACATTTCCTATCTTAGACCGTTCGGCTTAGTTTGTTACATTCACAATAATGGTAAGGTGGACCTGGCTAAATTTGACCCCAAAAGTGACAAAAGTATATTTCTTGGATACTCTCTTAGCTCAAGAGCTTATCGAGTGTATGACTTGAGAACTCTTGTAGTTGAGGAAAGCCCACATGTCATCATTGATTAATCATCTTCTAAAAGTACTAATGAAAATTCTATATTACAGGACGATGAATTGAATGACAGTAATATTGAGATGATAGAAGGAAAAACTGAAAAACAAGAAGTAAAAGAACCACAAGAAGATGATGCAAATCCGGAAGATCAGTTGGAACAACAGCTTTCAAGTCAATGGACTTTCGAAAAGGACCATCCGTCGGAGAATGTGATCGGCAATGTTGAAGACGGAACAAGAACACGAGCCTCCTTTAGGGAAGTTGAAAATTAGGACTATATTGCCTTACTTTTCCAGTTTGAACCTCACTCTATTGAAGAGGCCTTAAAGGATGAGTCTTGGATCATGGCCATACAAGAAGAACTACACCAGTTCCAAAGGAACAAAGTGTGGTTCCTCGTGCCATGTCCTAGAAACCACTCAGTGATCAGAACAAAGTGAGTTTTTCAAAACAAAACAAATGATCAAGGAGTGGTAACTAGGAATAAGGCCAGGCTAGTAGCTAAAGGCTATAGCCAAGAGCTTGGAATTGATTTTGATGAGTCTTTTCCTCTAGTAGTAAGACTCGAGGCTGTGAGAGTCCTATCAGCATTTGCATGCTGTAACAACATTAGATTGTTTCAAATGGATGTTAAGAGTGTATTTTTGAATGGCTACATATAGGAGGACGTGTATGTGGAGCAACCACCGGGGTTTGAGGACACAAAGCATCCAGACCATGTGTACAAGCTAGACAAGGCACTCTACGGTCTGAAACAAGCATCCCGGGCATGGTATGAACGGTTAAGTGATTTCCTCATTCAAAATGGATTCAAAGGAGGTAATGTTGATCAAACCCTTTTTACGAAGTTGAACAGTAAGGAAATCTTAATTGTTCAAGTTTACGTAGATGATATTATTTTTGGCTCAACCAAAGATGCTCTCAGCAAAGACTTTGCCAAATTGATGCAAAGTGAGTTTGAAATGAGTCTTATAGGAGAGCTGACATTCTTCTTGGGATTGCAGGTCACACAGACGGCTGGTGGTATGTTCATACATCAGAAGAAGTATGCATTGGAGCTACTGAAAAAGTTCAACCTGACCTCTACCAAACCACAACCAACTCCCATGTCCACCTCAATAAAAATTAATCAAGATGAATAAGGTAAATCCGTAGACCAAAAACTTTTCAGAAGCATGATAGGTTCTTTATTGTATTTAACTGCTAGAAGGCCCGACATTCAATTTACTGTGTGGTGCGGACACCCGAGCAGTTGATCAGCACGATACGCCGAGCCACCGGTACCGCACACGGAGCACGACACGAGCCACCTCAGCGTCCATCTGGCTCGGAGACAGCCTGGAGACTCCGCCTTGAGCCTCCCCATTTATTATATTTAGCTAGACTTTATGTGTGTGTAATTTGTATTTATTTCGTTGCATTCGGTTTGCCATTTTGAGTGTAATAGGGGCTTATGAGCATTTCGGACCCCGTGGGCCCCACGGGCCCCCCGGGCCCCACCACATTGGGCCTCCTCAGCCTAGGGTCCCACGTGGGGCCAATCAACATGCCACATGGGAATATCTAGAAGTTTGAAATGGTAAAAAACACATGGGGGACAAATGGCTTAAAAAGTCCATATGGAGGCCACCTACCCCACCTACCATTTCAACCTTCCACATCTTGCCATTCAAAGTCCAAGGGCCGCCCCCCCCCCTTTTGTTTTTTTATGTATTTTTTTTGTGTGATGTTCACATCTCATCCCCACCCTCCATCCCCTTCTCCTAGATCCAATGGTGGATAAGAGATGTGATATGTAACATATATAAGTTGTATTTTCTCCTTTTAGTGAATTAATGCCATTTGAAAGTTGGAAAAAAAATCTCTTGAGCAGGCCTAGGCCGCCCCCTTCTCCTCTCCCCATCCCTCTTGAAGCTGTTAAGGCTTCCTTCTGGTGGTGAGACTCCACCCTATCAGTTCCGGTCGCCACCGCCGCCGCCACGAGCCGCCACCACACCGCCATCGTCTTCATCGGAGTTCTGTCAACGCAGTACCACAGCAGCTTCCACGAAATTCAGCCATCAACCACGAGCTCAGATCGACCTGGGAATTTTACTGGATGTTCCAGAGGTGTCAATAACTATCCACAAATTTTGGTTTGTCATTCATATCCCGTTTCATAATTTTAGATTTTCATCCACTCTTCCACTTTGGTTCTGCAAAAATTATGTCCAGGTTCCCATCCTCCCTGAGTTTCAAGTCTTAGGTCCACTTTTAGATTTTCTTTGGTTCACCCAATTTTACTGGGTGTTCCTTGCATCCACCCCTTCATCCAAAATTTTTATCAATTTTTGGTTCGTCGATTTCATATTTTCTAAAAATCATTCTTAGTCCCAGCTACAGTTCTGTCCCCCTGTTCCCAGATCCGACCACCAGTCACCCAAAAACTCATAGTAAATCACCACCATCTCCAAATCAAATTTCAAAAATAGTCCCGTTCCATGGTTTGATCCCCTACAACTTTGAAGAAGAGATCAAGAGCTGAATCGGAGGTTTACTAGGCAGTAAATGGTGTTTCTCAGACAAGTACCCTATAAATCTGAGGTTTCGGTTACTGTACAACAGGGGCTTGTAAATTCATTAAAGTTCTGATACGACCAGATCCAGCAGATCTCTCTGGGTCTACATTGAAGAATTTGAAGAGAGCTTTCCAACGATAGCTCATGCGTCCCGATCCGACGTCGGGATTGGTCGCAGCGGCCCTTTTCGCCGGAGCGCGCGCCGGAAAACAGAAATCAAAATCCGTGGGCAGCTAGTTCAACAATTGGGAATCGGGACCGATCGACCCCCGATCGGTGTTCCCGGCCGACCGCCGTCCGTGGAGGCGCGCCACCAGGGGTCCCCATCATAGTGGGTCCCACCCCCACAGATCCGGAGGACAGCGCCGTTCGTGGGCCCCGCGAGCCCGTAGAAGCTGCCGTTCGGAAAGCCCGAAACGCGGAGTTCGGCACCGCCAGGCGACATCAAGATGCTGCCCGTCAACCCGAGTTGCGTGATTCCCGGGCGCCACATGTGACCTTTTACCTCCCTGCGTGGAGTGGGTCAAATCATTGTACTATTGTAAAATTGTTTAACCGGGGATCCGTAATTCGGCCGGGGTTGTCTTCGCCACGCCGGGTGCGTGGAGGTAATGGTCCGAACCTCTTGGCGTTCATTTGCTTAGCTAGTATACGGTCTTTTGCCACTGCCGAGAGTGTAGGTGCTAGCCCGTGTGTCCATGTCACCGCTGTGAGAGTGAGAGTGACCCGTCCCGTGACTCGATCCGAGTACGGAAGTTGAGTCGGACTACCCTTGACCTCCGCCGGTTCCTTAACCGCGCACGGTCCGCGCTTTCCCTCGCTTGGGATGACGAGTGAGCTTCCACTTCTGTTAGCGACGTTTTGCCACTAGGAGCTCGTAGTGTCGGGCTTAGTGTCTCCCTGGTGTGTGCTGCTGGTCGCGTCTTCATCTAGCATCTGAGGGTGGCGCCTAATAGTGTCATCTCCCGTGTCCGTCCCGCATCAGTTTGGTATCAGAGCGGGTCGAGTCTAGGGTAGTCATTGCATAAGTCTTTCATGCATCATGGTCTAAGTCAAGTCTAGGATCATCATTTTCAAAAAAACAAAAAAGAGTGTTTTAAAATTACATTTCATCCCGATAATTCGGTATCTTAAAAGGTGTTTTCCGAACGTTAGGCTACGCCTATCGGGAAGACCGCACACTTGCGCGAGTGATCTTTGGATCGATTAACTCCGCCATGTACCGGATATTGGTTTAGGTCTAGGAGCATTAGTCGGTGTTTGCATTAGTTAGTGCATTCCAACCTTGCATAGCCGGTCTAGTGTAGTGTCCAAGTGTTGGCATGTCCAACATATAGTCCCCCCCCCAATTTCCCATGGATTCCCAATCACCCGGGCAATATGGCCGTTGGTCCACCCATGGGCTTGGCAACCATCCCCTCCACTTCCGTAGGCCCGAAGCCTCGGACTTTTATGGCTCCAATGACCCAGGTGACTACCTCAAGTGGGAAGCCGCCATGAACACATACTTTGATTGTTATACTATGTCCGATGCCATGCAAGTTAGTTTTACCCGAGAGAGGCTTGTCCACAAAGCCGCCTGGAAATGGGAGAGCATTGAGTGCATGAGAGAGGTTAGGAGGCAAAGGCCCATCGAGTCGTGGCATGAGATGAAGGACGAACTTAGGAAGGTCTACCTACCCGGCCCGGTCACCTCCAACCGACCCCACCCAATCACATCCACCCAAGTGGGCCATAATCGGAGGCAACACGCCGCGCATGTAGAAGAGCCTAGGTCCACGACTAGGCCGACTTCATATGGGGGAGTCCATCACATCGCTCCTACTCCAAACCCCACCATTGCCGAACTCTTCCAAATCATTTTGGATAAGGTGGATAGGAAGTGTGATTATATTGAGTCCCTGCTTCCCCCTTGCCTACCTCCTAGCGGAGATAGAACCAAGCATGACCCTAAGGAGGTAGCAACCGGTAGTCCCAATCCAGTGTCATCTAGAGTGCCATCCCGAGGTCCTCTCCCCATCTTGGTGGATCCTCTTCCCCCACCCATGAGAGCCCCATTGCCTACACCCCCTGTCCGTCAGGAGGATAAGGGTAGGGACCCACTTATCAAGGAACGTAGAGGATCACGACAACAGTGTTATCGCTGCCAGGGGTTTGGCCACTTTACCGGACAGTGTCCCACTCGGACATCTCTAGCCCTAGGGGATAAAGGGGTTGGAGAAACCTCACCTTCTGATCTTATTTCGGAGCCCTCTCATTTGGAGCCGCCAAAGCCCGAGCCACCCGTGTTTCTAACGGGTACACTTTTCATAGCCGAACCACTTCTTAGATGGCTCAAGAACGGCTTGGCCCCATCTCTCCTCCCATCCATGGACCCTACCCTACCATTAGTGCCGGTCAACTCATTCCATACCACCTTCCGGTCTAGTCACCATGTGGATACATTAGATGATCTTCTTAAAGGATTAGACCGGCAGTTGACATTTACGCACTTGTTGGCCCCACGCTTCGACCGACCTACAGGTCGTAGCTTCACACATCTATCCCTAGGGTCCATCACCTCCGTGTACACTATGGGTCATGTTACCACGGAGGTTCTTCTACTCCTCCCTTTGTCGACCGAGTCCAACTTCATTCCCCTTTGCCCAATGGAGGAATCTTACTTTCTACCTATGACTGTCGTCCCATCTCTCGCAATGAATGAAGGTGATCATTTACACCTCCAAGATTTCCAAATGTGGGACAGTGATTTGTGGAAGCCTAGTCCGAGGGGTCATACCTTCTTTGATCCCTTCGACCCATTCTCTTATGGACTCCGTGACCCACCATATTTACACCACCTTTTTGAGAGAGTCCACCATCATACCCCCACCGTCTCATCTCTCTTCACGGATGAAGGTGACCATCAACACCTTCTAGAATTCCACACATGGGACCTTGAAATGAGGGAATCCATATCGAGGGGTCACACATTCTTTGATCCCTTCGATCCCTTTCTTCATGGGCCCTTTGGCCCACAACCTCCATTCCACCTCTTTAAGGAAGTCCACTATCACACCCCTCCTACTCGGGCCTGGCAACCTTTACATGGCAATAGGTCTGAACCGTCATTTGGGGGTAATGAGGACTTTGGTTTCCCCGGGCCACCTCAACCACCCAAACCTCCCGGACTTCCCACATCCAAACCCCATGTCCATGGTTGGTGCATCGTAGGATGTCTAGAAGTCCACAATGACATTAACCTCCGGTTATGTCAAATGCATGCATGGCACACATTCGGATGTCCTGGACCACCTTGCATATGATTGGGTTTTACTAACTGTAGGGTTGTTAGGTCGTGTGTGCATCCTGTGTTTCTTTTCTTTTGCTAAACATGTTAGGAGTCTGCATGACGATGTCCGTCGTCACAGTTGAGGCCAGCAATGCACGGTACAAGGAGTTAGCCGATGTCCATCGACACCACCGAGAGTTCCAAGAGGGTGAATATGTCATGATCAGGGTAAGACCAGAACGGTTTCCCTCTGGAACCGTTAAGAAGTTGCAAGCTCGCGGAGCCGGTCCCTTTAGAGTGTTGAAACGCGTTGGATCCAATGCGTATGTTGTGGACCTACCCGAGGAATATGGTATAAGCTCTACCTTCAAGGTATCAGATCTTGTTGCATATAGGGACCCATCGGTGATCCCTAGTGAGCCTTTTGAGCCATCTCCTCCCCTTGAGAGTGATCCCACACCTGAGTGCCCACTTCCACCTCCAGCCCCTTTTTTCACGGCAGCGTGAGCATATAGATCGTATACTGGACGAGCAAATGACAGTTACCAGGAGTGGATCTTACCCGCGCTACCTAGTGCGATGGAGAGGACGGCCCGCTACTGAGGACACTTGGATAACACATGGCGAGTTGCAGCGGATCGATCCGGACCTTTTGGACCGATACAGGAGCGATGCAGACCCTTACTCGACAGGGTCGAGTTTCTCCCACCCGGGGAGAATTGGTGCGGACACCCGAGCAGTTGATCAGCACGATACGCCGAGCCACCGGTACCGTACACGGAGCACGACACGAGCCACCTCAGCGTCCATCTGGCTCGGAGACAGCCTGGAGACTCCGCCTTGAGCCTCCCCATTTATTATATTTAGCTAGACTTTATGTGTGTGTAATTTGTATTTATTTCGTTGCATTCGGTTTGCCATTTTGAGTGTAATAGGGGCTTATGAGCATTTCGGACCCAGTGGGCCCCACGGCCCCCCCCGGGCCCCACCACATTGGGCCACCTCAGCCTAGGGTCCCACGTGGGGCCAATCAACATGCCACATGGGAATATCTAGAAGTTTGAAATGGTAAAAAACACATGGGGGACAAATGGCTTAAAAAATCCATATGGAGGCCACCTACCCCACCTACCATTTCAACCTTCCACATCTTGCCATTCAAAGTCCAAGGGCCGCCCCCCCCCCCCCTTTTGTTTTTTTATGTATTTTTTTTATGTGATGTTCACATCTCATCCCCACCCTCCATCCCCTTCCCCTAGATCCAATGGTGGATAAGAGATGTGATATGTAACATATATAAGTTGTATTTTCGTCTTTTAGTGAATTAATGCCATTTGAAAGTTGGAAAAAAAATCTCTTGAGCAGGCCTAGGCCGCCCCCTTCTCCTCTCCCCATCCCTCTTGAAGCTGTGAAGGCTTCCTTCTGGTGGTGAGACTCCACCCTATCAGTTCCGGTCGCCGCCGCCACGAGCCGCCACCACACCACCATCGTCTTCATCGGAGTTCTACCTGCGCAGTACCACAGCAGCTTCCATGAAATTCAGCCATCAACCACGAGCTCAGATCAACCTAGGAATTTTACTGGATGTTCCAGAGGTGTCAAGAACTATCCACAAATTTTGGTTTGTCATTCATATCCCGTTTCATAATTTTAGATTTTCGTCCACTCTTCCACTTTGGTTCTGCAAAAATTCTGTCCAGGTTCCCATCCGCCCTGAGTTTCAAGTCTTAGGTCCAGTTTTTGATTTTCTTTGGTTCGCCCAATTTTACTGGGTGTTCCTTGCATCCACCCCTTCATCCACAATTATTATCAATTTTTGGTTCATCTATTTCATATTTTCTAAAAATCGTTCTCAGTCCCAGCTACAGTTTTGTCCCCCTATTCCTAGATCCGACCACCAGTCACCCAAAAACTCATAGTAAATCACCATTATCTCCAAATCAAATTCCAAAAATAGTCCCCGTTCCGTGGTTTGATCCCCTACAACTTTGAAGAAGAGATCAAGAGCTGAATCGGAGGTTTACTAGGCGGTAAATGGTGTTTCTCAGACAAGGACCCTGTAAATCTGAGGTTTCGATTACTGTACAACAGGGGTTTGTAAATTCATTAAAGTTCTGATACAACCAGATCCAGCAGATCTCTATGGGTCTACATTGAAGCATTTGAAGAGAGCTTTCCAACGATAGCTCATGCGTCCCGATCTGACGTCGGGATTGGTCGCAGCGGCCCTTTTCGTCGGAGCGCGGGCCGGAAAACAGAAATCAAAATCCGTGGGCAGCTAGTTCAACAATTGGGAATCGGGACCGATCGACCCCCGATCGGTGTTCCCGGCCGACCCCCGTCCGTGGAGGTGCGCCACCAGAGGTCCCCATCATAGTGGGTCCCACCCCCACAGATCCGGAGGACAGCGCCATTCGTGGGCCCCGCGGGCCCGTCGAAGCTGCCGTTCGGAAAGCCCGAAACGCGGAGTTCGGCACCGCCAGGCGACATCAAGATGCTGCCCGTCAACCCGAGTTGCGTGATTCCCGGGAGCCACATGTGACCTTTTACCTCCCTGCGTGGAGTGGGTCAAATCATTGTACTGTTGTAAAATTATTTAACTGGGGATCCGTAATTCGGCCGGGGTTGTCTTCGCCACGCCAGGTGCGTGGAGGTAATGGTCTGAACCTCTTGGCGTTCATTTGCTTAGCTAGTATACGGTCTTTTGCCGCTGCCGAGAGTGTAGGTGCTAGCCCGTGTGTCCATGTCACCGCTGTGAGAGTGAGTGTGACCCGTCCCGTGACTCGATCGGAGTCCAGAAGTTGAGTCGGACTACCCTTGACCTCCGCCGGTTCCTTAACCGCGCACGGTCCGCGCTTTCCCTCGCTTGGGACGACGAGTGAGCTTCCACTTCTGTTAGCGACGTTTTGCCACTAGGAGCTCGTAGTGTCGGGCTTAGTGTCTCCCTGGTGTATGCTGCTGGTCGCGTCTTCATCTAGCGTCTGAGGGTGGCGCCTAATAGTGTCGTCTCCCGTGTCCGTCCCGCATCACTGTGTGTTTGTGTGCACAATTTCAGTCCAATCCAAAAGAATCACACATGTCGACTGTTAAATGAATTTTCAGATATATTGCTGGAATTTAGGATTGTGGTATCCGTGTAATTCGAGCTTTGATTTAGTTGCTTATTCTGACGCCGATTATGCGGGTTGTAAAGTGGATCGGAAAAGCACCAGCAGGTATTGCCAATTTCTTGGGGGGTGCGTGGTCTCATGGGCCTCCAAGAAACAAAACTCAGTGTATCTATCAGCCGCCGAAGCCGAATATGTGGCTGTCGAGAGTTGTGTTGCCCAGGTGCTATGGATCCAACAACAAATGTTTGATTATGGCATTTCCTTCAAAAACACTTCCATCTTGTGTGATAACACTTCAGCCATAAACTTGTCAAAGAACCAAGTCCATCACTCTCGCACAAAGCATATTGAAATCAGACATCATTTTCTCAGGAATCATGTGAGCAAGGGTGATGTAGAAATCAGGTTCATTGAAACAGATCAACAAATTGCCGACATTTTCACCAAACCTCTTAGTGAAGAAAAATTCACATCATTTGGGAGAGAACTAGGGGTTTATAGGATAGACGAGTCTTAGTCATGATCATTTGCATTACTATGTGTGTATGTCATTGCATAGCATGCATTTGCATTAGTATGGTGCATAGTTGCATTTCCCCTTGTCATGCATGTGCATTATGATTGATTGAAAAACAAAACAAAAATTAGATATGTGTGAAACACCATGATTGTGTGTATTGCATTCCTTCTATCTATAGTATACACCCATGTCACAGTTATTTCTATGGTCAATATTCCCTTGAATTCTCTTAATTGTCAAAAAGCGAGCAAAACCCCTCGAAATCTTAAATCCGGAAGCATTGGATAATGAACGTCTATTATGAGCTTAGATTTCATTGAAACATGTTCCCTAGTTGATTTATCCTTAAAACAACTCAAATTTTCTTGATTCCAACATGAATTTATCATTGGGGAAAAGAGCTGAACCTTTTTGACCTTCCATCACATTTCAAAAACTTTTTTTGATGAAATTCAAAGGAAGGGTCGACCCTCGCGGGATCCGTTTCTGGCTGGGGCCGGGGTTACAGGGGTCGACCCATTGGGTCGACCCGTTACGGTCGGGCGGTCTTAGCCGCGTCCGAACCGCCCTAAAAGGGGTGGAAACCCTATGTTTTCCCCTTCCCATCTCATAAAAATCTCTCAAGCCCCCTTCTAACCCTAGCCACCATCTCTTGCAAGCCCTCCACATATTTCTTGGCACCAAAACTCTCAAGACCTAGCCGCGGTTCTTCCGGTGGCGTCCCGCGCACATCCGCCTTCCAAACGGTTCAACGTGTCTTCCTTGAGCTTCAAACCCTCTGAGGTATGTTCTTGATGTGTAGAGGATCACTAATCCAAGGCTATAGCTCTCCAATCTTGTCAAACCATCTCGATCTACAACCCCGTCATGCGATTCTTTTGATTTGTGTTTTAGATGGCCCCAAAGAGGCATTCTTCTAGCAGTGGAGAGGGATCGAGCTCGGTAAGGGGCCGTCGATCCATAGCAGTCACACCAACACTCTCTAGCACGGTGTTGGATAGAACCGTACTTTTTCCACGTGCGGTTGACTTTGGTAATCTTAGCCGTCATCTTCCCGGCCTTGTTGATATCATTTGCAGTCAACCAAATATAGACGGGTTTATGTCCGTACATCATCGCATCTATCCGAATCTGGTACATCAATTTTACTGCAATTTTTCCGTTTCGGGTGATGTTCCGGTTACGATAGTAAATGGGCAGCGGATTATGCTTTCACCGCAAATGTTAGGTGAAGCATTTAATTTACCAAATGAAGGCTATGCTTTTGGGGATGTTGAAGTTTCTGAAGCCACAGTGTATCGATACATGACATCCAAGGATATGGGTGATGGATCGGTTGCTGGACTAAATGCCAATCATTTTCCCCCCATGCAACGAATTTTACATAGAATGATCACCACCATTTTGCTGCCAAGAGGGGGAGGCCATGATAAGGTCACTGAAAAACACATGTTTCTATTCTGCGGTTTTATAGGTGGCATTCCTATCAAGTTTCCAGCACTTATCTTAGATCATATCTATTCAAGTGTGAAGCACAAACATCGGACATTGCCATATGTTGCGGCCTTAACTGCTATTTTTCAGTATATGGGGCTTAATCTTGCAAGAGAAGCATCTCAAACCATCCAAGCTTCTGATATCTACACCATACATTCCATATGTCACCACATGGGTTATGAAATGCGAGATGGGGTGCTGGTGCGTCAATTGAAACGAGGTACACAAGCTGCTAGCTCGGGAGAAGATGAGGATGATGAAGAAGAACATGCCGACAACCAACAACCAGATGTTCCTGCTGAAGCAATGCCCTCCGCGGCGGTACAGCTAATCATGGATCGGTTGGATACAATTGATGGTCGTTTAGACAAGTATGGGGAGACAATGGAGGCTATGCAACAAGAATTGTCTGATCTGAAGCTCTTTCATCAAGAAAGCACTCAGCCTATTCAAGACGCCTTGGCCACTCAAGCCGCCAGGTTTGGTGACATCGTTGATTATATTAGGCATCCGCCAAGTCCTCCACCTCCGAGTAATGATTAGAGGGTTATGCTCCTGCGAATTGGCACACCTCTTTTGACTTTTACCCCCTCCTTTTTGATGATGCCAAAGGGGGAGAAACTTTGGTCCTATATATGGGCCCCGACTAGTCGGCTAATTATATGTATTTGTGTAATGTGTGCTTGCATGCATGTATGCTTTCATCATTTTTCGCATCTCAGTTAGTTGTGTTGCATTTCAATCAGCATTTCCATTGCATCTTGTAATTTGCTTTTGAACTCAGACCCTGCTTCCCTTTTAATTCGGTTGTCGGCAGATATGTTTGGAATATGCCTTTGTGGTCAATCTCACATGTTTTGGATCGGTATGATGCATGTGAAGAATGAAAGTTTTGTTTCTTGATATGGAGGTTGAAGGTTGAATCTCATATGTATGCTAAATCATTTTTGAAGTCATATGTTTTTACAAGGCATATAGTATTTTATCATCATCAAAAATGGAGAGATTGTTGAACCCCCTCCTTAAGTGAATGTCTAATTTGATAGCTTTTGATGATGACCAAACACTACATGTAGATATATATTGTCTTTGAATTGTTCTAGCATATAGAGTCTTAAAAAGCTCAAACATTCTATTGAGATCTTGGAGCTAAGGAGGTTAAAAAACAACCTCAATGGGTAAGCTTCTTCAACTCAAATTGCAAGGCTACATCTAATTCATAAGTTATGTCTTGACAGGGCAAGGAACGTGCATAAGTGCTCAAGGACGGTCGGTGAGATCCACTTTAACTTATTGGCCATTGATCTTGTGTTTTGATGTTCATCTTTTTTTATCTCAAGGGTCAAATTGGTTTGGGTCTTATCTAAGCTTTATTGTACTGGGCTTCTCTTATTCATGTCCTAGCACATTCCCTTTGATGGCTTAAAACCAACCTTCGAACCCCTTGGCTTGTTCTTGGACTTAGTGGCCTTTTAATCAACCTTTTGGAAGCTCTGGAACAAGGGTCGACCCATTGGGTCGACCCCTATGCTCTGTAATCCCGAAACAGAATCAGTTACTGAAAGGGTCGACCCCCAGCCATAAGGGTCGACCCCAAGGGTCGGCCCTGCTAGCATTTTTTTACACCCGGCGGGTTCCTTCATCACATCTGCAAGGGTCGACCCCAAGGGTCGACCCCTGCTCATGTTTTCTTAAATACCAACACCGGATAGCCTGAGGGTCGACTCCAAGGGTCGACCCATTGACCCAGAGCCCTTTTAAACCCTCAAATCCCTCACGAGGGTCGACCCCAAGGGTAGACCCTTTTAGTCTCGAACCCGAGCCGTGATTTTTGACTTGCGTGCGCATGCACCAAAAGTCATACCAATCAAACCTAACCTCCCTAAATCATTCCAGGAATTGTGGATCTGGTCTCTATGCTGTCTTTGAACGTTCCAAACTCTTTATATACATCTTATTGGGGTATGAAACCCTAAGGAGAGAGAGGCATCTAAAGTTGTGTTATTTTTCTAACCCTTGTGAGTGCAGGTTCGCAGCAGTAGCTCCAGTGGCTTCTTCCACCTTGTTCTAAGCCTGAAAGTGAAGGGAAGAAGCTTGAATCAAGCCTCCATATCATCCCCAACAACAAGCTGCGTGGGTTGTCAAAGCTGTAACCTCATTTGTACGACAAAGCTTCATTCTTCCTCAAGGATTGATCTTCCTCCTATAGAAGCATTCAATTACATTCATGGAAGTGAAAGGGGGAGCTTCAACCAGGATAAATCATTCTTCACTCCTTACTCTCAGATTTACTTTGTGTCTACTTGAGCATTTGATGTAAAACTTGATTCAGTTCTGTGTGTGGGTTGTTCGTGTTCGGAAACACGAACGTGTGTATGTGTGTGTGTGTGTGTGTGTGTGTGTGTGTGTGTGTGTGTGTGTGTGTGTGTGTGTGTGTGTTTGTTTGTTTGTGGTAGCCCAGATCGGGTGCCGCGTATGTGTGTTTGCTGTTCTACACAGCGTGTGTGTGTGGCTTACATCATAGTGAAGTCTTGATCCTCACAAGTGAGGGGTGGACGTAGGGGACACGGCAGTGTACCCGAACCACCTAAAAATTATATGTGTCACTTGTGGTTTGTTCTTCCGCATCCATAGTCGTGTTTGCTTCACGATGATTTGAGCGTACACCAATTCCTTTGTCAAACACCTACCATAATCCACACACATTCACAAGTGTATCCATGTTCGGGTGAGATCTAGTGCTTATATGTTTACTTATCATTGTTTTCCTTGGAAGAAAATTTTTAATTGGCCAATCAATTCACCCCTCCCCTCTTGATTGCCGCCTTTCAGGACTCAACATATAAGAAGGTTAAATAAAAGTTAGAATACCCAATGAGGGCCACTCTATAAATATACAATTAAAGCCATCATCACGTAATGGGGTCTCCTATTCCAATCACAAGATGAAAGGACACCCCTATACCAGGACTCCATTCACCTTCATATTCCAAAAGACTATTCACTTAAAATAGGGCCTCTATACAAGGGCGCCATTTTCTAAAGCCATAGGGCCACAACCCACAGTTTCAAAGCCCACAGTATACATAGAACCCTCTTTACAAACCCCACCAGCCAACAAATCAAATATATATATATATATATATATATATATATATATATATGTAAAATAACGGAACTCAACACCCAGCATGGCACGGAATAGGAACACACCCGGCATGGCTCGAATAGGAGCAATAGTCAGGGAAATAGCGCCCCTGAACTGGGCGCTATTCCCAATAGGGCACCCCCAGACCAGGCGCCATTTCTTTTTGGGCAAAATAAATATATATATAATATATATATATATATATATATATGTAAGGCCCAAAGGATGTAACGCTCACCTACATAGGTGTTATTTCCCTAAACAGAGACTACATGTGAAGTCGCCATTTCCATGCCAGCAACCTGCCAAACCGAAGTCCATTATGTCATCCTTCCAGAAGTAAACATGAACAGCCACTTTTTGCTGGCAACGTACCCTTTTACCCGATAATCGATTGAAGCATTAATTGCTTCTTTTTCAGTGGCACTGGACCCTTATGTTTTTCTTTCCTATAACTATCTCATACCCTTTAGTGTTAGAAGGTGATTGCCCCATCATCTGTGTCGTCTCTGCCAGTAGAATAGGGTCTTTACAGGAACGTACCTGAAGGGAGATCTTCATCCTACGTGCTTCTTCCTGCTGTTGGACAGGGCACCATTTCCATCTGGGGGTTAAACCCCCACTGATCCTGTGATTAGCCTGTTAAACCTTATCGATTAGCTTGGTAAACCTATTACATGTTAAACCTCGCTAATTAACCTGTTAAACCTGTTACCTGTTAACCAATAAATTACATACCTTGTTAAGCCTGTAAAAATCCTACAGCCTGTTAACCCGTTATTAGTATGTTAAACCTGTAGCCTGTTGAACCCGTGATTAGCATGTTAAACATATTACCTGATAAACCCTGCTGATTAGCCTGTTAAACCTGTTACCTATTAACCTATTAACTACATACCTTGTCAAGCTTGTAGCCTATTAAACTTGTTAATTACATAAGCCTGGTAATTACATATCCTATCAAACCTTGTTAATCACATAGCCGTCATTAAGCTTGTTAATTCTATAGCTTGATAATCCCGTAACTTGTTAAACATGTTTCCAAAATGTGTAACCCTGTTATACTATTACATACACAGTTATGGTTACCCCTCCGAAATAGAGACACTCTGAGAAGACTTTATTTATTGAAATAGAGACCCTCCGGTAAGACTCTATTTCAGCATTGAAATAGAGACCCTCTGGGAAGACTCCATTTACCGAAATAGAAACCCTCCGGAAAGACTCTATTTCATCATTGAAATAGAGACTCTATGGGGAGACTCTATTTACTGAAATAGAGACCCTCTGCAAGGGCGCCATTTCCCTGTAAACTAGAATTTTTGGGCTTCTGTCCGGCCCTTACCCAATGATCCCTGGCCATCTCCTTAACCCTATTTAGCTTATGTGTCATGCATTTTAAGTAGATAGTCATAATTCATCATTTACACTTTATATTGTCCTTGAACTCTATTCCTGAAAATCTACCTTATGTTCTTACAATGTGTAAACTTATTGAAATTCTATATTGGCTATATAAATAAGAGTGCATGTCAAAAAGTATACATGAAATGATGTGCATATAGGGCCCGGTCTGGTCCTGGGAGGAGCACCCGAAGGTACTTGTCTCCATGGGAGTTTATTGACCACGGTGTTTGACATTGCATCGAAGTACTTGCTTGCTTGACTTGACTTGAGACATTCCCACTCACTCTCTCGTGACATGCTTGACTTGCTTGAAATGAATTGATTGGCCCAAAAAAGGGTAATTACTTGCTTGAATGAAATAAATGAAATAGCCAATTCCCTTGCACTACTTGTTACTACACGAGCTTGAATCACTTGCTTGAATACTGACTATCCCCTTCTTGGAAGGACTTGCTCGAATGTTAAATACTTAGAAATACTTGCGTAAATGCTGATTTCTTGGAATTACTTGTGCAATTACTTGCAAATTACTTGCTAGTCTCTTGTTGATACATCTTATTGAAATTCATGTGATACTTTGATACAATTCTAGATATCCTGGCTTGTTCCAACATGCATCATTATACCGCACTGAACATGTAATTAACTTAAAGATTGTTAGAACTTGAGATATAATTCCTACTGAGCGATTCGCTCATCAAGTTGCAATTTAACATTTTTCAGGAAATTTGGATAGCGACCACCACCCGGATGGGAATGATACCGAGTGATGAGTACTAGAGTCACCGATTGGTGTACCGTCAGCTAGTCTTGTGTCCTACTTTGTATTTCCAGCTATTATTAAAGGCTTGTATAATTTAATTGAGTCAGTTATGATCTAGTTAGATGGAACTTATTAAACTTGTAGCCTTATAAATGATTCTAGGATATTGTCATTTGGTTAAGTAGAAAATTGTCATCTTGGACTATTGTATTATGTTCAAACTTTGAGTTAGCAATAGAATTACCGAGTACTATGCGCACTCTAGCTTTACATGAATGACACGATCAATATAGACGCGTCGCACCATCGGGTATCTTCCGCGCTCGGGGCATGACACATGGGGGCCCTGATCTGGTCCTAAACGAGTAAAGCCTGAAAGTACTTGTGCCCGAGGGAGTTGAATGATCAGGTGGGGCATTGCACCAACTGACATGTAAGATTGAACTAGGCAATTCACTTATTACATGCTTGACCCGTCATATGCTTGACTTCCTATACATGACATGTTTGACCAGAATGGTTAATATCCTTGTTACATGGCCATATTTACAATTCTATACTTATTATTGATCCTCATGTTTACACTTGAGTTCTATAATATCTACTCTTGAAATTTTTTGCTTCTTGATCTTGGTCTCTAATTGTTATTTGTTTTATTACTTGTTTTATTCGAGAGCATATAGATGATCTAAAATGTTAATTACTTAAAGTGACCTGGTAAAGAGATATAAGTCCTACTGAGGTTTCTAGCTCACTCTGTGTATTGTTGTTAATTTTTAGGAAATCCTGAAGATGACAGGAATGGGCTGGAGTGATGATAGTTTTTAATAAATTTTTTATCTGAGTCTGTCTACTTATAAATGAATGTATCGAGTTTGAATAGTATTGTAAGTCCTTAAAGAATATTTGTTGGAAATGTCAGATCATGAAATAAAGATGTGATTTTGTACATTTGTTGTTCATACTCATCATCTAAGTCTCTTGATCGACCTTCTCGTATAACTGTTCACGTCTTGATAATTCCACCTTGTTCGGGACGTGACAGTTCCTTTGAGTGAAGCTTGTGTTTTTAAATTGAACGATATTTTCAAAAAATCCATTCACCCCCCCTCTGGATCTATTTTCGTGTACCACCTGTTCTAACAATAATTGGTATCAGAGTGGGTTACTAGTTCTACATATCCAACGATCTGCAGGGATTCCTGGTGATCCTTAGTGACATTTCCATTTACTGCTTCTTGCTCTGAGTTGATTGTTTCGGAATTCCTATGGGTATGGTACTAATTTCAATCTATAGTTTAACAACTTGCGCATGTTTGTCAAGTCTATTGATTCTGATATGTGGAAGATCATTTCACACGGTCCTCAGAGACTACAAAACAACAAGTCCAAATGGACTGATAGTCAGAGATCTATGTGCGATAAAAATCAAAGAGCCATGGAACTAATGAAGATAGCTACTAACATGGCTTTGCACCCTTGTTTCCATAATTGCAGGTCAGCTAAGGAGATACTGGACAAACTGAAGACTGCCAGCCGTGGAAATGAAGACCGATGCATGATGGCTAATGGTAGTAATGAAAGTAGCAGCCAAGATGAAGAAGAGAATGATGATTAGGTAAACCCCTTCGAGAACTATACTTTAGATGATTGGCAGGATGCATATGGTGAGTTATTACAGTCACATGAAATGTTAAGAAAATAATATAAAAAATTGAAAAAGAAAATTGATCTGAATAGTTCAAAGTCTTCATGTGAATATTGCTTAAAATTGAAACAGTCCTATGATGCATGTTTTTCTGATGTCTAAATGCTTAAGAAACAAATTGGTCTATGTAAAAATGAAAATCAAGAACTTGTAAATGATATTTCTGAACTCAAAGAAAAACTTAGCTCGACGAATGATGATCAGGCTCATAACATTAATCTAGTTCAGAATGAAAGATTATTGAAAGATCTTGATCGTGTTAACGCTGAACTGAATGCACTGATATTTGAGAACGATTGCCTTAGGAAACCATGTGAAAAACACAAAGCTGAAACAACCTCCTTTGATAAATCAGTTTGTAATAAATGTCAATTTCTGAAGGAAATAAATTAAAGCCTTCACCGTGATTTGGAATGGCATCAAAACTTAATCGTTTCCCTAAGAGAAGAAAACAAAAACTTGTTGGACAAGAACTTGGAAATGGAACAAAGAGAGGAAAGGCTGACTGAAGAGTTGAATTCCAAATCTGATAACAATAGTGAACAGATTGAGCAATTAAAATTAGAAAATGAGAGACTTAAACATCTCAACTCTGCTCTTTCTGAAAAACTCTTAACCATAGAAAAGGAAAATCTGTTTGTTCAATTGAATCTGAAAAATTGATAATGTTGCAAAAAGAAAGTGAAGATTTCAAGTCTATTAATGAGGCTTTTAAAATTAAAGTTGCTGAGTGTTGTTGACACCCATTTTATACCAATAATTTGAGTCGTTTCTCTTACTCCCATTAGTTAATGCCTTGAGTTGTCCATCATTCGTCGGGCCATTTTTGTGGCACGTCTTGGGCTCATTGTATGGGTCGTCTCCCTCCTTGGTGCAATCCGTGGCAATTCAGGGCTTAATGGGGCCTTGGCTTGGGTCAATCGGACGTTTCAGATCATGAACAGCCCAACATCAGCCGTTCAGAAGATGGGCGGTGGAACATTGACCGTTCATACATTTTGTTAATTTCTGAGGACTTTTCCGAATATTCACCGACAGGCTGTGGTGCGGCCCTATTAAGACCGTTCAACTTAATGGACGGGCTTATTACAACCGCCTATACCACAGAGTCCTACGCACGCCCATTTTCTCAGATAATTATCTAATTATCCGAATTATCACCGACAGGGTCAAACGGTTGGATATTGGCCGCTCTACACTAGAACGGTCCCATTGGAACCGTTCATCTTCGAGGGTCCAACGGCAGGCGTTTCGGCCGGTTAGAGAGATAATTGCGTTGATTTTCTGATTTTTTGAATTTCCACCGACAGCTTAGACGGTCTTATCAAGACCGCCTATATGATGCGCGGTCTATCATAAGACCGCTCATCATGTCGGATGAGGCTTTTTTACAGACTTTTGTCTCTTTTATTCATGGCTTTATCCCTAGTTTGTTTTGATGATTTCTCCGTGGATAATTAACCATTTTTGATGCCGTTTCGACTGGATAAGAGATTATGATAATATCTATGATTTATCTTTTATAATCTCGACCCGAAAATACCTAAAAACCCTGATTTCGAGGCTGGCTTTCTAGGCTCTATAAATAGACCCTAGTGGCCGGACGTCGAAAGGGGGAAGATTTTGGTCGACGGCGAAGCCCTGCCGCATTTCTGAACGACCTAGCACCAAGGAGGGAGGCTCTCTATGTCCTTACGAGCCTCCGGTTCAGGGAGTAGTCTGTGTGTCGAGTCGTAGCGTCGTTTTTTGATTTCTTCGTCATCTATTGCATGCATTGTTTTCTCTCTGCGTTTCCCTCATTTTTCTCCCCATGCACACACCCACCCACGTTCTTGTCGCCCTAGGGGTTTAAAACCCCCCAGGTATCCCCCTATCCATTTGTTTATGCTTAATTCTTCTTACATGAACGCGTACTACATCATTTAGTCCTAATCTGGGTGTCTCTTCTGTGTCTCCACATTATTTTGTAGGTCAGCACTTCATCAGCACGAGGCCCATCCCCTCTGGCCGGCTGGAGAGGGTGGAGGTGAACCCTTTTGCAACTCTTGGCGTGGTGGGCTTGCGCGGTTCCTTTAGGCCCGTTCAAGACGACGAGCGGCATCCCCTGAACTGCCCTTCTTCATTCTGCGGTTCACTTCAAGCCGCCCATCTTCCAGGAGTTCTTCTTCCCATGCGTTCGGCAGCACTCTTAGACGGCCTATCGTAGGGCCGTGTGTCTTTAAGGCGGTTCTACATCGACCGCGCATCCTCCCAGTGCTGCATCAAGGCGAGTGTCTCCCCTTCTTTTTTAAAGTACGGTACGCTAGTCACGTGCTGCGCTTTGGTGGCGATCACGGTCACTCTCTGTTCTTCTCCCTCCTCTCACTGCGCTTTGTTTGTTTACTCCTGATATTATTGCTTTATTCATAACCTATCATCCACCAAGTGAGGAGAGGAGAAATATATATCTACACCCCTTTTGTGGCGATCACGGTGGGACACCTAATGCCCATCGTACTATTGAGATTGCTGACCCTCCTTCTTTGTTTCCAAGTTTTTTTCTTCTTCCCAAGATTGATTTGCAGGTTGGGGTGCGTTTCCGTCCCCTGGGACCTAAGCGGTTCCCCCAGAGCCGCCCAACAACTGGCACGGTTGAGATTCCACCGTTCAACCCCTACAGTCAAACCAGCTTCGCCGGTCTTTCCTGTTACAGACGGTGCGATATAGACCGTCTATACGCCAGAGCGGCCTGGATCTGGCCATTCAGTTCTCCAGCCCAGGTACGATTTGCTCTGTTCTTATTGTAGGTACGTGGCTGATAGAGGACCGTTTGTGAGGCTACACGGTTGTCCAGTGACCGTCCTTCTGGTATTTTCTACCATTGCTCCCTCATGTTTTTAGGTCCTGTGGTTGCTGTTAAGTACGGACTGAATAGATCTAGAGGGGGGGTGAATAGATCTATCCCCTTTTTCAATTTATAAATCAACAATCGATTAGACCTTAAGCAAGCTATGGGTTGCAACAATAAAACTGATAGCTATAGCGACAGCAAGCAGTAATAAGAGCACACACCACAAGCAAAACCACAAGACAGGATTTTTAGGTGGTTCAGTCTCTTCCCGAGACTTACGTCCACCCCTTGCTCAACTTGAGCAAGGCTTCACTAAATGAGAACTTCTGATCACACACAAACACCGCTGTCACACAGCTTCTTCCTGCTGACACACAGCTTGTTCCTGCTGACACACAGCTTGACTCCGCTGTCTCACAGCTTGACTCCGCTGCCTCACAGCTTGACTCCGCTGCCTCACAGCTTGACTCCGCTGCCTCACAGCTTGACTCTTGATGTAATGAAAAGATAAATAGAAAAAGGTGTAACAAGGCTGAACATAGACTTTTGAAGCAGAGTAATTAAAGAGTTCAGCTTGGGACTCAATCACATAGGTAACAAGGCAAGACTCCCTGTAGGACTTCCAGCAGGATGCCTTCAGCTGCCTTGCTGCTGGAACTTGCAACGCCTTGAGCCAGGTCTTCTTTCTGCAGCACCGAAGAACACTTCTGTCTTCTGCTGCTTCTTGATTGCCGGAGAGCCACTCTTCCTTTTCTCTTTCAGAGTATCTTCGTGGGTGTCCTTTTCTTCTGCTCTATGTTCCACACCCCGCTCTCTATCTCTTCTCCTTTTTGCACCAGTTCTTATTAAGCACGAAGCTGTTTCCCGCGCAAGTGCAAACCTGTTAGATTACCCGCTAAAAAACAGGGAGAAGATTAAGTAAAATCTAGAAGAGGTTTGACCGGTCCTTAGCACTATTCTCTCCTTGAATCCCGTGCGGAATCTTATCATCTGAACCGCCCACCAACCTGCAGCAACAACCTGCAGGTTTTTCTCAACAGAAACTGAATTCGGTTGGATTTCGGTTCTGGACGCGGTTCCGCTTGTGGTCGACAACGACCCTGTCTCTGGTCGACAATGAGCATTGTCTAGACGGCTGGTTCTTCAGGCTGACGCTCGTATCGCTCATTGTTGACAATAGCCCTGTCGCTGGTCGACAAGGGGCAATGTCCAGATGTATGGCAGTTCTGTCTGATGCTCTGTCTGTTCCGTGGTCGACAACGGGCAGACCTTTGGTTGATCACCGAAGTCTGTACAGAGGAGAATTAACTGGTCGACCACCGAAGTCTGTACAAAGGAAAAGTAACTGGTTGACCACCGAAGTCTGTACAGAGGAAAGTCTGTACAGAGGAAAAGTCTGTACAGAGTTGGATTCGCTTGTATTGCTTCGTGGTCGACAACGGGCATGGCTCTGGTCGACAACCAGAGCACGTACAGAGAAAACATAGCTTGAACTGTGTTTGGTTGGATTCGTTGGTCGACAATGACTACTACTCTGGTCGACAAGAAACCTTGACAACTTCCTCTGATCTGTTGACTTCATTAGTACTTCAGTATACCTGAAATTACTTGAACTATCAGATTTGCATTGAATTAGTTAACCACATCTTTTGTCATCATCAAATTATCATGAGTTCATTACTTTATATTGAAGGAGCAATTAAACATATCCTTTGTCATCATCAAAACTAAAGGGATGCACAACATTCTCCCCCTTTTTGATGATGACAACCATGAGTCATTGTGACAAAACATGCAATTATTTCAGCCAGACAATTCATTTGATATGTTATTCAAAGATATGTTATTCAAAGACATCCATAGAGAAGGTAAGATGACAATAACATAACCATAAGTAGACTTGGCATTATTTGGCACAAGGACAATCATACTCGTTCTCCCCCTTTGTCAACAGCAAAAAGAGGGGAAATCAAAAAATAATCACTCCGAACAGGATGTGAAAGGAGGTGGTGGAGCAGAATGAAATACGAAGACTCCTGGGTGTTTATTCTAGGGTAGAGAAACAGCTTGATGAAGAAAACGAAGGGTCAGGATTTAATCAGCCGAATTGAATTTTGGGGAAATTGATTGAAGTGTACGCCCTTTCCTTAATGAAGCATTTATTTAACCTATCCATTCTTAGCAGAGATCACCTTGTAAACAAGTAGAGTGGGCCTTGTGGTTCATTGAATTTGAAGGTATTGCACCAATAAACTTGCGCCCCATATCTAATTTTCCTCCATATGACTTCTCAAACTTATAATAGATTTCATGAGGCTGTTTGACTAACAGTGCGAGCTGAACAGTGTTTTTAGCTTTTCTTTGCATGCCATGCCTTCGGTCAACCATTTTCTTCTGTCGTTTGAGTAATTTTGAAATTTTCTTTTTGGAATCATTTTGAAGGCTGTGGTTAGGTTTATCACATGCTTTTCTACACGAGGAGACACGCTTTTTACACGCCAGAAACCTCGGCTACTTAGCATGCCTAACCATTCCACTTTTAACTGGGACACACCTTTTATCCGTGAAGATATACGTTTATCAGACGCCAATATCCCCAGTTACTCAGTATGCCCAATCTCAATACTTTTTGAAAGCAGCAGAGATAGATTGATTCTTCATGACACACATGCCTCTCACTTATTTTTCATCCAATTTTTTCTTTAACATGGGAGGCAGTAGTTTCTCAGAATCCAATCTATTGCTCTACCATGAAGACAGAATTATGGCGTATTCCACGTGCATTCATGCTATATTATTGGATTTATATTAACTGTTCAGAATTAGCACAGGTAGAGAAACCGACTCACTACTAAAAATCATAAGTCTTCAAAATCATGTGACAGAATCATAGTTATGGCTTGACTTTATTGAAGTAGTACAGTCCAAATCCTCATTACTACACTCAACCTCTACTCTTATTGATCACCTTGGTGATTTTATTGGAAGATATGGTTAGGTTATTCAATGTTTCATCAAGGAATGAGTTTACACTTTTACTCCCCCTCAATTTGTGAATCCATGCTGAATCAAAAAAATGTTGGCCAGGATGAGATAGACAGACACAGGGAATGGAAAGTATGAATGATGATGAATGAGTGAATATGAATCTGAGTCCAAACAGTTTAACCAGTCCAGAAGATTCCCTACCAGAACTAGTGTCAACCAGGAACCTGTCTAAAGTGGACATTTGCTTCCGTACAGATCCATTGTCGACCATGGGACTGTCTGTTGTCGACATCTGCGCAGCCACAGAACCCATCCAGTATCCTGTCCTGATGGCGTTGTCGACCACTGCCCGGTCGTTGGTCGACCACCAGAGCTAAATAGTAGCAGTACCAGGAGCTTGCAGGCTTGCTTCAGTAATCAGTTGAACTCCCAACCTTACCAGTAGCAGATACTTAGCTGACATAACTATTTGCAGAAATGATAGAGAGTCATAAACAACGACTGATTTTCTTTTCTTTCAAACAGATTTAGTTTTTCATGCATGGCACTTATCCATGATTCAAGGTTTTCACTACAGATTTGGGCTCTATTTGGGACACAAGAGCAAGTTGATCCAGTTCATTAATGGTCTTGAGCTGAGATCTAGTCTTCCTAGGATCATGACTACTACCAATAATGTTATCCAAGGGATGATCTCTAAGAAGTCTTGAGTTTTCAAGATTGTTACCTGAGTTGACCTCTCCTTCGGTTTGGTCATTAGAATTACCTTGATTTCTTTCTTGATTCAGTTCTTCTTCATTCTCCATCGGTTTTTCTTTGCCATCCTGAAATTCCCCATCTTCTTCTTCCTTGCTGACCTGTTCATTTTTGCCAAAATCATTAATTTCATCAAATGAAATATGAGGGGGTTCTTCAACCACTTGATCTCTGGTGTTAAATACCCTATAGGCTCTTGATCGATCAGAATAGCCCAAGAATATTCCTGAGTTGCTCTTAGGTTCAGATTTGTCCAAGACTTTCTTATCATTGTTATGAATGTAACACCTTGCACCAAAGATTCTAAAATGAGCTAGGGATGGTTTCTTACCTTTGAATATTTTACATGGAGTTTTTGCACTAAACGGTCTTACCACTTGTTGTGCATGACTGCCTGACATTCCTGCATCACAAATTACACAGAAACTTTTGGACCCCAATGGTACCCGGGTCCAAGATAGCTTGTGAAATCATGAAACTGCTGTAACAACATCTTGGGAACCCAAACTTTGTTAGAACAGTTTGTCTTTTCGATTCTTAACTTGTTCAGGTTGTGTTCCTTTTGATTTAATGTTCCTCTATGTTGAGTCCATTTTCTTAAATTCCAATTTCCATTCTGTTTCAGCTGAGAGAAGTTGTGGGTTCTGTTTGTGTGTCTGGTCGACATCTGGTATGTCTGTGGTCGACCAGGGTTTCTCCCGAAGCCAGTACCTGTTCTGGCAGACCCTCTGGTCGACATAAGAGGAGTCTGTTGTCGACCAGCCTGTTTCCAGACACCTTGTTTTACAGGTCTGGGTTTATTAACATGATTTAATGCTCTGTTTGTCTGGTTACTTCTGTGAATTTGAACTTCTCGTCTAATATGGCTGTTGTTTTTAAGCTGATGTAGATTGACCATTTTCCCTTTAGAATTCCTCTCTTCCCAGGTGACATTAGTCTGTTTAGAGGAACTTTCAGCTATGTCCTTTTGTTTGTTTTGATATAGGTTTATCAGGGGGCCTTTTCCTTTTGTGTCAGCTTTTTCATTTAACGTTTTTAGTTGAAATTCCTTTTTAGCTGTTGGGTTGTATCCTAACCCCTCTTTCTGAAAATTTACTTTTATTCCTAACACCGCGTTCAAGTTTTCTTCACCCTTAGTCATTTTTTCCAATGTTTCCTGTTTGTTTTTTAGTTCACTTTGGATTCTTTCTATTTCTTTCAAAAGTTGACTGTTTTCTTCCTTGAGTGAGTTGTTTCTTTCTTGAGTTAACTTAGTTTGCTGTTCATATTCTTGAGTCTTTAGTTTTAACTCATCAATTGTGTTTTTTAGTATCTCATTTTCTTCCAATAGTTCTTTGACATTTTCTTCATCTGTCTTGTGTTGATTCAGCTTATTTTGCAAGGTGGTGATTTCCAATTCTAGTTTAGTTCTGTTAGCAATTAGGTTGCTGTCATCATTGAGCTGATTAACTTTCTTCTTCAACCTTTTATTTTCCTTTCTTGTTATTTCATATGTATCAAGTAAGTCTGAATAGGCTTCTTTCCAATCTGAACTAGAAAAATCTTGAAAAGGGGAGGTTACCTCAAGATCGTTGCTGTCTCCTTTGGCCATCAGACATGTGTTTCCTTCTTCTTCTTCGGAGGTTGTTTCCTCTTCGCTGCTTTCCTCCTCCTCGCTCCATGTGCTTATCATTGCCTTTGGTCTCTTGCCTTTCCACTTGAAGCTTGATTTCTTAGGAGCCTCTGGACATTCAGCCTTCATGTGTCCTGATTTTCTGCAGTTGTAGCAGGCAAGTTTGTTAGATGAGGCTTTAGTTTTGTCAGACTGAAACTGGGGTGACCTTCTTACCATGCCCTTCGGATTTTTAAATCCCTTACCTTCCTTCCGCAGAAACTTTCTGAACTTTCTTGTTAGCGTGGCAAGCTCACCAGTTTCCTCACCTGTGCTAGATGAGTCATCAGTGTCAGATGATTCAGAGGTGCCTATTTTAGTTTTCAGAGCTAGCTGTTTCTTTTTCTTGCCCTCTTCTTCCTTTCCTTTTAGATTGACCTCATAGGCCATTAGGGAACCTACTAGTTCATCCACAGTCATAGTAGTGAGGTTCTTTGAGTCCTCAATGACTGTGGCCTTGGTATGCCACATAGGAGTGAGGGACCTTAAAATTTTTCTCACTAGCTCTTGCTCCTTGTAGGTTTTCCCTAGACTCTTTAAGCTATTTGTTAGTTGCACTAGTCTAGCATACATATCAGAAATGTTTTCATCAGTTTTCATTCTAAACATTTCATATTCTGAGACTAACATATTTGCTTTTATCTCCCTTACCTCTGACGTACCTTCATAGATCACCTTGAGTCGATCCCACATCTCCTTGGCTGTTGCACATTGTGAGACTCTTGAGAACTCCGTGGGATGAAGTGCGCATTGCATTACATTCATAGCTCCCCAGTTGATGGTTGATTTTCTGACCTGTTCTCTGGTCCAGGTATCCTCGTCTTTGGGTAGATCATAGGGTCTGTGGCTCACTACTCTCCACATCTCATGATCTTGTGCTCTCAAGAACACCTGCATATGATTTTTCCAGTATGAGTAATCATTTCCATCAAAGTATGGTGGTCTAGTCACTGAGTGTCCCTCAGCCATTAGACTTCTAGAGTTCAGTCCGCTAGGTCTCTCCTGGTTGTTAGACCACATTTTCGGAGAGTCTAGCTCTGATACCACGTGTTAAGTACGGACTGAATAGATCTAGAGGGGGGGTGAATAGATCTATCCCCTTTTTCAATTTATAAATCAACAATCGATTAGACCTTAAGCAAGCTATGGGTTGCAACAATAAAACTGATGGCTATAGCGACAGCAAGCAGTAATAAGAGCACACACCACAAGCAAAACCACAAGACAGGATTTTTAGGTGGTTCAGTCTCTTCCCGAGACTTACGTCCACCCCTTGCTCAACTTGAGCAAGGCTTCACTAAATGAGAACTTCTGATCTCACACAAACACCGCTGTCACACAGCTTGTTCCTGCTGACACACAGCTTGTTCCTGCTGACACACAGCTTGACTCCGCTGTCTCACAGCTTGACTCCGCTGCCTCACAGCTTGACTCCGCTGCCTCACAGCTTGACTCTTGATGTAATGAAAAGATAAATAGAAAAAGGTGTAACAAGGCTGAACATAGACTTTTGAAGCAGAGTAATTAAAGAGTTCAGCTTGGGACTCAATCACATAGGTAACAAGGCAAGACTCCCTGTAGGACTTCCAGTAGGATGCCTTCAGCTGCCTTGCTGCTGGAACTTGCAACGCCTTGAGCCAGGTCTTCTTTCTGCAGCACCGAAGAACACTTCTGTCTTCTGCTGCTTCTTGATTGCCGGAGAGCCACTCTTCCTTTTCTCTTTCAGAGTATCTTCGTGGGTGTCCTTTTCTTCTGCTCTATGTTCCACACCCCGCTCTCTATCTCTTCTCCTTTTTGCACCAGTTCTTATTAAGCACGAAGCTGTTTCCCGCGCAAGTGCAAACCTGTTAGATTACCCGCTAAAAAACAGGGAGAAGATTAAGTAAAATCTAGAAGAGGTTTGACCGGTCCTTAGCACGATTCTCTCCTTGAATCCCGTGCGGAATCTTATCATCTGAACCGCCCAACAACCTGCAGCAACAACCTGCAGGTTTTTCTCAACAGAAATTGAATTCGGTTGGATTTTGGTTCTGGACGCGGTTCCGCTTGTGGTCGACAACGACCCTGTCTCTGGTCGACAATGAGCATTGTCCAGACGGCTGGTTCTTCAGGCTGACGCTCGTATCGCTCATTGTTGACAATAGCCCTGTCACTGGTCGACAAGGGGCAATGTCCAGATGTATGGCAGTTCTGTCTGATGCTCTGTCTGTTCCGTGGTCGACAACGGGCAGACCTTTGGTTGACCACCGAAGTCTGTACAGAGGAGAATTAACTGGTCGACCACCGAAGTCTGTACAAAGGAAAAGTAACTGGTTGACCACCGAAGTCTGTACAGAGGAAAGTCTGTACAGAGGAAAAGTCTGTACAGAGTTGGATTCGCTTGTATTGCTTCGTGGTCGACAACGGGCAGGGCTCTGGTCGACAACCAGAGCACGTACAGAGAAAACATAGCTTGAACTGTGTTTGGTTGGATTCGTTGGTCGACAATGACTACTACTCTGGTCGACAAGAAACCTTGACAACTTCCTCTGATCTGTTGACTTCATTAGTACTTCAGTATACCTGAAATTACTTGAACTATCAGATTTGCATTGAATTAGTTAACCACATCTTTTGTCATCATCAAATTATCATGAGTTCATTACTTTATATTGAAGGAGCAATTAAACATATCCTTTGTCATCATCAAAACTAAAGGGATGCACAACAGTTGCTCTGCAGTTTTGTTTTCTCCCTGGATTAGACGGTCCGACACAGACCGTTCTACTATTGGAGCGGTCGCAGAGGGGCCGTTCATCTGGTGCCACATTGTATATATGTTATACTTTGATTGTCATATTTCGTGTGGTTTGCCATGTCCGGTGCTATTCATTGATTTCCCCCCTGCTCTCTTATCACCATTGCATCACCATGCTCTTTATTGTTCATGTGTATACTTGCTCATTGATTGATTGCTGCTAGACTAGTTTGTGCATGCACTCCGGTGCGCATAGGAGCATCGATCTTTTCTCATATTAGTTGCATTCCTACCGAGGTAGGGTTTCCTCTCGTCTCCATATTCCTTGGAGCCGACTAGGGACCTTGCCGAGGACCTCCGTAAGCCCCCGTGAGCCGTGGATTCCCACACGGATGTCGGGCGGGTTGTACCGCATCCACCCCCAGTATAGGGTTGCATCCGCGAGTGAGAGATCCTGATAGAGTCACACAGTTCTTCGTTTCTTATCCCAGCTAGGCGCCTAGTGGTTGAGAGGATTTATATCTTCATTAATCCACTAAAGCTCAAAGAAGAAGATATAAGGAACTGACGAGCATCATTTTAAGAACTTGATTGCATTGCCGAGTGATTCTACTCTCATCTCTCTCCATTGTATGCTTGGTAGTTGCTTGGTAGATCTAGTTGATTAGTTTTGCTGGTGCTAGTCCTAGGTGTCTTGGTGTATGTGGGTTTGCTTCTGTCCCTCAGGATCATCTCCTAGGGTCCGTTCTCATTTCCATTCTTATTTCAACCCCTTGTTTGATTCAGCTTACCCGATGTCGTCCTACGACTTCTCTCAGTCTCACGAGGACTCTCTTCCTCGTGGTCTTCTCGAGGACCCACCTCGGGTCGCCCATATGCAAGGAGGGGAGGGTAATGCCCCTCCGCTCCCGACCGTTCTTGGTGAGGGTTCTCAACCCTCTCTTTCAAATCCCTCCATTCAGAATCCCGCCAGTCAAATCCTCAACATGATGGCTCAGCTGGATCCGACCCAGCTCCATCTCATCCGGCAGGCTTTACAAGGGGGCGATGCCCCGACCCCAGTTCTTCCTCGTGGCACGACTATTGTTGCCACCACTTCCCCCGTTATCGGGACCACCTCTGTGGCCCCCGTTGATCTCACGCCTCTTCGTCCTCAGATCCTTTGCTCCTCTAACATGGAAATGGGCCAGGCCTCCACCTCGGTCCATCAACAGCTTGATAAGGGGAAGTCTCAGATCCCCTCCATGCCTTATCTTGATCCGTACACCACAGCTTCTCCATCGCCGCAGGCCCTCGTGGCCCCGACGGATTTTGTTAGGTTGCAGCCGGGGGCTGCTCAGCTAGCTCACGCGGATATGGGCCCCTCCTCAGCCCATTATCCCTCTTACGCGCCGCTCCTTCAGACGGCTCACCCTCCGGCTTCCTATCCAAATATTGCTCTTCCTGCTCCTTCTCCTCCTTCCCGGGAATGGGAGATCCTTGACAAGTGGGCTGCTATGCAGCAACAGATTGATCTCCTCCACAAGCGGGTTGACCCGCAATCTCTTGCCAATGTCCCTATCCCTAACTTCAGGGACATTCATTTTCCTTCTCAGTCTGAGCTCCCCGTGTACCGCAAATACGATGGGAATGGCAACCCGTTCATCCATGTCCGGGAGTTCTTGTACGAATCAGCACAGTTCCAGCAGGACGATCGCTTGATGGCCTATTTGTTCCGTCGATCTCTGGAAGGGATCGCCCTGGAATGGTTCTACACCTTGCCTATGGAGGAGGCCGAGAATTTCAAGACGGTCAAGGAAAGATTTATCCAGAGATTTCAGGATCGGGTTGGACCTGAATACTATTTCACTAACTTAGTGGCGGAGAAGATGAAGCCGGAAGAAGACTTCGCAACCTATGCAGACCGCTGGAGGCAGATGGCCTCACGTGTGCCCGGGTAGATCCCGGAAGAAGAAAAAGTGAAGTTATTAATTTCCAATGCTACGCCAACTTTCAGAAACATTCTGGCAATGAATGATATCTCAAACATGCACCAGCTATACAGCAGAGCTAGGTTCATTCAAACCCAATTCAAGGACTCCCCCATCCATTCTTTATTCGAGGCACAGAAACCCAAAGCCACCAAGAAAACCCACGGCCCCATCACTGAGGGAGTACAAATTAATGAGCAGGTCTAGGCCGTTCAATTCCCCCATCAAGCCGCTCCACCTCGCTTCCCGCAGCCTCAGCGCAACCCCCAGTTCGCCACTCCGCCAATTCCCCAGCCCACCTTCCAAGTCCTGCAATACCCTCAACAGGCACCTCCGCCACCCCAACAGCCTCAGCGGCCCCCGCAGTACAATAATGTTCCTCCACCCGCCGCCTATGGCTCTGCTCGACCAGCTCCGAAAGGGCTCATTCCCTCCTCTTCCGGAGACTTTGCCAGATATTTTCTCTGCTCTAATGTATACTGGTGATCTTCAGTTGCCTCCTGAGCGTCTGAACTGGAACCCGGCTGCCGATCAATCCCGATATTGCATATTCCATCAGTAACCCGGGCACACGATAGAACGATGTTATCAGTTCAAAGATCTGGTGTATGACTTGCATGAGGGCCAGAGAATTGATTGGGCCCAGATGCACCAGTTCATTGAGCATATCAAGCAGAGGCAGAGACAGGCCAGGCCGCAGCAGGCGGCGCCCCAACAGCAGCAGCAGCAACAACCCCAGCAGCAACAACAACCCCAGCAACAGCAACAAGACCTCGAGATCCATCAGAATCCCATGCCAGTACATCAACCCGCTCCTCAGTAGCAACAGCAGCCGCCGGCACCAGCCCCAGCACAAGTAAATATGGTCCAGCGCCCGGCCCCCAACGCTGGGTGGACGTTTGATGATGAAACCCCCGCACACCTCTTGGCCCTCCACCATAACTACTCTCCCGCACCTACTATCCCCTCCATTCTCAGACCCGCTATTTTGACCACCACACCACTGGTTGCTCCCTCCACGTCGCCCCTTAGGTCCATTACACTCCCCTCCGCTCCTCCCGCCCTTCCGTCGCCGCCCACCGTACCCTCCGTTACTTCCCCTCCGCTTAAAACTTCACCCCTTTTCCCTCCACCAGCGCCTATTAAACCCACTTCCGCCATCCTCACCCCCATTTCTACGCCACTTACCTACCCCACCGGGCCAAGCGGGGGTCCGCCTCAGGCCGTGTCGGCATCACATTGCGCCCTTCGGAGCGGGCGTCCCTTCCAAAGAATTTTTCCCCCTTCCGGTGCATCTGCACCTAATCTCCAAGTTCATCCCCCCACAGCTGAAACAGAGGAAGTAGACCCCGTGTCGGGCACAAGATATGACTTATTACAACATTTAGACCGGATGTCGGCTAAAATCTCAGTGTTAGAACTGATCAAGAGGTCGCCACACCACCAAGACGCCTTGAAGACCTTCCTGCAGAAAGTTATGGTGAGTGAAGATGTGGCAGTGGACAGCATGCCCTCGGTCTTGGCAACGATTACTAAGGGGCCTTCTATTTCATTTTCCGAATCAGAGCTAGCACCCCCTGAGGCACGGAAGATGCCGTTGTGTATAACCATTTCTTTAAACAAAACGGCCGTGGAATCTGCCCTTGTGGACACGGGAGCCTCAATAAATGTGTGTCCATTAAGTACTCTCCGTGCCTGCAATATTCCCGAAGACATGCTCAAGCCAACACCAACCACGATAGCGGCTTATGATAACTCCAGGCGTGCTTGTCACGGGGTCGTGACTGTACAAGCCGAGCTAGGGCCTTTGGTTATGGACGTGGAATTTTATGTGTTGGAGATAGACCCGATGTTTAAAGCTATTCTAGGTCGTCCGTGGCTGAACAGTTTAAATGTTGTCCCCTCAACCGCCCACCAATGTTTGAAGTTCCCTTTCCAAGGGCGGGTGGTCAAGGTGAAAAGCATTTCCACGGTCCAAAATGTCGACGCCATAGCAGCTAAGATCCTGCCTACATTATGGCCGAGTAATAGGCCAGTTCTATCAGTGATGGATTTGAACTATTCTTGGGCATATGCGTCACGCAAGCCCGCTACTGCGCCAGTCAATGTGAAAGCCAAATCCAAGATTAGAGATTCCAAAGGATGGCATATGATTTTGAAGCTGGGTTATCAGCCGGGCCGGGGGCTCGGCGCGCAATTACAGGGCCGGACTAATCCCGTCCCCAAAAGCAAGAAAATGGGCCGCCGGGGCCTCGGCTACCATGAGTCCTCGATGTCGATAATCGGAGACTCTGGGCCCTTAACATGGGATTACCGGCAACATTTTGTGAGGGGTCCGTTACAGCCTGGTACCTTGAAAGAATTGCCGTCCAGTTCTGAAGAAAAGGCAGATGAAGCCTGTGCTGTTGTTGATCCACCACCGCCGCCGAAAGGGCTAGTTGATGACCCAGAAGATCTCTCTGATTGTTTCGGGAAGATGTTTCGTGAAGAAGAAAGCAAGCCGAAGAAGAAGAAGACGCAGCTGGTGAAGCGTCATCCGATGCCATTGGTCCGCCAGGGGCCACGGAAGATGGGGAGCTCGGTCACTACTTATTCTATATCCCCATCCCGTCTTACTGCCTGGTTTCAACAGTCGGATTTTGTTCCCCGTTCCCCTCCAATTGTGGTCGACCCGTACTTCACAGAGAGACCCGAGATTTTATTTGTTCCATGTGCTTGCGGGCGCTGCCCGCCCATTGATCTATCAACCCTGTTCACCCCTCCTCCCCCAGGAGCTCAGCTCCATGAAATGTGGTTCTCCTCTTCCGACCCCTTCTTTGACTGTATTTTCCCTGAGTTGTTTCCTATGCAGTTACCTCCTCCTCCATCCTCTTCCTCCTCCTGCTGCGTGATCACCTCCAGCCTCCAAAAAAAAAAAAAGTGCCAATTTCAAAACGGAGGTCTCCTTGGAAGATTACGCTATGTTCAACCCAGATTCCCAGGGGCACGAGACCCCTGTTTCTTTTCCGGTAGACTTCCTCTCCCCTAGATTAGATGTACAGTGCGCAGAGTCTCCTAGGATAGTCGAGTCAGTCAGAATAGAATCTAGTTCGTGTCTAGTCAGCCCATCCATGTCTGCGGCACCTCCCGTAACGCGTCCTCCCAAAACCATTCCCGATAGGTTTCTACAAGATTTGGTTGGAAGATGCCATGCCCTGCTAAAATGTCCTGAATTTGTAGAGACTGCGATTGTCTTGGAAGATGATGAAGAAATCGAAGGGGTATGGAGCAATGATGGATTAGGAGTATATGAAATTATGAATGAAAAGGACCCAGCAGATGATGAGGAAGATGAGGTGGATGACACTGCCGATTTATACGCACAAGGTTTGAAGAAATTTGACGAACCTTCCGCGACAGTAGATGAGCCCACTAAGGAGATCAACCTCGGAACAGAAGAGGATCCCAGGCCCATACTTATCTCTGCTAACCTCCCTCCTCAAGTTGAAGAGGAGCTTGTCAAAGTTTTGAGGGAGTACAACGATTCTTTTGCCTGGTCCTACGAGGACATGCCCGGTCTTGACCCCGCCTTGGTTGAACATAGGCTGATTCTCAAACTAGGGGCAACACCCGTTAAGCAGAAAGCGAGGAGATTCCACCCGCAGATGGCCTTGAGAATTAAGGAAGAAGTTGATAAATTGCATAAGGCCATATTCATTAGAGTTGTGATGTATCCACAATGGGTGGCAAACATAGTCCCAGTAATGAAGAAGGATGGTAAAATTCGAATTTGTATTGACTTCAGGGACTTGAACAAGGCATGTCCGAAGGACGATTTTCCACTTCCTCACATCGATATCTTGGTCGATAATACAGCTGGGTACGAAGCACTCTCCTTCATGGATGGTTATTCTGGGTATAACCAAATCCTTTTGGCTCCGGAAGATCAAGAAAAGACCTCATTCACCACACCTTGGGGCACATACTGCTACGTCGTTATGCCATTTGGGTTGAAAAATGCAGGTGCCATATATCAAAGAGCAATGATGGCGATCTTCCACGATATGGTGCACGTTTATTTAGAAGCTTATGTGGATGATATTTTAGTCAAATCGAGGTCACAAGAAGGACATCCCGCCATTTTAGCCAAGGTGTTGCAAAGGGCTAGGGAGTACAAGTTAAAGATGAATCCAAAGAAATGTGTATTCGGAGTCGCATCAGGGAAATTGCTCGGGTTTATAGTTAGCAAACGGGGGATTCAGATCGATCAAAACAAGGCAAAGGCCGTTATGGAAATGCTGCCGCCGAAGAACATCACTGAGCTTCGAGGTCTGATCGGGCGTTTGTAATTTATCAGGAGATTCATATCTCAGCATTCGCAAAGATGCCGCCCATTTTATGAATTGCTAAAGGCAGGCACGAAATTTGAATGGAATGAACAATGCCAGAAGGCCTATGAGGAACTCAAGGTCTATCTCTCTAATCCCCCGGTTCTACAACCACCTGTCCCTAGGAAACCCATGATCCTGTACATTTTTGTAATTGAGGACTCCCTAGGAGCTGTCCTGGCACAGGTAGACGATGAAGGAAGGGAAAGGGCAGCGTACTATCTCTCAAGGTTATTTAATCCCGCTGAATCCAAGTACACTGCCATGGAGAAGACCTGTGCAGCACTGGTGTGGGTAGCGCAGAAGCTTAAACACTATTTCCTCACCCACAAGGTTAGGCTCATCTCTAGAATGGACCCCATTCGTTATCTTTTGGAAAAGCATGTCCTTTCTAGTCGACTAGCTCGTTGGCAGAGCTTTCTTTCCCAGTTCGACATCACCTTCATAGTGCAGAAAGCAATCAAGGGATATGCTATTGCCGAACACCTGGCTCATTCTTCTATCCCTCGTATTGATTCCATCCAGGATGAATTCCCCGATGAACACCTGGCGGTGATCACTCATCTTCCTTTCTTGTCTCTTCATTTCGATGGTGCCCTTAATTCCCAGGGTAGTGGAATTGGCGCCGTTCTTCTTACTCCAGAAGGGGTAACTATCCCTGTGGCGTATCAACTCTTATTTCCTGCCACTAACAATATAGCCGAGTATGAGGCTCTCCTTGCCGGTCTGAAGCACGCCTACATCTTGGGCGCGCGATATCTTAACATCATAGGAGACTCTTAATTGGTGCTACGCCAAGTTTTGTCAACTTACCGCACCCGTGACCCTAAGCTTAAACCCTATCAAGATCTGGTCACGCTCTTGGCTAGGTAATTCAGGAAACTCGTCTACATTCATACTCCTCATTCTCAGAACATCTTGGTTGATGCCCTTGCATCGCTCACTTCTTCCCTATCATTTCCCCTAAGTCGTGCCACTGAGACCATTGTGGTCCAACGGCTAGATATTCCCTCTCTTCAGGATCCCTGGTTTGACGACCTTAGGAAGTCCGTGGAGAAGAAGATAGAAAGAGAAGAAGTGAAAGAAGTATCGTTAGCTGAGCTCGAGGAGATCATCGAAGAAGAGGAATTGCCGTGGTTTTATGAAATTGAGCAGTATTGCAAGGACGGTACATTTCCGGAAGAGGCAAACGCTGGGCAGCGAAAGGCCATTAGAAGAGTTGCCGCAAGATACACTATCATTGCTGGTGAATTATATAGGCGGGCTCTGAATGGAGTTCTAATGAGGTGCCTAGATGATGAAGAAGCTTGGAAAGTCATGGAAGCAGCCCACTCCAGCGAGTGTGGAGGGCATGTGAATGGACAGGCGTTGGTGAAAAAGATTCTTAGGCAGGGCTACTACTGGCCAACCCTAGAAGAAGATTGTTCCACCTATGTCCGTAGGTGTCTTCAGTGCCAAATCCACGCCGACAAAATCCATGCTCCTGCTTCTTCTCTTCACCCCCTGTCTGCTCCCTGGCCCTTCTCCATGTGGGCATTTGATATCATCGGACCCCTCGGTGATCCGAATTCCGCAGTTAAACAGAAGTCCTTCATTTTGACGGCTACAGAGTACTTCACCAAGTGGGCGGAAGCTGAAGCTTATGCAGAAATCAAAGCCACCATGGTATGCCGCTTCATTATGAAGAACATTATCTCGCGGTTCGGGGTGCCAAGCGACATCGTCACCGACAACGGGCCTCAGTTCGTCTCACAAGAACTCCAGGACCTCTGTAAGAAATTTAATGTAGCTCTGCATCATTCATCACCATATTACCCCCAAGGTAATGGCCAGGCTGAGGCCACGAATAAAACCCTTCTTAAAATTATCAAGAAAACATGCGAATCACATAAGTTTGCTGATTGGGCCGACAAACTGATAGAAGCTCTATGGGCTTATCGCACCTCCGTCCGCACTCCCACAGGGCAGACTCCCTTTGCTCTCACTTATGGGATAGAAGCGGTACTCCCATATGAGATTCTGATCCCTTCCCTAAGGGTGCAGCTGGATAAGGAACTTAATCTTGACGAACGTCGAGAGGCGTTACTAGTCCAACTGGAACTTTTAGACAAGAAGAGGTTGAATGCGGCCAATCACGTTTCAATGTATCAAAAGCGTGTCTCGCGATATTTTTAAAAGAAGGTCATTGAAAGGAAATTTCAAGTGGGTAATATGGTTTTGAAACGCAAATTTATCAGAACAGCAGGTCCCAGGTCTAAGCTGCAACCCAACTGGGAAGGGCCCTTCGTAATCAAAGAAGCTTATCCAGGTAACGCGTATCGTCTAATTAACGCAGAGGGTGAAGAATTGCCAAACCCGTGGAATGGGCTGTATTTAAAACATTTCTATTCTTAAAAATCAAAATCCAACGAACGGCTCGATGGCAGGGAATACTCCACCGGATTGCAAAAGGAGGACCCAGGTCCAGCATCTCACACACTACACGATCATCCGTGGTTCGGTATTCTCTCGTGCTACCTGACACCGTTTCTCCTTGGCCATGCTCGGGGAAAGGTGGAAATCCTTGTATTTCCTCTCTCTCGGCTGAAGATAGGGGCAAGTGGTGAATAAGGGGGCGAGAACTGACCTAGACCCCCCATTAAAAGAGGTCTCAAATAGGGGCAATCCGTTAAGACCTCACTCCGCAGAGAAAAAAAAAGGAGGCAAAATCAAAAGGTAAGGCCAAAAGCACATAAGGCTCGAAGCTCTCAAAATCCCCAAAAGGATACAGCTAGGCATGGCAAGAATGGCAGTATAGTTTCCCCGCGGGATGTTATGAGCTCGGTCACATGCGTGCCTAGAGCGGATGAAGGTTCGATAACGGATACAAAGCCCCGACGCAACAGACCAGATTCTTTAAAAGGGGGGTGTCCTGGGAAAGAACTCAAGCCCTAAAAACCTCTATAATTGTCGTCAGCTTTCCCACTCGATCTTTTTTTTACTTTCCCAAGGAATGAATCCCACCCCGGATATGGCCTTGGTAGAAACACCGTTGAGCAAAGTTGACTCCGACCATAGGCAGTCCCCCTCCTGCACGCGCTGGGCCTAGGAAGTCCATAGCAAGGTGAGAAGGTCCCTGCTATTAAAACCTGAGCTGGTTCAAAACCAAAAAAAAAAATCGAATATTTCAAAACCCAAAAAAATCGAATATTTCAAAACCCAAAAAATTGAATATTTCAAAACCCCAAAAATCGGATATTTCAAAACCCAAAAAAAAAATTCGAATATTTCAAAACCCAAAAAAAATCAAATATTTCAAAACCCAAAAAATCAAATATTCCAAAACTCACAAATCATATGTGTCCCTCTTGCATTCATAGCATTCATTTGCATTTTTCCCATTTTTTGATATTTGCCTATTTGATAAGGCTTAACCCCTTGACCAAAAATCAAGAAAACGGTCATCTCCTAACTTGCTATAGGCAAGGGGCTAAGCCTAAAATAGATTTGATCTTTTTCATGTTTGCATGTGTACAGGGGCAGGTCGGAAGGACAGTTGGCCCATGACCACATGAATGTTCAATCCTCGCAATCACATCATAATCAACCCACAGAGCCCAAATTCAATCAAACTCATCCACTTTATTCATTCCATATATCAAGCTGTCTAAACATGAGTCTCATCCAACAATCATCGTCAAACAAAGGGAATCACTCAATCCTCCGCTGGGCATCCCCGCGGGGACGTATCTTTCTCAGCTCACTAAGATAGGCCTGGCGTGTCACCGAGATCTCTTCCACCTCTGTCGGTAGGGTAAGTACCCTGCTCACCTCCCATATAATCAGGGCACTCCTAACTGCCTGCTCGTCCTCCTCCGCACCGATCCTCCTCGCTTGCAATGCGGGAAGGTGGGGTAGTGCCGGTAGAACCGTCCGGGGTAGCCCGACCTGCAAGTAGCACCGGTGTGGGCTGTACATCGCCAGTGCAGTGTCGCACACAAGCCTCAAGTCCAAGCCGGTCCTCCTGCGAACTCTGATGGTGGTGTCATGAAGGAAGCCTGGGCGCATCACGAACCTGTCGAGGGGCAGCCGATTGATGTACAATCGCCACTCGTCCCTGGTCTTCATCTCAGCTGTCCTGCACTCGACCTGTGGGGTGAATCTGAACGCGCCACCTATGAAGAAGAGGGGGTGGCTCCCAAAGATCCTGCTCACCGTAGTGACCTCCTCCCTTTGAATGAATTTCATCCTAACTCCCAACCAACATTCCAGTAGGATCATGGAACCAAAGAGGGAGCCTCCCAAAGCTGCTGAAGTAAGACCCTCATACAAGTAAGTAAGGATGGCCTGGGAGATGGAAAGCCCCTGCCACAGTCCGCTGATGGTACTAAGAAGGGGCATCTCTAAGATGTGGTCGACTGAGGGAAACAAGAGGGCCCCGCATAAACAAATGGAGGCGGCTTTGGCTATAGCGTCGTCCCGCTCACTCCTGTTCTTACAATGCTCCACTACCCACTGGCTGAGGGGGAGAAGGTGGATCTGACGCGGGCCTACGAAAGTGTGAACCTCTCTACTGTCTGGGATGAATCCCCCTAGAATGAGTCTCGGGTCTATAGGGGCAACCGTATGGCATATCAAGTCTTCCTCCCCCACCTTGGACCTAGGGAACCCAAAGTAGGTCTCTACCTCCTCCAGTAGGATAGTGGCCTCAAATGATGGAAAAAAGAAAGTATGGGTCTGAGGGTGCCATATTTCAACTATAGCTGAGATGCTGTGCCAGTCAAGGGAATGTTTTGGGTAGTTTTGACCGAGCACTAGGAGAGGTTGCAAATGCCAGGATCGAAGGATGGCCGTCACACCTAGGGGCAAAGCACGGACCATGGGAGCCAGCCACTTCAAGATAGAGTACCGCCTCGCGCCGGGAAGAAGCTGGATGCCAAAAGAGAGGGAAAGGAGGAAATATAAGTGGAAGGAGATGAATTGAACTGAATGTACCATAATAAGCTTACCTCTCTCATGGGACTTGAGCTCAGATGTCGTGGGATTGCGGTCAGCTGTTGGAGCACTTCCCGCTCTTTTCTGGCCGGCTTGGGCCCTTCAAAAAGTGCTCCCTCCATCGAACTCACCTCTAGGGACCTCTTCATGATGTTTTGGTGGTGAGAATCAGAGATTTCAAGCTTTGAAGGTAAAGGGATGTGAGAGCTACGAGTTTAGACCCCTGTGTTACTTATAGGACTTGTTAGGAAACCTAATCCTCTTGGGATTAGACTCGGATAAGTCTAGGACGGGTTAAGATAGGGATGTGATGAGTTCAAAGCGTCTTACCCTCGGGCTGGGGACTCTCCAGGGAGTCCCCGTTAGAGCAGATAGGATGTCCTATTGGACGGTCTTACAATAGATCGTCCATCCTCATGTACGGCCCATCATCGACCGTTCATCTCTTTCAGAAAGCCCGAGTCCAATGACTTGTGCGGTCTAAAATCCGCCGTTCAAATATTCTTACGGTTGCTATTGAACCGTTCCAACGAAATTGGAGCGGTCTTTGGAGAACCGCTCTTATCCACGAACGGCTCTATAAGAACCGCCCATATGCCCAGCCCCCAATCAAACTCCTACACTCTCATCTCACTCAGTCGGCGTGTGCGTAACTCATCTCACTCAGTCAGCGTGTGCGTAACTCATCTCACTCAGTCGGCGTGTGCGTCTCTCGTCTCACTCAGTCGGCGTGTGCGTAACTCATCTCACTCAGTCGGCGTGTGTGTCTCTCGTCTCACTCAGTCGGCGTGTGCGTCTCTCGTCTCACTCAGTCGGCGTGTGCATCTTCCACCTCACTCAAGTCGGCGTGCGTCTCTCATCTCACTCAAGTCGGCGTCCGTCCCTCATCTCACTCCAGTCGGCATGTGCGTCACTCAACCGGCGTCCCTCTGTCTCACTCTACCTAGTAGTTAAGTCACATTCATCCATTCATGCATACATACATTCATCCACAAAGCAATCAAAAAAATGAAAATATGCACATCACTATCATGTCGCACCATGTACAAAAGACGGGCCCGGTACAACAAGTCAAGCAGCTCCCTCTCCCTGGCCCCCGTCACTGTCTCCCTCACCCACGTGCCTCTTCGGGGACGGCATCGCTGAGGTCGCCACGTCGCGACGGCGTCGCCGGCGCTGCTCATCCTTCTCGTTCCTCCGCTGGCCGGAGGAACCTGTGAAATAGCTCCTAAAAGAACCATGTGTACCCTGGCTGACGCTCGGGGTCCCGCTGCGCGAGCGCCGACTGATGTCCTTATACGCTCGCAGCTCCCCACGTAACTCCGCCGCCTCGGTCCGATACCGCTCAGCCTCGGCCGCACCAGTCCGAAGTCTCTCTAACTCGGCCTGGAGGAGTGCGGTCTCCACGGTGTCTGCCGGTCGGCTCAGTGCGGCCTCCGCCCGCACACGAGCTACCTCCTCTCGAGCCGCTGCTCGGATCCACTCCAACTCGACCCGAAGGCGGGTCAATTCCGATGTCTGCATCCACACATCACTTGTCAGTCAGTTGCATAAGCATGTCATTCATAAGCATAATAAGAAAAGGGAAGTTAGAAGGGTGTACTCTCTCTGTAAGTGCCACCTCGGCCGCCTTGGCCCGCTCCACCATCCGAGTAAAGTCAGCATCTCGCTCGGCACGGTCTGCTGGGGTCTGGGCAGAAGAAGAAGAAGGAGCGACTGGTCCCTGCCTTTGAGTCCCCTCAGCACGCTGCATCCAAATACTCCAGGTTAGTCACATGGATAATCATATAGAAACTGCATAATTTAAAGAGTCTAGGGTTTAGAACACTCACCAGTAGGGCCAGGGCCTGCCGGGTCTCGTCTCTCTCTCGGATGGTGGAGTGCAGGAGTCCCTGCAACTCTACCACTCGTCCTGTGGGGTCGACCTGCATTTAGAAGCCTAGGCGTGTCAGTGCATCATCATATAGGAACCATAAGCATAATAGACAGAGTTTAAGTTTAGAAGTCGTACCGGTCGGTGGGCGCCCGGAACACCTGGTCCCGGTAGTGCCGTGCGTACGCGGTGTAGTACGCGCTGTCGCTCTCTGCCCGGGCGGTCACCACTCGCCCTCGCGCAGCCCAGTCGGTGACTTGCTCGGCGTTCCTCGCTGTCCAGTCAAATGCCTCGCGGAGTCCCCGGGTCATCCTCGTCACCTGTTCCCCCGCCTTCTCAGGCGCAGGGAACTCAACAGCCGGCTGTTGGACCCCGATGGTCCTCATCACCAACCTGAAGTACAGTGGCTCCACCACATTCATGCAGTGAAGCCACACGTCCCGGCCAGAAAAGGCCAGGGCCTCGGCCACCCACGGCTGGCCCTCCGAGCTCTCCTCCGTGTAAGGAGTCCACCGTACCTGCAAGCATAGGAAATTGCATCAGCATCATAATCATGAAAGAATTGCATTTAATTAAGAAATCTGAGTTTAGAAGCATACCGAGGAGTACGGTAGAGTGTCCAGGTCATCCTGCAGCTCCCGGACCTGTCGTCTCAGGGCTGTCATCTCCCGAGGTGCTGTCCACCTCCGCGCAATCGGCAGGAGCCCATGACGGGTCTCCTCGCCCCTACCTAGCCCACGTAGGCGTACGTAGGCCCACACATGCATCACAAGGTCGTGTCAGCATTTTAGCAAGCATGTAGGATAGCATAACCGAGTCTAGGGTATAAAAGTCGTACCTGGAGTAAGGGGGAGAAGCCCCCAAGCATCGTCCGACGTGCCGTCGAACTGAGAGTGTCTAAGAGGAAGGCGAGGACCACTGCTCCCCAAGCGTAGTCACCCACGTGCTCGAGCTCCTGGAGGAAGGGGAGGAAGCGACAGCACATCACGTCTGCCCGCGTGGAGAAGAGAAGCCGTCCGAACATCAGCATCAGGAACCGTCGTAGTACTCTGTCCGCCTCATGTCTCGGTCCCGCTGCAACCCTCGGTCTCGCCAGCCCGACGAGCCGCTCTAAGTGCTCCTCCGGTCGCTCCCCGACCGCAACTCCCGCTCGTCGTAGACCCAGGCTGTCCTGGAGAGCAGCCCGGGGAAGGAGGGTCGACTGCCTCTCGGGGCGTCGCAGCTGTAAGCCGAGCGACTCCTGAGCCATCCCCCGGTAGTCGGGAAATGTAGTCCCGCTGACCGGTAACCCGTGCACACGTAGGCCAGTGAGCCTGGCCACGTCCTCCAACGTAGGGACCATGTGCCCCCACGGGAAAAGGAACGTCCGACTCACAGGATCCCAGCGGTCGTGTAGGGCGTAAAGCAGAGCTGCGTCGAAACGACACACCTCGATGCTCAGGAAGGGGGCAAACCCCATGCCGTCAGCCGCTCCCTCTGGAAGTCCGGCAGTGCCAGGTACACTGCACGGACCTGCAGCCACGAGGTGCGGGTCCTGCGTTTCCCCTGCAGTCATTTCATCCATTTCATTCAAATTAGTAATTCAACTTTTACATTGTGTTTCATTTAAATAAAACTCTCAAGGTCCAATTCTTAATTTGAAGAATGGCTATCCACGGACCGCTCGACAATTAAGCGGCCCCTTTCAAACCGTTCTGTGTTTGAACGGGCTACCCTTAACCGTTCCCGTCCTGGACGGATCGCCTCGAACCGTCTGTCTGCCCATCTTCCTACGGAGAAGCAGTCCCCCTTGGTCCGCATGAATTGTGGACGGTCCTGTGAGGACCGTATTGTGTTGCCTCGGTTGAATGATTGAACGGACCAATGCGGTCCGTTTACTGTTTGAACGGTGGTACCCTCACCGTGTCTGTTTAAGTTGGTTCGTTTGCTGTGTGGTTTGGAACGGCGTTACCTAAGCCGTGTAAGTTTGGACGGTCCTATATGAACCGCATTGTTATGCCGTGCAGTTTTTGCTGAACCGTTCTACCGTCGTCGTCCCCGACGACGGTGAGCGTCCCCCCAGCCGGCTGGGAAGACCATCATGGCCCCCCTAACCGACCCCTAAGCATCTAAACCCCCCTAAAAGACTTCTAAACTAACATGCATTGATAAAAATTGAAAGTAAAATGAGGTTTGGGGTGGGGGGGGCCTACCTCGGGATCACGGGGCTTCTTGGCCGCCCCCGTCGGTGGTTGTTCTCCGACGATCTCCTCCTCTCCGGCAGGGGCCTCTTCCTCGGCGGCGACGATGGCGAGCTCCTCCATCGTCACCCCTGGCGACTCTCCCTCCTCAAGCGGTGGTGGCGGTTGCCTCGGTGGCGGCGAACCCTCACCGGCGGCCGACGGCCTGGCCGCCTGGTGCTTCATCCGGGTCATCGAGGGAGCTTGAGAGAGAGATCGAGAGAGGGAGGGAGGATGAGAAGAGAGAGTGAGGGAATGGGTGAATGAGGCCTTGTTGCCCCTTCGTCCCTTCCACCGTCGGTTACGGTGGAGGGAGACAAGGGGGTTTCTTTTTTTTCGAGGTTACAAGGAAGAACGGTCTATCGTTAGACCGTTTATAGGTTGGGCGGTTCCTACGTGACTGTACGTCCCTAGTGACCGTTAACTTTAAGTCGGTTGAAATTCCAGGCCTGAGCGGTTCTCGGAGAACCGTTCCCCCTTTAAACGGTATAATCCTGACCATTCAGCCCTGGCAATCGGCCCCTTAAGAATTGTCCAAAGGTCAGGTACGCGCGGTTAACATAGAGCCGTTTGGAATATTGCACGGTTACAATAGGGCCATTTTTCTGGGATGATGTATGTGAATCATGAAAAGTGATGTTGCTTTGAAATGTTATTTCTTAACCATCTTATGCGGTATCATTTCAGCCAGTCTCGCCGTTTCACCTACACAGGTAAGTCAGGTATGGCCTTCTATCCCTAATCCCTTATTGCATTAATTATATGGTATTATCGTATATTATTTCGAGAGCCGGCAGGTTATCTACGTGTCCCAGGATCTGACGTTCCCCTTCAACAAAAACAATGATGATCCAGGCTCACGTACCTAACCTTCGGATAAGTCGTTAAGTTGGTAAGTCACGAGAAGGACGGTTCTATCCGCACGCTGTGGTTGCGGACGGTATCTTGACTCTGATGTTCCCAGCTTAGCAATACTACTCTCGAATATCTTATATTTTAATCTTTCTTGGCATTTGTTTTAATGACTTCCTTTTGTTTTAGCCCAGCATGCATCATACACATCCTTTTGAGCTTTCATTCCCCATGGTTTGCTTAAGAAATTTCCCGTCGGTAATGGTCAGCTATGTGTTCGGACGCTCAAGTAAGAGGAGCTAATTCCACTCTGAATTCGAAGGTTTTCTTTGGTCGATTCGTTTGGTCCGGTTGATTGAAAGGTCTCGTCTGGAGCTTTAGCCTTTTCTTTTGTGGCCCCCTCATTGGACCGCGAGATTGTGTCCCCCATGAGGCCGGTCTTGTCGATTTGTTTCATTTAGTTAGTTCCTCCAGATTTGGCGTCGCTTTCAATTAACTATTCCCAGCGTTCGGTTCAAGGTTTTTCGGAAGATTCTCATCACTTGTTGGTAAAAACGGGTGTCGTTTTACCTTAACGCCCGCTTTTTCGGTCCACTCCGCTGCATTTTCGCTCCACCTCCATGTTCCATGTCACTTCCGCTTCACCTCCGCTCACTCCTCTGCAAAGAGGACGTTAAGGAGGGGCATCTGTTGACACCCGTTTTATACCGATAATTTGAGTCGTTTCTCTTAATCCCATTAGTTAATGCCTTGAGTTGTCCATCATTCATCGGGCCACTTTTGTGGCACGTCTTGGGCTCATTGTATGGGTCGTCTCCCTCCTTGGTGCAATCCGTGGCAATTCAGGGCTTAATGGGGCCTTGGCTTGGGTCAATCGGACGTTTCAGATCATGAATAGCCCAACATCAGCCGTTCAGAAGATGGGCGGTGGAACATTGACCGTTCATACATTTTGTTAATTTCTGAGGACTTTTCTGAATATTCACCGACAGGCTGTGGTGCGGCCCTATTAAGACTGTTCAACTTAATGGACGGGCTTATTACAACCGCCTATACCTTAGAGTCCTACGCACGCCCATTTTCTCAGATAATTATCCAATTATCCGAATTATCACCGACATGGTCAAACGGTTGGATATTGGCTGCTCTACACTAGAACGGTCCCATTGGAACCGTTCATCTTCGAGGGTCCAACGGCGGGCGTTTCAGCCGGTTAGAGAGATAATTGCATTGATTTTCTGATTTTTTGAATTTCCACCGACAGCTTAGACGGTCTGATCAAGACCGCCTATATGATGCGCGGTCTATCGTAAGACCGCTCATCATGTCGGATGAGGCTTTTTAACAGACTTTTGTCTCTTTTATTCATGGCTTTATCCCCAGTTTGTTTTGATGATTTCTCCATGGATAATTAACCATTTTTGATGCCGTTTCGACTGGATAAGAGATTATGATAATATCTATGATTTATCTTTTATAATCTCAACCCGAAAATACCTAAAAACCCTGATTTCGAGGCTGGCTTTCTAGGCTCTATAAATAGACCCTAGTGGCCGGACGTCGAAAGGGGGAAGATTTTGGTCGACGGCGAAGCCCTGCCGCATTTCTGAACGACCTAGCACCAAGGAGGGAGGCTCTCTACGTCCTTACGAGCCTCCGGTTCAGGGAGTAGTCTGTGTGTCGAGTCGTAGCGTCGTTTTTTGATTTCTTCGTCATCTATTGCATGCATTGTTTTCTCTCTGCGTTTCCCTCGTTTTTCTCCCCATGCACACACCCACCCACGTTCTTGTCGCCCTAGGGGTTTAAAAACCCCCAGGTATCCCCCTATCCATTTGTTTATGCTTAATTCTTCTTACATGAACGCGTACTACGTCATTTAGTCCTAATCTGGGTGTCTCTTCTGTGTCTCCACATTGTTTTGCAGGTCAGCACTTCATCAGCACAAGGCCCATCCCCTCTGGCCGGCTGGAGAGGGTGGAGGTGAACCCTTTTGCAACTCTTGGCGTGGTGGGCTTGCGCGGTTCCTTTAGGCCCGTTCAAGACGACGAGCGGCATCCCCTGAACCGCCCTTCTTCATTCTGCGGTTCACTTCAAGTCCCCATCTTCCTGGAGTTCTTCTTCCCGCGTGTTCGGCAGCACTCTTAGACGGCCTATCGTAGGGCCGTGTGTCTTTAAGGCGGTTCTGCATCAACCGCGCATCCTCCCAGTGCTGCATCAAGGCGAGTGTCTCCCCTTCTTTTCCAAAGTACGGTATGCTAGTCATGTGCTGCGCTTTGGTGGCGATCACGGTCACTCTCTGTTCTTCTCCCTCCTCTCACTGCGCTTTGTTTGTTTACTCCTGATATTATTGCTTTATTCATAACCTATCATCCACCAAGTGAGGAGAGGAGAAATATATATCTACAAGTGTGAAGAAGAGCTGGCCAGTTATGAGTTTAGTATTTTAGCTCTTCAACTAGAAAATAATGATCTTAATGAATCTTTGTCTAGATTTGTTGAAGGAAGGAACAATTTAGATAAGCTTCTTGGAAGCAAGGTTAATTTTCAGAAGGAAGGGTTAGGCTATAACCCTGCAAATAAAAAGAGTTTTAGAAACAAAATTCAAATATCTTTTATTTCTTGTTTTAATTCTCACAGTTCTCCGAACCAACCTGTTTTTCAGTTTACAGCTCAGAAAACTTCGAAAACAACTGAAAAACCAAAAGAAAAGAACAAAAATGTTCCTGCTGCCTCTTTGCATGTTGTTCATAAATCATCCACATACACACATGCACACAAGAAAATCATGGCATGTCATTACTGTCACAAGGTTGATCATCAAATGTATGAATGTAGATTAATGGAATTAGATGATCTGAATGCCAGTAAAATGCATGCTAGGAAAACTCATGTCAGAAATCATGCATTTCAGAATAAGAAAATTCATTGTTTTTATTGTGACAAGATGGGCCACATTGCTGCCCATTGCTGGCATGCCCAGGGAAAAGTTCATTCTAAACATGTTAGATTCCATGTAAAATAGAATGCCTTCGGTAAAGATAAATTTGCTTTCAAAGGAAAATCTTCTATGTGTTCCAACTGTTGGAAGCCAGGCCACCTGGCTAGTGAGTGTTGGTCAGTTATTAAGAGAAGAAATCTTTCTTCTTGTTTTGAATGTGGGAAGCATGGTCATACAATCAAGGACTGTTGGCATGTCCAGGAAAGAAATGTGAATTCTAGATATGCTAGATTCCCTGCGAAAGAGAATGTGTTTGGTGGCAATCAAAGATAAAATTTCTATGATAATAACAGAAACTTTCATGAACATGCACATAGATTCCATGTTAATGCTAATGTGCACAAAAAGAATTCAAAATCTGGTTTATCATGTCACTACTGTGGTCAAGTTGGGCATTCTATGAACAATTGTTCTTTAATGCTATGTGATGATTTGAAAGCTCAGAAAGTGTGGACAGCACCCTTTAAAGGTGCCATTGAGATTTCAGGGCCCACGAATTCTTGGGTACCTAAATATGTAAAATAAGAATATGTTTTGCAGGAGTGCCTTGGAAGGAATAAAAGGGGTAATTAAGCCAAGGCACCAGAATTTGATAAACCCCATTTCTGCACCTTTTCAGGTTGGTTATTTGAATTTTTTTTAATTCTATCCTTATAGTTGCATGTTTTTGATTTGTCAGAATACATGTTTGCATTCTTATGTGACATTCTGCAGTGTCATAACTGAATTCATTATCGCATCTGTGCATCATTTAATTGAAGTTGTCTGAAAAGCTGAACTGCACATGAATGATGCCTGAAGTCTGTCTGAATGGTACTGCTCATCTGTTGCATAGGTCACTAAAAATTAATTGCATATAGGACTGCATTTGCACTTCATTGTCATGCATGATCATCATGGTATATCAAATGGTAAGTTACTAAAGGGCAAATGCAATTTGTCTGGAGGTTCTTACTATGTGTGAGATGGTCTTTAGACCAAGTCCTCTGCCTAGTACCATAGGTCAAATTGCATATTAGAGCAGTCTAGTTGTTCATGAGCATATTCCCTCATGTTTCTAATGTTCTGCATATGCTGCTTTCAGAATCCAGTTAATATATGCATACAGATAGGGGGAGTCCGCCTAGGTAATTTTTATGGCTCATGCATATTTGTTTAAAGTTGTTATCCTACATAATCTTCTTGCCATGTTGGAATGCATCCTGAAAAGAGAAGTTCATGTACTTCATCATTCAATGATGTGCATTTGTTTGCTCTCATGCAACCACTGATTTCAAATTGATTGTCATTCATTTTGAAAATCCCAAAAGATTGAATGCGTTCAGTCAGGGGGAGCGTTTAACAAGATTTTGAACTGCATAGCTATATATATATTTTTGATCTGTGCACTCCATCACTGTCTACTCCGGTCAACTGAAGCTGCCATCTTCAGATAGAACTGCACCCTTGAAAATGATCTATTTGACTGATGCCTATAGTGAATTTCTTCTCAACTCCTTGAACTCAATGGTCTCAGCCAACTGATTTCAAGTGACTCTCATACTCACTGCACATCCTGTGCTTCACATAACTTGGAAACTCTTTGTCAAACTTGACATTAATCCTTCCGCTCTCCAAAAAAATCATGTTGAAATCTCATGGTCATTTCATTAAAATCTGCAGCTGTATTACATAATCCTGGTCATCTTTGCTACATGCTTATAATTCATGTGCCTTCACATACATGCATGCTCCTTGATGCTTGTGTTTCAATTCACAATTTGACAGCTACTGAATCTTGTTGAAAATTCTGAAACTTGAGAAGATTTCAATTTGTGTACCTTGATCATAAATCTGAAAAACTTTTAAGGGAATCTTCTATTATACAGTTTTATGAATGTCTGAAAGTTTCAGGTGGTTAAAAGCTTTCTACATCCAACAATTTGTGTACCTTTCAGACATTCACAATTTTTATGACTGCTACTGAATGTGTTCATTAAGTTTGGATGTGGAAAACTTGAAAATATTTGAATCACCATTTAATAAATCTTAACCGCCTATCTCATATTATTTCTCACAAAATCTTCTGAAATCTGAAAATTTTAAATTCATGACTCTCTTTAGTTGAGATACATGAAGTAAGTGTTGTCTTTAAACATCTGAGTTTTCTGAAATGTCTAAGGGGTTAAAAGCTGTCAGAGCAATGACCTTGGTCATTGAGAAATCATGTTCAAAGGACTGAGTCATGAAGTGTCATAGTTAACTCTGCTGAAACAATGATTAAAAATTAGGCAGAGCAATGACTTGCACACTGAGAAATACATCTCACTCATCAAGGAAATGAGTTGAGGTATGTCATGAGGTGTCAAGTTAACTCTGTATATTATAAAGCATGAATGTTAGTCACGCCAAGTGCTTAGGGATATTGGCGTCTGATCAACATATATCCTCTAGTGACAAGGTGTGTACTGAACTAGATTGCTCTTAAAGTTTAAGTGCATAAAATTTCCTGTTTCATCAAATGAATATCTGAAAATTGTTGTAAAGGATAAATTGCTATAACCCTAGACAGTCAAATGAGTTCATAGTTGTTTAACCTCAACACTACCTCTTGTAATTCCTAGAGGAGCCATTGAAAAATTAAATGAGTAAGATAGAAGGAGGTTAAACAAGAATATCATATGAGTGATTGGTTCATCTTTATTAAAACTTGTTTCAGATATGAGTATTGAATTTCATTAACAAACTCTGTATACATCATGCTTAAACCATGTTGGTCAATTAAGACCTATTCATAAGTTCTTATAATAGAAGAGTCTGAAATTCTTTTATTAAGATTTATGAAATTGGTATCCTTTTGAAAATCTTCCTGTCTTATCTATTCTTTGGAAATTCAATCAAAATCCCTGTGCTCAAATCCTGCTCTCTGACACAGATCATATTTTATTCTAATTCTGCTCAATGCTCTCTATGCTTTGTGATCTCAACAATTGGTTTCAGTCTAATCTCTGTATTTCTGATGATACCTTTCCATTCTAATTCTTCCTGTGTTTTTGACAAATGGGAAAATTATCTCATCAGGCTGTCCCTATGTTTCTTGCTGATCATTGTCTTGACTATTCTTTATCACAACCTTCACCTCATTTCTTCAGGGGGAGAATAGTCTGCATTTAAGAAGGAGAATCAATTATCTCTCTGTCCATCAATGCATGCTCCTGCATTATTCATACTGGTTTACATTGTCTGGTTTACATGCCTTGCATTTCAGTATACTGATTTTATCAAACCTTAGTTCCTTTTTGCTGAAGTCCAAGGGGGAGAACCATATTCCTTCTTTTTGATGACGTCAAAGGGGGAGAGATAATGTGTTGCTTTGGATGATGTTGTGTATCTCACTATGCTGCTGTGATGCATGATGTTGTGTATCTCACTGTGTTGCCATAGACTCATAGTGTTGCCATCATCAAAAAGGGGGAGATTATTGTGTCCCTGTGATTTTGATGATAGCAAACACTATAAGTCATCATATGTTTGGATGAAAGATTGAATGATGATGAAATATGCTTCTGATTATACAACTGGTCATTGCACTGTGCATTAATGAGGATTGTTTACTGTGCATTGATTTTTGTGTATTAATGTTGTCATCATAATCATTTGCATGATACATGTACAATCTTTTAGATAGATGCATTTTCATGCTGCATAGAATCTCATTAGATTGCATGCACAGTCATTTAATCAAACAGGTTGCATGCATTGCAAGTCAGTGCACATGCATCTTACCCTTGTCATATATAAGGTCGGTGCATCTTTTGCTTTATGCCATATGAAGTCGGTGCACATATCAGCTCAATGCACATAAGGTCGGTGCATCTTCTGCTACATGCATATAAAGCCCAAGCACATTTGCTTGCCAGGTCGGTGCACAACTGCATGCTCACTTAGAAGGTTGGTGCAACATTTCTCTATACTACATTGCCAAGGTCGATGCATGTTTCATTTGCACATGTAGGTCGGTGCACATGCATACGCCTTTCATATACAGGTTGATGCTAGTTTTGGCTGTCATAAATCTAAGGTCGATGCTAGTTTACATTGTTCCATATCTAAGGTTTTGCATTGCACATGATAAGGTCTGTTGGACCCTGGTTTTGACAATGACAATCTATGAGTCATGGTGAAATCAAAATACATAAAAATTGTCGTTTGCATCATCATATTGCATTATAGCGCATGATCATTCTGAAGTTAGCCCATGCACACTTAGTTAATTAGCTTAGCATAGTCTGTGCATAGTCATGTTTGCTCCGTATCAAGTCCATGCATGTGTTGCATACTTAGCGAAATAAGTATGTGCATTTGAGTCATGCAATAGAGCGAAGTAGTTACATTTCTAAGTCCAAAAGTCACAATGCCATTGTATTTTCTATCGTGGCTTTCATTAGATCTGTGCAACTCTTGGTCGTGCATGAATAAAAGTCGATGCATTCCGTGCTGCAGAGTTATTGAGTCGGTGCAACTTAGTGTTGCCCTTTCGATCAAGTCTGTGCAAACATTGGCATTGCACGATAGTGAGTCTATGCAATACTTCTTCCTGCATGATCACCTCGGTGCAAGTCCTACTATCTCTCGCATTATGTCGGTGCATAGTTTGGCCTGTATTCTCATACTCGATGTACTGTCTGGTTCGTGCCTCATTGAGTCGGTGCAACCTCTGTGGCTGCACGCGAGCAAGCCATTGTAGTGTTTGTCTGTGGATGAATTTAGTCGGTGCATACTTTACGTATGCAAGACCGAACTCGGTGCATTTCTCATCACTCCATACATGCAAATCTGTGCTTCTATTATCGTTGCGTGTGCATAAGTCGGTGCATTCTTATCGTGTGTTTCTACAAGGTTTGTGCATGGCTGCTTGTATGCTGATTACGTCCATGCACATCATTGCTATGAGATCAACCCGAGTCCATGGATCTGGAGCTTAGTCTATGAACGTTTACTTGAATCTCTCAGCCAGTCTATGCAATCTTCATAACTGCCTGATGTTTATATGTCTTGACTTTTTAATAGGCCAATTGCTTGTGACTGTTAAGAAGGGCACGTGATCCCAGGCGGACCGTCCCTGACGGATGGCTGGAACGTGGAAGCTACAGTGTCCATATTTGGACACATGACTGAGAGCCTTCTGGAAGCAATTGGGCGGGAGTGTTTCCTCTACACGCCCAATGCGTGAACACGTGAGTCTGAGACTGAAGTCATATATAAACTTCCTTTTCTGAAGAATTTCTATAGTGTGAAGAAAAGAAGAGAAGAGCACACAAAGGACATATCTGAGAAAGAAAGAGGGGAGGAATCAAAGAAATGAAGAGAAGATCAGAGACAGAGAAAAAGAAGAAAGAGGAGCTCGTAAGATTGAAAGAAGAGTTGAAGAGAGAGTGATATCGAGAGAAGAATCGTTGATGTTCTGTTCACTGGTACTTGGATCAAATCCAGGCCAGTTTGCTCCTGCGTGTGTGATATTCATTGGGTTTTATTATCAGCTTTCAGTCACTATTTTCATCATTCTTGTTTCTCATTTTCATCTTTATTCAAGCTGTGAGTCAGCAGAGCAAGCTGTGATGCTCAGCGGGCAAGGTGGTCACCTTGGACAGCAAGCTGTGATGCTCAGCGGGATAGCAAGCTGTGATGCTCAGCGGATGGCAAGCTGTGAGGCCCAGTGGATGTAAGCCAAGCTGTAATGCTCAGCAGACGCAAGCTGTAAGGCGCAACGGTTCAAGCTATTTGGCAGTAGTAAGCCACACTCTGGTTTGAGTGTGGGGTGGACGTAGGTCTGTGGACCGAACCACCTAAAAATCTCTGGTGTTGTGAGCTTGCTTGTGTTTCCATGTGAATGTGTTCCAGATCATCTTAATTGCTTTCGCTTGAATGATTTGCACAAATTGATTGGGGCACATACTCTTTCAGATCAAGTGTTTGGCCTGTATTCAAGCCGTTTGTGTCTCACACGTTTTTCAATTTGGCCAAAAAGCTTTAAAGATCCATTCACCCCCATCTAGATCAACTTTTGTCTCAATATCTGCACCTAAACACTTGGTATCAGAGCAGGTCACTGATTCATCAGATCCAACGATCTGCAGTGGATCTTGCTATTTTCGGTGCTTTGATTGATTGTGTAGAGTGTATACATCACGCTTATTTGCCATGGACTCTATACCTGAAGTTCCAATGTTTGACGGAATGTGTTTCTCTGATTGGCTTAGGTAGTTCAGGGAGTATGTGAACTCGTCGATTCAAATTTGTTAGTCTTAAATGAACATGGTCCATATGATATTCTAGTGAAAAGATTTGACCGGAATATTGGTCATGAACTGATGAACGCTGAGAACAGAAAGGCCCTGGAGCTAGTGAAAGGGGTGATAAAAACTAATGTGATTACATGCATGTCTGAGTGTAGGAGCGCCAAGGAAGTGATGGACGAGTTGAATGTCAAATATGGTGAAGAGAACCTCAAGTGTCTTATGACAAGGGATCACTACAGTGATCAATCTGATGACTCTCCATCACAGGTAAATTCTGACTCAGAACAAAATTCATTGGATGAACTCATTGAGATGTATGATAATTTGCTGGATAGTTATAAGGCTGATAAAAGGGAAATGAAAAAGATGAAAAAGAGCATGTTGTATGAAATAAGAGAGTTGAAGTGTGAAAACGCCAATCTAAAAGATAGTTTGAAAAGAAGTGAAAATTCATGCAAAAATTGTGAGTCTGTGAAAAATTTGAATAATGATCTTTTGTCTGAATTAAGATTGCAGGAACAACATGTTGAACCTCTTAAAGAAGAGTTAGAAGAATTGAGGAATAGGAATTCTGAACTAGAGATGTCTGAACAGAAACTGATTGAAAATCTAAAAGCTGTGAATCAAAATAATTTGATTGAAGAAAATAAAATGTTGAAAGAAAAAAATAAAAAGTTAATGGTGCTGAATATTATTGCTGCTAAAAGATGCTTAACTGTTGAGAGAAAGAAATGCACTGAAACTAAAATCAACAATGAAAAGAAAAAAAAAACTTTTCCATGAAACCCAAATTCTGAAAAATCTGAATGATGCCATGTAGAAGTAAATTGCCACCTGTGAAGAATATCTAACAAACTCTGAAATGCAGATCTCTTCACTCAAATCTGAAATTGTTGATTTGAATAAATCTCTGTCTAGTTTTGTTAAAGGTAAGGAAAATCTGGACAAGCTGTTGGGAAACAAAGTTAACATTCAGAAAGAAGGCCTAGGATATAGTCCAGATAATAAGAGGAGTTTAAAAGGAAAATAACAAATTATCTTTGTGAAAAGTTTAGATTATGCGAGCTCTTCAAAAATTGTTTCACCTAAGAAGTCACAGAATTCTCACAAGCACATATCTGAACAAGTGAAAAATTGCTGTGAAAAATCTCCTTATAGAAGTCAGTTTGAAAAGAAGAAGAATGTGCAGTGCTTTTATTGCAATAAAATAGGTCATATGAAGCATGAGTGTAAGCTACTTGAACTTGATAATCTAGCTGCTATTACTGCACAGAAAATTCCTGGTAGAAATCATGCTGCATTTAAGAAGAAAATTAATTGTTTCCATTGTGAAAAGTTGGGCCATATTGCAGCTCATTGCTGGCATGCCCAGAGAAAGAAAGTAAATTTAAAACTGATAAATTTCTCTGCAAATAAAAATGTTTTTGGTAATAAAAACCTTACATGCTTTGAATGTGGAAAAATTGGCCACCGTGCCTCTGAATGTTGGCATGAGAAAAGGAACAATAATCTTTATGGCAGAAACAACTTAACGAATATCCACCCACAAAAATTCCATGATTATCCTATCAAGAAAAGTTTGAATGCTGCTATTCATTGTCATTATTGTGGGAGAATAGGACACATCATGAATGACTGCCATGCTATAGAATTTGATGAAAGAAAGGTTTGGAAATCCTGGAGTACACCTGCTAGAGGTGTTACTCAACTAATAGGACCCAAGAGCTCTTGGGTCCTCAAATTTGCAAAGTGATTTTAACTTGCAGGTGTGCCTTGAAGAAGGAAATAAAGGGGTAATAAAATCAAGGTACATAAAGGTTAGTTAACCCCACTCTCTTCTTGTGTTTATCTTATCGTCTCTTCCATTAGTACTGCATGCATGATCATATTGCGTATCTACTGTGATCAATCTCGTGATGAATGCTCGATATCTGATCATATGTTACATAGTGAGTCTCACTCTGAAATTGCTCATGCTGAAAAATCTGTTTACACTCAATCTATCATGCTTATATCAGTTGCACACATTTGCATGTTTCTGAACTTTGCATATATGTTCAAGTTATCATGTGCATACATCTTGCTTCATTGTCATGTTCTTAAGAAAATAATTATTGTATGATTAAAAATCACCACACCAAGTGAGGGGGAGTTCAGATAAACTGAGCCAGTTGGTTTTCAGAGGTATATTCTTTTGAGAGAGAGAGCATAAGATTTGGTGTCTCACTAGCTGCCGAGCTTAAGGTGTCTGGACTAGCTGTGAGCTGATTATTCTTCTAGTGAAGTGTCGCTGGTTTTGATACAGTGAGGTAGGTGCTAGCCTTTGGATGTTTAAGCACTTGAGAGGTTGTGATGTGCATAAGTGGAGAGACAAATTGTGGTTTGTTTAAGAGTCAGTGAAATTGGGACTTTGAGTGGTTGGAAAACCCTTCCCAATCTTATCTCTGCTCTCGCCTAGCATTCTCTCTCTAACACCCCTGTCTATCTCTACTATTATCTATCACTCTCCTCTTTTCACTTGGATGACTGACTTGTGATTCAGGGGGAGTAAATTTAAAATGGATCACCTTACCTTTTTTCAATTGATTGGCTATCAAAGATTGCTCTGAACTAAGAATAAGGTTGCTGACTTTTACTGAATTGTGATTCTCTATCTATAAGGATTAAATTAAAAGGGTAAATTGATTGCAATTATTCTTGAATAAATCTCAATGGTTTTGAAATCAACTAAAAGTTAGAAATGCTCAAAAGTTCTTCCAAAAATATGAACATCACTCGTAATGAGCAAATCTGGTAAGAGACCTACGCTTATATGGCTCTTATACCATGATCTAAGAAAAATGAATAAAAGACCAGGGAATACGCCATAAAATGAAAAATCAAAGTTGGCAGAGCAATGACATTTCATTTGAGGAATGGACTGTCTATATCGATGAAATATAGAAGTTATGTCATGACAATGAATGTGTATCTCTGTTCATAAGAGTGAAGCATGATGGTATACCTCACTGAGTAACCAGGGAATCCGGTGTCTAATCAACATGTTTCCTAGAGTAAAAAGGTGAAGTATTACTAGATTTCTCGATTACAAAAATAAAAGTGATTGGTAAAAATGGTTGACTCTGCATTCTTTGCAATAACCTTAGACGGGTATAAGTTCAATATAAGAAGGGTTTTAAATCAGATTTCTTGTGAGAATGTTTTATAAGATCTTTGGGTTAATGATTGAGCAAAATATTTCTTTAGATTGTTTCAGCTCCATTTCTTTATTCAAAGAATGATCGCAAATTGTTTTCAGTTTGTAATATAATCCTGATAAATAGAATATCATGAAAAGGTATAAAGAAGGCATTTTTATTTAAAGGAAGGGCATTCTGGGTATCTCTATTTTGAAATAGGGTAAAGTCGACAAGTGTTTTAAAAGAAAACCCTATTTATAGAGTCTTTCATTTCTCTTCCCTTCCGTTTCGAAGTGTTCATCTTCTTCCGCGAACTCTTAATTTTTGCTATCCATCCCAGTGCTCCTTTCTTCTACTCCTCTCATTCAGCTTCTCCTTCACCATAACCACCATGTCCTCTCCAGCCGCCTAGAGCAAGGGAAATAGAAAGGTAGTGGTAGAACAGCCACCAGAAGTTGTTGAACTAGTGGAAGCCGATACGTCATTGCCAATGGGAAAGAAGCAGAAGACAGCAAGGGGTCAACGCAAAGGAAAAGAAAAGGTTGGAGATAAAGAAAATGTTATTTCTGTTGAAGCCTCAAGACAAGCTAAGATTACTTTGGAAGCTGGAAGGATTGCTTTTCCACGGTACGTGGATTTCCATGATTCAGAAATGATTGATAAATTTCCTGAGCTGATTGAATTTTTTAGTGTTCAAAAATGGATGAAATTCTTGGGCAAATATAAAATATACTATCCTAGACTCGTAGTTGAGTTTTATCAGAATCTGAGATATGATGCAGACCAAGAAAAATTGTTGTCCTATGTCAAGGGAAGTAAATTTGAGATATCTAAGCATCTCCTTCATAAATCTCTCAGAATACCAGAATAAGGAGAAATTGAAAGAGTGTGTGTATATAATCTTCATGATGCATACTCACTGATTGCTGATGAGCCTAGTAATCCGCAAGACCTTGAACAAACAAAAGTAGATCATTTTAATGCAAATAAATTTTCCCCTCCAAAGAGATTGTTGCATCACATACTTACTACTATGATTACTCCTCAAGTTGGAGGAAGAGGGAGAGTGACTGAGACCCAACGCTTTGTGATGTATGTTCTATTGAATAAAATCAGAGTTTGTCTGCCTGAAATAATGATTCAGATCATGAGAACTTGTAAAGGGTCTAGGAGACATCTACCCTATGCAGCTCATCTCACTGTTATATTTAAGAAGGTGCACATTTCTCTAGATGATGAGGTCTCTAAAGAAATTTGAAAGGTAAATGTCTACAATATGGATTTCATTGAAAAGTTTATGAACTTAAAGGAGTCTAAGTCAAAAATCACTCATGTTGATCACAAAAGAAAAGTTGACTCAGGGAAAACTGTTTACTCGAAGAAAAAGGGAAGAACCCAAGTTGAAACTGAACTGGATATACAACAACCACAAGTTGAAATGATTGAGAGAGCACAACCTGAAGAACATCAGCCTGTTGAACATCAAACTGAACAAGAGCAAGTACATGATGATGCAGTGGGTAAAGCAGTTGATGAAGGGATTCCTACAGAAGGGCAGAAAAACAATTGGATAGCTCAAAATGTTGATGAATTGAATTTGCCTGATGATTAGATATTGGAGGAAATTGATCAGAACATTCACGAGATATTCAATAGATTCGGAGAATATCATCAGGAACAGCAGAAAGGAATAGAGATCCAAGCAGAACGGAATGCTGAACAGCATGAAGAGGAGACTCAACAAGAATTATCTCAGGCTTAACAAGGAATAGAGGAGGAACCCCGTACAGTTGTTGTTTTTGGAGCTCCATATACACCAGAAGACCAACCATCCACCTCTCAGAAAGCTCCAGATTTCAGCTCTGCTGGACCTATCTTAGGACCAGTATTTGATGCATTATATACTGCTTTGTCAAGTTAGATTGTGAACCAGAGTCTACAATTGCATGCAGCTATTGACAGACTTGATTCAAGGGTTCTTCATTTGGAGCAGACAATGAATAGTCATTGGCAAAAATTCATTGTCGACAAACATATGTCTTATAGAAGATTAAGTGATTTCTTGAATTCACTAGTCTTAACTTGTCAGCAAGTAGCAGAATTGTTAGCACAAATTCGTCGCACTCAGGCTAAGTCTCACTTGAAGATTACTCAGAATCTTCTTCATTGTGTTGACATCAAGATTGAAATAGAGAAGTTGAGTTTTCAGACTACATTATTCAGACAAGAACAACAAGCACTCTCCCAGAGAATAAATTCTATTTCTAGTGAAGTCCATGGAAGTATGATTCAAGTTGGAAATTCTTATGAGAAAATGGATCATGTCCAACATCTTGAGGAGAAATTAGCTATAGAATTTAAAGATGTTGTCGCTTCTCATGCAACCGGCTCCTCTACTCAACAACCGTCTCAAGTTCACCATCTGATGCAAGAGTCATTTGACAACTTACTCTCTCATCTCAAGTAGCTCCAAGAAGAGATTCAGAGTAATGACAAGAGAATGCTGACTAAGTTTGCTGAATTGAATATCAGAGTACAACAGATATCTGGACCTTTCCCTGAGGCTATTCCTCTCAGACGCAACTCAAGTAGCACACCCTCTTCAGCTCGGGGTAGATCTAGAGGTGACTGCTCCAGCAGACCCAATCAAGCTAATCGATAACTGCTCTCCTACTCCTTTTTGTTGATGACAAAGGGGGAGAGTATGTTGGAGTCATGTGTCCAATGGCTGAATGACTTGGAGCTATACAAAGGCTATACAAAAAGGGGGAGGTCTGGTGTGCCGTGCAATACTGGTTGTTATGCACAGAGGGAGATAGAATCTTACAGATGCGTATGAATTCTTGATCAAAGGGGGAGCCTTGGACCTTTTGTATTTTTCTTTGGCTCTTTGCATAAGAAAAAATCTCACTCTCATTGTAATGTGATAATAATTATACAATGATTTATTTTTCTTTCTGAACACAAAAATGTTAGCATTGCATTGCATTTGCCTTGTTGGCTTGAATGAACATATTTTGTGAGAAGAACTGATAATCTCATTTTCAGTATGATACATGACTCATAGTTGTCATCATCAAAAAGGGGGAGATTGTTGGACCCTGGTTTTGACAATGACAATCTATGAGTTATGGTGAAATCAAAATGCATAAAAATTGCCGTTTGCATCATCATATTGCATTATAGCGCATGATCATTCTGAAGTTAGCTCATGCACACTTAGTTAATTAGCTTAGCATAGTCTGTGCATAGTCATGTTTGCTCCGTATCAAGTCCATGCATGTGTTGCATACTTAGCGAAATAAGTCTGTGCATTTGAGTCATGCAGTAGAGCGAAGTCATTCCATTTCTAAGTCCGAAAGTCACAGTGTCATTGTATTTTCTATCATGGCTTTCATTAGATATGTGCAACTCTTGGTCGTGCATGAATAAAAGTTGATGCATTCCGTGCTGCAGAGTTATTGAGTCGGTGTAACTTAGTGTTGCCCTTTCGATCAAGTCTGTGCAAACATTGGCATTGCACGATAGTGAGTCTGTGCAATACTTCTTCCTACACGATCACCTCGGTGCAGGTCCTGCTATCTCTCGCATTATGTCAGTGCATAGTTTGGCTTGTATTCTCATACTCGATGCACTGTCTGGTTAGTGTCTCATTGAGTCGGTGCAACCTCTGTGGCTGCACGCGACCAAGCCATTGCAATGTTTGTCCGTGGATGAATTTAGTCGGTGCATACTTTACGTATGCAAGACCGAACTCGGTGCATTTCTCATCATTGCATACATACAAATCTGTGCTTCTCTTACCGTTGCGTGTGCATAAGTCGATGCATTCTTATCGTGTGTTTCTATAAGGTTTGTGCATGGCTACTTGTATGCTGATTACGTCCATGTACATCATTGCTATGCGATCAACCCGAGTCCACGGATCTAGAGCTTAGTCTATGCACGTTTACTTGAATGTCTCAGCCAGTCTATGCAATCTTCATAACTGCCTGATGTTTATATGTCTTGACTTTTTAACAGGCCAATTGCTTGTGACTGTTAAGAAGGGCACGTGATCCCAGGCGGACCATCCCTGACGGATGGCTGGAACGTGGAAGCTACAGTGTCCATATTTAGACACATGGCTGAGAGCCTTCTGGAAGCAATTGGGCAGGAGTGTTTCCTCCACACGCCCAATGCGTGAACACGTGAGTCTGAGACTGAAGTCATATATAAACTTCCTTTTCTGAAGAGTTTTTATAGTGTGAAGAAAAGAAGAGAAGAGCACACAAAGGAGATATCTGAGAAAGAAAGAAGAGAGGAATCAAAGAAACGAAGAGAAGATCAGAGACAGAGAAAAAGAAGAAAGAGGAGCTCGTAAGATTGAAAGAAGAGTTGAAGAGAGAGTGAGATCGAGAGAAGAATCATTGATGTTCTGTTCACTGGTACTTGGATCAAATCCAGGTCAGTTTGATCCTGTGTGAGCGATATTCATCGGGTTTTATTGTCAGCTTTCAGTCGATGTTTTCATCGTTCTTGTTTCTCATTTTCATCTTTATTCAAGCTGTGAGTCAGCAGAGCAAGCTGTGATGCTCAGCGGGCAAGGTGGTCACCTTGGACAGCAAGCTGTGATGCTCAGCGGGATAGCAAGTTGTGATGCTCAGCGGATGGCAAGCTGTGAGGCCCAACGGATGTAAGCCAAGCTATAATGCTCAGCAGACGCAAGCTGTAAGGTGCAGTGGTTCAAGCTATTTGGCAGTAGTAAGCCACACTCTGGTTTGAGTGTGGGGTGGACGTAGGTCTGCGGACTGAACCACCTAAAAATCTCTGGTGTTGTGAGCTTGCTTGTGTTTTCATGTGAATGTGTTCCAGATCATCTTAATTGCTTCCGCTTGAATGATTTGTACAAATTGATTGGGGCACATACTCTTGCAGATCAAGTGTTTAACCTACATTCAAGCCGTTTGTGTCTCACACGTTTTTCAATTTGGCCAAAAAGCTTTAAAGATCCATTCACCCCCCTCTGGATCAACGTTTGTCTCAATATCTGCACCTAAACAAGGTTGGTGTAGGTTTTGCATTATGCATGATAAGGTCGGTGTAGGTTTTGCCTTGTGCTAAACAAGGTCAGTGCACGCTCTTGTTACTTGCATATAAGGTCAGTGCATATAGGCCATCCTGCACATCTAATGTCCGTGCACATTTTGTTGTTCAGCGTCTAAAGTCGGTGCACATTCTTGTCACCTGCATATAAGGTTGGTGCATACTTTGTTAGTATACATATCAAGGTCGGTGCACATTCCTGTTCCTTGAATAGAAGGTCGGTGCACATTTGGTTGGTCTGCTTACTAGGGTCGGTGCACATTCCCGTTCCTTCAATAGAAGGTCGGTGCCCATTTGGTTGGTCTGCTTACTAGGGTCGGTGCACATTCTCTTGATCAGCATGTGACATCAGTGCGCATTTCATTTGTCTACATACAAGGTCAGTGCATATTTCTTAATGTGCATATGGAAGGTTGGTGCATGTTTTGTTGTGTGCTACCTAAGGACCGAGCATGTTTTATTCATAGCAACTTAAGGTCAGTGAACATCTTGTTTGACTGAACCTAAGGTCTGTGCATGTTTGTACGTTACACTATAAAGTCTGTGCACCCCTTATGACTCATGTTCGCAAGGTGTTTGATGAAACGTCCTTCTTCCAGCTAACAGGATTAAAGCAGCACATGAGTTCGAACTAAGAATAGGCACGTGTTCCCAGAAATGGTGGGATGCTGGCGCATGTTCCTAGGGAGCAAATGATAGGGCACGTGATCCAAGGCACTGTGATAGAGGAACATTCTCATCCCTACCACGTGGACCAATGGGGTTTCAGTAGGTCCTTTTCTGCCTCATCCTTACGGAGGCTCTGCTCTATATAAAGACCGCCTCATCCTTCGATGAGAGAAGTAAGGAAAGCGGTAGGCTGCAGAAAGCTGAGAAGAAACTAGAGCCGCCAGAAGAAAGGAGCTGTAAGCTAGTAGAAGGAAAAGAGAGTGGTCGTCTGAGAGAAGAATCAGAGAGCAGAAAGAAGAAGCCATAAGAGAGCGAGCATCATAAAAGAAAGAGAAAGAAAGAGTGAAGAGCTGAGAAGAGGATAGAGAGAAGAAAAGCGAGCTCAAGTCAGAGTAACCGGTCGCGATATTGAAGATCTGTAGATCTGTTCCAGGATCAAATCCTAAACAGTCCTACTCCAGTTGGAGCTACAATTGTTTTTGTTTCTTCTTTTGTTTTTCGTTTGTCACATTCCATTTCCTAGAGTTTTCAGTTTCCCTGGTTTGGGATCAGGTTTCCTCCTGAGCATTCAGGAGAAGGGAGAGTTGGACCCTCTGGTTGTGAGTGACTGGGTATCACTCATGGTTTCCCTCTGTGGATTCATAGGAAGAGAGGATTTAATCCTCTGGGGTTTGGGGAGCAGTGGGTTGCTGTTCACGTCTCTTCTGTGTTTGCTAAAGAAGGGAGATTGTTGTCTCCGGTTGCTAGTGATGGGGTGTCACTAGTGGTTCCCCTATGGTTTGGAGGAACGGAGGATTGGTTCTTCGGTTCTGAGCTTGCGGGTGGCAAGTTCAGGTTTCAGATCCTGTGGGTTGCGGGATCAGTGTTCAGGGATTTGTCTGCCTCAGGGCAAGCTGTTAGGCAGCCGTTGTTTGCAGACTGAGTCTGCTTCTTGCTTGGAGCAAGGGCAGCCTCACTCGGTTGGAGTGGGGGGTGGACGTAGATCTCGGGTCTAAGATCGAACAACCTAAAAACCCCGTGTGCAGTCGTTTGCCTTGGTGTGTTTGTCCTTGTCTCCTGCCCCCTTCTGTTGATTGTTCTTTTAAGCTCTAGGTATTCGATATCTGATTTGCTTGAGCTATGAATGTTGGAGATCATCTAGTCTCTCGCTGATACTTTGATGGCATGACAAGTATTTGTCCACCGGTCTAAGTAGAAGTCTTCATTTCTAAGTATCTTCTATGGAGTTTTTTTTATTCGTTCCTTTGAGTGAAGCTTGTGTTTATAAATTGAACGATATTTCCAAAAAATACATTCACCCCCCCTCTGGATCTATTTTCGTGTACCACCTATTCTAACAACTTTGTCATTTTATTGGTCCACAGGGGCTTCTAGTTCTGCCACCTCCAGAGATTCATCAGGGGCTTCCTCGGGCTCCTCGGGCGGTGGTAGCCTCTCCATGGAGATGGAGGAAAGTTTAGGTTCCCCCTCTTCTGGGCCCTCATCTGCTGAGGTGACGGAGACTAAAGTTACTTCTGTAGGTGTGTTGGGCTCTTTCCTTCCCCCTTAGCACTTATTTATGCTTTCCAGTAGAATACTGATTCTTCTGGCATCGGAAGAGGAGCGTGTGTCGGCTCCTGTTGCAGATGGCCGGGAGGAGCTTCCCGTCCTAACCGTGTCTACTGGGGGTGACAAGGCTATGGCGGAGGGCTCCCCGATCATTGAGGAGTCGCTACCTTCCCTTACCCCGGCAAGTGATGCCGCAGGTGGGGGAGGGCTTGTTCTAGGTAGAGGCTAAGAATTTTCTCAAGTTTTCTGCCTTACTTGTATGTATTTATCACTTTCCGTTTGTTCTTTTTGGTGTCATGCACACTCGTCTGAAGTGTTGATGGAGACGGCCGACCCTTCTCTGAGCCTAGGGGTTGAGTGGCCTACCTCCACTCCACCACCGAAGGCATTGGTGGATGAGAGTGTGGCCACCTCTCTATTTCAGTGTGCGTGGGGGTATCTTCATAGTGACCCCCTCCTTTCTCCAGAGGACTTAAGGAGTCGGCTGGGGGATTGCACCTGAGGTTACCAAAACCTCGGCTTTCCACAAGAGCCTTGGATGATGAAGCTGGCATCGATATGGGCTGAGTACCTGTGACTTCGTTAGATGAAGGAGTGGAGAGCCCAAAGGCTGGCTGCCATCCCAGAGGAGCAGGAGAGGCTTGACCGACTGGTGGTGTCCGTGGCTGAGTAGAGGGGTGTTGTGCCCCTGTGGTCATTTGAGTCATCTTGTGGTCACTTGGATCATTCGACATCATCTTGTGGTCATTTGAGTTATTTGATATTCTTGGTTTTGATAATGGCTAAACACTATAAGTCATTGATGTTTTACCACTCTTATATGACTAAACTACTTGATGTTCTTTCATGACAGATATGCCAATGAATGGAGTGGAGATGGCAAAAGTGAAAGCCTCAATGATTGCGCCCTCGCACGCGGATCGACCTGCGCGGTCAGGTCGCGGGGAACAAAATTTAGAAATGCTCAAATGGTCTAATGCATAAACCAAACCCAAAAATACATGGAATTGATAAGGACATGAATATCTTGACTTATGGACATATTTCTTTGGGCTAACACTTCATTTTTGCAGGTATAGGTCTTTCTTGTCGACCAACACACCTTGGCCGGTCGACCAGTTCTTCCAGAAATAAAAAACTCCAGTTTTTACAGGTTTCGGTCGACCGCCCCTAGGCGTCCAGTTGACCGGTTTTGCCAGAGATGAAAAATCAACCGACCGTAAAATTCCAGTCGACTGCCCCATGCCTTCCGGTCGACTTCCAGCCCCGAGCCATCAATTGTTGACTTTGTTTTCCACTTCGAGAAGGGCCATTATCCATGGATTTCTTTAATTCTAAAGTCACCCAATCACCCACAAAATGTGGATCTGGTCTGGGGGATGTCCAAGGACCATTCAAAGGTTATAAAACACATGGAAGAGGGTTAGAAACCCTAGTTGATCATTTAGGAGATCAAAAGAGGCTGCAAGGGTGTGTTCAATGGAGAGGAGTTCGAGTACTGTAGCGGTGAACAGTACTCCGGGAAGAAGTTCTTCATCAAATTCTCAAGTGATTCAAGCTACTTCAAGAGGAGATCAACCCCAAGCCAAGTGAAGATAAAGCTGCAACCATCATTATCTTCCTCATCTCAAGGTGATCCAAAGAAGCTCATTCTCAAGGGAGATCAAATCTGCATCCTTCATCTTCTTCATCAACTCAAGGTGATCCAAGAAAGACCATCTCACAAGGAAGAAGATACCATTGAAGAATCAGATTCAAACTTCAGCATTCTCAGATAAGATCTTTTCTCTTTGAGCATATTTCACATCTTGTTTGAGTGTTTTAATATTTGTTCTCTTTTCATTTCATTCAAACATTTGAAACTGAAGATCGTCCCTATCGGTGGTTAGTAGGAAGGCAATCGAAAGTTCACTGATCTGCGGTGTTGACGTCCCTACCCGTGGTTAGTAGGAAGGCAATCGGAGGTCTTTTTGATTTGCGGTTAAGTGCGTGGCACTAGTGGAGCCTCACCGGATTTGGTGAGGGGTGGACGTAGGATTGGGGATTCAGTCCGAACCACCTTAAAATCTCATGTGTTGTGGTTTACTTGTGCGATTGCTTTGTGTTAGATGCATGCTTAGGTTCAATATCTATATTACGTAATCATCTTGCTAAGCAAATCATTTGTGTCCTTCGTTAAGCTAGTTATATTTCACTGCTATTATCTTTATCTAGCTTTAAAGAGGGTTGCATTGTGAAAAGAGGGGCAGATCTATTCACCCCTCCCCTCTAGATCCGCTATCCACTACTCAACAAGGGGCTACGCCGAGGTGGCTCAGATACGCACTCGGAACCGGGTTGTTCAGCTGGGGGAGGCCGAGAGCAGGATCGAGGCCTTGAGGAAGGCCTAAGAGGAGCAGCAGTCGGCCACCGAGCATGTCAGGGCTGAGTGGTGAGAGGCTGTGAGCACGGTCGAGGCCAATACTCAGATCTTGTCCACTCTTGAGACGGAGTTCGCGACTGCTCAGTCTCGCCTATCGATGCTGGAGGAGGGCGAGCCATGGCTTGGTTGTACCTCTTTTTTTTGTTATACTCTGTGCCCGGTTGCATAGATGTCTTTTGTTACCCCAAGGGCATGTCTTGGGCTCCTTTTACAAAGTATGAATGACAAAATACTTGGTTTCTTTTTGATGTGGGACAAAATCCCGAGTCATATGATTTTATTAATTTCTTACCTCATTACCTATTTTCTTTAGTTTTATTTTTCTACTTTTCCTTTTTTTAGTTCTCTATTTCTTCTTTTCTCTTTTTTTTCTGAGCTTCTTTTTATTGATTTTTTTTCACCTTTTTGTAAACTTCTCACTCATTTCATTTTCTTTTTTTTTTAGAAAAATTCATCACCCCCTTTTTTAACTTTGTCTTTTTAGAAAATATTTTCTCTGTCCTCATTTTTCTTCCAATCTTTTCTTCACCATTTTTTTTGGTTAATAACTTCTCCCCTTTCGTTTATTATCTTTCCTAAACTTTGCATCATTTTTTTAACTATTTCACTATTTTCTCCACAAGATATTTCTCCTTTTTTCTATCAACCTGTTATCTGTTGTTTTATTCACACGATATATATCCATATATGTTTAAACCTTCTCATCGCACTTAAAGCCCTTTACCCAATCTCACCTCTGTTGGACTGTTCTGATGGTAACCTTTTAGCAACTTTTGCATTCTTGCATCCCTGGTATGAGAGCTGCTGCCTTGGCCGATAGGATGAGGAGGTGGGGCCCTTGAAAGTGGAATATCCACTAAGCCCGGTGTTGAAATGAACAAGGATTGCTGATAGCTTGCATAGTCTCACGTGGGATGGGGTTGTGGTGCCTCCTGGTATCAGAGCTGCTGCCTCCTCGTTTGTTGTCACTTCTAATGGTGAAGCCTTGGCACCTCTCCTTGTCGTTATACTTGCTCAGAGAAGATGCCACGAGATCAGTGCCTGCCTTGGTCTACACGCTCACGACAGTAGGATGCAGAGCAGCCTTGGCGTGCTGACCCGGGCACTAGTCCTCATCGCATGCCTGTGACGAGGCCAAGTCCAACATGCCGTTATCCGTTGGAATGGCGAGGTGGGTGCTGGGAGAGAGGGGCCAGCCTTCCGAAGGGAGTGGAGAGGGGTGGTGACAGACGAGGAGTAGGGGGAGCAGGAGGGGGTGGGGCAGCAAACTCTGCTGGGAAACGATAGTGGCAGGGTGGCAGGGAGGTTGGTAGAATGGTGGGGGTGGTGGAAGTGTATGATGATGAGGGGGTGTGGCTAGTGGGGCTATGCTCGGTGGACGTTGGATAGGAGGAACATCTCACCCCGGGGGCTTCTCACCCATGGGCATCTCCTTCTCGGAGAAAAACAAACAAGGAGGCATCACACCTCATATGGAATAACTCTTCAATAATTTCATCTTAACTTCATTATTCCATAACATAAGATTATAACTCTTATATAGACTCTTCACATGAACAATGTAGTCAAACCTTACCTAACATCCATGACTATTAATATCAAACCTCACCTAACACTTAATCTTCAACACCTAACACTTAATCATTTATGACTAACATCACCTAACATAGAACTTTAGGTGGAAGACTAAAGACACTAAAGACTAGTTTATGATAGTGACATCTTAAAAGAAAATTACACATATAGACTCACTAATGTGACCACTTAAAATAAAACACTCAAAATAGATATAAATGGATAAATGCCCTTGCTACTTGACGATCCTCGTCAAAACCCCTCCGCTTGGAGGAGGTTCGTCCTCGAACCTAGGGCCTTTCCTTGGAGGATTAGCTGTGTCGGTGGAGACTGGCGGTGAAGATGAATGGCATAAAAGGACAGATCTGGAGCTTTGAATAGGGTCTCGCACCCGTCCCCATCTCAAGGACGATGCACCTGAAGTTTCAAATTCTCCCTTCATGGCGGAGCAAAGGAGGACGGATCTGGAGCTTCGAATGGGGCCTCGCACCCGCCCCCATCTCAAGGACGATGCATCCGAAGCTTCAAATTCTTCCTTCCCAGCGGAGCGGACTTGGCCAAGGGTCTGACTTGTGAGAACAAGTGGATAACTTGCTCTGATATTAATTTGATGTGGGAGGGACAGCGAACTTGGGACTCTAGCTCGCGGACGTCCCTATGCGAGGGAAACGCGGGACCGTGCACGGTTAAGAAATCAGCAATGAGTCAAGGGTACTCGGCTCTTCCGCGTGTACTCAAATTGAGTCACGGGACTAGTCACGCTCGCTCACTCTCGCAGTAGTGATAAAAATATATATCAAGCTACGTCCTATCACTCTAGCAACAGCATATGAAAATATACGAGGAAAGTAAATGCCGAGAGGGGAAGCAGACACGATACCTCCACGCTCCGGGCGTGGGGAAGACGACCCTGGCCGAACTCGTACTCCCGGTGTACAAATATTAACAATAATTACAGCAGTGAATTTAATTGCCCACTCCACCCAGGGAGGTAAAGGGCTATAATGTGGGACCCGGGAGTAGCGACTCGGGTTGACGGGCAGCAAGCCAGAAGGGCTTTCAGGCCGGAGACGGGCTGTTGGTCCGACTCGGTTCTGACTCGGTACTGTTCCAACTCGGTACAGCAAGGGAACTCAACAACTGGGACGACGGCTTCCGGTCGACTCCTTGCTGCGGCGACTGACTGGGACGCTTCTGATGGGTTGCCGATCGACCTCCAGGAGCGGTGGTCGCCGATGGTGAGCCGGTGTCTTTTTTGAGGAATTAATTCTCGGACTGAGTTGCTAGCCTGTCTTGGGATCTAAACTGCGCGCCTCCAAAAAAAGATTTCTTGCGACCAGATCCGATGTTTGATCGACGCAAAATTGGTACTGATTGATAGAGGACTTAGAGGGATACAACATATATTTTTTTCAGATCCATCAATTGAATGGATTGAAAATGAAAACGAATGTCCCTTAAAGGTTTCTGCTGGCTCGGACTGACAGACACACTGGACAGACTGAGTTTTTCCTGAAAATGAATTTTGACCGATAGGAAGACGATAGATCTAGACCCTAGAAAAATTATGGGTGGAAGGTAGCAAAGTGCGGAACAGGCATGAATGTTTGGGGATTTTCTGGAGATGTATAAGGGGGTGGGAAAAATAGAAGAACTGACTCCTATCCTGCAGATCTGTAAACTGGCAGACTGTAAGGGCTGGAACTAAAATTACAGGAACAGTAGCAAATGACCTATGATTGGCACGAAATTTAAAATGGAAACTAGGGATAACAAGAAGAACAAACACTCAAAATTGCAGCTCGATCAGATCTCCTGATGTGGGGATAAAAATTGGGCTTCAACCTTCTATCATGATGTAGACAGAACTTGGACGCGGTGGCGGTGGTGGTGCGACGGCGGCTCGATGGCGACGACGGTAGCGGTGCTGAGCTTCACACTCAGAGAGGGGGACGGGAGGAGGCTTCACACCTCAAGAAATTCGCAGAACTCCATCTGCAAGGGGGTGGGAGAGAGAAAGGGGTGCCCTTGGTCTACTCTTGGCAATTTTTGAAATTTTCTCACATTAATTCTTCATTAAAATAACTTGATGCGGGATAAAATCCTGGGTCATATGATTTTATTAATTTCTCACCTCATTACCTATTTTCTTTATTTTTATTTTTCTACTTTTCCTTTTTTTTAGTTCTCTATTTCTTCTTTTCTCTTTTTTTTCTGAGCTTCTTTTTCTTGATTTTTTTCACCTTTTTGTAAACTTCTAACTCATTTCATTTTCTTTTTGTTTACAAATATTCATCACCCCTTTTTTTAACTATTGTTTTTTTAGAAAATATTTTCTCTGTCCTCATTTTTCTTCCAATCTTTTCTTCACCATTTTTTTGTTAATAACTTCTCCACTTTCCTTTATTATCTTGCCTGAACTTTGCATCATTTTTTTAACTATTTCACTATTTTCCCCACAAGATTTTTTTTCTTTTTTCTATCAACATGTTCTCTGTTGTTTTGTTCACACGATATATATCCATATATGTTTAAACCTTCTCATCGCACTTAAAGACCTTTACCCAATCTCACCTCTATTGGACTGTTCTGATGGTAACCTTTTAGCAGCTTTTGCATTCTTGCATCCTTGGTATCAGAGCTGCTGCCTTGGCCGGTAGGATGAGGAGGTGGGGCCCTTGAAAGTGGAATATCTACTAAGCACGGTGTTGAAATGAACAAGGATTGATGATAGCTTGCATAGTCTCACGTGGGATGGGGTCATGGTGCCTCCTGGTATCAGAGCTGTTGCCTCCTAGTTTGTTGTCACTTCTAATGGTGAATCCTTGGTGCCTCTCCTTGTCGTTATACTTGCTCAGAGAAGATGCCACGAGTTCAGTGCCTGCCTTGGTCTACACACTCACGGCAGTAGGATGCAGAGCAGCCTTCGCGTGCTGACTCGGGCACTAGTCCTCATCGCATGCCTGTGACGAGGCCAACTCCAACATGCCATTATCCGTTGGAATGGCGAGGTGGGTGCTGGGAGAGAGGGGTCAGCCTTCCGAAGGGAGTGGAGAGGGGTAGTGACAGATGAGGAGTAGGGGGAGCAGGAGGGGGTGGGGCAGCGAACTGTGCCGGGAAACGATAGTGGCGGGGTGGCAGGGAGGTGGGCAGAATGGTGGGGGTGGTGGAAGTGTATGACGAGGGGGTGTGGCTAGTGGGGCTATGCTCGGTGGACGTTGGATAGGAGGGGCATCTCACCCCGGGGGCTTCTCACCCATGGGCATCTCCTTCTAGGAGAAGAACAAACAAGGAGACATCACACCTCATATGGAATAACTCTTCAATAATTTCATCTTAACTTCATTGTTCCATAACATAAGATTACAACTCTTATATAGACTCTTCACATGAACAACGTAGTCAAACCTCACCTAACATCCACGACTATTAATATCAAACCTCCCCTAACACTTAATCTTCAACACCTAACACTTAATCATTTATGACTAACATCACCTAACATAGAACTTTCGGTGGAAGACTAAAGACACTAAAGACTAGTACATGATAGTGACATCTTAAAAGAAAATTACACATATAGACTCACTAATGTGACCACTTAAAATAAAACACTCAAAATAGATATAAATGGATAAATGCTTGTGGACACATAAAATTATACGTCCATGCATCCTACCTAGGCCCCGTATTGGCGTCAGAGCTAAAGGGAGAAGACCCGGAGAAGCTGGCCATCCAAGGCTCCGGAGAATACTACCGTCCGAGAAATCCTCACATTTGCACGGGTCCATTAAACGATGAAAAAAGCACAGGACACCCTCCTAAATTTAAACACTGTTATGGGCCCACCCTCAGGTCCCTGGTAGTGAAGAATGTTCAAGAAGTACACAATCTTGAGTCCCTAAAAGAAGAGGTCAACGTCTTCAACGGCACACTCTTTGTGCCACCACCGGTACACCTGGGTGCCTTTTCCAATGGCACAGTGCCTTGAAGAGCCCTAGCGGCACACATCTGGGTGCCTCTTCCAACGGTACACTACCCTGAAGGGCCCCAGCGGCACGCTCCTTGAAGCCTCTCAACGGCACCCTGCCAGTTGCCCCCAGCGGCACACTCTTCAAGTGCCCCAGCGGCACACCCTTCAAAGGCCTCCAACGGCACACCTCTTTGTGCCCCCTTCCAACGGCACACTCTTGTGCCCTCCAGCGACACACCATCGATGCCCTTTCAACGGCACAATCTTTGTGCCCCTCCAACGGCACGGTCATTGTGTCCTCCAGCGGCACACTCTTTGTGTCCTCCAATGGCACACTCTTTATGCCCTCCAACGGCACACCATAAAGCCCCTTTCAACAGCACAGTAGTTGTGCCCTTTCAACGGCACAGCCTTTAGGCCCTCCCAGTGGCACGCCCCACCAGTTAGTCCACCCGGTGCAATGTTGAGACCTCTACACCCGGCATAGCGTTGCAACCTCTAGACCGGCACGAACCGGCAGAATACACAACGGTCATTAGGTGGGACCCTTGGCGCGTAGCTCGGCCACCTCAACGCTAGCTAACACTTCACCGTGGTGTCATCTCCTGATTCGGCCACGAGAACTTCGAGCTGACAAAGATGGGACCGGAGTCAACCTCGGACTGGGGTGCCATCATGAGGCCACCCCCGTCAACCTCGGACGTATAAGAACCTCTCACGAGGAATATGATAAGAGAAGAGAACACGCAGAGAGTGTGTGGAGATAGTAAGCTGCACCTAGAGAGAAGGATACGCACAGCAAGATGAGAAGATGAAGGTAGAAGAGAAAAGAGGGAGAGAGAGTGTAGTGAATGTAACGGGAGAGGATGGGGTAGAGAGGAGAGTCCTTACCCTCCCTGGCTCCGGTCCTCTCTAGATTTGTTCTTTTTTCGTTACTCTTTCTTTTCTTTTCTGGTTTATCCTCCCCATCTTGTTTAGGATGTATCACATCGTATTTGGCTTTTTGGCCATGATCTTTGTCATCGTGTTCCCTATGAATGAAACATCCTTTTGTTGGCCTCTTGTTTTTCTTGTTATTTTCTCCTTGGTCACTGGTCTGTGGTTTGTGTTTTCCCCCCCAGTTCTCTAGCTCTTTGTTTTACCTACTCCCCATGACATCGGCCTGTCTAGTTCAATAGGTGGCATTTCTGGATTGATAGTATAGGGTTGGCCTCCGTCATCTTCGATGGTTTGCTACAGCATAACTACCCCTCATTCTTCCAAATGGGTCTGCTAGAATCCACTACCCCAATCCAGCTCTTGGAACATACCCACCGGCCAGAGGGTTCCCCAGCCTTCCTTTCAAAGCCAATGGTGTACATGTACCTACCCAGGCCTCCCACCGGCACACCCCATATGTCTCAGCTCGGTGCACTCATGATGCGTCCAGCCCGGCACACTGCCCAGGCTCCCATCGGTACACCCTCGATAGCCTACCCACCGGTGCACTCCTGGCCCTCTCGTCCGGCACACTCCTCAGCTGTGCCTTGCCCGGCACACCCCTCCCCTTGACCATCAACCAGTACGCCCTAGTTGTGCCCTGCCCGGCACACCCCAGCCATGCCTTGCCCGGTACACCCCTGGCCAGCCCAACCCAGTACACCCTAGTCATTGCTTGCCCGGTGCACCTGTAACTCATGTCAGCCCGGTGTCTCTCGTTCGCTGTTTTCCCCGAGTTTTCCAGAGTTTTCTCAAAGGTGTTGCTACCTTGGCACGCACCTCGAATTATTGGGTCACGCCACTCCTTGTGGGTGTGTTCCCCTGTAGTGCCCCAGAATTTATGTAATAATTTCTGAGTTATTTATAGAACTTTCTGGAATTTATAAGGGCTAAATAGACTAATAAAAGGATTATTGGATTAATAAGTCATTATAAGGCCCATTTATGTTAAATAATTAACCTAGCCTATTTAAATAAAATCCAAAAGGTTTAAAGACCAAGCCCATTAAGTTTGGCCCATATTCTAGAAGGTTATTTAGCCTATTCACGTATTTTAAGGATAAATACCATTTTTATGGATAATAATATGGATAATTAACAAAAGAGTTTGATTGATGTTGAACTCTGTGCACGTTGGATGTAGCGGTCTATCATACGACCGCCACAGCCATGTAACGCACCAGTCTTGATGCGTTACACCCTGTCAGTTCCGTGAAAGAAAGAACGAGTAAAAAGATTAGAACTTTGGGATCTTATCTACAAGAGATCGACTTGGGAGAGTTTTACAACATTACTAAGGACTCTTAGGGATTAGGTTCTGGCAAATTAAGGACTCTAGAATCAATCTAATCTTCAAAACCCTATAAATAGGACCTAGTTCTAAACTTAGCGACCCTTACTTTTGGCTCGTGAAGAATCAAGGTAAGGAGATAGAATTTCGGGTAAGTTCTTTAGAATATTTTGTTTAGTATACTTTAGACTAATAGTTCTCCAAACTTCATGTTAGGAGATCAAGCAACCAAGGAGATTGAAGCTTCCAAAGTTACTGGTTCGACCATAGTAACCCAAGATTCAGAGCAAAGGACCCCTGGAGATCAAGAGATTAGGACATCTAAACGAGGTAATTAGAATTCAAGCCTTAAGTATTTTTTGTTCACCTTAGTTTCATCTTCGTACCCTCAAACTTTCACATCTTTAGGACAAGAGGTTGGAGAGATAGAGCAGCAGGAAGTTGCTGGAAAATCGTTGGAAAAGGAGAGCTAGGGCTCGATTTTTAGACTCAAATTAAAAGCTTAAAGCCTAGTTAAGAGGTAGGTTATCTCATGATTGACAAAAACATCTTATTAGGGATAAAAGCCCTCTAATTGTACTTGATTTCATGCATTATAGACTATGAATTCCGTGTTTTAGTGGGTTCATGCATACATACATATTCTTAGCCCTAATCAAAGATCAAAGATATTATCTTGTCAATTCACTGCAACCTATGCATCTAGATGACCTTTACTTCGTTTTGTCATGATTGGGGTAGTTAAATCTTTTCAAAACATGACATGGTTTCAAATCGTAGTCTTTTAATTTCTTTATACTGTTAGCAGGGACTCTAACGCATCAAGGTAAGATCGTCACAGTGATCTAACGGCCTTACGATAAGCCGTCACACCCTCTACTACATCTTAACTACTATGTTGTCTCTAACGCACCTTAACAAGAGTGTTACATTACTGTAACGGCCCCTCGATAGACCGTCACAATCACTATGACGCACCCATTCTAGACCGTCAGGTTAACTATGGACAGAATAGGAAACTAGTTAATTAAACTTATAAATAAGCCTAGTTATCTAAGTTTGACCTAATTTCATGTCTTTAGGATTATCTACTGATTCATGATAGAAATTGCATAATTAAGGTATCTTAAGTTATTTTAAGTTATGTTAATTTCATGTGCCAAAATTCTATAGTTTTGTATCTAAATCATGATTTTCCAAAGATGTATTGACGGAGTTTTATCATGATTTCCTATTGTTACACATTCTCTCTACCAATAGAGTCATTTCTCTAAGTATATGGCACATATTCCGGTATGTTATCCATTAGTTCACTTTGCACTATAGGAACATTATTCTTGGACATGAGGACCTCTCTATTGGATATTCCTTCCAATGGACTAGGAAATCTTGTTTCAAGGCCTCCGTAATTCTCTGCGAGCCTGTGATTCCCACTAGGACGTCGAGTTGGTTGTACCATTAAAACCAATTGATTAGATTACACTATCGATGTTTCTGGTTATTAGTAGTGTAACGGATCTATATTGGACAATCAGGCACATGTAACGGCCCAATATACGACCGTCACATCCAACTGAGTCTGATTTCTTGGTTTTTGATTTAGACTAATGTAACGGCCCAATACTGGAGCGTCACATCATGTAACGGCCCAGTACACGACCGTCACAATGCTTGAGTATTTTCACTCGAGGTTTGACCAAGGATTGATATTCCAAGGTTTCTAGATGGACTCTTGATGATCTAGAACTTATCATATTGATCAAGAAACCTAATATAATAAATGGAAGATAAAGAACGTACCGTTATACTGCCGATTTATTTCCCTAAGCATAATATAGTATAAGTCATTCTTGATTTCTCATGATTCTTAGCATTCATTCATTGAATTATTGTTATCAAGAGCTTGTTGGAATTGTACATTTTTTGCTATACTTTATTGTTACATGCGTAGAAAAAGCTTGATTTATACTTGAAGATGCGATCGAGCACTGATTGTGTTCAAGGGCTCTATGCTAGTCCCCTCGGTTGATTGTCGGAAACATACTATTATAAACCATGGGGTATGATGCTACTGGCGTCGCATTACGCTGGGAGTACTTTCTTTATAAATAAGTGAAAATCCACAACACAATACAGCATGATTGATACTTGACTTTCTTGATATTCCACAGAAATTCACGAAGTACTTGCTCATAAGTAAAAGATACTGGAGTGATGATTATGTGGCTTGCTAGTACATTCTCGTTACATTCTTGTTTATGAAAGGCCATATCATGTTCTTATAACATTCTTGCTAGTTCATACTTGCTCTCATTCTATCTTACATACTTTGGTTTAATCGCATGATTGATCGCATTCGCATGATTATACCTTATTTCTCTAGAGCTAAAATGTTAATTACTTTAATGATGCCTTCATGTTGATGCGAAGATACCTACTGGGCAAGTGTGCTCATTACCTATTTCCATTCTTTTTCAAAAAATGAAAGTGAGTCGGGTTCGGGTTCGGAATGTTCAAGTAGCGGATCCGAGAGTGAATAAAGAATGAGCGAAGACTTAGGAAGTTTACATTGTTTAGATCGAGTCTATGTAATTTTTTATTTTATTTCTTGAGTCTAGCATGATGGAAGTTGAATTAGTGGTTGTATTCGAATAGTGGATTTGATTATTAATGAAAGTTAAAGTTGAGTAAATATTATGCGATTGCATTCATATGTGTGATTGCCTTGCGCTCTGATCGTTCTTGCTTGCAAGAGGCTTACCATGCCGGCTGTTCGCGTTCCTCGAGCGAGTCTTCCGCTGTAATAAAGGCTCGGGGCGTGACAGTTAAGTTGGTATCAGAGCCTAAGTCTCATGACATAGGGAGAAGAGTCATGTCATAGGATAAGTCCAAGGTTTAAGGACCCCTACCTATGAACTAAGGAAGAAATTTCTACACCCATGTGAGAATTGGGTAGAACCCGGGATAATATAGTTAATTAGCTTTAAGATTGATTTTCCTTCCAATTTCACGAGAGATAACAAGTTGTTATTTTTCTCTCAGGTACCCTATTATTATCATGGCTTATTGCGTAGATTGGAATGGTATGTAACAAATTGTTGCTGGCCTCACTCAGGCATTACAAACCATGGCGCAAGCTGGCACAGGAGCAAGGGCTGGTGACTTGCATCATAACTTTCGGAGCTTAAACCCTCCGCATTTCTATGGTTCTTCTAATCCTGACGAGGCAGAGAACTGGATAGACAAAATGAATCGTATTTTTGATGTTATCCAGTGCACCGATCAAGATAAGGTGTGTCTCGTAACCTTCCAACTCAACAAAGATGCCCGTACATGGTGGAAGTCGATTCCGGCACCTCCGGCCGATGCAGCTCATACATGGGATGGTTTTCTTACCCTATTCCGTGCCAAGTACTTTTCTGAGCACGTAAAGGAACGAAAGGCTATGGAGTTTTCCGCTCTTCGGCAAAGGATGATGACGGTTGCCGAATATGAACTGCAATTCTCAAGGCTTGCACCTTACGCACCGCATCTTATCTGCACCGATTTATTGAAGGCTAATCGGTTCATGGACGGGTTACAGCCCGGTTTCATTCAGCAGATCGGGACCCAAAACATCCGTACTTATGTGGAAATGGTTCAACGAGCGTATTTGTATGAAAGGACCTTAGAGAAGGTCGAGAAATTAAAAGGGAAAGGAGAAGAGTCTAGCCGACGCTCAGATCGGCGTTATAAGAAGGAAAAATTCAGCATCACGGAGCCCTACAAGAGCCGTGATAGTAAGAAGAGATCCAGGAATGGGAATGGTGGAAGTTCTCATAAGCAAAAGAAAATCAAGGAGGAGGAGCAAGTTGCTACAGCTTGCACGTTTTGTGAAAAATTTGGGCATTCGGCTGAGGAGTGTTGGAAGCGCCTTGGCGCTTGTTTATGTTGTGGAAGCAGGGAGCATCACATGCCAGATTGCCCCCTTATGAAAGACCAATCGTCTGGTGGAGGACGTAGGAGGCAGGCTCGCCTCAATGCCGTCTTAGAAGAAGAGGAAGCACCCAGGGATGGTGGACTTATGGAAGGTACTCTTCAAATTTGTTCTCGTCCTGCATTTATGCTATTGGACACTGGTGCCTCTCATTCTTTTATCTCCACTACTTTTGCAAAAACATTATCAATTGCACCAGTTCCCTTGCCTTCAGATCTCGCTATTACCACACCCTTAGGTTCTGGAACAAAGCTTACCGACTATTATCCTGATAGCGAAGTGATAGTAGAAGATCACAATCTCCCTGCAAACTTAGTATGCCTTGACATGAAAGATTATGATGCCATTTTAGGGGTAGATTGGCTTGTAGATCATGATGCTTATATCAATTGCCGCAATAGGATTATATCCTTTCGAAAGCCCGGTCTTCCAAGATTCTCTTTTCTTGGCATCAAGTACCAGAAGCATCCTACTATCATATCTTCTCTTCACGCTTGCAAACTTATCTCGCAAGGATGTGAAGCTTTTCTTGCTTCTGTCATTATTACCGAATCCAAGGAGACTATCTTAGCAGACATTCCTATTGTAAGTGAGTTCCCCGATGTGTTCCCGTCCGAATTACCCAGTTTACCACCCGAGAGGGAAGTAAACTTCACTATTGAACTCATTCCAGGAGCAGCACCTATTTCTATAGCCCCTTACAAGATGTCCCCCACAGAACTCAAGGAATTAAAAAGGCAGTTGCAGGAATTACTAGACAAAGGCTTCATCAGACCTAGCACATCCCCTTGGGGTGCGCCGATTCTATTTGTCAAGAAAAAGGATGGTTCTCTCAGGCTATACATCGATTACCGGTGACTGAATCAACTCACAATTAATAACAAGTATCCGTTGCCGCGTATTGATGAGCTCTTCGATCAGCTTTCAGGAGCAGAATATTTCTCTAAGATTGACCTCAGATCAGGTTATCATCAGCTTAGAATTAAAGAAGAAGACATTTATAAAATGGCTTTTCGAAGTCGTTATGGCCACTGTGAATTCGTGGTAATGCCATTCGGATTAACTAATGCCCCGGTAGCATTCATGCAACTTATGAACAGTGTCTTCCAGCCATATCTAGACCAGTTTATCATCATCTTCATTGATGATATCTTGATATACTCCAAGATAAAGGAGGAACATGAAGAACATTTAAAAATAGCTTTGCAAACACTTAAAGAACATAAACTCTATCCCAAGCTAAATAAATGTGAATTCTGGCTCAAGGAAGTTTCATTCCTAGGCCACATTATTTCAAAAGAAGGTATCGCTGTGGATCTTTCTAAGGTAGAAGCTATCAAGAATTGGAGCCGGCCAACGACCGTATCAGAAGTATGAAGTTTTCTGGGTCTAGCTGGTTATTATAGAAGATTCATTAAAGATTTTTCAAAGATTGTAGTTCCTTTAACTAGACTGACGAGAAAAGAAAATCATTTTGTCTGGTCAGAGGAATGTGAGGAGAGTTTCCAAACTCTTAAAAATCATCTTACTACAGCTCGTATTCTAACACTACCGATGGAAGGTGGTGGATTCGATGTATACATGGATGCATCAGGTATTGGCTTAGGGTGTGTCCTCATGTAAAATGGAAAAGTAATATGTTATTCTTCTAGAAAATTGAAGCGTCACGAGAAAAATTATCATGTACATGATTTGGAATTAGCAGCTGTCATTTTCGCCTTGAAAATTTGGCGTCATTATCTCTATGGAGAAAAGTTTACGGTCTACTCGGACCACAAAAGCTTAAAATACTTATTTTCTCAAAAAGAGCTAAATATGAGGCAGAAAAGATGGTTGGAATATCTCAAGGATTTTGATTTTTCTATTCAATATCATCCTGGCAAGGCTAATGCTGTTGCGGATGCACTCAGTAGAAAACTAATGGGTATGCTATCAAGTCTTATGATTAGTATGACTAATCTTATTCCTCAATTTGCTCAATTGAACTTAGATATTGACAGGAAGGAAGAAGATTGCTTCATGGCTAATATCCAAGCTCAACCTACCTTAATAGAGGATCTAGTCAAGTTGCAAAATGATGATCTCGTGTTACTAGAAATTAAGGCTAATATTGAACAACGGCCGGATTTTCCTATTACGGAGGATGGAAGATTGCTATTCAAGGGCCGAGTGTATGTACCGGATCATGAGGATACGAAGAAATTGATTCTATAAGAAGCACATAAATCCAGGTATACCATTCACCCATGTAGTACAAAAATGTATCAGGATCTCAAAAGAAATTTCTGGTGGCCCAACATGAAGAGAGAAATAGCTGATTTCGTGTCTCGCTGTCTCACTTGTCAACAAGTAAAGGCAGAGCATTTTAGACCTGCAGGTAAACTGCATCCCTTGAATATTCCTGAATGGAAGTGGGAGAGTATAGGGATGGATTTCATTATGGGGTTACCTAAGACAAGAGGTGGACACGATGGTATATGGGTAATCATAGACCGATTAATTAAATCTGCACATTTCATACCAATCAAAAGTCGATGGTCTTTGGATATCCTTGCAGCATTATACATAAGGGAAATTGTTAAATTACATGGTGTCCCAGTCACTATTAAATCTGATAGAGATCCTCGATTCACATCATAATTTTGGAAGGGACTACAACAGTCGCTATGGACTATATTGAATTTCAGCACAGCCTTTCATCCACAAACTGATGGTCAGATAGAAAGAACAAATCAGGTGGTAGAAGACATGCTCAAGGCTTGTGTTATTGATTTTGGAGGTAGTTGGCATGATCACTTACCTCTGGTAGAATCTGCATATAACAACAGTTACTAGGCCAGCATACAAATGGCACCTTTTGAAGCTCTACATGGAAAAAGTTGTCGATCACCAATATGTTGGAGTGAAATAGGGGAAAGACAATTCCTAGGCCCCGATATTATCAGAGATTCTACAGAGAAGATCAAGCTTATTCAAGAGAGAATAAAGATGGCACAAGATAGGCAAAAGTCTTATGCTGATAATCGAAGACGCGACTTGAAATTTCAAGTAGGAGACCATGTGTATCTCAAGGTTTCTCCAGGTCGTGGTATTCGGAGATTTGGCATTAAGGGTAAACTAACTCCAAGGTTCATTGGTCCGTTTGAAATTCTCGAAAGGGTCGGTGAAGTGGCTTATAGACTGGCTTTACCTCCACAATTAGCATGAGTTAATGACGTATTTCACATCACTATGCTAAAGAAATATGTATATGATCCTGACCATATTATCACTTATGACAATCTGGAGATTCAGAAGGATATGACGTACGAGCAAATGCCAATAAAGATTCTGGATCGAGAAGTGCGTCAACTAAGAAATAAAGTTATTCCTATAGTCAAGATTCAATGGAAGAAAACATGGCCATATGAAGTAACATGGAAAACCGAAGAAGACCTCCACTCGATACACTATCAACCCCCCTGCCCGGTGCACTCCTGCCCTCTGCCAACGGCACACTTCCTAACCCAGCGATACACCCTCCAGTGCACACTCATCCGGCACACTCTATGTTCAAAACACCATACCAAAAGAGGGGTATAATAATAATGAAAAGGGGGAAATTTATATAATGATAATGTTAAAAAAGAGATTTTAATTAAAATAACAAAAGAAGGGAGGGATAATAGTAATAAAAAAATTTATATAATAAGTGAGAGATGAGTGCATGGTCCACGAGTGATAAAGATAGTCAACAAAAAAATGATAATAATAATAATAAATAAATAATAATAACAATAATAATAATGAATAGAACGATATGACTTTCGTCTCCCTCGGACCCTAGGTTCGGGAATATTAATGACGCCCTCGTAGGCCGGGCTTTGCCCTCGGGAGTTACTCCCCCGTCATGGTTATTGCTCGACCTTACTCTGGGCCAATATCTCACCGAAGTCCCCCTTACCACCGGGATCTGATCCCATCTTTGTATCAAAATTGCCATTGGCAGACATCTGCACGGATTTTTTCCCGCTACCATCTTGTTTTCTACAAGGACCCTCGTCCGGACATGGAATGATCCGCCAGTCACTGACATAGTCTGAATGTTTATACCCCGGTGTAGGCTTTCAGCATAGTTAGACCGCCCCTTTCTTCTTGCATTAATTAGTAGTTCTTTCGGGTGTAGAGCCCTTATTTCCGGTAATTAATCAAGGGTGTTCCCCTATCCGAGGGGATATAAATGACGCTGTGACCTTTATGGCATAGCGGTTCTTGGTCCCGACCCGAACCACATAATCGTCTGATTGAGTCAGATCAAGCGCACCGTGGGCTTCCATGAAGCCTGAATAAATCATCACTTTGTGACTGGCACGCCCTCGCACTAAATAAATGAATTAACATGATCAATAAATGAGTAGATTCTTTTCGAATTTTAGTACATCCACAAGTCTGGCACGCCCGGTGGGACCAAAATCACCCTTCATCTCTTTGCTGGGACCAAGGGCCCTACGGCCCCATTCTTGTAATACTAATTGTTTGATCTGTAAATGCAGGTTGCACTTTGGACACCAGGATGGCCCTCACTTTAGGTCAACAGGCGGTCAAGAGCCATGTTCGGAACAGCTACTTGGCCGTCCCCCTCAGCTTCAGGAGCTTCCCTCCCGTGGTGGGCTTCCCCAACTTCCTCGGGGTGACCTTCGCGAACCTGCTGGATGTAGAAGCGTCTGACAGGACTGAAAGCAACGCTCCCATCCAGGGACCACCAAAGCAGCTGCCGGCCGATCAGTGGCCGAGACCCCCAAGACCGTCCCAACAGGGACGTTGAGCTACAACGTACACCATGTGAACCAAACCGCCGGCCCATCTCACCAGGGATCGGCCTCTCACCAGAGGAGGCTCCGGAGGAGACATGCCACGACATCACCCAGAGGTCGGTTCTTCAGCACCGGCAAGTCTGCTGTCATCGGGAGTGTCCGAGTACACCTTACCGGACAACGCTCTGAGGTGATTCCGGAGCGTATCGTACCTGTCGTACCAGTGTGCAACTCCTTCCAAGCACTGGAGAAGATGAAGGGCAAGATGATGCCCGCTACTCCGGCAGCAGCGCCGCAGCATCACTCGATTTCCAGGCCCACTAAAGCCAAGCAAGTTTGGGTTATCAAGGGGGCCCAGTTCACCTCACCAGCCCAGGCGAGGCCCAGTACCTTCCGCCAAGCAAGGGCACAACAAGGAGATCAGGTCAAGACATCGGCCCCTGTCTACCAGCCGACATTGGCCCCACCGGCCCCACCAGAGAACACCCGTTGTTGACACTACCGACGTCACCATCAGGCTGCCCGTGCAGAGCCTACAACCCACATGCATGTTGCTGTTAATAGGGTAACATCATCGGTTTCTCCTCTTGATCATGATTGGGAAGGAGTGGAGCAAGCCATGAGAAACTACTGGCGGGGACCAGGAAGCACTCCCCTAGGTCGCCAGAGGTTACTGGGGGCAGTAGCCTCTGCCTTTGAAGAAGAAAAGGCATGACCGGTGCCCAATGTCGAGTCAAGAAATTGCTCGGAAGAGTGTCATCAGTCCCCGATGAGGGAAGAAGCGAAGCCGCGGAGATCGGTCTTTGACAGATTGGACTTCTCGAGTGGACCGTCGAGAAAAGCAGCAAGAAGAGGTAGAGACCTAAGGGTTTATGCCTGCAACATGGCAGGAGTATTTGGCCGGTATGGGGCTTTACCGACCGAGCCTGAAGAAGTGGCCAGACTTGCCACAAGGCCAGGAACTCTTACCAAAAGAGGGAGAGCGACGAATGAGAAAGTGCAAGTCTACACTGAAGAAGCTGGCCATGGGGAACCTTCAATGGCCTTGGTCACCAATGTTATTACAGAAGGCACCACGGGAGGACCATCCACGTCATCCGAAGTGGCACCGGTCGAAGAAAGGGGAGGCACCCCTAGCCTTTCCATGAATGACCATGCTGTATTGCATATGATGCAGCAATATCAGCGGTAGATCGAATTGTTAAAGAAGCAATTGACCGAAAGAGCTGCTCAGCCCTCGACATCCGAGCAGACCGAAGCATTGCCCAAGACTCCTGGGGGCAACGGTCAGGCCTCGAAAGCTTCTCCGCAGGTGACGGTGTCTCCTCCGATGCCTACCTACACTGGGGGGGTACCCCTGCATCAGCCACATCATACTACACCAGCCCTGCCACCGAACTTGCCATTCCAGGGGTCCACTATTGCACCATAGGCGACAGTATTAACAACGCCACTAGCGTAACCGGCCCACTTCTATCCAAGTCCGGTCGACCCGATAACAGTGAGCAGACTGATGCTCGAACAAATGATAGATATGAAGTTGGAAGAGAGGAGCGATGGTGATCACACGCCATTCGATGTATACCATGTACCTTACCCGGCGCACTATGCTGCCAAAAGGTTGCCGGTCGGCATCACTAAGCCGCCGAAGTTTAAGAAAGTTAATGGGTAAGGGTCTCCCAGGGAGCATATTGCCTACTATGTGAATGTTATGGGGGATCTGGCGGCGGATGAGGCTTACCTCCTCAAATTCTTCGGCTCAACACTCACCGGACTCGCTTTCGAGTGGTACTCAAGCTTTCCCGCCGGGTCCATAGTAGACTGGCCCGAGATGCAGAAGAAATTCAAGGAGAGGTTTTACATAGCTGAACGAGAGGTAACTGTGGTAGAGATGTACGCCACAAGACAAAGAAATGATGAGTCGGCACTCGACAATATAAAGAGATGGAGGAACCTCAGCATGAGGTGCAGACGTCCCCCGCATCAGGAGGATGCAGTACAGATTTGTAAGCAGAATCTGAAGAAGGAAATCCTTGAGAGTATGATCGGTGCTGAGGTAAGGTCATTTGACCGTCTAAACAACATAGTGGCAGAGATCGAGGCATTCCTTGCTCGGTACTCTTCTGCTCCAGCTGCATCGAGCCAGAGGGCTAGGCAGGTCGAGAAAAGACCAACACCGCCAGAAGTTCACACACTAGACTTCGAAGCTTTCGAGAAATAGAAAGAGAAAGCTAAAGAGACAGCCAATCCTCCCCCACCCAAGTCCACTGAGCGGCGGGAAGGTCCCTCCCTGTGGGAGAAAATGAGGAATAAGTTAAATTCTTTTCCTCAAGATAAGTCCCAGATCCTGTTTGAATGGGCCACCAAATACAACAAAATTACACAACCATAACCAAAGAGGCCCGGCGACTTGAATAAGAGGGATGATCCTCGCTTTTGCCCGTACCACCAGATACTTGGGCATACTATTGAGGAGTGTTACATCTTTAAGGATGTTATTGAGTCCTTGATCAAGAAGGGAGAGCTGTACATGGGGGAGCACAAGGTGGATCCTCCGCAGCCGCACGAGATGTCAAACTTGGGTGCCACAGTCAACATGGTGTCTTTATACCAGCAACTGCCTGAAGAATGGTTGGAGGCCAGTACAAGTGCCACGTATGAAGCCTTCGTCATGGTACCAGCCCAGGACCAAGAAGGTTGGCAAGCCGCACCAACGAAGAATAGAAGAAGAAGACATGCTCCCCGGCCCACTCAAGAGGTTCACATAAGGGGTGTTACACCCCGACTAGCACCGCCACCGGTAACACCGGTTTGGCATGACACAGCCCCCCGGCTAGTTATGAGGTGGCCTACTCACAACAAGAAAAAGCACATCCGAATGCGGGTGCTCAAAGAGACCAGCCCTGCAGTCGAAAGACTCCAGGCCATTATTGATTGACTTGAAGACTATGAATAGACTGAGATCTAGTCTGTGGAGCTGAAGGAGTATGTCCCTTGGGAGGAGTTTGAGTCACTTGAACAGGCTCCAGAAGTAGAAGCCGGAACGGAGGAAGAACCTCTCTTGTGGGGTGAGCTCCCCCAAGAGTGGCTGCCAGCCACTGAGGAAAAGAAGAAAAAGAAAAGAGGAAGCATAGAAACAAAAAAAGGAGTGGGGTCATCCTCTCCTGCAACACCCTCTCAGCACTGTTTGACACGGCCCTCTCCCTGCGAGAGGAAGAACAAGAGGCACCCCTCGAGTCACCAGAGGTGAGCCAGGCTAAAGTAGCAACTTCCCAACATGCCACCAGGTCGGGAAGGAAATGGGGGCGCCCTCCTCAGGCTGACCGTAACATCCTGCTCAGGGGAGAACAACCGTATCATATCCCCGAACCCAGGGTCCAGGGCATGGAGATTCCCCCTCCATCATGTCTTTACCTCGGAGAACCAAGTGGCCAGGGCACCCCTTCATTTATTAAGTTTTTGTCGGCTCAAAGGGGAAGACAGTCATGCCCCCGCGAGTCCCAACTGACCAAAGGAGCGGGCGGCCCGTCGGTTCCATTTGCAGTAATTCCTCCTCAGCCGAGAGAATAAACCGATAACACCCCGAACCTTGCCGAGTTCATGCAAGAAAGGGAGGTGACCCAACAGGCCGCACAAGCTCAAGCGGCATCCGACCCAGCGGAAGAGGCACCCACTGAGTCGGCTCCCGAGGCCCAAAGTAGATGCAGGCGCAATAGAGCCGAAGAAATGAAGTTGCTCAAAGTCTGAGCTGGCAGCAAAATAGTCAAGCACCTGAAGAAGATCCCGGCCAGGTTTACCATTTGAGAAATTCTATCTCTAGATGAAGAGACACGGTAAGCTGTCATTGCCGCACTTCAGACGCCGGCATATGTGGAAGCTTGCCTTGCAAAAATGTCACCTGAAGTAGCTATGGCCTTCACAGATGAGGACATGCTTCTACCCACTTGCAGCCACAATAGGCCACTCTACATGAAGGGGCAGCTGAATGGGCATCACATCAATAGAGTCTTGGTCGACCCGGGAGCAGCCGTGAACATACTCCCCTACCGAGTGTACAAGAAGCATTATTTTGACGTACAGTTGGTCGAGGTTAGGAACGTCAAGATTGCCGGCTTCAACCAGAAGTGCGAGGTCCCTATGGGGGTCGCAGAGTTTGACCTCTCCCTCGGTGACTTCACAACCAAGGTCCAATTCCATGTGATCAACTCCAACACCTCTTACAAGGCGTTGCTCGGCCGACCTTGGCTGCACCAGAACAGGGTGGTACCATCCACTCTGCACCAATGCATCAAGTACCCTGGCAACGGGAAAGAGGAAAGAATCTTTGCTGACCTCCACCCTTTCGAAGTGTTCGAGTGTCACTTGTCGGATGCCAATTTGTATTTGGAGAAGCCGAAGCAAGCTCCCCAAGTCACTCAGGACAAAGGAAAGAAGAAGGCATAGCCCGATAGTTGGTTTCCTCCACCACCGCCAGGCTATGTGGCTCCCCCTTAGGTGTCACTTATTTCGGAAGCAAGAAGGGATACTCAGGGCCACTCCCCTTCCCATCTACCCTACACCGGGGATGTTGTACCTCGAAGACTTGCTGGAAGACGTCAGGGTCCCGCTTGGGATCACCAAGCCCCTCGCAGAAGCTGACTACCAGGTGGTCGAACCATTAAGGACCTTCGAGGTGCCTAACCCCGGGGGCCCGTCCACCATCTTCTATGTGGCTAAAGAGCACCCAGTCAAGGGGGATGATGATTGTAAACTCCCCGATGAGCTGCGCGATCCACTCATCCTGATCATGGGACTTCCCGACATAGCCGGCTGTGTGATCAAAATCACCAGGAAACAAGGGATCCCCTTTTGCCAGCTCTCCAGTCAGAAAGAAATGTTCAAGAAAATGTGGAACCCGCCGAACCTGGATCGAAGATTGTTGCAGATCACCCGATGAAGCCGATGTGATATCAGTCTCAACTCCAGACAGTAATAACCCCATGGGCAAGGCAGGCATACGGGAACTCAAAGACCGTAAGCACCCTACGCCTCCGACCGACGAAGATCAAGACAAAGAAGTATTCCTATGGAATCCACCTCCCTGCAGGAACATGGGGAAGGTCCCGCCCTCCTCTGAGGGATCGACCATGAATAGCTATAGCAACGGGGTGCCATTGCCCTCGTCTAACATTGATGCAAAGGATGGGGAGGCGAGTCGTACTCCAGGGCCCCTTCGGTGCGACTCTGTCCTGTTTGCCATGTGCTATCAGCAGCAGCAGGAAATTGAGATGTTGAAGGCTCGGTTGGCCGAAGTGACCGCACTTGTGTCTGAATTAATCGGGGGCATCCTCCGCCAACAGAACATCGGCAGTCACCAGTCCCCGAACACCATCCCAAATGCCCTCATGCACTTGAAGAAGGGGGCAAGGGATGCAGCTATTTCCCTAGTCGGACGATCGGCTGAGCAAAACCCTACACTACAAGGAAGAATGCAAAAGCCTTACTCATTCCCGAGGAATCTTTGACTAGGCATGTGACTATGGCAAGGTCTCCCTCCCAAGGTCTAAAAGGCCGCAAGATGCCCGAAGAAGTGGCGACCCCCTATTTTATCCTTATCACCACCCTATCGAAGACTTCTATGTCTTCAAGGATATTGCTCAGGACTTGATTGAGAGAGATGAGCTCAGAATGGAAGATTATGTGGTGGCTCTGCCACGCCCCCATGAGACAGGCAGCCACGAGAGAAGTATCTACATGGTGTCAGTTCAGCACCAGATTTTTGAAGATGTAGCTGAGAATGTGCAACCCCGGCCGCCAGCGGTGGAGTAGTTCCCAGTGTGGCAAACAATCACCTCGGCTCCTGTAGGGGCCATCTACGATAATTACCTAGAAGATCCCATTGAAGTCCTTTACTTCTCCGCGCAGGAGGACCCTCAAAGCCATAGCCAACGAGCCCAAAAGAGGGGGAAACAAGCAAAGCCTCATTGCCCAACGAGGTGGAGCAAGAAGACACCTATGGTGTCCTCGAAGTAGAAGATGGTGAGGACCAAGATTTCATCGACCTACTACCGGCATCGCCGGAAATTGAAGATGGCGGCCAGGGCACAGTAGATGAGCTCCTTGAAATTAACCTAGGCACAGAAAGCGACCGCCAACCTTTCTAAGTGCCCTTTTACCTCCACAGGAGAGGGAGCAATATGTCAAGTTGCAGCAAGAATTCCGGGACTGTTTCGTCTGGAACTACAAAGAGATGCCCGGCCTCAGCCCGGGTGTAACTCAACACATTCTGGCTATTGATCCCAAAGTGGAGCCAGTCAAGCAGTCACCCCGGCGCATGAGGCCGGAATTAATAAACCAGATTTTCAAAGAAGTTGACAAGCTCATAGACGTCGACTTTGTAGATGAGAACCAATACACCACTTGGTTGGCCAATATTGTGCCAGTGAAGAAGAAGAATGGACAGATCAGGATCTGCGTGGACTTCCGCGACCTAAATAAAGCCTGCCTGAAAGATGACTTCCCAGTGCCTATCACCAAAGTGATGATTGATGCAACTACTGGCCATGAGGCCTTATCCTTCATGGATGGATCATCCGGCTATAATCAAATCTGGATAGCTGAGCATGACCAAATTCATACGGCCTTCCGGTCGCCTAAAGGGATATTCCACTACAAAAGAATGCCCTTTGGCCTCAAGAACGCTGGCGCCACTTACCAACGGGCGATGACCAAGTGTTGACACCTGGAAAATGAACAAGGGTGGAAGTATAATTGAAAAGAGGGTCTGACCAACAGTGAAAGACTAATGATGAAGCTTATCAACCTTTCACCCGGCTAAAGCCCTTGTCGGCCAAAGCCGATGCCCGGTGCCAATGTCACTCAGACGGCAGCACTGATAAAGCAGCAGTCACTCGACTAATGAGACCTTCCAGCCCTTTAAGAAGAGCTGTACTACTGCTTCGTCCAAGAAGTCACAGATGATATGTCAGGGTAAGTCAGATGTCGGCTTACTGACGGAAGTAATATGAGATAAAGATGAAGCCAGCGCCGGCAGATGAAGATGGTAAAGGCTCCTGAGAAGATAGAGCAGAAGAAGAATCGTCTCCACAGATTATGCACCCGGCCGAGGTCTTCCCAGACTAGGGCTGATGTCCGAGCTCGTCGCCATTCGAGTGACGATATTGATAAGATGAAATCCCTGTCTACGGACTGATGAAACCCTGTCTACGGACTGATGAAATCCCTGTCTACGGACTGATAAAACCCTGTCTGCGGACTGATGAAACCCTGTCTACGGACTGATGAAATCCCTGTCTACGGACTGATAAAACCCTGTCTGCGGACTGATGAAACCCCTGTCTACGGACTGATAAAACCCTGTCTGCGGACTGATGGAGATTGCAATCGCGATTTCAATACAAGATATTTCATAGATGATAGACCCTTTGGGATGATGATACATTTAAAGAAACCCCAAGTGGGCCTATATGAAGGTGGCGCCGAAAGCCCATGTCGAAGCCCAGATACTGGCGCCGAGAGATCAAATTTGAGCGCGCCGGGAAGCCTACCTCAAGCGCGCCGTGAAGGTGCCTGCCGAGAAGGAAGAGGAAAAGGGTTATAAAACCCCCTCCCTTCGAAGAAAGAGAAGACGGAGACGGCAAAAGGAAGAAGAGAGAAAGCCAGATAGAAAAAGGGGATCGAGAGAAAAAGGGGATCGATCGGAAGAAAGAAAAAAAAAGATAGAGCAATAGAAAGATAGAGAGGGAGTCCCGATCGGAGAGCAAGAGCCACCCCCCCCTTTCAACCAACAGAGAAGAGAAGAAGAAGGAAAGCTCCAGGTGGGCACTGGGGAGGGAGAGGAGTCAATGCTCCACCCTCCCCTCCTCCATGTTTGTTTTTTCTTTATCTGATGTAATATAACGAGTCCTTTCTCGATTTATCAACTGTAGCCGGAGAGTTTCGGCCTTGATTTTTAGCTTTCTGCCTTGCATTTTTCTTTCATGATCAGTGTAAGACTTTCTTTATGCAATGCAATGAAACATCGAGATGGCCCGTCTGGGCATTGATGGATTAAGGCATCCGATCTCTGTCTGTCTCTCTATGTATATGGCCTTTGTCTGAAAGAAATATAGATTAGACTCTTCGGGTTTCGGAGCCGATCGTATGGGTTTGTTCTTCGAAGAGGGACGAGGATAGGACTCCTACCCCCATCCAATGGGTTATTGAGTTTTGTTCTCTTCTTCCCTCTCCGATCTCAATGGCTGTTTCCCTATATATATAACCTGAGTTTTCTGACGAGCCCTCTTATGCGGTTCAGGAACCAGAGATATCAGTCTCTTGGTTTCCTGGGCTGTCCAGCTCTCATAAACGATGATCCGATCTCAGGTCCTCCATTCTAAATATTGAATGCTTAGGGCCTGAAGTTTATACGTTGAGAGTCCCTCCTTCTCCGTTTGTTTTAATGTCACTGGGCTCGTCTGGAGGGGTCGGAGGATAGTCATCTCTTGACTCCCCCAAATGGCCTGCAACAGACAGTCAAAACCCTCCACAGGATCAGGTGATGGTCTGATTTCTTCCATTTGATTCCACCGTTCAAATCCCTTGGCACCCTTCTAATAGAAGCCTCCATGAAATTCCCCTTTTGCACTTCTGGCCCGGCATCAATTCGAGCTTGAAATCCCAGAAAACATCTAAACAGAGCATCGTTTTTGAGCTCTGAAACCCTGAAATCCTTCTGCATTTCATCTTCTCGGCGTGCGAGTTTCCCCGCCGAGAACCATAAGGCCGAGAGGCCTTCCCCTTCTTTTGCTAAACGACAACCCCGTCTGTTACCAATACTTTCCACGTGAGGCTATATGTGCAAGGCTCCCGGCGTGTAGATTCCCGGCGCGGCCAGGAGCGCGCCGGGAAGCCCTCTGCCGAGAGCCCCTATGCCTACAGTCGTTCACACCCCCTTTTTCGCCCAAGCTTGATGATGCCCCTCTCGGCGCCCCCCCTTTCCGGCGCGCCCAGGTGCCCGCCGAGAACCTCCAGGCCGAGAGGCTTTCCTCCCTCTTTGGCCGGCCAAACCCCCGGCCGAGAGCTTCTTTTGGCCGCCGAGAACCCCCGGCCGAGAGCCTTTCTTTGGCCGCCGAGAAGCCCCTTGGCCAGCCCAATGACCAGGCCGAGAGCCCCTCTCCATCCACCAGATACCAGGCCGAGAACCCCCTTTGGCCAACCCAAAGGACCAGGCCGAGAGCCCCCCTTTGTCCATTAAATGTCCAGGCCGAGAGCCCCCTTTGTCCAAGCCAAAGACCACGCCGAGATCCCTCCTTCAGTCAAACGAAACCCACTCCGAGGCCCATCTCTGCACCGTTCTTCTTCAAACTTCTTAATCTCCCCTACATCTGTTTAAGGGGATACTCACAGACCATCACTTGTGTCTTGATGAGATACAATAATGGGGAAGACCTCCCCTACAGCTCTCGTCCCGAATCTGGATTTCACCGCTGCCTTATGAACCCAAAGAACCATGTCATTACATGTGTTCTGATGGGTTCCAAGGGAATATTGATCAATAATATGAAGGCAAGAGATGTCCCTGGGCCTGGTGCCCATCTTTGTTCGGTCGTTGTCCCGGCTCTCCGTGGATGATGACCTATCCTTCCTTGGCATAATCCAGGTTGAGGGAACATGCTGCCGAAATTTACATATCCCCACCAATCGAGTGTGGTATTCTCCTCTAACCCCGCTGGCCCACGGAGTTATGCCCTTGCGTGATCTCCGACGGCCCTCCAAAGGGGGATATTAATAAGACATCGCACTCGTACCGGGTGTGTTACATCAGGCCGGTCCCTATCCGGATTCCGGGTTATGTCTATATACCCGATCTTTTGCGGAGCCTACCCTGCCGCTGCATGGGTGGTTTCCTATTCCCCACTTGGCATCATCCAAGATGGTGGGAATATGCCGTCGGGTTTCTCCCGTAATTAATAAACCCCTGCTCTGTTCAAATACGTTTAACGTCTTGTAAACAGATGAATTCTGTCTCCTTTGAGCACACGGCTTTACCGCTGCCTTCCTCCTACCTCTAGCGTTTAATCAAGGGTTGTCTTCCTTAGGGAGGACGTAATTAACGTCATAGCGTTCAGGGTATGACGGACTTCTAGTCCAGACACGATCACTCACAATCGACTGACCATGTCAGATCGAGCGCACAATAAAATTGTCACTTCGGTGACTGGCACGCCAATGAACCAATAAATAGATAAACCAATAAATCAATAAACAACCAATCAACCCAATAAACCAAATTAAATAAATAAACAAAGACATCATATCCACATCCACATACATAGATGACGATGATGAAAAAATCCGCGTCCACAAGTCTGGCACGCCCGGTGGGACTTAGTCTCCCTTCATCTTTACGCTAAGGTAGGAGGCCCAGCGGGCCCCCCTCAAATTTCTGATTCCGTGTGTTTCCTTGTTTCCAGGAAACTACGATGACAACACAAATCGCGTCTGTATGCTTCGACAAGCAACCGGTGGACATGCACGTCCAGGAGGGGTACCTGGCGGTACCACTGGCGTTCGGTTCGTTTCCCCCAGCTGTCGGGCTGCCCAACTGCTTGGGCGTTGTCTACACCGACCTTCTACAGGTCGATAACGAGGAGCAAGGCGCTGCTGCAAACGCCCCAGTGGAGGCCGCTGATCGCAAGGATGGCTTACCGAAGAAAACGGCCCCCACGGCCGTCGCCTGCTACGTCCATCATGTCCAGAAAAGGGACATGGTCCCCACTGCTGCCCAGAAGGGGAAGAAAACCAACCGGAGGAGCCGGTCTACTGCTGTTGATCGTCGCCTTTCCAATTCCGGAAAGACGATAATGATGGGTGCTATTAGGGCGAACCTCGATGGTCGCCCCAGGGGAGTCCGGCCGGACAGAATCGTCCCGACCATCCCAACTGACAACAAGTTCCAGGTTTTGGCCGCTAGGAGGGCCAACTGGGAAGCTGCTGAAAAGAAGCCGCTGGCGCCCAAGCCAGCAAAATACAAACAGGTCTGGCGACCGAAGAGGATCCAAAGCTGGGCCCCAGCTGAAGACAGAGAGAACCTCACTGATATCACTGTTGCCCGCCTCAGAGCAGGGGGCAGAAGGGAGATGAAGAAAGATGAAAGAAATGCTACTGCTGCCTACCCCAGGACCCGGGGGAAGAGAGATGAGATTGAGGGTCAAGAAAGAAATATGATTGCTGTTCGTCCCATGATGAGGGGCGGAAGATATGAGACCAGGGAAAACTTCACCAACACCCATCCCATGGCCAGGGGCAAGAGATGGGAAGAGAAGAGCTACAATGCTGCTGCCAACCGCTGCCAAGTTGGCGATATGAGAAGAAGTGAACCAGTCACTATGCTTACTGCAAGAAGATCAGGAGCCTGTGCCAGACAGGCTGATATCTTCAAATATCCCAGGGCCGAACATCTGAATGCTCGGGTGACAAGACTGGCCTGGCAGCAAAAGGGCCAGGACAGACTGATGCTCCGACCTGAGCCGAAAAGGCGCGACCCAGAGGAGACTAAGCAAGTAGTCCAAGATTACTTCCACTACCTAGGGAGCTCTGCCCTAGGCCAGCAAAGACTATCCCGTGCCTTGGGCATCAGGGATGATGAAGAAGAAGAAACCTTCCAAGAAATGATGATCGAAGCCTCTTCCTCCGATTCAAATGACTATGAAGAAGGCCCCAGGGTCGGATATAATGAAGAAGACCTGTACGAGGAAGAAGCCAAAGAAAGAATATCGGTCTTTGACCGGCTCAGATATCCTAGTCAAATAAAAAGAAAGGTCTACAGGCGGAAAGGAAAGATGCAAATCTTCGCCTGCAATATGGCTGGACTGGCCAGGGGGCAGGATATACTACCAACTCAGCCAGAGGAATTGCTCAGGCTGGCAACTAGACCTGGTCCTGTCACAAGAAGAGGCCAGGCAGCAAAAGATAAAATCAAAATTGATGATGAAGCCCGCAGGGTTACCACTATGACAGTTAATGTGGTAACAGCGGAAGATGGAGATAACCCCTTCGTTGATGATGCTGAAGGGACTTCTGAAGATATACAAATTCCATCAACCATGGATCCCATGATCCAGATGATGTTCAGAAGATACCAACAGGAGATCAATGCTCTCCGAAGACAGCTCAATGAGAGACAGGAAGCTACATCAGTCTCGAAGCAAGCTGAACCTGCGGGGCAGACATCCAGCTCCACAGAAACAACTATCCTGGCTAATCCTCTCTTAGCTGATAAGGGCAAAGCACCAAGTCAACCTGTTCCACAGCAAACGGTAGCTCAGCCCTCTGTGTCTCAGACACAGCCTACCGCGCCCATCTTGCGCGCCACTGTGATGACAACTCCTCACAGCCAGCAACAAGCCCACTTCTTTCCAGAAGATATAGATCCAGCTGTAGCCCACAAGCAGATGATTGAAAGAATTGTGGAAATGAAGCTGTCAGAGAAGACTGGAGATGATACTAGTGCCTATGATGTGTACAAGGTACCGTATCCCCCCCAGTATGCTGCCAAAAGACTACCTCCAGGCGTCAGCAAGCCGCCAAAGTTTGAGAAATTCAATGGCCAGGGCTCCCCCAGGGAGCATATAGCCTACTATACTACAATCATGGGCGACCTAGCAGTCGATGAAGCCTATCTGCTCAAGTTCTTTGGCTCGTCCCTCACTGGGTTGGCCTTTGAATGGTATTCAAGCTTGTCAGCAGGATCAGTGGTTGATTGGCCCGATATGCAGAGAAAATTCCGCGACAGGTTTCATGTCACGGAGAGGGAAATCACAATAGCAGAACTGTATGCTACCAGGCAGAAACAGGATGAAACTGCACTGGAGTACATCAAAAGATGGAGAAATCTAGCCATGAGATGCAGAAGACCTCCTCATCAGGAGGATGCAGTGCAGATATGCAAGCAGAACCTCAGGAGGGAGGTACTAGAAAAAATGATCGGTGCAGATGTCAAAACATTTGACCGACTGAACAATATAGTGGCGGAGGTCGAGGCGTTCTTGTCCAAACGTCCGACCGTCAATGCTCCCGCCATGCCAAAAGGTAAATCCAATGATCGGCGGCCGTCACACTCTGAGGCCAACACCGTCGATTTTAGAACCTTTGAGCAACAAAAAGGGAAGAAAGGGGCAGATGAAGCTCCCCCGATGGCAGATACAGCAGAAAGAAGAGACAAAGTCTCTCTGAGGGACAGGATGAGAAGGGCTTACTCTTTTCCCAAGGATAAGACTGCAGCATTATTTAACTGGGCATATAAGTTCAATAAGGTAACATTGCCTGAACCAAAGAAGCCCGAAGACGCAGAAAAGAAAGATGATCCGATGTTCTGTCCATTTCACCGGGTGTTGGGGCACGCAATTGAGGACTGTTATGTCTTCAAAGATATCATGGAAGGAATGGTCAAGAAGGGTGAACTGCAGCTGGGAGATTACCAGGTGAAGCCGCCTCGGCCACATGAGCTTCCGCCCTGGAGGGTGGCCGCTAATATGATCTCAATCTATCAACAGCTACCTAAGGAAGCCATTGAAGAATGCACCAGGCACACCTATGAAGCCTGCCTCCTCACCCCATTGAGAGATCAGGAAGGATGGCAGACGGTACCCACAAAAAGTAGAAAGAAGACTCCCGCAGCTAAAACCAACGGAGCAGTTATCCGGGGTGTCACCCCAAGGCCTGAGTCGCCTCCAATAAAGCCAATATGGCCTACAGTTGAGACCGGACCAGTCATCCGGATCCATACTCGCAACCGGAGGAGACAAACTCCCCTCCCTGCACATAAAGAAGAAAGTCCTGCAACCAGGCGTCTGCAGCAATATATTAATGAGCTTGATGAGTATGAGCAGAAAAAGCCGAAACACCTGTTGGTGAAAGACTGTATACTCTGGGAGCAGCTCGAAGAATTGAAAATTGAAGAGCAGCCGGAGGCAGAACAAAGAAAAGATGAGACTGAGTCCTTCTGGGGGCAGGAACTAGCAAAGCCAACTTCCCAGAAAAAAGAGACGGCCTAAGGCCAAAAAGGGAAAGAAGGTCACGACAGTACAATGCAATACTCTGTCGGTACTCTTTTCTCTGCCCGGGGAGGATGATGAACAAGAAGCATCAGATGCCCCGCTAGAAGCCAATCATGCTGAGGCCTCTACCTCAGCCCATGCAACACGTTCTGGGAGAAAATGGGGGCGTCCGCCACCAGCTAACCATAATATTATGTTCAGAGGGGAGCAACCCTATCAGATCCCGAAACCAGAGGTGCGCGGTGTCCAGGTTCCTCCCCCTGCCAGCTTGTACCAAGGAAAAGATAAAGCAGAAGGAGCCCCTTCATTCCTGGAGTTCCTGTCCAGCTTAGAAAATGAGCAGCCGTCTCACACTGCTCCAGCTAAAAGCAATAAATGCCAGCAGACAGCAACTGGAAAGCAGAAACAGCATGAAGAAAATGAAGAAAATAGCCCTCTAGCAAAGCCAGGGGCAGTCATTACAGAAGAAGCCCTCCGGGAGACCGATGAAGAAAATGAAACTGGGACTGGGCAGCAAAGGCCACAGGCACCACGTGAACCTCCAAGACCCCGGTGGGCAGAGGAGATGAGGCTGTCTAATGTTCGGGTTGGCAGTCGAATCATGAAAATGTTGAAGAAGCTCCCCACCAGATTCTCCATCTGGGAGATACTCTCTCTGAGTGAAGAGGCCCGCCAAGCAATTGTGGATGCCCTGCAGTCGCCGGCACAATATGAAGCACTCTTGGCAGAAGTGAATGCTGGACCATCAGTCACGTTCACAGAAGATGATATGCTGATCCCAAATGCCAGTCACAACAGACCGTTGTATATGAGGGGCTCCCTGAACTGTCAGTCGCTGAGCAGGATACTGATAGATCCCGGGGCTGCTGTAAATATTCTCCCGTATCGCATCTATCAGAAATACTACTTTGATCTGCAGCTTACCAAGGTCAGAGACATGAAGATTGCTGGGTTCAACCAGAAATGTGAAACACCTCTCGGGGTGGCTGATTTCAACCTCACATTGGGCGACCTCACTACCGTGGTACGATTCTATGTGATCGACTCCAACACCACGTATAAGGCCCTGTTGGGGAGACCGTGGCTGCATGAATATCAGATAGTGCCATCCACGCTACACCAATGCATAAAATACTGCCATGAAGGAAAGGAAGAAAGGGTGTTTGCAGACCTACATCCCTTTGAAGTGTTCGAATGCCATATGCTCGATGCCTCCTACTACACCGAGGTGTCACAAAAGGATGAAAAGAAAGAGGCTGTGATCAGCCAGAAGAAGCCGGCGACGAAGGCAAAAGCTTGGTCTCCACCGCCACCCAGGGGCTATGTTGAAAAGCATGAAGTAGCTCACATCTCTTATGCTGATGATTTTGCTCGGATCACCCCTCCTAGCATCCATCCAGATAGCACTGATCAAGAAATGAAAGAAAGGTGCATACAGGTGAAGGTCCCACGAGGTTTAATCAAACCCGTCGCCAGCCTAGAATACCAAACAGTGCTGCCACTGAAGACTATGGAAATCCCTCGCTTCTGCGAGCCACCTACCATATTCTACACCGGGGAGGCAGTCGAAGAAGATGATCAAGACTGCATGGTCCCTGAAGAAGCCGCAAACCGGATGGTGCCGATTACAGGCCTGGAGTATACTACCCAGCAGGTTTCGCAGATGTTCTCCAAGATGCAAATGCCATCACTACAATCTGCAGCCCAGAAGAAAGCATTCAGGGAGCTATGGGATCCGCCTCGAGATAATAAGGAACTGAGGAAGATCACACAGCATCCGGGATTGGGTTATACCCTTCAAGAATATTATGAAGCCGAGGTGGATGTCATCTCTACCTTCTACCAGCATGGAGACTCCCCTGGGATAGGATATGATCAATATCCCTTTGAGGATGAAGAGGTTATGTATCAAACCATAACAGACAATGAAGCCCAAGATGACCAGCCAGAAGCAGGGATGTCTGATAAAACTGAGAGGGGTCGGTGCTGGAAGGACCCGTCCTGCAAGGAGGATCTATTCCAGGCCGAAGCACAATTTGATACGGGAACCCCGGATGAAGACCAGATGGCCAAAGAACTGAGAGAATGCCTGGAATTTGAGCGCATTCTGGAAGAAGTCCGGGCTCTACAGAAAGATGACCTTTCAGGGGAGCCTGCAACAGAAAGATCCCTAAGAACGGAAGATTCCACTTTTGAATTCTCTTCTGAACCAGTCTCATCCTCGGGGCAGACTGAACAGAATCCGATGGTATCGGCCTTATATGATAAGCCGACATCCGCTGATGAGCAGGATGACGATACAGAAGAACATGAAACTGAAGAGAATTATATCCCGGGAGGCTTTATTGATTTGCAAGAAGCCCCACCCGAAGTTGAGGACGGAGGCCAGGCCACCGTCGATGAGCTGACAGAAGTGAATCTGGGGTCAGCGGATGAGCCAAAGCCGACATTCCTCAGTGCACTGCTAGAACCAGCTGCCAGAGAACAGTACATACAGTTTCTGAAAGAGTTCCGAGACTGCTTTGCATGGACATATGACGAGATGCCGGGACTGAGCTCTGATGTGGCACAGCACCGATTGGCGATAAACCCGGGGGCAAGCCCTGTAAAGCAGCCTTCAAGGAGAATGCGTCCCGAACTGATAAATCAGATCAACAAAGAAGTCGACAAGCTGATCAATGTGGGCTTTGTTGAAGAGAACCAATATACTACATGGCTGGCCAATATAGTGCCCGTGAAGAAGAAAAATGGGCAGATCAGAATATGTGTAGATTTCAGGGACCTGAATAAGGCTTGCCCGAAGGATGATTTCCCAGTGCCAATTACTGAAGTAATGATCGATGCAACCATTGGCCATGAAGCCCTGTCATTCATGGATGGGTCATCCGGATATAACCAGATCTGGATCGCTGAAGAAGACAGAGTGCACACTGCATTCCGCACTCCGAAGGGGATATTCCACTATAAAAGGATGCCGTTCGGCCTCAAGAATGCCGGCGCTACTTACCAAAGAGCTATGACAAAGATCTTTGGTGATTTACTCTTCAAAAAGGTAGAGTGCTACATTGATGACCTGGTGGTGAAAACCAGCAGAAAAGAAGACCATTTGCAGGATCTGAGAGTAGTGTTCCAGAGGCTGCGCAAATATGAGCTCAAAATGAACCCTATGAAATGTGCCTTCGGCGTGTCCAGTGGAAAATTCCTTGGGTTCATCGTCCGTCATAGGGGCATTGAGATTGACCCATCCAAGATTAAAGCTATCCAGGAGCTCCCTCCACCAAGGAATCTCCACGAGCTGAGATCTCTACAAGGGCGTTTGGCCTACATCCGACGATTCATATCAAATCTGTCGGGGAGATGCCACCCTTTTCACAAGCTCATGATGAAAGATGTGCCGTTCCTCTGGGACGATGGCTGTCAGGAGGCCTTTGAGAAGCTGAAAGAATATCTCAAAACCCCTCCAGTGCTGGGGGCACCTATTAAGGGCAAACCCCTGATACTGTACATTGCAGCCACACACTGTTCCCTGGGGGCAATGCTAGCACAGATAAATGAAGAAGGCAAAGAGCAGGCTCTATACTACCTGAGTAGGAGGCTGATCAGAACTGAAGAAAGTTACACCTATATAGAGAAGACATGCTTGGCACTAGTCTTTGCCGTTAAAAAGCTCCGGCACTATATGCTGTCACATGAAGTCAGATTGATATCTGCAGCAGATCCACTCAAATACATACTGACTCAACCAGTACTGAAAGGCCGGTTGGGCAAATGGGCAGTAATTCTGATGGAATTCGATATCACATATATACCCCAGAGGGCAATAAAAGGACAGGCTGTGGCCGATTTCTTCGCAGAACATCCTGTGCCAGAGAATGATATGTTGGGGACTGAGTTACCCGATGATGAGACACTAGAAGCCTGCCAGGCTCAGTCAACTATGTGGCAGCTATTCTTTGATGGAGCATCTAGAACAGAGACGGACTCCGATGGAAAGACCAGAATACGGGCCGGAGCCGGTATTGTGCTGAAATCGCCGGAAGGGGAGGTTGTGCATACTTCCTGTTCTATAAACAAGCCCTGCACTAATAATGAAGCCGAGTATGAAGCTCTGATAATCGGACTGCATATAAGCCTCAACATGGGTATCCAGATGCTTCAGGTATTCGGGGATTCAATGTTGATAATAAAGCAAATCCAAGGTGAGTTCGAAGTGCGAAGCCGGAGTTGAACCCCTACCACCAAAAAGCTGTGCGCCTCATGGCGAAATTCTATCATATTGAGCTCAAGCATGTGGGCCGTGCACATAATGCCCAGGCTGATGCATTGGCAAAGCTAGCCAGCTCAATAGCAGTCCCACCAGATGAGACACTGAACATTGTTGTCATAAATCGGCGGCAAGTCCCCAGCATGCTAGAAGGCTGCCCCGAAGAAAATGAAGTCGCCACGATCAGTACAGAACAGGCATCTGATTGGAGACAACACCTGCTACAATGGTTTTTACACCAACAGCTGCCGCAGAAAAGAGAAGAAAAGATGAAACTCTTGCGAATCAAAGATTCTTATGAATTCAGGAATGGGACTCTGTTCCGAATAATGGCAGATGCACGCAAGAAGATTCTGCTCCGCTGCCTGTCCACTGAAGAAGCTTGGCAAGCGATGAAAGAAGTACATGCTGGGACAGCAGGTGCCCACCAGGCTGGCCCCAAGATGAAGATAGAAATCAAGAAGCTGGGCTACTATTGGCCCACTATGTTTGAAGACTGCTGCACATTTGCAAAGTCATGCCAGAAGTGTCAGGAGCATGCTGTTGTGCCTAGAAGGCCACCTACGATTCTGCACCCTACAGTCCCTAGCTGGCCGTTTGCACAATGGGGAACTGATGTAGTCGGTCCACTACCGACTTCCTCGGCCGGGCATAAGTATATACTGGCCATAACAGATTACTTCTCCCGATGGGCAGAGGCTATAGCACTAAGAGAAGTCACTGGTGAGCTGGTCGCCAGATTCATCAAGCAAAACATCATCTTCCGGTTTGGGATCCCCAGCCGAATAATATCTGACAATGGGAGTCATTTCAGAAATCAGAAAATCTATCGGCTTGCCGAGAAATATAAGATCGAATGGAGGACTTCCACTCCTTACAATCCACAGGCAAATGGATTGGCAGAAGCTTTCAATAAGACTTTGTGCACCCTGCTGGCCAAAGTCGTCAGTGCCAATAAGAAGGATTGGGAAGAAAAGATGTATGAAGCTCTGTGGGCGTATCGCACCGTCTTCAAAACACCTACAGGGTGCTCGCCATACTCCTTGGTATACGGCTCAGAGGCAGTAGTCCCACTAGAGCTGGAAGTCCCGTCACTCAGAGTGGCAGTCCAATACAACCTAGCCCATGGCGAACAAACCAATGCAGAAAGAAGATTAGAAGAATTGGCTGAATTGGAAGGGAAGCGCCTCCAAGCTCAGAAGAATATCCAAATGTATCAGGCCCGCATGGCCACTGCATTTAACAAACTCGTAAAAGGGCGAGAATTCAAGAAAGGCGACCTTGTCATGGTCAAGAAAAAAGAAGTCATGGCGTCCAACCCGAAGGGAAAGCTAAATCCCAATTGGGAAGGTCCATATGTGATACAAAGGGTCTACGAAGGAGGGGCCTACATAGTTGTTAATCATCGAGGGGAGATCCAATTCTCACCACTCAACGGTAAACACCTAAAGTTGTATCATGCTGCACAGCTGATATTCCCCGAGTAATTGGGCAAGAGATACCTTTTTCTTGGTCTAGCGGCACTACGCCCTAGCCGAGATACCCTTTCCTTGGCTTAGCGGCACTCCGCCCTAGCCAAGATATCCTTTCCTTGGCCTAGCGGCACTCCGCCCTAGCCGAGATATCCTTTCCTTGGCCTAGCGGTACTCCGCCCTAGTCAAGATACCTTTTCCTTGGCCTAGCGGCACTCCGCCCTAGCCGGGATACCTTTTTCTTGGTTTAGCGGCACTCCGCCCTAGCCGAGCTACCCTTCCTTGGTCTAGTGGCACTCCGCCCTAGCCGAGATACCCTTTCCCTGGCCTAGTGGCACTCCGCCCTAGTCAAGATACCTTTTCCTTGGCCTAATGGCACTCCGCCCTAGCCAAGATATCCTTTCCTTGGTATAGTGACACTCCGTCCTAACCAGGCTACCACTTATCGTGATCTTGTGTCGTCACGATCTGACACCCTCTAAACAGGAAGAGGGGGGATAGAAGAAAATAAAATATATATATATATATATAAAATGGGGTTAAAAATAGAGATATCCCGCCAGTCTTGTTCGGACATTCTGAACAAGGGCAAAAATGTCTAAAACCCAGCTGTGGTGAAAACCCGAAAGGGCACTGTAGGTAAAATCGGGTACCCCGCCACGTGAAAATCCGAAAGAACGCGTGGGCAAAAGCAAGAGGGGGCTGGCTCTGGTGAAAACCCGAAAGGGCACTTGGGTCGGTAATGTGGTAACCACGAAGAAACCCGCGTATCTCTTTACGTCCCGCCGTGATAAAACCCATCCAGTTTGGACCTTACGTCTATCCTGGTGAAATTTATAAAAAAAATTTCCTTGCATTGGTATAAACCCAATACCGATGATGAAACCCGTTGCTGATTGATTAGCGCATTGCCCGATCAGCGATGAAACCTGTCCAGTTTAGACCGTACGTCTATCCTGATGAAGCCTATAAAAATCCTTGCATTGGTATAAACCCAATACCGATGATGAAACCCGTTGCTGAATGATTGGCGCACTGCCCGATCAGCGATGAAACCTGTCCAGTTTAGACCTTACGTCTATCCTGACGAAACCTATAAAAAATCCTTGCATTGGTATAAACCCAATACCGATGATGAAACCCGTTGCTGATTGATTGGCGCATTGCCTGATCAGCGATGAAACCTGTCCAGTTTAGACCTTACGTCTATCCTGATCAAACCTATAAAAATCCTTGCATTGGTATAAACCCAATACCAACGATGAAATCCGTTGCTGATTGATTAGCGCATTGCCCGATCAGCGATGAAACCTGTCCAGTTTAGACCTTACGTCTATCCTGATGAGACCTATGAAACCCTTGCATTGATGTTAGCACCCACATCAATGATGACATATGCACAAGCTGCGCCCATCAGTTATAGAATCAAAGTTTCAATAAAAAAAGGGAAGAAAAGAAGAGACAAAATGAGGTTAAAAATAGAGATACCCCGCCAATCTTGTTCAGGCATTCTGAACGAGGGCAAAAATGACTAAAACCCAGCTGTGGTGAAAACCCGAAAGGGCACTGCAGGCAAAATCGGGTACCCCGCCACGTGAAAATCTGAAAGGACGCGTGGGCAAAAGCAAGAGGGGGCTGGCTCTGGTGAAAACCCGAAAGGGCACTTGGGTCAGTAATATGGTAATTCAAAAAGTTCCGTGCCAACCGGCACGATACCTTCATCTGCCTTCATCGGTAAAACCTTCCATCGGTCATATGGCTCCATGCCCCACCGATGATAAAGCCTTTCTGGGACAGACCTTACGTTTGCCCTGATAAAATCCACATACCCCCATTCGCAAATCCCACCAACAATGAAGCCCATCACCATTTTGCTAAAGCCTATCCAGCTCAGACCTTACGTCTGCCCTGATAAAACCTACGCATTTCTTGGCAAAGTCCCACCTGCGATAAACCCTACTCAGTTTAGACCTTTTGTCTATTCTGAGGAAACTTATAAATCCTTTTCGCATCGATATAAATCCAATATCGATGATGAAATCAACTGTTGATCGATTGGCACCTCGCCCGATCAATGATGAAACCCTACTCAGTTTAGACCTTTCGTCTATTCTGAGGAAACTTATAAATCCTTTTTGCATCGATATAAATCCAATATCGATGATGAAATCAACTGTTGATCGATTGGCACTTCGCCCGATCAATGATGAAACCCTACTTAGTTTAGACCTTTCGTCTATTCTGAGGAAACTTATAAATCCTTTTTGCATCGATATAAATCCAATATCGATGATGAAATCAACTGTTGATCGATTGGCACCTCGCCCGATCAATGATGAAACCCTACTCAGTTTAGACCTTTCGTCTATTCTGAGGAAACTTATAAATCCTTTTTGCATCGATATAAATCCAATATCGATGATGAAATCAACTGTTGATCGATTGGCACCTCGCCCGATCAATGATGAAACCCTACTCAGTTTAGACCTTTCGTCTATTCTGAGGAAACTTATAAATCCTTTTTGCATCGATATAAATCCAATATCGATGATGAAATCAACTGTTGATCGATTGGCACCTCGCCCGATCAATGATGAAACCTTACTCAGCTTAGACCTTTCGTCTATCCTGAGGAAACTTATAAATCCTTTTCGCATCGATATAAATCCAATATCGATGATGAAATCAACTGTTGATCGATTGGCACCTCGCCCGATCAATGATGAAACCCTACTCAGTTTAGACCTTTCGTCTATTCTGAGGAAACTTATAAATCCTTTTTGCATCGATATAAATCCAATATCGATGATGAAATCAACTGTTGATCGATTGGCACCTCGCCCGATCAATGATGAAACCCTACTCAGTTTAGACCTTTCGTCTATTCTGAGGAAACTTATAAACCCTTTTTGCATCGATATAAATCCAATATCGATGATGAAATCAACTGTTGATCGATTGGCACCTCGCCCGATCAATGATGAAACCCTACTCGGTGTAGACCTTTCGTCTATTCTGGGGAAACTTATGAACTCTTCTTGCATCGATATAAACCCAATATCGATGATGAAACCAGCTGTTGATCGACTAGCATTTCGCCCGATCAATGATAAAACCCTATTCAGTTCAGACCCTACGTTTGTCTTGATGAAAACCACATATCCTGTAATCGTCCCACCTGCTATAACCTCTACCCAGTCTAGACTTTCCGTCTATTCTGATAAGGCCCTTTCTTTCACATTCCTACAAATTGTCTCCCTCACAGCACATATTGCCAAGAGGGACGTTTGCCGCTACCAACAGAATCCGGTTTAAGCACCTCTTCGGATGTCGTCACGCGGTGGAGCGAGTTCCCCATCCTTTCTCTGAAGGGGTGGACGCTCTCCTGCCAGATACGAGCCATTCGCATGAGGGGTTGCTAAAACCACTACCCCACTTCCCTGAAGTGATAAAACCACATGGAAAAGAAGGCGGATACACATAAAGCAAAATTTTTCTTTTCATTAAGAAGTGAGTACATGAAGGGCCCCGAGGGGATATTGTATCACAAAAGAGCACCAAAAAAAAAGAGAGAAGAAGAAAAGAAAAAGAAAATGATTCATGGCTGCCGAAAGATATCCTCGAATGCCAGAAGACCCACAGAAGGGGCGGCTCCTAGTTCATGAAGCCGAGCCTCCTCTTCCTACAGTCGAACAGACTGGTCTCGAAAGGATGCCACCTGACCTTCTAATAAAGTTGCTTCTTCCTCGAGCTGCGGTCGAGAAGTTGTTAGCTGTGGTAGCTCAGCTCAGAGATCAGACAGTTCAGCTTCCAGGATAGTTATCCGTTCGCGCACGAAATGCTCTCGCTCCGCCAAAGACTGCATTTGACGCTGTCGCTCCTGAAGGATAGAGTTCATCTTTGCCAGCTCGGACTTGCACTCCATTCTTTGCAACTTCAAGGCTGCCAATCTGCCCGACATGATGTGTGTCAAGAAATTCCGGCGATGAACAAATTTTAACAACAAAAGAACCCGCTGGGCCCATATTTCTGTGGGACATCCCATCGCCTGTAAGCCGGCGGTGAGGCGCCCGGCTATCTCCTTCAACTGTGAATAAGTTAGTCCAGGTTGGGACTCCACCAGTTGACGCAGCATGCCCAGATGTTGCCAGACAAAACTTTCAGGGGAAGTGAAGCCAGGCGAAGGAAGAGGAGCTACTTCAAAAGTTACTTCACTGTCTATATCCGCCCATAGGGTGATATCCTGCTGCGAAGAAGAAGACGGCAGGTCTGTCGAAGCCACCAACTGAGCTCTGCCCGTAACCTCTGACGTGGCCGGGAGATCTTCCACCTCCATCTCCTCGGAGGTGGCCATCGGAATACTCTCGGATGCAACTTCAGGCATCTCCTCCTCAGATTCTGAAAATACGGAAGCAGATTCCGTGGCCGTTATAGGCGATACTCCCAGTTCTGCAACAGATACCTCTCCTTCTTCCATTTCGGTGCCTAGCCCCTGCAATGTCAAGGCTGCGGGGGCCACGGTCTGAAGAGGCAAAGGTTCGCTCTCTATGACTGATACTATGGGAACTGTTGATTCTGGAGCGATGGTCATCACTGCAGCTGGTATAAAGGCAGAACCCCTGGCTGGGTCCATTTCAGCTCTGAAATCCAAAGCCTTGATGAGAGCCGAGCCTTCCCCTACATTCCGGAGGTCCAATGATGCTAAGTCTATGGAGGACTGCACCCTCACGGGCACAGGGCGAATTATCTCAAGAACGGCTGCCGAAGCAGGAACAATAGCTAGGGTGCCAGATAAAGTGGCTTCAACGGCTACACTCGTAGCCGGGAGGGCAACAGGGGATTCCTGTGAACGAATCAATGCAGCGTCAAGCAGCAGATAAAGATGGGAAAAAGGAAACCATAAAGGGAAAAGACTCACTTCTAAAGTGATGCCAATATCCTCAAAAGAATGCAGGGAAGAAGAAAGCCCCGCTGATGAGACCACAAAAGGAGGAGTTATATCTGCCTCGGTATCCAGAGCGGCGAACTCTTCTGGTAATTCTTCTCCAGAAAATGGCACCACCAGCTTGGGGGGTGTAAATGATAAAACAATGGCGGTACATACGGATGGGGCCTCTGGTTTGGAGGCACCCTCCGTGTCGCTCCCGCTGAGATCTGTTTCTTCTCCACCTGCCTCAGAAACGGCCGCAGAGCTACCGGAAGAGATTTCTACTCTGTCCATGGGCGGGGCCATCAATTCTAACATCTGCTTGGAGGAAGACCGGGTAACTATGCGCCTTCCGGGAGCGGGGCCCCATTTCGCCTGGGTCTTGTGACCCTCCCGCGGCTGAGTAATATCGCCAGCCGCTCCTGTAATCTCAGTCTCCTCCCCGGCCATCACTATAAAGAAAAGCCTGTGAGAGGGACGATGAAAAGTAGCTGAAATGAACAGAAAAAGATGAAAAGGGCATGCTTACCCTCCGCCTCACTAGTCGGCGTGGGAGAGGGCAACCTGGTCCCCACCTCGGAGGGCGCCGCGACTGGCTCTTGGGCTGTGCAAGAAGGAGTGGTCAGATTTAAACACTCCTTTGAAACCCAGCAAGATAGAATGAAGAATGCAATGGCAGAATATTGATGTTACCCTGAACTGATGCCTGAGCGGCCTCCCTCTGAGTTTCGAACTCATCAAATGAGGGAATGTCAGGGAGAGGGGTCCCAGTGTCCATCACTACCGAAGCCGATTGTTGAGCCTGAGCTTTCTTGGCCTTCCTGGCCTTCCCAACTGCAGCCTTGACTGCAGAAGCCTTCCTCTTCTTGCCAGGAGGCAGGGGAGTAGTGGTCGATGCTGCAGCAGGAACTTCAAAGTAAGTAGGCTTCTCGGCCTGCGTAATAATCTTCCTGTAGAGCCCCTGCCGCTTTATGTCAGGCCGGTCTGTTAAGAACGGCAGAAAGATGATGGGATCAATAGATGCAAAATTCAGATGTTAAACAGAAAACACTACAGTCAGAAAGGAAGAGATTATACCTGCTGGTCCATCATAAAATACAGAGAGCGGCCAGTACAGATAAGCCACTTCTTTGGAGCGGGAAGCAGCCTCCTTGATAAGCCAGCAAACATCGCCGAATATCTGGCATTTCTCCACTAAAGCTGCCAGGTCATTATGGCCATGAAAATCAAGGCAGCGAAACAAGTCAAGATGGTCCATGCCCCAGCCATCGACATAATGAAATGATATAAACAGCGGCTTGTTCAAAATGCCAGCTATCGGGCTTTCTGCAGATAATCCATGCAAACTCAGCAGAATGAACAGCCAGGACGTTTGCTTATAGTACGTCTGAGTTCTATCTTCCCGGCGTACAAACGTCCTATACGGATGAAATTTATCAACTGGACCTCTCCAATGAGCTACTGCCGGGAGCGGCTCTTCAACAGGAAATGGATACTGTTGTGCCTCCAAGCGATCATCTCCTATATGGCACAGATGTTTCAGGGTCTTTACGAAACTGTCTTCATTAATAGCGGCAAAGACAGGAGCGGGCGGCTCAAAATTCTTTTCCTTCAGAGCTCGACGCTGGGCCAGATAGTTCTCTGCCTCCCTCGGGTTCTGCGAATAAAGCTTCCTCAGATGGGCCTCGGAGATTTCAAACATCGGCCCAGGCTGCTATTTCAGGAAAGAACGCTCTGCTACATCCCAGAAAGCACCCCTGCCATCCCTGAAAAAGTCGGTCCGAATGTTCCACCATTTGATATATTCTGATGTTACTCGGGGGACACGGTTGGAGACGGTGGGCACCCCGAAGATTGCGTCGTCCTGACGATGATAGAAATCCCACCACAACCGGCTGTCACCGACAATGGTGGACCCGTGCTTGGCCCTGCTATCCAGGGGAAATTGAGCAACTGATGTAGGAATGTGCTGGTCATAACCAAAGTTCCGCCCAAATCGGAACGGATAGTATGGCTCCAACAGAAGCAGGCCACCCTTTTTGTAAACCAAAACACTGGGCCGAATTGCCATGGCCCATCTCACCAGCTCCGGTTCCAATATTGGCCGAGCAGTGTTGACCCCTGAGACAGGGTGGATATATGTCTCTATCTCTTCCAGCTTGCACTCTCTTTGAGGATCAATCAAAGGAGCTGAACCTGCTGCCAAGCTCCAGAAATGTATGCTGCCAGGGGCGTCCACTGGTACTTTTATCAGTCGGCCCCTTATTTTAAATAGCTGATCATAAAAGGGACCAGGCTCAGCGCTGGCAAATTCAATCATCCTGGGTGACACTGTATCCGCCTGCAAGGTTCTCGGAGCTAATTCAGGGAATATACTGTAGACCCAGGCATTGAAGAAATGAAAAGGACCCACGGTCCTCAAAGAATGGGGAGTCGGATGCTTGTGCAGGTCCCCCAAAGATTTATAAATCAAACACAGGGCCACTAGGCAGAGCGACAACTTCATCCCCCAGGCCATCTGACAAGCTGGATATATGGCCTCTGGCCGAATGACTGTCTCGTCCCCTTGTGGAAGAGCAAAAGTACACAGCCAGAATGTGAAATAAGATGCACAGTGTGTGATGGGATCTACCCCTGCCGGGTTGGGACCACCTTTGCCCGCATGGCGCAATGAAGATGGCAGTGCCGATTTATAGCGGGGAGCTCTTATCTGCTTGCTCGCAACAGGACCCATAGAGGGGAAATCTGCATATTTCAGGGGACCGTCGAAGAAGTACTGGAGCCACTGCCCGATCCGGACCCTCAGTTTGCTACCTTTCTCTCGGGGATGATAGCCTTTGGAGGATCCTCTACTATATGCCAGACAAATGGAGCGATAGACCTTCATCAGATATCGGTAAGAGAAGCCAAGGGAATACTTGTCTTCCCCATCAGAGCTGTCTTTCTCGGAGTCTGCCAAGCAGACTTCTTCATACGGTTCACCGTCAATAGGCAGACCGGAGAGCCGTGATAAACTCCAGAGGTCTAGGGATGTCTCACCCTCTGCTGTATAAAAAGTGTTGAACAAAGGACAGAACACTTCAAACATCCCACAGCATAACCCCCTGGAGATGGGATATCAGAATCTGGAAGCAAAAACACTGTGGTATACTCCCGCTCTGATCAGCAGAGGGGCATATTCCGTCAGAACAAACTCGGTAAATTCTACTGCCCCTACTCGGAATAGATGGGAGTCAGTGATCTTGCAGTCTCCGAACCAACCAGCCGACAAATGGTACTTGAACTGAATGGCCGAACAATTTAGCACGAAGGGCTCTTCGCGATATCCCCACTTTATAGGTGCCAAGAACATACCATAGCCGGGCTTCTCCCTATGAACTCGGCCGCCAGCATTGTCCCACCGAGCAGGTGTAAATTCCGGTGCCCGGATCTGCATCTTCTTCTCCGGTTCTAGCTCCGATATTCCAAGGACTGCATCCCAGTCCCGCTTCTCCCCAGGAAGATATATGGCCTTGCTGCGATACACTGATTCCTTCAGACTATCTCGCTCGGCAAGGATGGCACCTTCAACTACGCGAGCTATCCGATAATCTCGCAAGCCACCCACTGTGAAAGTCCGTATGAACGGCATCAAGTGGCGATCCTTCGGGAAGTCTGGCCGGTAGTTATTATCCCGCCTGAAGCATGTCTCGGTCACCGTGGAGTATACCCGGGCCGTCGACACTGTGTCAGTTTCAGAATCAGACGATTCGTCAACTGAAGCTATTCTATCATATCCGAAACCCAAGCTGTGCACGTTCAACCAATTTACTGTGGCCCGAGATATGTCTGGCTGGGCCGATGAACAAGCTCCAACAGCTCCGGAAGATGCAGCAGCAGAGCCAGAAGCCATTGCTATATCTGCAAACAAAAGAAGAGATATGGATTAAAAGTCAGTCTTGTGTAAATTGCAGCATGAGATTCTATAAAAATTTCGGCAGCATCTCCCCTTATTCGGGATCTGCCCAAAAAGAATAGGGAGTCACCAACCAAGAGGGGGTGATCCCAGAAGCAAAGGGATTAAATCCCCAAAAGACGACATACCCAGGACGGAAGAACTCGCGGCCACCGCCGAGAGGATGAAGACGGCTCGCGTCGAAGAGAAGAAATGGAGAGAAAAGCTGAAGAGAGAGAAAAAAAGATGAAGAATGAGAAGAAAAAGAGCCTCGGTGCCCTAAATAGGGGCCCGAGCGACCAGGGTCTCGGCGCGGCCGAATGCGCGCCGAGAACCGCCCAGGCCGAGAGCCTCCGGCGGCCAGAAGGCGCGCCGAGAAGCCCCCAGGCCGAGAACCCCCAAGGCCGAGGCCCCCTGTGGCCAGGGCGCGTCGAGAAGACCCCAGGCCGAGAGCCCAGCCAACCAGGCCGCGCCGAGAGCCCCTCACGCCGAGAAGCTTCGCGCCGGGAGGTCTTGCAGGCCGAGAAGCCTCAAATGCTGAAAATAATGACAGAAAATATGAAGAGGAGAAACATCGGTGTGCAGAATACTGTTACAGCGAGATGATCAGGTCTGAGAACCGAATTGAAGACAAATTGAGGAGGATACCCTCGAATGGTGAAAAACACCTGCAACCCACGTGCCGCTTATTCTGCGCTTACGCCGCCCGCAGGTGGGGGGCATTTGTTGACACCTGGAAAATGAACAAGGGTGGAAGTATAATTGAAAAGAGGTTCTGACCAACAGTGAAAGGCTAATGATGAAGCTTATCAACCTTTCACCCGGCTAAAGCCCTTGTCGGCCAAAGCCGATGCCCGGTGCCAATGTCACTCAGACGGCAACACTGATAAAGCAGCAGTCACTCGACTAATGAGACCTTCCAGCCCTTTAAGAAGAGCTGTACTACTGCTTCGTCCAAGAAGTCACAGATGATATGTCAGGGTAAGTCAGATGTCAGCTTACTGACGGAAGTAATATGAGATAAAGATGAAGCCGGCACCGGCAGATGAAGATGGTAAAGGCTCCTGAAAAGATAGAGCAGAAGAAGAATCGTCTACACAGATTATACACTCGGCTGAGGTCTTCCCAGACTAAAGCTGATGTCCGAGCTCGTCACCATTAGAGTGACAATATTGATAAGATGATACCCGACTTTGTCACCCTTCAGATGACAATCCTGATGAAACCTCTGTCTGCGGACTGATAAAACCCCTGTCTACAGACTGATAAAATCCCTGTCTACGGACTGATAAAATCCCTGTCTACGGACTGATAAAACTCTGTCTGCGGGCTGATGAAAATTGTAATCACAATTTCAATACAAGACATGTCACCAATGAAAGGCCCTTTCGGGTGATGAAACACTTAAAAAACCCCAAGTGGGCCTGTATGAAGGTGGCGCCGAAAGCCTGTGTCGAAGCCCAAAGTTGGCGCCGAGAGGCCGGATTCGAGCGTGCCGGGAAGCTTATTTCAAGCGCGCCGTGAGGGTGTCTGCCGAGAAGAAAAAGGGAAAAGGGTTATAAAACCCCCTCCCTTCGAAGAAAGAGAAGAGGAGACGGCAAAAGGAAGAAGAGAGAAAGCCAGATAGAAAAAGGGGATCGAGAGAAAAAGGGGATCGATCGGAAGAAAGAAAAAAAAGATAGAGCAATAGAAAGATAGAGAGGGAGTCCCGATCGGAGAGCAAGAGCCACCCCCCCCCCCTTTCAACCAACAGAGAAGAGAAGAAGAAGGAAAGCTCCAGGTGGGCACTGGGGAGGGAGAGGAGTCAATGCTCCACCCTCCCCTCCTCCATGTTTGTTTTTTCTTTATCTGATGTAATATAACGAGTCCTTTCTCGATTTATCAACTGTAGCCGGAGAGTTTCGGCCTTGATTTTTAGCTTTCTGCCTTGCATTTTTCTTTCATGATCAGTGTAAGACTTTCTTTATGCAATGCAATGAAACATCGAGATGGCCCGTCTGGGCATTGATGGATTAAGGCATCCGATCTCTATCTGTCTCTCTATGTATATGGCCTTTGTCTGAAAGAAATATAGATTAGACTCTTCGGGTTTCGGAGCCGATCGTATGGGTTTGTTCTTCGAAGAGGGACGAGGATAGGACTCCTACCCCCATCCAATGGGTTATTGAGTTTTGTTCTCTTCTTCCCTCTCCGATCTCAATGGCTGTTTCCCTATATATATAACCTAAGTTTTCTGACGAGCCCTCTTATGCGGTTCAGGAACCAGAGATATCAGTCTCTTGGTTTCCTGGGCTGTCCAGCTCTCATAAACGATGATCCGATCTCAGGTCCTCCATTCTAAATATTGAATGCTTAGGGCCTGAAGTTTATACGTTGAGAGTCCCTCCTTCTCCGTTTGTTTTAATGTCACTGGGCTCGTCTGGAGGGGTCGGAGGATAGTCATCTCTTGACTCCCCCAAATGGCCTGCAACAGACAGTCAAAACCCTCCACAGGATCAGGTGATGGTCTGATTTCTTCCATTTGATTCCACCGTTCAAATCCCTTGGCACCCTTCTAATAGAAGCCTCCATGAAATTCCCCTTTTTCACTTCTGGCCCGGCATCAATTCGAGCTTGAAATCCCAGAAAACATCTAAACAGAGCATCGTTTTTGAGCTCTGAAACCCTGAAATCCTTCTGCATTTCGTCTTCTCAGCGTGCGAGTTTCCCCGCCGAGAACCATAAGGCCGAGAGGCCTTCCCCTTCTTTTGCTAAACGACAACCCCGTCTGTTACCAATACTTTCCACGTGAGGCTATATGTGCAAGGCTCCCGGCATGTAGATTCCCGGCGTGGCCAGGAGCGCGCCGGGAAGCCCTCTGCCAAGAGCCCCTATGCCTACAGTCGTTCACACCCCCTTTTTCGCCCAAGCTTGATGATGCCCCTCTCGGCGCCCCCCCTTTCCGGCGCGCCCAGGTGCCCGCCGAGAACCTCCAGGCCGAGAGGCTTTCCTCCCTCTTTGGCCGGCCAAACCCCCGGCCGAGAGCCTCTTTTGGCCGCCGAGAACCCCCGGCCGAGAGCCTTTCTTTGGCCGCCGAGAAGCCCCTTGGCCAGCCCAATGACCAGGCCGAGAGCCCCTCTCCATCCACCAGATACCAGGCCGAGAACCCCCTTTGGCCAACCCAAAGGACCAGGCCGAGAGCCCCCTTTGTCCAAGCCAAAGACCACGCCGAGATCCCTCCTTCAGTCAAATGAAACCCACTCCGAGGCCCATCTCTGCACCGTTCTTCTTCAAACTTCTGAATCTCCCCTACATCTGTTTAAGAGGATACTCACAGACCATCACTTGTGTCTTGATGAGATACAATAATGGGGAAGACCTCCCCTACAGCTCTCGTCCCGAATCTGGATTTCACCGCTGCCTTATGAACCCAAAGAACCATGTCATTACATGTGTTCTGATGGGTTCCAAGGGAATATTGATCAATAATATGAAGGCAAGAGATGTCCCTGGGCCTGGTGCCCATCTTTGTTCGGTCGTTGTCCCGGCTCTCTGTGGATGATGACCTATCCTTCCTTGGCATAATCGAGGTTGAGGGAACATGCTGCCGAAATTTACATATCCCCACCAATCGAGTGTGGTATTCTCCTCTAACCCCACTGGCCCACGGAGTTATGCCCTTGCGTGATCTCCGACGGCCCTCCAAAGGGGGATATTAATAAGACATCGCACTCGTACCGGGTGTGTTACATCAGGCCGGTCCCTATCCGGATTCCGGGTTATGTCTATATACCTGATCTTTTGCGGAGCCTACCCTGCCGCTGCATGGGTGGTTTCCTATTCCCCACTTGGCATCATCCAAGATGGTGGGAATATGCCGTCGGGTTTCTCCCGTAATTAATAAACCCCTGCTCTCTTCAAATACGTTTAACGTCTTGTAAACAGATGAATTCTGTCTCCTTTGAGCACATGGCTTTACCGCTGCCTTCCTCCTACCTCTAGCGTTTAATCAAGGGTTGTCTTCCTTAGGGAGGACGTAATTAACGTCATAGCGTTCAGGGTATGACGGACTTCTAGTCCAGACACGATCACTCACAATCGACTGACCATGTCAGATCGAGCGCACAATAAAATTGTCACTTCGGTGACTGGCACGCCAATGAACCAATAAATAGATAAACCAATAAATCAATAAACAACCAATCAACCCAATAAACCAAATTAAATAAATAAACAAAGACATCATATCCACATCCACATACATAGATGACGATGATGAAAAAATCGGCGTCCACACCAAGATATTCGATGAACTGCTATATAGCAAAGTCGAGTGCTATATCGATGATTTTGTCGTCAAGAAGAATAAAAGGGGGGACCACCTGAATGACCTCAGAGTCATCTTCGAGAGACTCCGGCAATATGAGCTGAAGATGAACCCAATGAAGTGTGCCTTTGGTGTCTCCAGTGGGAAGTTCCTCGGCTTCATTGTCCAATATAGGGGGATCGAGATCGACCCTTTTAAAATAAAAGCCATTCAGGAGCTACCTCCTCTGAAGAATTTGGGAGAGTTAAGGTCCCTGCAAGGCCGACTGGATTACATCCGAAGATTTATCTCCAATTTGTCAGGGCACTGTCAGCCATTCCATAAATTAATGATGAAGAATGCACCTTTCGACTGGAACCAGGAATGCCAGAGGGCCTTCGATTGGTTGAAGGATTACTTGAAGACCCCGCCCGTGTTGGGGGCACCTGTCAAGGGAAGGCCACTTATGCTATATATAGCTACCACTGAATGTTCACTGGGGGCAATGCTCACCCAGAACAATGATGAAGGAAAGGAGCACGCTCTCTATTATCTTAGCCGGAGACTGGTAGGGGCAGAAGCAAGATACACCCCGATTGAGAAAGTTTGTCTCACCTTGGTCTTCACAGTCAAGAAGCTGAGACATTACATGCTCTCGCATGAAGTGAGCCTAATATCTAAGGCCAACCCAGTCAAGCACATTCTCTCCCAGCCAGTTCTGAAGGGACGTTTCGGCAAGTGGGCCGTACTGTTAATGGAATTTGACATCACCTACGTGCCGTAGAAGGCCGTTAAGGGTCAAGTCGTGACAGATTTCTTTGCAGCACACCTTGTGCCTGAAGATTCCCCACTGGCCACAGAGTTGCCTGGAGATGAAACACTAGAGGTGACCAAGTCCAGCAGGTCGCCTGGCAACTATACTTCGACAGAGCTTCGAGAAAAGAAACAACCCCGTCCGGGCATACAAAAGTACGGGCCGAGGTCGGCATCATCCTCAAATCTCCGGAGGGAGAAGTGTTACACACCTCTTGTTCCATCAGCAAGCCCTGCACAAATAATGAAGTGGAGTATGAAGCTTTGATCATCGGTCTCCAAGTCACTTTGCAAATGGAGATCAGTTAGCTATAAGTATTCGGCGATTCATTGTTGATCGTCAAGCAGGTGCAAGGACAGTTTGACATCCGAAAGTCGGAGCTACTCCCTTACCACACTAAGGTGAAACAGCTCATGGAGTAGTTCTACCTCATTGAGATAGGCCACGTCGCCAGAGGAGAAAATGCACAAGTCGATGCACTGGCAAAGTTGGCAAGTTCATTGGCAGTCCCGCCCGATGGATCCCTCAGCATCCGGGTGGTAAATCAACGCCAAGTGCCCATCATGATAGAAGAGCCAGAAGAAGAAGAACTTGAGGTCGCCACGGTGGAAGCCATCAGCCTACCCGACTGGAGGGACCCCCTCATGAAGTGGTTTAAATACCAGCAACTGCCCAGGCAAAGGGAAGAGAAGATCAAGTTGATCAGAACAAAGGACTCTTACGAGGTCTGGAACGGGATTTTATTCCGAATCATGGCAGATGCCAAGCGAAAGGTGCTCTTCCGATGCCTATTCACTGAAGAAGCTTGGAAAGTCATGAAGGAGGTTCACGCCGGAACAGCTAGTGCACATCAGGCGGGACTGAAAATGAAAATTGAGATAAAGAAGCTCGGCTACTACTGGTCGACAATGTTTGACGACTGCTGCAAGTATGCTAAGTCTTGTCAGAAATGCTAGGAGCACGCGACGGTACCCAGGAGACCGCCCGTGCCGCTGCATCCAACACTGCCCAGCTGGCCTTTCGCCCAATGGGGAACAGACATCGTGGGTCGACTACCCGCATCATCGTCTAGGTGCAAGTACATTTTGGTGACAACTGATTACTTCTCCCGCTGGGCGAAAGCTGTTGCTTTGAAAGAAGTGACTGGGGAAATCATTGCCAAATTTGTCCGTCGTAACATCATATTCCGGTTTGGCACACCGAACCGAATTATCTCAGACAATGGAAGTCACTTCGGCACCTAGAAAGTCTACCGGCTGGCAGAGAAATACAAGATTGACTGGAGGACGTCAATCCCTTATAACCCACAAGCCAATGGCTTGGCCGAGGCTTTTAATAAAACTCTTTGTACTCTCTTATCCAAAATCGTTAATTCTAGCAAGAGAGACTGGGAAGAGAAGATGTATGAAGCCCTGTGGGCATATCGAACTGTGTACAAGACTCCAACGGGTTGTTCACCCTTTTCTTTGGTGTATGGCTCAGAAGCAATTGTCCCCATCGAGTTGGAAATACCCTCCCTAAGGGTCGTAATCCAGCATGGGTTGGTCCGAGAAGAGCAAACAAGCGTCGAGCGAAGGCTCGAAGAGCTCTCCAACTTGGAGGGGAAATGGCTCCAAGCCAAACAGAACATTCAGGTCTATCAAGCCCGGATAGCACGCACCTTTGACAAGCTCGTCAAGGAACGTGAATTCAAAAAGGGTGACCTCGTTATGGTTAAAAGAAGAGAAGTCATGGCTTGCAACCCCAAGGGCAAGCTGAATGAGAATTGGCTTGGACCCTATGTAGTCTAGAAAGTCTACAAGGGCGGAGCATATGTAATAGTCAACCATCGGGGGGAGGTTCATTTTCCACCCCTTAATGGTAGGTATTTGAGGTTGTACCACACTCCGATTCCCCCATTCGATGAATAATACATTTCTCCGCGCCATCGCGGGCGAACTTGCATTACTATTGTCCAGGTGGTTTGGCCACTATTTACCCTGCGTTTAAAAAAAAAGAAAAAAAAAAGAAAGAGAGAAAAAAGAAGGAAAGAAAAAAAAAAGGAAAAAAAGGGAGAACGAAAAAAAAAAAGAAAAAGGAGGGAAAGAAGAAGGAAGGGAGGAGGAGGAACCAGTCCCCCTTTTATTAACACTCACTCTTATCTTCGAGAATACATCAAAAGATGAACAACCATGTCAGCCCTTGACATCCTGTCGGCACTGACGAAGAACACCCTACCCGAACCTTCCGTCCGAGATTGGGGAATCAACCTTTCTCTTTACGTTGGCACTAGCCCCGTACCAACGAATATTTCAATAGATGAATCAACCATGTCAGCCCTTGACATCCTGTCAGCACTGACAAAGAATACCCCACCCAAACCTTCCGTCTGGGATTGGAGAATCAACCTTTCTCTGTGCGTTGGCACCAGCCCCGTACCAACGAATATTTCAATAGATGAATCAACCATGTCCTTGACATCCTGTCGGCACTGACCAAGAATACCCCACCCGAACCTTTCGTCCAGGATTGGGGAATCAACCTTTCTCCTTGCGTTGGCACCAACCCCGTACCAACTAATATTTCAATAGACGAATCAACCATGTCATCCCTTGACATCTTGTTAGCACTCACGAAGAATACCCCACCCGAACCATCCGTTCGGGATTGGGGAATCAACCATTCTCCTTGCGTTGTCACCAGCCCCGTACCAACGAATATTTCAATAGACGAATCAACTATGTCATCCCTTGACATCCTGTCGGCACTGACGAAGAATACCCCACCTGAACCTTCCATCCAGGATTGGGGAATCAACCTTTCTCCTTGGGTTGGCACTAGCCCCGTACCAACGAATACACCAAGAGACGAACAAACCATGTCAGCCCTTGACATCCTGTCGGCACTGACAAAGAATACCCCACCCGAACCTTCCGTCCAGGATTGGGGAATCAACCTTTCTACTTGCGTTGGCACTAGCCCTGTACCAATGAATATTTCAATAGATGAATCAACCATGTCAGCCCTTGACATCCTGGCGGCACTGACGAAGAATACCCCACTCGAACCTTCCGTCCGAGATTGGAGAATCAACCTTTCTCTTTGCGTTGGCACCAGCCTCGTACCAACGAATATTTAAATAGACGAATCAACCATGTTAGCCCTTGACATCCTGTTGGCATTGACCAAGAATACCCCACCGGAACCTTTCATCCGGGATTGGGGAATCAACCTTTCTCCTTTCATTGGCACCAGCCCCATACCAATGAATATTTCAATAGACGAATCAACCATGTCAGCCCTTGACATCCTGTCGGCACTAACGAAGAATACCCCACCCTAACCTTCCGTCCGGGATTTGGGAATCAACCTTTCTCCTTGCGTTGGCACCAGCCCCGTACCAACGAACATTTCAATAGACAAATCAACCATGTCAGCCCTTGGCATCCTGTCGGCACTGACGAAGAATACCCCACCTGAACCTTCCGTCCGGGATTAGGGAATCAACCTTTCTCCTTGAGTTGGCACCAGCCCCGTACGAACGAATACACCAAGAGACAAACAAACCATGTCAGCCCTTCACATCTTGTCGGCACTGATGAAGAATACCCCACCCAAACCTTCCGTCTAAGATTGGAGAATCAACCTTTCTCTTTGCGTTGGCACCAGCCCCGTACCAACAAATAATTTAATAGACAAATCAACCATGTCAGCCCTTGACATCCTGTTAGCAGTGACGAAGAATACCCCACCCGAACATTCCATCTGGGATTGGGGAATCAACCATTCTCCTTGCGTTGTCACCAGCCCTGTACCAACGAATATTTCAATAGATGAATCAACTATGTCATCCCTTGACATCCTATCGGCACTGACGAAGCATACCCCACCCGAACCTTCCGTCTGGGATTGGGGAATCAACCTTTCTCCTTGCGTTGGCACCAGCCCCGTACCAACGAATATTTAAATAGACGAATCAACCATGTCAGCCCTTGACATCCTGTCGGCACTAATCGAGAATACCCCACCCGAACCTTCCGTCCGGGATTGGGGAATCAACCTTTATCCTTGTGTTGGCACTAGCCCTGTACCAATGAATATTTCAATAGACGAATCAACCATGTCAGCCCTTGACATCCTGTCGGCACTGACGAAGAATATGTTGTGTCCCCTGGTTTTAATGATAACAAATCACAAATCATTAGTAGATGTTTGAAAAATATCTGACTTAATTTGGCTTGATGAATTGATTAAACAAGTGCAGAAGAATCTCACTAAAAGATGTCTCAACACGACCCAGTGATGTCTCGACACATCCAGATGAGATTATATAGATACTTCAACAAATTGAGATCCAATACAATATAATGTGTCGACACATCCTACTCATGTCTCGATACATACGGAAGAATTCAAGTTGAAGCCGTTCTGCCTAAGTATCTGGATTCACCGATGTCTCGACACACTGAGTGAAAAGTGTCGACACATTCGGGTGATAATCTCGGCGCAAGGCCCTCATGTCTCGACACCATATTACAACATCTCTACACATGGCTCACATGTCTCGACACCGTTTGGTGTTGTCTCGACTCATCAGCCACGGTACTTCAAGATTTCAAAGGGATGTTCGACACACTGACAGTAAAGTGTCGACACATCCACGATCAACCAGAACGATTCTTCAAGATATTCAAAGGAATGTATCGACACACTACAAGGAAAGTGTCGACACACTGTGTTCATCCAGAACAGATTTGGATCCGACGGGAGCTGATTTCAAGATCCGGAACTTAATCCAGAGGATCCGTCTACTCTGGAAAACACCATCAGATTGCGTTGGTGTAAGAAAACTGTGTTTTGGCAGAGATATTTTCTGAAGAAAATTATACCTTTGCTCAAATGGTCTCCTACCTACCCACATTCCTGCAAACTTGTCAAGAAGATAGTCAGCTGTGCAAGTGGAAGCAGATCTAATAATGTGGATGTGACATTCTGGGTGTTGCTTGAAACGTGGACAACGTTGGTGTCCCCCTAGGACACCAATATATATAAGGAGTATGTCCTCCAGTTCGAAGATTGAGAGAGAGGAAATGTGAGCTAAGAAGAGTGATGGGGAGAAAACGAAGAAGAAGAAAATTTGTTGTGCAAGCTACTCTTCATCATGATGCTGCCGGCGTGAGTGAACCTAGAAGAAGACATTTTCCTCTTCCTCACGATGAAAAGAAATCTTCAGTGGCTGCTATGAAGATTCAACAAGAAGAAGAAAACCAAGGCTCTCTCAAGCTCATTCCCAGACAGAAAACTTCTTTGTCATAGAGCTTTCATTATGATACTCTGTTTGGCCATTTCATCTTTTGTTTGCTTTTCTTATAAACAAACTTCTCTTCATTAGATCCCTACCTACGTGTAGGAAGACAGAAGGCATGGTCGCCTATCTGTGTGGTCTGGGGTGTGATCCCACAAGCTGTTCAACAGCGGAGTGTGAGAGTGTATCTCTCTGTTAGAAGCTGTGAATCAGCGGTTGTGCTCTGGCACTAGTGAAGCCTCATTGTGTTATGTGAGGGGTGGACGTAGGTCTCTAGATTGAGACTGCACCACCTTAAAGATCTTGTCTTGTGATGTGTCTTCTCTCTTGTTCCAACGATAGAAATTTGATAGGACCACTTCCAGGAATCCTGTGTGCATCAAGTCTTTCAATTAGTAACTATTATCTATCTCTTTATCCACTATGTTAGTCATAGTTTTTATTTCCGCAAAGAAGGGCAAAGAAAAGGGGCTAATCTATTCACCCCTCCCCTCTAGATCTACCTATCACCACTCAACACGTGGTATCAGAGCTAGTCTCTCTGAATATGGTCTAACGACCTTGAGAGAACTGGTGATATGGCTTCTAAAGGTCCTATGGCTGAAGGACATTCTGTAAATAGGCCTCCCTTTTTCACTGGGATAAACTGTCCTTACTAGAAAAACCGCATGTAGGTCTTCATTAGAGCCCAAAATCATGAAGTCTGGCGAGTGATCAGCAAGGGACCATTTGAGCTGCCTCCTGATGAAGATACATGGACTAAAGAACAAATCAGGCAATCAACTCTGAATTGGGGTGCCAAGCATATCATGCAGTGCTCCCTTCATTAGATTGAATACTCAAGGGTGTCAACTTGCAAAACTGCAAAAGAAATGTGAGATCGCCTTGAGGTAATATATGAAGGGACATAGCAGGTACGTGAAACCAAAGCTAATATGTTGGTATCTGAATATGAGAAGTTCAGAATGAAATTTGATGAGTCCATTTCGGACATGTATGCTAGGCTAACCTCGCTCACTAATGGCTTGACTAAGCTAGGTAAGATATATACTGAGCAGGAGATAGTAAGAAAGATACTTAGATCACTAACTCCTGTCTGGCATACAAAGGACATGGTGGTTGAAGAATCAAAGGATCTAACCACCATCAAAGTAGAAGAACTCATAGGGTCCCTGATGACCTATGAGATGAATATGAAGAACAAGGAAGCTGAAGTGAGTAAAAAGAAGCCTTTGGCTCTTAAAGCTGGACCAAGCACCAAGGACCTATCTAAAGATGAGCATTCAAGCAGCAACACTGAAGAAGATGAAGTTTCCCTATTGACAAGAAAGTTCAGAAATTTTTTAAGAAAGGAAGGTACAGGCTTTACTAAGAAGAAGCCCCAGGTAAGAAGAGGTTTCAGGCCAAGACTTGAAAATGTTAAAAATCTGAAAAGCTTGTATGTTACTCTTGCAGGAAACTAGGACACATCAAGTCTGAATGTCCTGAAGAAGCTAAGAAAGCTATGCCCAGGTGGAAGAACAAGAAGAAGCAAGCCATGGTGTGCACTTGGAGTGATGAAGAAGAAGAAGAAACTGAAGACAACTCCTCTGAAGAGGAAAAAGATGATCTCTGCCTAATGGCCAAAGGAGAAAATGATAGCGAGGTGAGCTCTCCCTTTGAGCATTTCTCCACTAATGATTGGGAAGAAGCTTACTTTGAACTGATGAACAAATATGAAATATACAGAAAAGAAAACAAAATCTTAAAAAAGAAGGTTGAATCCTGTGGGCATGATAAAGCTCTCAATGAAAAGATAATCCTTCTAGAAACTAAAATTGAAAATTTGAGAAAAAAGAATGAAAATCTTGAAGAAGGAAGAAAAGAAATGAGAGATTTGGAAGATGAAAATGAAAGGCTAAGAGATGAAATTGATGAATTAAAATTAAAAATGCAAAGCTATGCAAAGGACAACAATCTGTATAATGAAAAGGTTGAAGCTTTTAAACAGGTCAACTCTCAACTGTTGAAAGAAAATGATAAACTTCAAAAGGACCTACCAGATAAACACACCTCTCTTGAAAAATTTGTTGATGGGAGTGAAAACTTGAATGCCCTGCTAGGAACCAAAATTAACTTCAACAGAGAAGGGCTAGGATATGAGCCTACCAAAAAGAAAGCATTTGGGCTAAAAACCACCACTTTTGTCTCATCTTCTGAAGCATCTACCACCAAATCAACACACCAAGAAAACATTGAAAACAAAGGAAAAGAGAAGATAGGAGATCCAATTAACAAAATTTTCCAACAACCCAAAAAGGTTCACAAACAACCTCAAATAGGTCGACAACCATCCAAGCCTCAACCTGCACATCACAGAGGAAGAGACAGCTATAATGTTAGAACAGGTCGGGACACTCCATGGAATAGGTCGACACCCACCAAGTCAAATGCCCAACAAAATCCCAGGTTTGCACCAACAGGTCGACAGTTTCCTTACAGGAGGTCGACACATCCACCATCTAGAAACAATTATAGACGGACTGAACAGTGGACATGTCGAGACTTTGCCTTCTACAGATCGACACCTCCATGGGTAAGGAACAATAATGCTCCCTATGGTCATAGGTTCACTCAACCCCAACGACCTAGGCAACATGACACTTCCTACTTATCTAGACCAACAAACTGGAACAGATGGACCAATCAACAGTCCTTTTTCACCACTTCTAAAACTCACAAAGTTTAAAAGACTAAAGAGAAGAAAAATCAGAACTCCCAACAAAGCAAAGATGCTAAGAAAGTTTAGATTTTGAAGTCTATCTTATCCTGCTTTGCAGAAATGACGAAACTCTTGGGACCCAACTGTCCTTGGGTTCCAAACATTGTCACTTAATTCCTTGTGTAGGAGTGTCTTACAGCCGTGCACAACCGTTGGTATCTTGACAGTGACTGCTCAAGACACATGACGGGAGACAAAACCAAATTCTGTCTCCTGGTTGAAAAGGAAGCTGGACATGTCACATTTGCAGAAAACAACAAAGGAAATATCATTGGTTCAGGTAAAGTTGGTAAGAACCCCTCCAACTCAACTGATAATGTATTACTTGTTGATGGTCTGGAGTACAACTTGCTGAGCATTAGTCAACTATGTGATAAAGGTCATACTATAGTTTTTGACTCTAATGAATGTAAAATCTTGCAACCAAATTCAAATGAAACCATGTTTTCAGGCAAAAGAGTCAATAACGTGTACATGATTGACTTAGATGACCCTGCTCACATAAATCTTTGTCTTGTTGCATCAAAATCTGAATTAGCCTATTTGTGGCATCGCAGACTAGAACATGTTAGTTACAACACTCTTCATAAATTGGTAAAGCATTCAATTATCAAAGTCTGCCTGAAATCAAATTCAAACTGAACACTAAGATTTGTGATGCACGTACTCAAGGAAAATAGATTATGTAGTGGACCTAAGGTCACAGGATTAATCCCACATCGGATGTTGAGAAAGCAACCGAGTGCTTATAAAGAAGGTCTTCACCTCTTAACTCAAGAGGGCCCTTTTACAAGGATAAAACCCTAGCCGCCCTCCGACGTGACGGGGATAATACCTCTTGGGGGCACCAAAAAAGGTTCATCTCGCATCTACAAAGTGGCGCCATCTGTGGGAACCCTGAGCTCGCACTCGCTTGCCTTCCCAAGGGGGGGCTTGTGTAGTGGACCTAGGGTCACAGGATTAATCCCACATCGGATGTTGAGAAAGCAACCTAGTGCTTATAAAGAAGGTCTTCACCTCTTAACCCAAGAGGGCCCTTTTACAAGGATAAAACCCTAGCCGCCCTCCGACGTGGCGGGGACAATACCTCTTGGGGGCACCAAAAAAGGTTCATCTCGCATCTAAAAAGTGGCATCGTCTGTGGGAACCCTGAGCTCTCGCGCACTCGCTTGCCTTCTCAAAGGGGGGCTTCTGTAGCGGACCTAGGGTCACAGGATTAATCCCACATCGGATGTTGAGAAAGCAACCGAGTGCTTATAAAGAAGGTCTTCACCTCTTAACCCAAGAGGGCCCTTTTACAAGGACAAAACCCTAGCCGCCCTCCGACGTGACGGGGACAATACCTCTTGGGGGCACCAAAAAAGGTTCATCTCGCATCTACAAAGTGGCGCCGTCTGTGGTAATCATGAGCTCGCACTCGCTTGCCTTCTCAAGGGGGGGCTTGTGTAGTGGACCTAGGGTCACATGATTAATCCCACATCGGATGTTGAGAAAGCAACCGAGTGCTTATAAAGAATGTCTTCACCTCTTAACCCAAGTGGGCCCTTTTACAAGGATAAAACCCTAGCCACCCTCTGGCGTGGCGGGGACAATACCTCTTGGGGGCACCAAAAAAGGATCATTTCTCAACATTTGATGTGGGATTAATCCTGTGACCCTTGGTCCACAACACAAGCCCCCCCTTGAGAAGGTAAGCGAGTGCAAGCTCAGGGTTCCCACAGACGGCGTCACTTTGTAGATGCGAGATGAACCTTTTTTGGTGCCCCCAAGAGGTATTGTCCCCGCCACATCGGAGGGCGGCTAGGATTTTGTCCTTGTAAAAGGGCCCTCTTGGGTTAAGAGGTGAAGACCTTCTTTATAAGCACTCGGTTGCTTTCTCAACATCCGATGTGGGATTAATCATGTGACCCTAGGTCCACTACAGACTAGAAAGTCATTCAAGAGTAGAACTGAAAACTCATCATCTAAACCACTTGAACTAATCCATATGGATTTTTTTGGCCCAACCAAAATAGCTAGCTTATGTGGTAAAAGATATGATTATGTCTTGGTGGATGATTTCACTAGATTCACTTGGGTATTCTATCTTGCAATTAAAAATAATGCCTTTGATGAGTTTCAGGCACTGTATATGCAAGTGAAGCAAGATGGTAAGTTTAAAATTTCCAACATTATTTCAGATCATGGTGGTGAATTCGATAATGTTGACTTTGAAAATTTGTGTAGGATTGAAGGAATCATTCACAAGTTTTCATCACCACGAACTCTTGAGCAAAATGGGGTAGTTGAGAGGAAGAACAGAACTCTCATAGAAATGGCACGCACAATGCTTGCTGAAAGGCATCTACCTAAGAGATTTTGGGTTGAAGCGGTAAACACTGCATGTTATATCATCAACCGGTCAATGGTAAGTCCCCTCACCAAAATGACTCCATATGAGCTGCTGAAATGTAAAAAATCATCTCTCTTTCACATAAAGGTGTTTGGGTCAAAGTGTTTTGTTCATAACAATGACAAAAGAGTTCTGGATAAGTTTGAGCCCAAGAGTGAAGAAGGATATTCCTTGGGTACTCTGACAAGTCTAGAGCTTATAGAGTCTACAATGTTAGGACCCTTTGTGTAGAAGAATCTCCTCGCATCACTTTTGATGAGATTGATCATAACAACCCTTGCAGGGAAGATGATGAAGGGGAATTCCTAAACATAAGAGGAAGAGAGGAACTTCCACAAGAAGAAATCCAAGCAAATGAGGACCAAGGAGAACCAAGTAATACTCCAGTCACCGAAGCAGATGAACGTAATGCTCAACCTGATCTAAGAGTGTTAAAAGATCATCCGTTGGAAAACATCTTAGGTAATCTGCATGACCGAACCAAAACTAGGTCTCATTTCAAAATTATGGATGAAATTGAACAACTTGCTCTTGTGTCTCAAATTGAACCCAAAAATGTTGTAGAGGCCCTAAAAGATGGAAACTGGATCAATTCCATGCATGATGAGTTAAACTAGTTTGAAAGAAATAAAGTATGGCATCTTGTTCCAAGGCCTAAAGAAAAATTTGTCATAGGAACAAAATGGGTGTTCAGAAATAAGCTAAGTGAAGATGGAAAGATAGTAAGAAACAAATCTAGATTGGTGGCTCAAGGGTATAATCAAGAATTTGGCATAGATTATGAAGAATCTTTTGCTCCTATTACTAGACTTGAGGCCATTAGAATTTTGCTAGCATTTTCATGTTCTCATAAGATCAAACTACAGCAAATGGATGTTAAGAGTGCTTTTCTTAATGGTCTTATTAAAGAAGAAGTCTATGTAGAGTAACCCGTCGGTTTTGAATGCACATATTTCAAAGATCATGTTTATAAGTTGAACAAGGCCTTGTATGGCTTGAAGCAGGCACCTACGGCTTGGTACGACAGGCTAAGTTCATATCTCACCGAACAAGGGTATTCAAGAGGTAATGTAGATCAGACACTATTCACCAAGAAACAAGGTAAAGATATCTTGATAATTCAAATTTATGTGGATGACATAGTGTTTGGGTCCACTAAATCTTAAATGTGTGAGGAGTTTGCTAAACTCATGTGGTGAGGACACGCGCCGCTTCACTCGACGGAGCACACGGAGCACGCCGGCATCCCTTTGGCTCGGCGATCATTTAGCAGACTAGCAGAGTTATCCCCATTTATTTTATGCTTTAGGCCATGTTGGGCCTTGGATTAGTCCCTGCGTGGACACTTCTATCTAGTTGTAGGCCTTTGTAGGCCAATTAGACACCTTTTGTGCTTTGTAGGCTTATTTAGAGGGCAAAGGGGTTAGTGGGCCATCTTGTGCTCCACTTCTCTTGGCCCATTTGGGGTTTGCGCACCCAACCCCTAGGGTTAGGGTTTTGGGCGCACCTCTCACCTCTCCAAGTGGAAGAGGTGGCAGCCGCCTTCCCCTTTCTCCACTCCCTCCTTTGGCCGCCCATTCCTTTGATCCCTCCTTGATTGGAGGAACCTCCTTGATTGAAGGAGAGATTCCCTCCTTGATGGGAGGAGAGCTGGCCGCCCCTACCCCCTCCCATTTGCGCCCCCATCTCCCCATTTGGTGGTAGAAACCCTAGCTCCCCTCCCCAACTATATAGTCTTAGCATTTTCTTTGGAGGAAATCAATTAATGAATGAATAGATGAAATGTTTTGATTGAGCAGCCATTGGCGCAGCCACCCCTTGGAGAGGGCGACCCTCTCTTCCTCCTCTGCTCCTGCGACGGGAGCAACCCCGGGGTGCGACTCCCCATCCCCTCGGTGCGACGCCGAGGTTCTTCCTCCCTTCTACTTCGTCTCCAGTTCGAGTTCGCATGTTCCAGATTCGGCCCCGAGTTGCAGCGGCGTCCCCATCCGGTGCGGGTCGAATCCGAGCCCCTCCTTTTTTTGGTGGATACTTCTACGAGTCGGCAGCGCGTGGGCTTTGGTTTCGCCTCGATCCGAGGTCGGCACCACCCGTGGCGAGTTTTCTCGTGAGCTAGCGCAGGAGCCTCCCTCTCTGCGCGCCTAGATCCACCCTCCTTCTTGCGAAAATCCCACAGGACGGACAACTCCGAGTTTGGAGCTGATTTCTTCAGGGTTTGTACCCCTCGTCGTCCTCTTTCCAACGCCGCCAACCTCGTCTCGTTCCGACGTCCGAGCTGTTCGTGGCGTCCGTTCCCGTGAGGTCGCGCGGGCCTGCCCAGTCCACCCCGTGCCAGGACAACCAGCGACTTCCAAAGTTCACAGCGTCCAACCACGAACAGATCTGACCGAGCTCTTTGGTCCGGACCTGCTGCTCTGCGTCCCCGACGTCCTCCCACAAGCGGGGCCTCGATCGCCTACCGGAGCAGCGAGTTACCATTTTCCCCGCTCGACAGCGCAGTTCTGGGAGCAGATTCCTTGTCCCCACTTGCAGGTGCGGCCACGGCTTCCACGTACGGAATCTGAGCACGCCTTTTGGCCGAGGCTTCCTCCTGCGACCTAACTACATGCCCTCGCTGACGGCGCCCCAATCAGACTCCGGATCCATTCGTGGGAACGTTTACCACCGAGTCGCGCGTTGCTGCGATTCTGCCGATCGTCATTCGGACCCTCCTAGTGGCCAACCCTTCACCGAGTGCCGCCCGTCAGCCCGTGTATCGGCCGCCCCGAATGGAATTGTTGTAGCCTGTTATCTCCCTGCGAGGAGTGGGCACCATTGCTGGCTTGTACCTATTCTTTCATTGTGTGTATCGGGGTTGTCGGTCTCGGCCGGGGTTCCTTCCCCACGCCTAGGCGTGGAGGTACGTGCGACGCTCCCCCCCTTGGCATTTTGCTTTACTAGTATGTGATCTTGTATGCCGCGTGAGAGTGTAGGGATCCTAGCTAGCATTCAACACCGCGAGATCGTGAGTGAGAGTATCCCATTCCGTGGCCCTAGTCGAGCACCGAGCTCGGACTAGACTCCTATAGTTGCGCGTCGGCTCCTTTGCCACTTTGATCCACTCGCTTCCCTCATAGGGACGACCGTGGACTTGGGTTTCTTGTTGAGAGACGCCTCTCTTCAGAGGAATAGTACGGAGGTCGATCTCTCGGCTTGCCTTGTCTCGTGTGAGTGCTGGCCGCACTTGGTCTTCATCATAGGTTTAGTCCATTTGTCAGTTCCGTCCTGCATCATCGTGACCAATGAATTTGAAATGAGTCTAATGGGTGAGCTTCAATTCTTTCTTGGCCTACAGATTAGTCAAAGCAATGAAGGCTATTTTATCAACCAAGCCAAGTATGTGAAGGAGTTGCTGAAAAAGTTTGATCTGACCAACTGTAAGCCCTTGGGAACTCCAATGGGAACTGCTACTTCACTGGATGCAGATGAACAAGGTATTCTTGTAGATGCAAAGAGATATAAAGGTATGATTGGATCATTACTCTATCTAACTGCATCTAGACCAGACATTCAATTCAGTGTTTGCCTTTATGCTAGATTTCAGTCTAGTCCTAGAGAGTCCCACTTGACTGCTGTCAAGCGTATCTTTAGATACCTTGCTGGCACTCAAGAATTGGGACTATGGTATCCTGCATCTTGTGAACTTTCACTTATTTCATATTCTGATGCAGATTATGCACGATGCAAACTGGACCGCAAGAGCACTAGTGGCTATTGCCAATTTCTTAGTGGGTGTTTGGTTTCTTGGGCTTCCAAGAAACAGCACTCGGTTGCACTCTCAACTACAAAAGTAGAATATGTTGCTGCAGGGAGTTGTGGCACCCAAGTACTATGGATCAAACACCAACTCCATGACTATCTAATAGATCTTGGCTGTGTACCCATTCTGTATGATAACACAAGTGGTATAAATCTTGCAAAAAATCCAGTCATGCACTCTAGGACTAAATACATTGAAATTAGGCATCACTTTATAAGGGATGAAGTTCTCAAAAATCACTTTGAGCTCCATTTTGTAGACTCAGAAAATCAGATTGCAGACATCTTCACAAAACCCTTAATCAATGACAGGTTCACAACTCTAAGGAGAGAGCTTCGTCTGTGCAGACCTCAGTCTACTCAGGTTTGAGCTATCAATTCCTCCTTAATGATCTGCCTACGTGTCTTTACCATGATTGAAACAAGCATATCTGAATTGATTTAGATCTGATCCATTTGGTGTATGAACCTTGCCTGGAATGATGGTCACATTCAGGGGGTGCTTGCTTGTACTTATGAATGTCTTTAATTGAACATCATCTTGTGACTGCATGGTATATCAGATGTTGAGAAGTGAAATGACAGGTTAAGCCTATCAGGAAACTCTCCTCATGCGTGAGGATAGGCCTCCGCCAAGTACCATGAGTCAGAACTGTACATTGCTATCTGCATTGTTGATCTCCAGTGCATAAGCATGTTTAAAACTTTAGCATCAAATCCATCATTTCTTAGTGGCTGCAAAAGGCAAAACCCTTCTTGAATGACAGTCTGAAAGAAGAAAGTCAGAGGCATTGGCAGTAAAAGATGGTAGGTGTCTGTCAAAATTGAAGAATCACAGAAGTTAGCAGAGAACAGTATGTGGTACTAATATGTGTCGAGACATGCTGAACAATGCCTGTTGAACAGGCCGACACCTCATCAATATGTGTCAAGACATACAGCTCAGAACTGGTGTTCAAATCGACACCTTCAAGTCATGTGTCGAGACTGTCTAACTGCCGCTCTGGTTTTAAAGAACAAATGGAGAGTTTCCTTGACTCCCTCTTTTCACTACTTCCTTCAATTCCACCTCACATCGCCTTCCTCTGAACCTTTACTTTTCACCGAGCATCAAGTGAGGGGGAGTTGAGAAACTTTTCATTCTTATATACAACCCCGGGTGAGTTTTGTTGTATTACTCCTATTAAAGAAATGGTTTCTTATTTATAATCCTCATTTTCGTGAAACATTGCTTGAGTTTTACCAAACTTGCATTCTTAATAGGATTGAAACATTTCTTAAGTCCTTGAAAATAACCCTTGCCCCTGCGTCTGAAACTTCACTGCAACTTGGCTTCTTGTCTTTTGAAATGATTGGCATGTATTATCTTTAAACATATTCCCTTCTTGAAGTCCATTAGAGAATACGCCTCTAAAAACCTTGCTGCTATAATCTCAGAGCAATGACTTCACTTTAGAGAAATTAGATCCTTCATCAATGAAATGAAAGGTTAATCTAGTCATGATGAGGAAAGTCATCTCTGTTCAAAAGAATTCAGAAAGATAAGCTACACTGAGTAACTAGGGACTCTGGCATCTAAACAACGTGTTTCCTTGAGTCAAAAATTGAATGCTTTATCGGACTGGTTATTTAATTAAAAACAAATTGGGTTGGGGTTGACTCTACAACATGCTTCAAAACAAAAAGGAATTTTGTTTATTTTCAATACTTGCTTATCTTCTCTTCCAATCATGCCGAACGAATGTGATGTGTAAGTCAAAAGGGCTTGGGTCTATTCTCTTGCTTTTTCAAATGTTTAAGTCATATTATTTGTTGCAAATGGTTTGCTATAACTTTTATTCCTCAAAAATGAGCCTATAAGCCTTAAACCATCTAAACTTAACATAAGGGCATATACACCATTTCAAACTGTAGGGTTGTCATTTTTCAAAAATAAAAATATCAACTTTCCCCATTTAACTCGACGTTGAAACCCAAATTCTCACATCTTCTTCTCCTTTCAACTCTATTTCTCTCTCTCTTTCTCTCTCTCTCTCCGATGACTCTGCACATCCATGCCGTGGAGGTCGACGCCCTGCTCCCTCCTTTGTTCCCTCTTCCGCCAGTTCCCCAGCTAGCCCTAGCTGCTCTCCTGCCTCCCTTCCACCCTTCTGTCCACTCTCCATGACTCCACCGGTCACCCGCGGCAAGAAAAAAGAGTCGGCTTCTTCCAAGAAGACCGCTACTTCGATAGCTCCTTCTGAAGGGAGATCCAAACGTTTTGAGGACCGCCCAGCTGCAGAACAAGCCAGAAGAGGGCTGCCGAAGCCCAAGGGTCCAATACGGACAAGGGTTCGCCGCCGCCAACTCCGGCCAAGCGGCCACGGCTGTCAGCCAAGGAAAAAGGGAAGGTCAAAGCTCAGTCTACCCCTCAGAAGCCCAGCACTGCTGCCTCTCATAAGGAAGAAGACATTGATCCCACTAGGATTCTCTTCCCTAGGTATGTAGATTTCAGTGACCAAGAGATGCTTGTGTATTTTCCTAAGCTACTACCGTTATTTGAATTCCAAGGTTGGAGACATTTTTTGTCTGCGCACAGGGTATACTACAATTTTTTGGTTCAGCAGTTCTACAAGAACTTGTACTTTGATGAGAAAAAGAAAGGTCTTCAGATTGTGGTCAAGGGGGTTTCCATCAAGCTTGCAACTAAGCTTCTTCATAGAGTTTTACACATATCACGTGATGGCGAGATAGAATCTGAGGTTGAGATAGATTTGTCTGCAGCTTACACCATCCTGACTGGAAAGCCTAGAAATCCTCAGGATGACACCCAACTTTTGGTGAAACACTTTGACACCAATCGATTTTCCCCACTGTAGCGTCTACTGCATCATATCTTCACTACCATGATTACCCCACAAGGGGATGGCAGAAGCAGACTTACTGAGACACAGAGATTCCTGTTTTACTGTCTATTCAACAAATACTATGTTTGTCTTCCAGAGATTATGCTTCAAGTTATGGAAAGTTGCACTTACAACAGGCGTAGCCTGCCTTATGCTGCTCACCTTACTGCCATCTTTCAGAAGGTTGGCATCCCCCTTGACAAGGAAACTTCCATGTCTATTCCCCAGAGCAATGTCTACACTATGAGGTTCATCCTAAACTATATGCACTCCAAGAAGGAAGGTAACAAATTGGTGAGGAATTTACCTGGTCATGTACCTAACCTTCCTGTTCAGCCAGCTTCACAGGAACATCTTCCACAGGACCAACCTCCACAAGGTCAGCAAGCACAGGACCAACCAGATTCAGAAGCAAAGATAGATCTGCATGAGGAACTGTTTCATGCAGATATCTCCTTTGAGCAGGCTCCTCAATAGCAGTAGCTTGCAGATCCCATGGACCAGCCTGGGATGATGATGTCTTTTGGTATCCAACCTCTCTTGTCTCCAGAAAATGAGCCTAGAGTGTTCACTACAAGGGATGCCCCACCTGAATTTCATACCGAGGCATCCACCTCACAAGGTCCTGCATTTGGTGCCACTGGCAGTTTAATGGATATTCATCCTGCTCTCATTCAATTTCTCACTGCCCAATTTGGGAGTTTGAATTCCTCCTATTGTCAGATCAGTCTATAGGTAGACAGACTGGAAGATAGACAACTCCATTATGAGCAAGTTCAGAATAGCCGATGGGAGAAATTTGTGCACGAAAAACATAAGTCAGATGAAAGGTTGAAAAACTTAATGACCTCCTTGATAACTATGTGTGAACGAGCAGGCAAAATCATGAAAAGACTAAGAGAGATCCACACTGACACCCAGAAGAAAACTGCTGAAATGGTCATGCATGTCTATGACATCCGAGAAGATCAAGGTAATCTCAACATTAAGTGGGCCAAACTGATGGAGTCCTCCAATCAGCTAGCTGAACAAGGGGCTAGAGCCACTACATCTATCATAGGACAAGCAGCTGGTGCCACTACCTCCATCAGGGCACATGTGACCGCAGAGATCAATAGATCTATTGATGCCACCTCCAATCTGGAAAGAACCCTCAATGCCTCTACTTCTCGCTTACTGGATGCTTCCCAAAGGTTGAAAGGGAAGCTGTATTCTGACACCAATAAGCTCCTTGATGCCTCCTCCAGGCTTGCCGACACAGTTCATACTGACACAGCTAGAGCAGTCAATAACACCACCAAAGCTGAGGCAAAGATGGATGGCGTATACAAGAAATTGGATACGGTTGGTAGTGAAATCTTGGAGCTCATACGTCTGCATAAAGCTCAACTCCAACCTGCTCTGTAGGACGCCGGTGATGAATGGTGCCCTCCTCCTCAAACAAAAGCCACCTCTTCTCATTTTCTACTACAAGGCTCCCAATAGAGGGCTAAAATAGAATACATTTGTGAGATGATGTAAACCTCGCTCAATGACATCAAAGAAAATGTCCAGAACTTACACCGTTTTGTCAGTTAGAGGGATGAGCAGTTAAATCGCAGGGTTGATTCTCTAGAGACAGCCATCTCCCACCTACAACATGAGTTCCAAGAGGCACAGATCATGTACCTGGCCAACACCAGCACCATGCCTCCACCACAGCAGCCTCCTCCTTCACCCCCTCCTTGCTGATAACAAAGGGGGAGAAGTACTGAAGCATCATCAAGCATCTGGCATATAGCTAGCATTTTCATCTAGATTTTTGCATGTAAATTTGCAGTATAACTACTTGAACACACATCCTTGCTTGATCTGTACAAAACTATGGTTGTCTAAATGAATCAAGTCTTTTGTTGTTGTTAAAAATGCTCCTTGATGAAAAATGATAACTTTTAGTGGTTGTATGAATGAATGAATTTTACTTGGTTGATGGCTCTTCAAACCAAATTGATTGTATTGCTATATGAATGCTTGAACATAATGATTCATGGTTGTCATCATCAAAAAGGGGGAGAATATTGTGTCCCCTGGTTTTGATGATAACAAATCACAAATCATTAATAGATGTTTGAAAAATATCTGACTTAATTTGGCTTGATGAATTGATTAAACAAGTGCAGAAGAATCTCACTAAAAGATGTCTCGACACGACCCAGTGATGTCTCGACACATACAGATGAGATTATATAGATACTTCAACAAATTGAGCTCCAGCACAATATAATGTGTCGACACATCCTACTCATGTCTCGACACATACCGAAGAATTCAAGTTGAAGCCGTTCCGCCTAAGTATCTGGATTAACCGATGTCTCGACACACTGAGTGAAAAGTGTCGACACATTCGGGTGATAATCTCGGCACAAGGCACTCATGTCTCGACACCATATTACAACATCTCTGCACATGGCTCACATGTCTCGACACCGTTTGGTGTTGTCTCGACTCATCAGCCATGGTACTTCAAAATTTCAAAGGGATGTCTCGACACACTGACAGTACAGTGTTGACACATCCACGATCAACCAGAACAATTCTTCAAGATATTCAAAGGAATGTCTTGACACACTGCAAGGAAAGTGTCGACACACTGTGTTCGTCCAGAATGGATCTGGATTTGACGGGAGCTGATTTCAAGATCCGAAACTTAATCCATAGGATCCGTCTGCTCTGGAAAAAGTCATCAGATTGCGTTGGTGTCAGAAGACTATGTTTTGGCAAAGATATTTTCTGAAGAAAATCATACCTTTGCTCAAATGGTCTCCTACCTACCCACATTCCTGCAAACTTGTCAAGAAGATAGTCAACTGTGCAAGTGGAAGCAAATCTAATAATGTGGATGTGACATTCTGGGTGTTCCTTGAAAAGTGGACAACGTTGGTGTCGCCCTAGGACACCAATATTTATAAGGAACATGTGCTCCAGTTCGAAGATTAAGAGAGATGAAATGTGAGCTAAGAAGAGTGCTGAGGAGAAAACGAAGAAGAAGAAAACTTGCTGTGCAAGCTACTCTTCATCCTGATGCTGCCGGCGTGAGTGAACCGAGAAGAAGACATTTTCCTCTTCCTCACGATGAAAAGAAATCTTCAGTGGCTGCTATGAAGATTCAACAAGAAGAAGAAAACCAAGGCTCTCTCAAGCTCATTCCCAGACAAGAGACTTCTTTGTCATAGAGTTTTCATTACGATACTCTGTCTGGCCATTTCATCTTTTGTTTGCTTTTCTTCTAAACAAACTTCTCATCATTAGATCCCTACCTGCGTGTAGGAAGACAGAAGGCGTGGTCGCCTATCTGTGTGGTCTGGGGTGTGATCCCACAAGCTGTGCGACAGCGGAGTGTGAGAGTGTATCTCTCTGTTAGAAGCTGTGAATCAGTGGTTGTGCTCTGGCACTAGTGAAGCCTCACTGTGTTGTGTGAGGGGTGGTCGTAGGTCTCTAGATTGAGACTGAACCACCTTAAAGATCTTGTCTTATGATTTATCTTTTCTCTTGTTCCAACGATAGAAACTTGATAGGAACACTTCCAGGAATCCTGTGTGCATCAAGTCTTTTAGTTAGTAAAGAACACCCCACCCGAATCTTCCGTCAGGGATTGGGGAATCAACCTCCCTCTTTGCGTTGGCACCAGCCCCGTACCAACGAATATCCCAAGAGTCAAACAAACCCCGTTCGCCCTCGGCACCCCGTCAGGTGACTATTGACACCTGTTTTATAACCAAAGAGTTGGGTCATCTCCTTATCTATTTTTATGATGTCTCGAGTTATTCACCGCTTATTGGGCCTTTTTTGGTCATTTTTGGGCTTAATTTTATGGGTCATTCTCCTTGGTTGGGCCTAGCTCCATTGATTTCTCGTCACTTCACCTTATTGGGCCTAGATAAGGGATAATAGGGATTATTTTGTGGATTAAGTTATGGATTTATTAGCCTTTATCTCTTTTACCACGTCCTCTCCTCTAGCGGTCTATCGTATGACCGTAAGGTGGGCGTTGGCGGTTCATCTTTAGACCGCTAATGGGCTGAGAGTCCTGCTGGGTCTCTTTGATCTTATCTTCTTCTAGATGCATGTGCCTTGCGGTCTATCGCACGACCGTTTATGGTGGCTGGCGGTCTATCGTAAGACCGTTAGTGGGAACAGAGAGTCCTACTCCACTGTTCTTCCTCTGCTCGGCCGTGGACGAACTAGAGTCCTTCATCCTTTGATTTCTATCTCACCAGAGACTCCCAGAACCTTCTGTTCGTTTCTATGGACTCTTGGAAGTATTATCTTCGATAATTATCTAGTTTCAGGCTTAATTTCGAGTCATTATCTCTCCAACTCAAACCTAGAGTTTGAGGGCTTATAAATAGGACCCTTGAGTTCATGGCTTGAGGAGAAGATTTCTAGAGTTTGCCATGAAGTGCTACCGCATTCTGGAGTCATTTCCAACCAAGGAGAAGCTGCTTCCATGTCCATAAGGCTTCTGGTCCAAGGAGTATCAAGTTCCTTTGGTCTAGTTTGAGTCTTTTTCTTAAGTTTGGTCTATTGTCTCTTTGCATGATCATAGCATCCTCCCTCTTCTTCTTCCACGTTCTATCATCTTTGCATCATCTTTAAAACATCCTCCTATCTTTTCTATGCCCTACAGGGGTTAAAAAAACTAAACCCCCAGGTATTCACCCTTCCTTTTGCATGCACTTTAGCTTATTTACATTATAGTTGCTACACTTGTCATAGGGCTAATCTGGGTTGTTTTTCTATGCTTCTACACTTTTTTACAGGTTCACAGGGTTCCTAGCATGAGGCCCAGCTCTTCTGACCAGCCAGGAGAAGCGGAGATTCAAGTCCCAAGTTGCTGTTCTGTGTGCTCTGGCGGCTCTACATTGGACCATTTGCGAGGCTCTGGCAGTTTATCGTAAGGTCATTTCTAGTTCGTTTGCGGCCTGATATTTGACCGTTTGAAAGTACAGATCTCTGGTTTTCATCTCCCGTGGGCGGGTGTTTCATCCTCTTCTTTTCAAGGTATTTACCTTAGCTTTGCTATTTTAATTACCTTGGTGGCGATCACACTCTTTTAGTTTGGGCAGTAGTCTTCTTTATCTTCCTCATATCTCTCTTTCTTGGCTTTAGTTTAGTTGCTCCACACCTACGGTGTGTGTTTGGTTTTATTCCTTTGCTCCACGCCCCGGTGTGTGTTTTTCTTTTCTTTTACTTATTTCTGATAAAGATGACATGCCAATGTGCTTTACACTTCATGCTGGTTGCTTGAGTTGATGTTGCATTTGTTCATGATTTCACATCATTTATATCAACTTGTTCATCATCATACCCACACACTTGAAGGAACAATTTAAAACCAACAACCCATTTTTTGGCGATCACGGTGGGACATCTAGTGCCAATCGTGCTGAGCATCTGTTTGACTTGCTGCTGTTGATTCATCCCAGTTGCCCTTGTGTTTTCTTCGGATTCCCCGTTTAATTTCCTGCTATTTTCTACTCTCTGGTCACCTTGGTGGTCTACTGTTCGGTCGTTTCTGGCTTAAAAGCAGCCTAGAAATAGGCCGTCTTATCTCTTTGGCTGTCTCATACTAGACTATTTCTCCAATTATAGGTACGCATCCCGAGGTTGTTATTATTTTTACAGTTTTGTTGTGTTTTTTTACTCCTGGGGGCTATCTGATCTCCTCCTCTGTTTTGGCATATTTTGTGGTATATACATATATCATTGTTTGCATAATTGTTTGTTAGTTCCTAGGATAGGAAATTGCATGCACCCCGGTGCACATAGGATCATTCATATTCATATCATAGTTGCATTTCCTACCTTGGTGTGTGAGCCTCTCGCCTTCATATTCCTTGGGGTCGACTAGGTGATCACATCCGGGACCTTCATAAGTCCCCGCGAGCCGTGGATTCTCTCAGGGATGCCGGGCCGGTTGTACCTTTACCACCATGTGTCTAGGTTGCATAAGTGAGGGAGAGTTTATATCTAGAGTCAACCAAGTCCGCCATACCCTTTCCTATTAGGAACCTATTGTTGGAGAGAACATATTTAAATTCAAATCACTAAGGTTCTAAAGGAGGAAACATATAAAAATTGGTGCATCATTATAACTTGGTTGACTTTGAGTGCCTCTCATCCCTTTCTTGGTCTTCATAAATTTGGAGTCTTTGTTTTAGTGTCTCATTTCGTGTTTGTTTGTGTTGTTTATTTTTTTGTCAAGGTGTTCCATTGTATGTGGAGTTGCATTCGATCCTTAGAATCATCTTCTAGGAGCAATTTCCTTCTTCACTTCCTATTCAAATCCTCTCTTTGAATCCGCCATGTCTTCTCACTATCTTCCCCGTTCTCACGAGGAATCCCTTCCTCAAGGTCTCTTGGAGGACCCACCTAGGGTCACTCAATTCCAATCAGGAGAAGGGATCATCCCTCTTCCCTCTGCTAACTCCATGGAGGGCGCCCAACCCTCCCTTCCTTCCAACAATCCTACGGGCCAGATCTTTCAAATGATGGCCCAATTGGATCTGGCCCAACTTCAGGCCCTCTATCAGACCTTGCAGGGGTCCAATGCCCCATCTCCCACCGTTATAGAAGGTCTGTCTAATATCTCTATCTCTGGACCCGGGATTTCACCCACTCCAATTGATCTCACCCTGGTCCAGCCCAGGACCCTCCAATTCTCCAATATAGAAGCGGGCCAATTATCTGGATCGGCCCATCAAATTCTTGATAAAGGGAAGACCGCTCTTCCCTCATTTTTCCCGGCCGAATCTTATAGGCCCATTTCTTCAGTGCCTCAAGTTCTTGTCGGCCAATCCGACTTTTCTCACCCTCAGCAAGGGGCGGCTCAACTCCATGCCAATCTGGGTCATCCTTCGACCCAATATCCTTCTTACGGGCCTCCCCCTCCTTCGGTCTATCCTTCGGCTCCCCACTTTCAGCCCACTCCTCTTGATTTGCCCGCACCATCTCGTGAACAAGAGCTCCTTGATAAATGGGCCGCGATGCAACAACAACTTGACTTTCTTCAAAAGCGGGTTGGCCCATAATCTTTAGCAGATGTTCCAGTTCCTAGCTTCCATAACATCTGGTTCCCTCCCCAGTCCGAGCTCCCCACATACCGTAAATACGATGGGAATAGCAATCCCTTCATTCATGTGAGGGACTTTATGTATGAATCGGCGCAATTCCAATATGATGATCGCCTCATGGCTTATTTATTCCGCCGGTCATTAGATGGAGTGGCTTTGGAGTGGTTCTATGCTTTACCACTCGAGGATGCCGAGAGTTTCAAAGTGGTGAAAGAAAAGTTTATTCAGAGGTTTCAAGACCGGGTCGTCCCAGAGTATTCCTTTACAGACTTGGTGGCCGAGAAGATGAAGGCAGATGAAGATTTTGCCACCTATGCTGACAGGTGGAGACAAATGGCCACCGACATGTCGGGTCACATTCCGGAGGAAGAAAAGGTCAAGTTGCCTATCTCAAATGCTACCCCTACCTTCCGCAACATTTTGGCCATGAATGACATCTCAAATATGCACCAACTATATAGCCGGGTGAGGTTCATTCAAACATAATTCAAGGACTCCCCCATACACTCACTTTTTGAAACCCAAAAGCCCAAATATCATAAGAAGCCTTAGGGGCCCGTCACTGAGGGAGTCCAGACGAATGAACAGGTGCTAGCCGTTGCATTCCCCTTCCAATCCGCGCCATTCCGCTTTCCGCAAAACCCCCGCAATCCTCAATTCTCCACTCCACAGAATGCCCAACGCACTTTCTCCACTCCACAAAACCCTCACCCTGCCTTTGTCGCTCCACAAAACATGCTCCCCGCTCCACAACAACCTCCGCAACCTCCGCAATACCACAATGTCTCTCCCCCCAACGGCTACACCAACAATAACAAGTGCCTGGGTCCGAAGAGAGCCCAATATCCTCCTTTGCCCGAGTCTCTCACAGACATATTTTCGGCTCTTATGTCCATTAATGCCATTCAACTTCCTCCAGAACGGCCTAATTGGAACCCGACCGTTGATCAGACGAAATATTGCATGTTCCATAGGCAACCTTGTCATACTATTGAAAGTTGTTTTCAATTCAGAGATTTGGTATATGACCTTCATGAAGGATAGCGTATAGACAGGGCCGAGATGCATAAGGCCATCATTAAAATTAAAGAGAAGAGAAGGCAGCCGCCGAGACAGCAAGTGCAGCAGCAACAAGCACCGCTACCACAACAGCAGCCACAGCAGTAACAACAGCCTGTTCAAGACTTGGGGTCCATCAGAACCCCTTGCCAAATCATCCTCCCGCTCCGCAGCCACAACTGTCGACACCCGCCCAAGTTAACCTCGTCCAACCCCCGGCTCCTGACGCCGGGTGGTCTTATGACGATGACACATCAGTCCAACGGCTCATGGCCCTCCCCTACAACCACCGTAACCCTTTTCCCTCCGTCATCCTCCCACTTAACCAACAAACCCCACCGTCCTTCGCATCCACCAAACCCCTCATCCTACCATTCGCATTCCCCATTAATCTGCCAATCTCTACCCTACGACCATCTACATCCCCTACCACCACACCTCTAGCCAACCATTCACCCATCATCCTCCTTCCATCTACCTCTACCCCATCACCGATGCCTGCACCAATTATCACCTCGCCTCCATCAAACCCCTCGCCTATCATCTCCACTACGCCTTCCCCCGTGCTACTCATTCACTCCACCGGGCCCATTAAGCCGCTCATTTTAAACCCATCTGGTGCCGTGCTGGCCCATAACCTTGCCTTGCGGAGCGGGCATTTATTTCACAGGAATTATCCTTCCACTGGTGCACCCGCACCCAATCCCCAGTCCTCTCAACAGGCTATTGATCAGGAGGAGGCATATCCACTGCCGGGGACACAATATGATCTGCTACATCATCTGGATAGAGTGCCCGCCAAGATCTCCATGCTGGAGTTGATAAAGAGATCCACCCTTCACCAGGAGGTACTCAAAAATTTTCTACAGAAGGTGATCATCAATGAAGACATGGCAGTAGATAGCCTGCCGACAGCTTTGGCTACAATCTCTAAGGGGCCGGTAATCACTTTTTCTGAAACAGAACTGGCACCACCGGAAGCCCGACAAATTCCGTTGTGCATTTCTATAACTTTGAACAAGGTCAGCATAGATGCGGCACTGGTAGACACAGGGGCATCTATTAATGTCTGCCCACTCAGCACCTTAAGAGCCTGCAATTTATCATAAGATTTGTTAAGGCCGACCCCTACAACCATAGCAACATATGACAACTCCCAAAGGGCATGTCACGAGGTTGTCACTATTCAGGCCGAGCTTGGGCCTCTCACCATGCCGATTGAATTGTATGTGCTGGACATCGACCCTATGTTCAAGGCTATTTTGGGTCGTCCGTGGATAGAAAATCTCAATGCCATGCAATCTACTACCCATCAATGTCTTAAATTCCCTTTTCAAGGGAGGGTGGTTAAGGTGAAAAGCATGTCCACGATCCAGTCTGTGAAGGCCGTCTCCGAGAAAATTTTGCCAACATTGTGGCCCAGCACATGGCCTATTATTTCAGTGCTAGATCTGGATTTCCCATGGGCTTATGCGCCACGCAAGCCCATCTCTGCAGCAGTAAACATTAAAATGAAGCCCCAGATTCGAGATTCAAAGGGCTGGGACATCATATTGAAATTAGGCTATCAGCCGGGGAGAGGTCTTGGTGCGCAACTACAAGGGCGGACCAAGCCGGTCCCTAAAGGAAGAAAAATGAATAGGAGGGGCCTCGGCTATCGGGAGTCTGCCTTCTCTATTTTGGGCGATTATGGGCCCTTGACCTGGGACTATCGCCAGCATTTTGTTAAAGGCCCTCTCCAGCCCGGCACATTGAAAGCATCTCCAGATCAGCCCAAATAGGAAAATGAAGTCCACATAGTCAACAGCCCGCCACTGCTACCTAAGGGGCTGGTTGATGATATGATTGATTGTAGCCATGCATTTGAAAGGCTATTTTATGAAGATGAAAGTTGGCAGGAAAGTCAGGAGGTACGGTTTGTATGTTATCAGCCAAAGAACCCAGCTTACCGTCCGTGGGAAGGGCGAGCTCACCCATCGTCTTTACTTGGAGTCCCTCCCATCTCGTGTCTCTCTTCCAACAGTTGGAATCTATACCCCATCCGCCTCCTATCATGATCAATCCATTTTTCACGGAAATGCCACTCGAGGTATTGTTTGTGCCATGTGCATGTGGACAATGCCCACCCATTGATCTCTCCACCATGTGGTCCCCCTAATCTGATCTCTCCAATATGTGGTTCTCCTCATCTGATCCTTTCTTTGATGTTCTTTTGCCATCTCTCTTCCCCCGTCAGCTTCCTCCCCCGTCAGCTTCCTCCTCCTCTGCCTTCCTCTCCCTCTTGCTACATGATCTCCACTGACTCTCTCCAAAAAAAAATGTCAGATTTGAAACGGAGATTTCAGTAGAAGATTATGCTATCTTTTCTTCATCCTCTTCCCAGGGGCATGAGGTCCCTGCTACCTCCTTCCCATTAGATTTCCTTTCTCCTAGGTTAGACGTAGAGTCCGTCGAGTCTAGGGAAGTAGAGTCTGTTAGGTCTAGAGAAGCAGGGTCTTGTTCTAAGTCATCCAACCCTTCCTCACTTGAGCCACGCCCGCTTGCACGTCATTCTAAATCTGTTCCTGATAGGTTCTTGCAGGATCTAGCTCAGCGATGGCATGCTCTTCTGAAGTGCCCGGAGTTTATCGCTATAGCGATTGTGAAAGAAGACGATGAGGAGCAAGAAGAGGTGTGGAGCGACGACGGACTAGGTGTTTACGAAATCATGAATGAAAAAGACCCAGTTGATAGTGAGGACAGTGACGTAGATGACACCGCCGATCTGTATGCGCAAGGATTAAAGAGATTCGACTAGCCATCGTCAAGGGTGGATGAACCTACGAAGGAAATAAATCTGGGAACTGAAGAAGACCCCAGGCCCATTATTTTTGTCGCTAATCTCCCTCCAGAGGTAGAACAAGATCTAATCAAGGTTCTAAGGGAGTATAGCGATTCTTTTATCTGGTCTTACGAGGACATGCCGGGTCTTGACCCCTCTTTAGTGGAACATCGACTCTTGCTTAAACCAGGGGCAACACCCGTGAAACAAAGATCAAGAAGATTTCTTCCCCACATGGCCTTGAAGATTAAGGAAGAGGTCAATAAATTGTACAAGGCCAAGTTTATCAGAGTTGTCTTATATCCTCAGTGGGTTGCGAATATAGTCCATGTTATCAAGAAAGATGGAAAGGTGTGCATTTGCATTGATTTCAAGGATCTTAACAAAGCATGTCCCAAAGATGATTTCCCGCTGACTCACATAGATGTATTGGTGGACAACACCGTCGGGTACGAAGCATTGTCGTTCATGGATGGTTATTCAGGATATAACCAAATCTGTCTCGCTCTTGAAGATCAAGAGAAAACCTCCTTCACCACGCCCTGGGGCACGTATTGCTATGTGGTTATGCCGTTCGGTTTGAAGAACGTGGGTGCCACTTATCAAAGGGCGATGATGGATATATTCCATGACATGATGCATGTTTACATGGAAGCTTACGTGGATGATATCTTGGTGAAGTCGAGAACTAAAGAAGAACACCCTGCTATTTTGGCTAAGGTGCTTTAGAGAGCTAGGGAGTACCAGTTAAAAAGGAAGCCAAAGAAATGTGTTTTTGGAGTCAATTCAGGGAATTTGCTAGGCTTCATAGTTAGCAAACGGGGGATTCAGATCGATCCTAACAAAGCAAAGGCTGTCATGGAAATGCCTCCGCCAAAGAATATCATGGAACTTCGAGGACTGATTAGTCGATTGCAATTAATTAGAAGATTCATATCCCAAAATTCTCAGAGGTGCCGCCCGTTTTATGAATTGCTGAAGGCGGGGGCCAAATTTGAATGGAATCAAGATTGTCAAAAGGTCTATGAGGATTTAAAGGAATATTTGACCAATCCCCCGGTTTTGCAACCTCCTGTCCCTAGGAAACCCCTAATCCTATACATTTCTGTCATCGAGGACTCCCCAGGGGCGGTCTTAGCCCAAGTAGATGAAGAAGGCAAAGAGCGGGTAGCTTATTACCTCTCCAGGTTATTTAACCCGGCGGATACCAAATACACTACCATGGAAAAGACTTGTGCTGCCTTAGTGTGGGTAGCTCAGAAGCTAAAACACTACTTTCTAGCCCACCCAATTAGGTTGATCTCTAGAATGGACCCGATCTGTTATCTCTTAGGAAAGCCCGTCCTTTCTAGTAGGTTAGCTCACTGGCAGAGCTTCCTCTCTCAATTCGATATCACATTCATTGTTTAGAAGGTAATCAAAGGATATGCCATCGCTGAGCATCTTGCCCATCTTCCTATCCCCTGCACGGACTCTATTCAGGATGATTTCCCTGACGAGCATATCTTTGTTCTTACCCATCATCCCCTTTGGTCTCTGCACTTCGATGGTGCACTCAATTCTCAAGACCGAGGGATAGGTGCTGTTCTGCTCACTCCGGAAGGGGTGACGATTCTTTTTACTTATCAGCTCCATTTTTCTACTACCAACAACATCGCTGAGTATGAGGCTCTCCTAGCCGGATTGAAGCACGCCTACCTCTTAGGCGTGCGCTATTTAAATATCATAGGAGATTCTCAACTCGTCCTGTGGCAGGTTCTGTCCACTTACCACACCTGTGACCCGAAGCTCAAGCCATATCAAGATTTGGTCACTCTCTTGGCTAAGCAATTCCGCAAACTGATCTACATCCATACTCCCCGATCTCAGAATATCCTCGCCGATACGCTGGCATCACTTGCATCCTCCTTATCTTTCCCTTTAGTCGGAGCAATGAGACTATCGTCGTTCAGAGATTAAATGCTCCCTCTCTCAGGGATCCTTGGTTCGCCAACCTTAGGAAGACCGTAGAGGCTAGGGTTGAGAAGGAAGATTTGAAGGAAGTTTCTTTAACAGAGTTAGAAGAGATTCTAGAAGATGAAGAATTGCCATGGTACCACGAAATTGAGTTGTATTACTAAGATGGATTGTTCCCTGAAGGGGCAAACACCGAGCAGCGTAAGGCTATCAGAAGATCTGCCTCGAAGTACACCATCATTGTTGGAGAATTGTACAGGCGCGCTCTCAATGGGATGCTCATGAGATGCCTAGATGATGATGAAGCTTGGAAGGTGGCTGAAGCAGCCCATTCTAGTGAATGTGGAGGTCATGTTAATGGCCAGGCTCTAGCGAAGAAAATCCTTCGGCAGGGTTATTATTGGCCAACTCTAGAGGAAGATTGCTCCCTCTATGTCCGGAGGTGTCTTAAATGCCAACTCCATACTGATAAAATCTATGCTCCGGCTTCATCTCTTCATCCTCTCTCTACTCCTTGGCCATTCTCTATGTGGGCTTTCGACATTGTCAGCCCGCTCGGTGATCCCAATTCTCAGACCAAGCAGAAATCCTTCATCCTTACCGCCACTAAGTGGGCCAAAGCGGAGGCGTACGCAGAGATTAAAGCAACCACGGTGTGCCGCTTCATCATCAAGAATATTATTTCACGGTTCGGGGTGCCAAGCAGCATTGTCACCGACAATGGACCCCAGTGTTAGGGTGCTAGGCCCGGATACAGAGGGGGGGTGAATGTATCCCTCTAGAAATATAACCCAAATTAAAACTCTAAAGCTCAGATATGCGGAATAAAGACTAACGAGCTTTCCAAGATGAAATGATAAGGCAACAATTGAACAAACAGTTGGACTGCACCAATGCAGCCACCTGAACAACCAGAAATGAAGGCAGAGCTAAACAACCCAAACACACTTAGCAGAATACAATGCTCAAAAATAACCCTCTAGATAATGCAGCTAGCCAAGCATGCACAACCTGTGAATGGGAGGTAGAAGATATGGAGCTAGCGCAAGGCAAACCATTGCACAAATAATTTTAAGGTGGTTTGGTCCTCCAGACCTACATCCACCCCTCACTCCCAACCGGAGTGAGGCTTCACTAGCCAATGCTAGAACCAAGCAGACTCAGTCTGCAACAGGTGCTGACACACAGCTTGACCAGGGGAACAAACTCCCCTCTTCCTCCCAACCGGAGGGACACCCCAAGTGACTCCCAGCCACTTGGAAATTAGAGGTCGAAGATCTCTCTTCCTCCAGACCAGGAGGGACCCAACCAGTGACTTCCAGTCACCAGCAAACCAGAGGTCGAAGACCTCTCTTCCTCCAACCGGAGGGACCCTTGGACTTGCAAGCCACAAGCCCAGAACCGGAGACAAGTCTCCCTTCTCCTGAATCCACAGGAGGAACCCGATCCCCAGCAGGGCAATCGGAAGAACAAGACTAACCAAAGAAACAAAAGAAAAAATACAGAAACATAAAAAGCACAGCAACAAAAGCTGGAAATGAAACACAATAGTCGTTCTGGATTTGATCCACGAACAGACTGAACAGGTCTTCAATAGACTCTCTCCTCTTCTTCTTTTCTTCCTCTTCTTTCTTCTTCTCAGCTCACGCAATCTTTCTCTTCTGCTCTCACTCTCTATTTTCTTCTCTTTCGCAGGCTCTCCCTGTCTCTTCTCTTTCTTCTTCTTCTTCTGCTTCCACTCTATTTCTTCTTCTTCTCTTTTTCTTCTTCTTTTCTTTTTCTGGATCGAAGGGCTTTCTGCTCTCTAGGCTTCTTCTTTGATCAGTCTTCTACAGAGGATGAAGACTCGTATATATAGCAGCAGCAGGCACACTGGGCGTGTGTGGCTTCCACACTTCCTGCCCTAGAAGTTCGGACCACGTGGCAGCATCCTGGTATCTCGTCCATCCTTGGATCACGAGCCAGGGACCTCGGATCACGTGCCCTATGAAACTCAAGTCTACTGCGTTGACTCCATCAGTTTGCTGCGTTGACGCATTGATACGTTCCAGCGAGCAAATAGCCTAGCCTTTTTAACTGCTGCGTCGACGCTTCCAACCCGTGGCGTTGACGCATTGATGCGTTCCAGTGAGCAACCAGCCTAGCCTTTTTAACTGTTGCGTCGACGCTGCTCCACTGCTGCGTTGACGCGTAGGTGATCCAGTGATCAGGTCTTCAGCAAATAGATGTGCTGCGTTGACGCTCTCAGCATGCTGCGTTGGCCCAATCATCAGTCTGAATCGTCTGCAAACAGAGATAAAAGGAATGTATATACTTAGTTAGTTCAGGCTCTTATATCAGCGAGTGTATATACATTTGAACAATTAACACATGGACAGTGTATACACTTTACCGTAAAGGACAATGCATGAGTGCAGTGTATAGACTTGGTGTAATGACGCCAATGTACAGACTTGCAAGATGTGAGGCGATGTGTAGACTTTGCGTTCAACTGGATGTATAGGCTTGGAGGGTTCACTGATGGCTGTACAGACTTGGGCGTTGTATAGACTTGGAACGGCTTCAAGGTAACAATGTACAGACTTTGAAATAAAGAGTGTACAGACTTGAAAGTTCAAGGCCACGATGTATAGACTTTGCCACAGTCTAATGTACAGACTTTGCAAAAGTGAACGAGCCAATGTATAGACTTCAAAAGAAGCAGTCCGATGTACAGACTTCAAAAACTCTTGACAACGGACGCTGTACAGACTTCAGCTAAGTAGGCCACAGGCCGATGTGTAGACTTTGGATTTGAAGACCAGTGTGCAGACTTCAAGTTTAACTGTGGATGTACAGACTTCAGGTGTGAAGACATTGTGAATGCAAATGCAATGTTCAGACTTCATTGTATAGACTTGGAGAACCTGAATTAATGTGCATACTTGGAACGCCTGAAGACCAATGTATGGACTTGTATAAATCTGATGAATGAACTGAGGGGTCGACCCATCAGCACAAGGGGTCGACGCACTATAGACCAGACCAATGAATAAATGCAGTTAAAGAGGCACCAAGCGTCAACGCATTGCCCAAGCAGCGTGGACGCAGCAGTACAAAAATTTCTTACTGCTACCTCTGAAGTGCCTTGGTAGCGTCGACGCTGCAGTTCGATGGGTCGACGCTGCAGTATCAAACTTCAGTCTAAGGAGCAATAGTAACATGACTGAACATAATCAAATATGCAATGTCATATCAGAACTTATGAAGAACTGCATTAAGATCAGAAAGTGAATAATAGCATGAAGACTCACACAGCAAGATGACTCACATTGAGTGACTCACATCAAAGACCAATCATCAAAACCACCATTAAAACCATCATCAAAACCACATGGGCATAACAATCTCCCCCTTTTTGATGATGGCAACACTACACAATGAGTCAGTCTGATGACTCAAACTATTCTCTCCCTTTGACTTCATCAAAAAGAAAATAGTTTATGAAATTAAAGCATGTATAAAAATTCAGTCAATTTCTCCCCCTTGCAAGAACATGATTCTCCCCCTTTAAGAGTGTCAGCAAGAGCATGAGTTAGAGATGATCAAAAGGAACCTGCATGCAATGATTGAATGATATTCTCCCTCTTTGGCAAACAATCTCCCCCTTTGGTATAATCAAAATAAACCATGGGAAGGGGTATGAATGTAGATGCAGATATCAGAGATATGAATGCAAGAGCACAATTCTTCTCCTTCTATGCAGCATGATGCATATGACAAGGAGGCTCCCCCTCAATAAATGGAACCTTATGAAATGAATGAGAAGGAGTCCACAGGGGCAAACAAGGAGAAGTTCATGTCAATGAGCCAAGGACAATGAGCAGAAGAGTTTCAAATAATCAGATTTTTCAAAAAAGCTTCAACTACAAGAATTTTAGTCAGATTTTCAAGGAAATGTCATTCTCATAAATCCAAAACAGAATATTTCAAAGTCTTTCATTATAAGGGTTTATGAATGAGCTTTATTGAACAGCATGGTTTAAACATGATGTATGTAGAGTTTATCAATAAAATTCTGTATTGATATCTAAAACCATGGTTTAATAAAAATGAACCAAGCCCTCATATTTATCTTGATAAAACTCCCTTTCTCTTACACAATCAAATTTATTGACTTCTTTCGAATTACATGCATCAGTATTGAAATCAAGCAATTATGAAGTCATATGATTTTATCTAGGGTTGTAGCAATTTAATTTTAGCATCAATATTCAGATATTTCAATTCGTTCAACAATTTTTCATGCTACAAATTTTACGAGCACTCTAGTTCAGTGCACACCTTGTAACTAGAGGATATACCTTGATCAGAGGCCAATATCCCTAAGCACTTAGTGTGACTAACTGTCATGCTATATATGAACAGAGATAGCATTTACACATCATGACACACTGCAAATCATTTCTTGATGAGTGAGTTGTATTTCTCAGTGTGCATGTCATTGCTCTGCCTGAATTTCAATTAATCTTAATCAGAGTTAACTATGGTACCTCATGACACAGTCCTTTGGACATGTGTTTCTCAGTGACCAAGGTCATTGTTCTGACAGAAAATACCCTTTAGACATTTTCAGAAAAATTCATTTGCTTTAAATCAATAACAATTTCATGTACTTAACCACATAAAGTCATGTATTCAATAATGTAGATTTCAGAAGATTTTACAAGACACAACATGAAACAGATGGTTAAGGTTTATTAAACATGTTTCAGATATTTTTAAGAGATTTTAAAGCCAAACTCATTGAGTACATTAAACTTAAACCACATGAGTTATTTCATTCATAAAAGCGTATAATAGAAGATTTCTAGTTTAAGAATTTTCAGATTTATGATCGAGATAGTCCCATTGAAATCTTCATGAAAGACTGATGGAATTCTGAAGCCAAATGATACCAATTGATAGGAGAGATTTTGAAGCTCAATGTTTTCAAAAATATGTTCAAGGTCTGTCAACAAAATCAATAAGGAAGGATATGCAATGAATTCTCACATGTGTATGCATTTGACAACCTATATGCGATGCATTGACTCCCCCTCACAATATGCATTCAAACTTTTTTTTTGGCATTTTCAATATAAGGAAATGCAATGCACTATATGTATGCAAGGACATGTAAAGACTGAACATTGAATGCTATACAAAGATATGCAACTAACTCCCCCTGAAAACATGCACTATTTGGTACCTTACCATTTATATACCATTGAGGTCATGCATGATAATTCAACATGCAGTCCTTTATGCAATTCAGAATGTTCAGTGAGCTATTGCAACACACAAATTTCAAACAATATTCATATTCAGTTCAGATTTTCAGAAATTTCAGAGTGCATGATCAGAAAATAATACAACTGGCAGATGATGAATGAATATGCAAGAACAGATTTAATATGCATGCACTAGATGAAACTAAGAACAGGATATGCAAGAATACATCAAACCAGATATGCAATGAGTTTCAAAACAAGAAATGCAGAGAGTTTACCTGAACAGTTCAGAAGGGGTTTTTCATTCTTGAGTGCCTTGGATCATTACCCCTTTTATTCCAGTCCCAAGGCACACCTGCATAGCAATGTTATTTTGCACAAACAGGTACCCAAGAAGTCTTGGGTCCTGACATGAGAGTATCACTTCTAGCATGTTTTCTCAATAATTTTCGTGCATGAAGGTCATCAGATTTCATCAAATAGCAATTATACATTGAATGACCAATTTGTCCACAGTAAAGGCATGAATTAACAGATTTCAAATTAGATTTATGCACATTCTTATAGATATGATACCAATTGTTAGCATGAAATCCATGTGCATATGCATGAACCTTTTTGTTGTTGACAGAATTAAAATTCTGTTTACTAAGACCGGCCAGCCAACATTCAGCAGCTCTATGGCCCGGCTTCTCACAGTGATAGCATGCAGGAGACTTTCTGTTAATGGCAGGGAATTTAACCGTTTTAGAATTTAATTTTCTACCCTGAGCATGCCAACAATCAATTACCATGTGGCCATGCTTTCCACAGTGAGAGCATTTGAGAGAATTTCTTTTAAAGGAGCCTGACCAGCATTCAGAGGTCTTGCGACCAATTTTGTTGCAGTTAAAACAGATGATGTGCTGGTTCATTGAAACAGGTTTGTTTTTATTAGGAACATGTTGGTTTGCAGAGGATTTAGCATGATATGGATAAAAGGTTTTCTTACCACTTGCAAACCAGCAATGAGCAATTGAGTGTCCTAATTTTCCACAATTTGAACATGTGACACTCCTTTTTTGAGGGACAGGGAACTTGACCTGCGAATTCCTACCATCCATTTTTCTAGCTTTCAGATCGTCTGATTTCATCAATCTACATTCATGCATCAAATGGCCAGGTTTATGATAGTAATGACATATCATTTTCTTTTTGGATGCATGTGAATGTGTGTGAGTACTGTGATCAATATGTACTGATGAACCCTTTTCATTTATTTTCTGATTCACAGTCCTTTTCTGATTTTTATCCTGTTTTCCTATTTTCTTAGCCTTGTACTGAGGTGGAGATGAGGTAGAAGGCTTTTCCTGCTTAGAAGTTTTAATGAAAATAGTTTTCAGCTTGGATCCATCAACCTTTTTCAACTTTTCAGTTTGTTTTTGGGTTCTCTGAACAGTAGACTGAGAAACAGGTGACTTCTGAGAAGTGTGAGAAGTAGAGCTAGCAACAAAAGATGTACGAATTTTATTTTCAAACTTATTTTTATTTACAGGATTATAACCTAACCCCTCCTTCTGAAAATTGACTTTTACTCCCAGCAGTTTGTTCAGATTATCTTGCCCACTAACAAACTTAGACAGAGAGTTCTTTAAGTCTTGGATTTCATTTTCTAAAGAGGTGATTTGTAACTCATAACTGGCAATCTCTTGCTAACTGTAATTCATAGCTTCATTCAAAACTTTGTTAGCAGTTTTATATTTCTCAATTTCATTTTCCAGATTGCTCAGTTTATCAGAATCTTCAACGCAAACATTTTTACCTCTTTCTAAAGCTAGAAGTCTCTCAGACATAGTGGAGTTCAGCATTTTCAATTTCTCATTTTCTTCCTTAAGTTTGTCATTCTGAACCAATTCATTTATTAGAAGCTGATCTTCTGAATTGACTTCATACTTTCTTCCATTTTCAATTTCCTTCATATCTTTTTGCTATTTTTCAAGATCTTTCTGTAATTCTATGTTTACAGACTTTATGGCATTAAGTTTTTCAATCAGTAATTTGTTCTCCTGTTTAAGTTTCTCTGATTTTTCTTCATCTTCTTTGGAGAGTTTTCTGAGAGAGTCATCTTCAGATTTTAGCTTGTTTAGTTCAGAGTAAACACATTCAAGTTCCTTCTTTAGTTTTACATTCTGATTTTTATACATATGATTATCAGACAGACATGCATCATGAAATTGCTTCGTACTTGAACAGTTTTCACATGGAGAGCTAGAACTATCTATCCCAGTACCCTTCTTCAACTTTTTATACTGTTTTCTTAAGCTCTCATGTGACTCTAACAATTCAGCATATGCATTCTCCCAATCATCAATAGAAAAATTCTCGAAGAGATTTACCTCATCATCATCATCTTCATTTTGGCTGCTGCTTTGATTGCTTCTATTAGCCATCATACGGCTGTCCTCGTTTACCCTGTGAAATTGCTTCAGCCTATCCAGGATGTCCTTTGCTGAGCTGCAATTATGAAGACAAGACCATAAGGCTCTGTCAGTAGCTGCTTTCATCAGGTTAAAGGCTTTCTGATTTTCTCCATCCTTTGATCTGTGTCTGTCGGTCCATTTGGACACTTTCGTTGGTAAGGTGTGAGGACCTTGTGAAATTAATTTTCACAGATCAGGATTAGCAGAATTAACATAAGCATGTAAAGCAGTGTACCACTGACTGAAATCAAAACCACTAAAGACGGGTGGAAGAGCCATTGAAAACAAATAGCGAGTAAATACAAAGCAACAGGAATATTTATGCACTAAAAACAAATTAGCACCTAAAACTGCAAGATCGGATATGCAGGTCGCTGGACTTTGTATGCAGACACCGCTCTGATACCAACTGTTAGGGTGCTAGGCCCGGATACAGAGGGGGGGTGAATGTATCCCTCTAGAAATATAGCCCAAATTAAAACTCTGAAGCTCAGATATGCGGAATAAAGACTAATGAGCTTTCCAAGATGAAATGATAAGGCAACAATTGAACAAACAGTTGGACTGCACCAATGCAGCCACCTGAACAACCAGAAACGAAGGCAGAGCTAAACAACCCAAACACACTTAGCAGAATACAATGCTCAAAAATAACTCTCTAGATAATGCAGCTAGCCAAGCATGCACAACCTGTGAATGGGAGGTAGAAGATATGGAGCTAGCGCAAGGCAAACCACTGCACAAATAATTTTAAGGTGGTTCGGTCCTCCAGACCTACATCCACCCCTCACTCCCAACCGGAGTGAGGCTTCACTAGCCAATGCTAGAACCAAGCAGACTCAGTCTGCAACAGGTGCTGACACACAGCTTGACCAGGGGAACAAACTCCCCTCTTCCTCCCAACCGGAGGGACACCCCAAGTGACTCCTAGTCACTTGGAAACCAGAGGTCGAAGACCTCTCTTCCTCCAGACCAGGAGGGACCCAACCAGTGACTTCCAGTCACCAGCAAACCAGAGGTCGAAGACCTCTCTTCCTCCAACCGAAGGGACCCCTGGACTTGCAAGCCACAAGCCCAGAACCGGAGACAAGTCTCCCTTCTCCTGAATCCACAGGAGGAACCCGATCCCCAGCAGGGCAATCGGAAGAACAAGACTAACCAAAGAAACAAAAGAAAAAATACAGAAACATAAAAAGCACAGCAACAAAAGCTGGAAATGAAACACAATAGTCGTTCTGGATTTGATCCACGAACAGACTGAACAGGTCTTCAATAGACTCTCTCCTCTTCTTCTTTTCTTCCTCTTCTTTCTTCTTCTCAACTCACGCAATCTTTCTCTTCTGCTCTCACTCTCTATTTTCTTCTCTTTCGCAGGCTCTCCCTGTCTCTTCTCTTTCTTCTTCTTCTTCTGCTTCCACTCTATTTCTTCTTCTTCTCTTTTTCTTCTTCTTTTCTTTTTCTGGATCGAAGGGCTTTCTGCTCTCCAGGCTTCTTCTTCGACCAGGCTTCTACAGAGGATGAAGACTCGTATATATAGCAGCAGCAGGCACACTGGGTGTGTGTGGCTTCCACATTTCCTGCCCTAGAAGTTCGGACCACGTGGCAGCATCCTGGTATCTCGTCCATCCTTGGATCACGAGCCAGGGACCTCGGATAACGTGCCCTGTGAAACTCAAGTCTGCTGCGTTGACTCCATCAGTTTGCTGTGTTGACGCATTGATACGTTCCAGCGAGCAAACAGCCTAGCCTTTTTAACTACTGTGTCAACGCTGCTCCACTGCTGCGTTGACGCGTAGGTGATCCAGTGATCAGGTCTTCAGTAGATAGATGTGCTGCGTTGACGCTCTCAGCATGCTGCGTTGGCCCAATCATCAGTCTGAATCGTCTGCAAACAGAGATAAAAGGAATGTATATACTTAGTTAGTTCAGGCTCTTATATCAGCGAGTGTATATACATTTGAACAATTAACACATGGACAGTGTATACACTTTACCGTAAAGGACAATGCATGAGTGCAGTGTATAGACTTGGTGTAATGACGCCAATGTACAGACTTGCAAGATGTGAGGCAATGTGTAGACTTTGCGTTCAACTGGATGTATAGGCTTGGAGGGTTCACTGATGGCTGTACAGACTTGGGCGTTGTATAGACTTGGAACGGCTTCAAGGTAACAATGTACAGACTTTGAAATAAAGAGTGTACAGACTTGAAAGTTCAAGGCCACGATGTATAGACTTTGCCACAGTCTAATGTACAGACTTTGCAAAAGTGAACGAGCCAATGTATAGACTTCAAAAGAAGCAGTCTGATGTACAGACTTCAAAAACTCTAGACAACGGACGCTGTACAGACTTCAGCTAAGTAGGCCACAGGCCGATGTGTAGACTTTGGATTTGAAGACCAGTGTGCTGTTAGGGTGCTAGGCCCGGATACAGAGGGGGGTGAATGTATCCTTCTAAGAATAATGCCCAAATAAAAACTCAGATGCTAGGCAATATCTGGAATTAAGCTAATTCGATTAAGCAAAATAACACGCAGGTGGAGCGAGCCTATCCAAGCATCTAGCGGAAGCAAATCAAGCAATCAAACCACTACTCAATAGATTTTTTAGGTGGTTCGGTCCTCCAGACCTACATCCACCCCTCACTCCCAACCGGAGTGAGGCTTCACTAGCAAACGCTAGAACCAAGCAGACTCAGTCTGCAAATAGTTGCTGCCACAAAGCTTGACCAGGGGAACAGCCTCCCCTCTTCCTCCCAACCGGAGGGACACCCAAGTGACTCCCAGCCACTTGGAAACCAGAGATCGCAGACCTCTCTTCCTCCAGACCAGGAGGGACCCCTGGACTTGCAACCCGCAAGCCCAGAACCGGAGGACCAATCCTCCCTTCCCCCAAACCGGAGGGAACCCACAAGTAGCTCCCAGCTACTTGCAACCGGAGATCAGATCTCCCTTCTCCTGACCCACCAGGAGGAACCCGACCTCAGTCCAGAGGATCGGAAGTACAAAGATGGAAAGATAAAAAAAGGAAAATAAGAAAGGATGAAAAATCACAGCGCCAAATACTGGAAACGAAATACAAGTAATGTAGCTCTCAAGGGAGAAGGTCTGGCTTGGATTTGATCCAAATGCCAGAGGGCATATCTTCAAGCTTTTCCCATTTCTTCTCTACGAACTCCTTATCTCTCTCTCTCTTTCTCTTCTGCTTCTTCACTCTTTTTCTTCTTCTTTCGCAAGCTCTCTCTGTCTCTTCTCTTCTCTTCTCTTCTCTTCTCTGCAACTCTTCTCTTCTGCTAGATCGAGCACTCAGTACTTCTGCACTTCTGCTATTCTGCTTCTCTATTTTTGATCACTCTTCTTCAGACAACCGAGACTCCCCTTTATAGCAGCTCGAGCAGAGGCAGCACTGGGCGCGTGTGTCCTCCACATTTCCCGCCCAGATATTTGGCCACGTGTCAGCATTTCAGCTCCTTGGAGCACGTGCCAGACACCTGCATGATTAAAGAAGTGTTCAGTCGATGAACAAAATTAACACAGGCTATGCATAGTTAAGCAATGTATAGACTTAAAGAAATCAATATAGCAAGTGTGTACAGTGTGAGGGAGTGTATAGACTTAGAAGTCTTCATCCGTACTCAGTGTATATACTTGCTGAAGAATGCATTATCATAACAGGAGAGTGTGTAGACTTCAGTGTAAATCATGAAGGAATCGAGTGTATAGACTTGGAACAATAGTTAACCAAGTGTGTATCATGTGAGAGTGTATACACTTGGAGGTCTTCAGCGTCTTCAGTGTATGGACTTAATTAGTTCAGGGCAATCCATAGCAATGTATAGACTTAGGCGTTCTGTTCAAAACAAAACCAATGTACAGACTTCATGCTGTACAGACTTGATGTTGATCAACAGACCTTTGGACATCAGCCCAAGGCGTCAACGCTTCCATCGTGCAGCGTCGCCTCAGCTCCTCAGGCGAGATGCTCACGCCCTTGGCAACTGGCCAATGCGTCAACGCATCCAGTGTCAGCGTCGATGCAGTGAACAAGACAGAAAGCGAAAGACGCACAATTGCGTCTACGCAGTCAGCCAAGTGCGTCAATGCACTAAAAGTACAGAACCCATGAAGACAGACAGGCTGTACAAACTTTGATGCTCAAAGACGATTGTATAGACTTTGCCTTAGAAACGGGTGTATGGACTTTGAACCAGCAAATGAATAAGTATGTACACTGATGGAGTGTATAGACTTGGAACCCAAAGGCAGTGTACAGACTTGGTAAGTCTGAGCCAATGTACAGACATCAAGTGAAGACCAGTGTATAGACTTCTCGTGAGTGAACAGACTTTGAGGCGTTTGACGGATGTATATACTTAGCCTTTGAGGAACGATGTATAGAGTCTGAACGTGAAGGCAGGCTGTATAGACTTGAATCGCTTGAAGCGATGTACAGACTTGGTGAGGCTCAAGCAGTGTACAGACTTGTGAAGGCTTTAGCGTTGTACAGACATGGAAGTACCACAGTGGATGTATGGACTTGATGATCCACTGTGGATGTATGGACTTCAGTGAATGAAGCCGATGTACAGACTTGCCTTTGCGAAGCCACTGTACAGACATTGAAAACGTGAAGCCAGTGTACAGACTTGAAGAACAGTTCAATGTATTGACTTAGCGTTGTATAGACTTGGCTTTGAACGCTTGAGCTGAAGATAATGTGCAGACTTAGTGATGTATAGACTTGGCCAGTAAAACGTAGGAAAATGTATGAGTGTATAGACTTGGCCAAGCGTAGGAAAAGATGTGGAGTGATGTGTAGACTTTGCGTTCAACTGGATGTATAGGCTTGGAGGGTTCACTGATGGCTATACAGACTTGGGCGTTGTATAGACTTGGAACGGCTTCAAGGTAACAATGTACAGACTTTGAAACCAAGAGTGTACAGACTTGAAAGTTCAAGGCCACGATGTATAGACTTTGCCCAAGGAACCGAATGTATAGACTTTGCCACAGTCTAATGTACAGACTTTGCAAAAGTGAACGAGCCAATGTATAGACTTCAAAAGAAGCAGTCCGATGTACAGACTTCAAGAACTCTAGACAACGGACGCTGTACAGACTTCAGCTAAGTAGGCCACAGGCCGATGTGTAGACTTTGGATTTGAAGACCAGTGTGCAGACTTCAAGTTTAACTGTGGATGTACAGACTTCAGGTGTGAAAACCATTGAATGCAAATGCAATGTTCAGACTTCATTGTATAGACTTGGAGAACTTGAATCAATGTGCATACTTGGAACGCCTGAAAACCAATGTAAGGACTTGTATAAAACTGATGAATGAACTGAGGGGTCGACCCATCAGCACAAGGGGTCGACGCACTACAGACCAGACCAATGAATAAATGCAGTTAAAGAGGCACCAAGCGTGAACGCATTGCCCAAGCAGCGTGGACGCAGCAGTACAAAAATTTCTTACTGCTACCTCTGAAGTGCCTTGGCAGCGTCGACGCTGCAGTTCGATGGGTCGACGCTGCAGTATCAAACTTCAGTCTAAGGAGCAATAGTAACATGACTGAACATAATCAAATATGCAATGCCATATCAGAACTTATGAAGAACTGCATTAAGATCATAAAGTGAATACTAGCATGAAGACTCACACAGTAAGATGACTCACATTGAGTGACTCACATCAAAGGCCAATCATCAAAACCACCATTAAAATCATCATCAAAACCACATGGGCACAACAATCTCCCCCTTTTTGATGATGGCAACACTATACAGTGAGTCAGTCTGATGACTCAAACTATTCTCCCCATTTGACTTCATCAAAAAGAAAATAGTTTGAGAAATTAAAGCATGTATAAAAATTCAGTCAATTTCTCCCCCTTGCAAGAACATGATTCTCCCCCTTTAAGAGTGTCAGCAAAAGCATGAATTAGAGATGATCAAAAGGAACCTGCATGTACTAATTGAATGATATTCTCCCCCTTTGGCAAACAATCTCCCCCTTTGGTAGAATCATAATAAACCATGGGAAGGGGTATGAATGTAGATGCAGATACCAGAAATATGAATGCAACAGCACAATTCTTCTCCTTCTATGCAGCATGATGCATATGACAAGGAGGCTCCCCCTCAATAAATGGAACCTTATGAAAGGAATGAGAAGGAAACCACAGGGGCAAACAAGGAGAAGTTCAGGTCGATGAGCCAAGGACATGAGCAGAAGAGTTTCAATTAACAGATTTTTCAAGGATGCTCCAAACACAAGAAGTTTAGCCAGATTTTCAAAGAGATATCAATCTCATAAATCTAAAACATAAGTTTTCAAAGTCTTCCATTATAAGGGCTTATGAATGAGCTTTATTGAATAGCATGGTTTAAACATGATGTATGTAGAGTTTATCAATAAAATTCTGTATTGATATCTAAAACTATGGTTTAATAAAAATGAACCAAGCCCTCATATTTATTTTGATAAAACTCCCTTTCTCTTACACAATCAAATTTATTGACTTCTTTTGGAATTACATGCATCAGTATTGAAATCAAGCAATTATGAAGTCATATGATTTTGTCTAGGGTTGTAGCAATTTAATTTTAGCATCAATATTCAAATATTTCAATTCGTTCAACAATTTTTCATGCTACAACTTTTACGAGCACTCTAGTTCAGTGCACACCTTGTAACTAGAGGATATACCCTGATTAGAGGTCAATATCCCTAAGCACTTAGTGTGACTAACTGTCATGCTATATATGAACAGAGATAGCATTACACATCATGACACACTGCAAATCATTTCTTGATGAGTGAGTTATATTTCTCAGTGTGCATGCCATTGCTCTGCCTAAATTTCAATTAATCTTAATCAGAGTTAACTATGGTACCTCATGACACAGTCCTTTGGACATGTGTTTCTCAGTGACCAAGGTCATTGCTCTGACAGAAAATACCCTTTAGACATTTTCAGAAAAATTCATTTGCTTCAAGTCAATAATAATTTCATGTACTTAATCAGTTGAAGTCATGTATTCAAGAGTGTAGATTTCAGAAGTTTTCACAAGACTCAACATGAAACAGATGGTTAAGGTTTATTAAACATGCTTCAGATATTTTTAAGAGATTTTAAAGTCAACCCTTGAGTACATTAAACTTAAACCACCTAAGTTATTTCAGATATTCAGAAAAACGTATAATAGAAGCTTTCTAGTTCAAAAGTTTTCAGATTTATGATCGAGATAGCCCATTGAAATCTTCATGAAAGACTGATAGAAATCTGAAGCCAAATGATACACATTGATAGGAGAGATTTTGAAGCTCAAGATTTTCAGAATATGATTAAAGTTTGTCAACAAGATCAATAAGAAGGGATATGCAATGAATTCTGACAAATGTATGCATTTGACAACCTATATGCAATGCATTGACTCCCCCTGACAACATGCATTCAGACAATCTTTTTGGCATTTTTCATGAAATTAACTACATGCATGCAAAGACTCAACATTGAATGCTATGCAAAGACATGCAATTAACTCCCCCTGCAAACATGCAATGTTTGCACTGAAAACTGAGCATATGAAACCAAATGATATTGTGACTTGTGCACAATCAGACTGTCCTATCAGATTTTTCAACATGAGCAGCATGCATGGATCAATTTCAGCTTATCAGATTTTTCAGGATGCAATGGACAGATTCTCAATGAACTATGCAATAGACAAATTTCAAGCCACATACATAAGCAGTTCAGATTATTCAGAATATAATTTATTTTAAGAATTTATGCATTTCAACAATTGTCAAACAACTACAAATGACAGATATGCAGGAATACATCAAATCAGATATGCAATGAGTTTCAAAATGGGAAATGCAGAGAGATTACCTGACGAGTGTGAGAATGGGGTTTTTCATTCTTGAGTGCCTTGGATCATTACCCCTTTATTCCATCCAAGGCACACCAGCTAGGCACCTTCCTATTTTCCACTAGCAGGAACCCAAGTGGTCTTGGGTCTTGCATAGTAATTAGCCCCTTTTGGGACTACCTGCATCTTTTTCTGTGCCAAATAGTCATCAGAGTTCATGATAAAACAGTTATGCATTGAATGCCCAGACAGCCCACAATAGTGGCATGAACTAGCATGTTTCATGTTCCTCTTATGTATACTAGCATGAACTTGAGCATTATAAGAGTGAGCATGAGGGTTTCTGTTATTATTGTGAAATTTTTCCTTTTCATGACCAGCTACCCTGCAAGCAGCAACTTGGTGGCCTGGTCTTCTGCAATTTGAGCAAACAGGAATTCTTTTAAAAACAAGTTTGTTCCTATCAAATTCTTTGGAATTTCTATTCCTACCCTGGACATGCCAGCAGTCCTTGACTGCATGGCCATGCTTCCCACAATGGGAGCAGAAAGGGAACTTTTTTCTAAAAGAACTTGCCCAACATTCAGTGGCCTTGTGCCCAAGCTTGTTACAATTAAAACATTTGACATACTGGTTCAGAGAAGCAGTTTTGTTTATATTAAAAGTATGTTGGTTAGCATAAGATTAGGCATGATGTGAGAGTGGTTTTTTCTTTCCATTAGCAAACCAACATTGAGCAAAGGTGTGGCCTAATCTACCACAATGAGAGCATTCACTTTTCTTTGAATGAACAGTAGGTTTTCTATCATGATATTTCCTAGCATTCATCATTTTAGCATTCAAATCATCCAGTTCATTTAATTCACACTCATGCATCAAATGACCAAATTTATGACAGTAATGACAGGTAATCTTCTTTTTAGATGCATGTGAGTGTGTGTGAGGACTGTGATCAACATGCACTGATGAACCCTGTTCATTTATTTTCTGATTTACAGTCCTTTTCTGATTTTTATCCTATTTTCCTATTTTCTTAGCCTTGTACTGAATTGGAGATGAAGTAGAAGGCTTTTCCTGTTCAGAAGATTTGACAAAGACAATTTTCAGGTTGGCTCCATTAACCTTCCTCATGACTGGACTGTAACCCAGTCCTTCCTTTTTAAAATTAATCTTTGTTCCCAGCTTTTTCTGAGCAATGGGCTGTTTGTCTTTAGAGGTGGTGGCTACATCTGAACCATTTACAAAAGATGTCATAACTTTGTTCTGAAGTTCTTTCTTGTTTATCTTATTGTAGCCCAGCCCTTCCTTCCTAGGGTTGATTTTTATACCTAGTAGCTTGTCTAGGTTTTTCTGCCCATCAACAAATTTAGACAAAGAAACTTTCAAATCCTGAATTTCATCTTCCAAACAGGCAATGTGTAACTCATAACTGGAAATCTCTTGCTCACTGTAATTCATAGCTTCACTCAAAACTTTGTTAGCAGTTTTATATTTTTCAACTTCCTGCTCTAGATTGCTCAGTTTATCAGAATCTTCAACACACACAGTTTTTCCTCTTTCTAAAGCTAGCAGTCTCTCAGACACAGTGGAGTTCAGCATTTTTAATTTTTCATTTTCTTCCTTAAGTTTGTCATTCTGAATTAACTCATTTATCAAAGTCTGATCTTCTGAGTTAGTTTCAAGTTTTCTTCCAGCCTTGAATTCCTTCAAATCTTTTTCCTTCTTTTCAATGTTTTTCTGTAATTCCACATTCACAGATTTGATGGCTTCAAGTTTTTCAGCAAGCAAGTTTTTCTCCTGCTCAAGTTTCTCAAATTTTTTATCATTTTTATTAGCAAATGTTCTCAGAGAATCATTTTCAGATTTCAGCTTGTTTAAATCTGAGTTCACACTTTCAAAGTTTTTCAGTAATTTTTCATACTGGTCATGATAGTTAACAAGAGTCTGATTATCATTATCTGAGTTGAATTTTTCTTTGAGTTCAGATATCACATTTATATGATCTTGATTTTCAGTTTTCAATAATGAAACTTGTTTCTTCAATATTTGAAAATCAGACATACAAGCATCATGAATATTTTTCAATTCAACACAATTTCTACAAGGAGAGCTTGAACTATCTAAACCAGTACCCTTCTTCAATTTTTTATAATGTTTTCTTAACAGTTCATGAGATTCAAATAATTCAGCATATGCATTCTCCCAATCTTCTAGAGAAAAATTCTCGAAGACATTTACCTCATCATCATCATCTTCTTCAGTTTGATTGCTACCTTGATCATTTCTATCAGCCATCATGCAGCTGTCCACATCTCTCTTCTGAGTTCGCTTCAGCATATCCAGAATATCTTTAGCAGAACTGCAATCAAAGAAGCATGAGTGAAAGGCTCTATCAGTAGCTGCCTTCATTAGATTTATAGCTATCTGATTCTCTTCATGCATAGACTTGTGACTGTCAGTCCATTTGGACTTTTCTTTGACAGTTCATGAGGACCATGTGAAATTACTTTCCACAGGTCTGCATTCACAGATTTGACATAATTCTTCAGACTAGTGAACCATGCATTAAAATACGTACCACTGAAAATCGGTGGATGAGCCATGAGAACACAATAGATTAATGCAACAGGAATATTGATGCACTAAAAACAAATTAGCACCTAAGACTGCAAGATCGAATCTGCAGGTCGCTGGACCTTCTAAGTAGAAACCCGCTCTGATACCAACTGTTAGGGTGCTAGGCCCGGATATAGAGGGGGGTGAATGTATCCTTCTAAGAATAATGCCCAAATAAAAACTCAGATGCTAGGCAAATTCCGGAATTAAGCTAATTCGATTAAGTAAAATAACACGTAGGTGGAGCGAGCCTATCCAAGCATCTAGCGGAAGCAAATCAAGCAATCAAACCACTGCTCAATATATTTTTTAGGTGGTTCGGTCCTCCAGACCTACATCCACCCCTCACTCCCAACCGGAGTGAGGCTTCACTAGCAAACGCTAGAACCAAGCAGACTCAGTCTGCAAACAGTTGCTGCCACACAGCTTGACTAGGGGAACAGCCTCCCCTCTTCCTCCCAACCGGAGGGACACCCAAGTGACTCCCAGCCACTTGGAAACCAGAGGTCGCAGACCTCTCTTCCTCCAGACCAGGAGGGACCCCTGGACTTGCAACCCGCAAGCCCAGAACCGGAGGACCAATCCTCCCTTCCTCCAAATCGGAGGGAACCCACAAGTAGCTCCCAGCTACTTGCAACCGGAGATCAGATCTCCCTTCTCCTGACCCACCAGGAGGAACCCGACCTCAGTCCAGAGGATCGGAAGTACAAAGATGGAAAGATAAAAAAAGGAAAATAAGAAAGGATGAAAAATCACAGCGCCAAAAGCTGGAAACGAAATACAAGTAATGTAGCTCTCAAGGGAGCAGGTCTGGCTTGGATTTGATCCAAACGCCAGAGGATAGATCTTCAAGCATTTCCCATTTCTTCTCTACGAACTCCTTCTCTCTCTCTCTCTTTCTCTTCTGCTTCTTCACTCTTTTTCTTCTTCTTTCGCAGGCTCTCTCTGTCTCTTCTCTTCTCTTCTCTGCAACTCTTCTCTTCTGCTGGATCGAGCACTCAACACTTCTGCACTTCTGCTATTCTGCTTCTCTATTTTCGATCACTCTTCTTCAGACAACCGAGACTCCCCTTTATAGCAGCTCGAGCAGAGGCAGCACTGGGCGCATGTGTCCTCCACATTTCCCGCCCAGATATTTGGCCACGTGTCAGCATTTCAGCTCCTTAGATCACGTGCTAGACACCTGCATGATTAAAGAAGTGTTCAGTCGATGAACAAAATTAACACAGGCTGTGCATAGTTAAGCAATGTATAGACTTATAGAAATCAATATAGCAAGTGTGTATAGTGTGAGGGAGTGTATAGACTTAGAAGTCTTCATGCTTACTCAGTGTATATACTTGCTAAAGAATGTATTATCATAATAGGAGAGTATGTAGACTTCAGTGTAAATCATGAAGGAATCGAGTGTATAGACTTGGAACAATAGTTAACCAAGTGTGTATCATGTGAGAGTGTATACACTTGGAGGTCTTCAGCGTCTTCAGTGTATGGACTTAATTAGTTCAGGGCAATCCATAGCAATGTATAGACTTAGGCGTTCTGTTCAAAACAAAACCAATGTACAGACTTCATGCTGTACAGACTTGATGTTGATCAACAGACCTTTGGATATCAGCCCAAGGCGTCAATGCTTCCATCGTGCAGCGTCGCCTCAGCTCCTCAGGCGAGATGCTCACGCCCTTGGCAACTGGCCAATGCGTCAACGCATCCAGTGTCAGCGTCGACGCAGTGAACAAGACAGAAAGCGAAAGATGCACAATTGCGTCTACGCAGTCAGCCAAGTGCGTCAACGCACTAAAAGTACAGAACCCATGAAGACAGACAGGCTGTACAGACTTTGATGCTCAAAGATGATTGTATAGACTTTGCCTTAGAAACGAGTGTATGGACTTTGAACCAGCAAATGAATAAGTATGTACACTAATGGAGTGTATAGACTTGGAACCCAAAGGCAGTGTACAGACTTGGTAAGTCTGAGCCAATGTATAGACATCAAGTGAAGACAAGTGCATAGACTTCTCGTGAGTGAACAGACTTTGAGGCGTTTGACGGATGTATATACTTAGCCTTTGAGGAACGATGTATAGAGTCTGAACGTGAAGGCAGGCTGTATAGACTTGAATCGCTTGAAGCGATGTACAGACTTGGTGAGGCTCAAGCAGTGTACAGACTTGTGAAGGCTTCAGCGTTGTACAGACATGGAAGTACCACTGTGAATGTATGGACTTGATGATCCACTGTGGATGTATGGACTTGAGTGAATGAAGCTGATGTACAGACTTGCCTATGCGAAGCCACTGTACAGACATTGAAAACGTGAAGCCAGTGTACAGACTTGAAGAACAGTTCAATGTATTGACTTAGCATTGTATAGACTTAGCTTTGAACGCTTGAGCTGAAGACAATGTGCAGACTTAGTGATGTATAGACTTGGCCAGTAAAACGTAGGAAAATGTATGAGTGTATAGACTTGGCCAAGCGTAGGAAAAGATGTGGAGTGATGTGTAGACTTTGCGTTCAACTGGATGTATAGGCTTGGAGGGTTCACTGATGGCTATACAGACTTGGGCGTTGTATAGACTTGGAACGGCTTCAAGGTAACAATGTATAGACTTTGAAACCAAGAGTGTACAGACTTGAAAGTTCAAGGCCACGATGTATAGACTTTGCCCAAGGAACCGAATGTATAGACTTTGCCACAGTCTAATGTACAGACTTTGCAAAAGTGAACGAGCCAATGTATAGACTTCAAAAGAAGCAGTCCGATGTACAGACTTCAAGAACTCTAGACAACGGACGCTGTATAGACTTCAGCTAAGTAGGCCACAGGCCGATGTGTAGACTTTGGATTTGAAGACCAGTGTGCAGACTTCAAGTTTAACTGTGGATGTACAGACTTCAGGTGTGAAGACCATTGAATGCAAATGCAATGTTCAGACTTCATTGTATAGACTTGGAGAACCTGAATCATTGTGCATACTTGGAACGCCTGAAAACCAATGTAAGGACTTGTATAAATCTGATGAATGAACTGAGGGGTCGACCCATCAGCACAAGGGGTCGACGCACTACAGACCAGACCAATGAATAAATGCAGTTAAAGAGGCACCAAGCGTCAACCCATTGCCCAAGCAGCGTGGACGCAGCAGTACAAAAATTTCTTACTGCTACCTCTGAAGTGTCTTGGCAGCGTCGACGCTGCAGTTCGATGGGTCGACGCTGCAGTATCAAACTTCAGTCTAAGGAGCAATAGTAACATGACTGAACATAATCAAATATGCAATGCCATATCAGAACTTATGAAGACTGCATTAAGATCAGAAAGTGAATACTAGCATGAAGACTCACACAGCAAGATGACTCACATTGAGTGACTCACATCAAAGGCCAATCATCAAAACCACCATTAAAACCATCATCAAAACCACATGGGCACAACTTGTGCAGACTTCAAGTTTAACTGTGGATGTACAGACTTCAGGTGTGAAGACATTGTGAATGCAAATGCAATGTTCAGACTTCATTGTATAGACTTGGAGAACCTGAATTAATGTGCATACTTGGAACGCCTGAAGACCAATGTATGGACTTGTATCTGATGAATGAACTGAGGGGTCGACCCATCAGCACAAGGGGTCGACGCACCACAGACCGGCCAAAGAATAAATGAAGTTAAAGAGGCACCAAGCGTCAACGCATTGCCTAAGCAGTGTGGACGCAGTAGTACAAATATTTCTTACTGCTACCTCTGAAGTGCCTTGGCAGGGTCGACGCTGCAGTTCGATGGGTCGACGCTGCAGTATCAAACTTCAGTCTAAGGAGCAATAGTAACATGACTGAACATAATCAAATATGCAATGCCATATCAGAACTTATGAAGAACTGCATTAAGATCAGAAAGTGAATACTAGCATGAAGACTCACACAGCAAGATGACTCACATTGAGTGACTCACATCAAAGACCAATCATGAAAACCACATGGGCACAACACCCAGTTCATCTCTCAAGAGCTCCAGGACCTATGTAAGAAGTTCAATATTACATTGCATCATTCATCTCCATATTATCCTCAAGGCAACGGTCAAGCCGAGGCCACTAACAAAACCCTTCTTAAAATCATAAAGAAAACATGCGAATCTCACAAATTTTCTGATTGGCCTGAATGATTAGTGGAAGCTCTATGGGCTTACCGCACCTCCGTCCATACTCCTATGGGGCAAACTCCCTATGCTCTCACCTACGGGATGGAGGCGGTGCTCCCATATGAGATCTTAATCCCTTCCGTAAGGGTGCAGCTCTATAAGGAACTTAATATCGATGAACGTCGAGAGGCGTTGCTCATCCAGTTGAAACTCTTAGATGAGAAGATGATGAATGCGGCCGATCACGTGTCCGTTTATCAGAAGAGAGTTTCGCGTTATTTTCAAAAGAAGGTAATCGAGCGGAAATTTCAAGTAGGAGATATGGTTTTGAAACGTAAATTTATTCGGTCCAGAGGTCCTAGGTCTAAATTGAAACCTAACTGGGAAGGTTCGTTTATCGTTAGAGAGGCTTATCCAGGGAACGCTTATCACTTAGTCAACGTGAAAGGTGAGGAGCTATCTCACGCTTGGAATAGATTGTATCTTAAGCACTTTTATCCTTAGAGTCAGGCTAATGAAAGCCCGGTAGCAAGCTGTCTCTTTTCCTCGATCACGAAGGAGGACCCCGAGTTTGGCAAATCACACACTTCACAACGTCCCTGGTCGGGTTCCCCAATTATGTAAACACCATTTTCTCCTTGGCCATGCCCGAGGGAAGTCAAAGTCCCTATCCATTTCTCTCCTCGGTTGAATCTAGGGGCAAGAGGTATATAAGGGGGTGATGACTAATCTAGACACCTTGATGAGAGGAGGTCTCAAATAGGGGCAGTCCGTTATGACCTGACCCCACAAGAAGAGAAAAAATGACTATAGCATCAAAAGAAAAAAAAAAGGAGGAGCAAGCCAAAGCAAAATTAAAAGCTCATCTCAAAAGCTCGAGGTCCAAAAGATCAGAAGCTCTAAAAATATATGAAACTAGGCATGGAAAGAGTGGCAGTATAGTTTCCTCGCGGGACATTATGAGCTCGGTCGTATGCGTGCCTAAGGTGGATAAAGGTTCGATGACGGACACAAAGCTCTGGCGCAAAAGACCGAATCTCTGAAAGGATTGTCATGAGAAGGACTCAAGCCCTGGAAAACTCTATACTTGGCCTAAGCTTACCCCTTATTTCTATTTTTCTTTTAGGACCAGACAGTACCCTGGGTACGGCCTCGGTAGAAGCACCATCATATAGATTGGCCCTGGCCATGGATTGTCATCTCAAAAGCACGCCAACCTCAGGAGAATCCTAGTGTGGCAGGTAGGGCTCTTGTTGTCGGGATAGAATTAGCCTTCAAAATCTAAAAAAATCATATACTTCAAAATCTAAAAAAAATCATATATTTCAAAATAAAAAAAATCATATATTTCAAAAATCTAAAAAATCATATATTTCAAAATTCAAAAAAATGATATATTTCAAAATTCAAAAAAATCAGATATTCCAAAACCCACGAACAAATCAAATTTTGTCAAAATTCTAAAAATACCATCATCATTGCATAGCATGCATTTGCATTCATATTCATTTCATTTTTCACCTATTTATTAAGGCTCCACCCCTTGACCAAATATCAAGAACTGGTCATTTTCTAACTTACTACAGGCAAGGGGTTGAGTCTAAGAACAGATCTAACTTGTTTTCTTATCTAAGTGTGTGCAGATCCAGGTTCGAGCGCTCAAGATTTAAAACTCATAGGTCCCCTGTTTCTGGTCCCCCTTTGCGGTCTAAACTTAGACCGTTAATATCATCTAGCGGTCCTGGATTCGACCGTCTTTTCCATTCCCGAAAGCTAAAAATTCAAACTCTCAGTAAGCTATCCCTCGCGGTCTTACGATAGACCGTTAGGCCGTTCTGGCGGTCTAGGATACGACCGTATGGCTCTCTCGAGAGTTGAAAAAACTCAATTTTTCCTGAGCGCTGTTTCTGGAGGTCTTTTGTTAGAACGTTAGGCATGTTTAGCGGCCCTTTAATGGACCATTTGTCAGACAGAGAACCCTGTGTTGTGACTCCTCTGTTGATGATGTTGACAATAAGACTTACTTCATTGGCAACAGCTTATTTTGATTGATTGGCAACTGTTCATATTTTTGATGAAATTATCTTTATCAGATTATCTGTGTGTTCCATGCATTCTGAGTCTCTACATTACCTATTGTTGTGTTTGTGCATCATTCTAGCAAGTCTGCACATTGCCTGTAGACTGCATAAAGTCTGCACATTCGTTGCTGGCATGTCTGTACATTGTCTTGAAGATTGCACACAAAGTCTATACATTCACATGCATATGCAAAGTCTGTACAGCCAGTGCATCCTTTGATTTGAAGTCTGTACAACCTATGTTCTTCATACATTTTCAAGTCAGTGCTTGTTAAGATCGGTCTTACTTAGCGTCTCACTTAGCGTCTCTGTGCATACCTTAAGGTCGATGCATATGGTGAGAATCTAGTCAGTGCATGTTTAGGTCTCATGCTATATTACAAAGTCTATGCATCGGTCAAGTCTATACATTGCATCAGTCAAGTCTGCACATTACTTCATGCTTCATATACTCAAGACAAAGTCTGTACATTCCTTGTGCATGCATCGTTTCTCAAAGTCTGTACAGCCTGTGTTCGCAAGATCAAGTCTGTGCATCGTCTTGTGCATGCATCGTTTCTCAAAGTATGTACAGCCTGTGTTCGCAAGATCAAGTCTGTACATCATCTTGTGCATGCATCGTTTCTCAAGTCTGTACATCATCTTCTTGGCGGCATGTGTGTGCATCTCGCTGCTAAGACTGTACATTGGCCAAGTCTACACATCGCCGCTTGTGGTTCATTCGACTAAGTCTGTACAACCTTCATTGGTTCAAATGACCAAGTCTGTACAACCCATGTTCAGAAGCATTACAAAGTATATACATTGCTGTCGCATGCACACTAAGTCCATACATTTGTTGACGGCACGACTGTGCATCCACTTTCAATGTACACACCTCACTGCATGCACACTGCATTACACACTACAAAGTCTGTACAAGTTTTTAGTCTTAAACTGATAATTCTCTCCGACTGACTGACAGGTACTTTTCACGAATTTTAAGAATGGCACATGATCCGAGAAGGGAGGACGGCTCAGGATCGTGACACGTGTAAAGCAGCAAGCCTGTATGCTGCCACGTGACCAAAATGTTGGGCGAGAAATGTGGAAGACACACGCCCTCCTAATTGCTGCTGGTATAAAAGGAACACTTCTTCATCTGGAGAAGCGTATGGTGAAGCTCGAGCAGAGAAAGTGAAGCAGCAGAGAGCCACCGAGAGCAGAGAAGAAAAAGAGAGAGAGGAGAAGAGCAGAGAAGAAAAAGAGAGAGAAGAGAAGATTGAGAAGGTTGATTTCAGAGAGTTTATTGAGATATTGTTCCTCAGTCTCTTGGTTCAGATACCAGAGCTGAGTTTGCTCATTGCGAGCTATATTCCCTGTTGGGATTTTCTTATTTTCGTTCTGATTCTATCTTTTGTTTTCTGAAACCTTTCTTCAAACTATTTGTCAGCAGAGCTAAGTTGTATTGCTCAGCAGTTTGCAGAGGTGTTACCTTTGGTCGGGTCAAGCTGTAGTCCCCAGTGGTTTGCAGAGGTGTTGCCTCTGGTCGGGTCAAGCTGTAGTCCCCAGCGGTTGCAGAGGTATATCCTCTGGACAGGTCAAGCTGTAATTCCTCAGCAGGCGAGACTAGGTCTCGGACAGCAAGCTGTGAAGCTCAGCGATTGTAGGCTAAGCTGTAAGGCCCAGCGGATGCAAGCTGTGTTGCGCAGCAGTAAGCCACACTTGGGTTTGAGTGTGGGGTGGACGTAGGTCTGGAGGACCGAACCACCTAAAAATCTAGTGTGTTATGTGCTTGTGTGATTGCCTATGATATGGTGTGTGGTTGCTTCTCTTGATTCTCTTCTCAGATCACTTCACTTCTGCTAAGTTCAAACACTCTAGCTAGTGATATCGTAGATCAATTTAATTTCCACATTAGAGTCTCATTGAACTATTAAATTAGGCCATCGATCTATTCACCCCCCTCTAGATCCACACTTCGTGGTGACAGAGTGCTTCCATCTAACACAACACCCTGTTCTAAACTGATTTGTCTATCCATTCAAGATCAATCAAGCAAGCTCATTGCACATGTCCTAAATCAATCTTCTAATTCCATTCAATCAAGTTCATTGAACATTATTTCAGTGATGATTCCAAGTACATCAGGAAGAAAAGCTTAAATTACATTCAATTTTTCATCTGCGCAGGGACGGATCTTGCGCAATTCTTTCACATAAGCACGGTACTTCTCTTCATCCCCCGCTACTTCTGCTTGCAAGGTACGTACCCGGTTGACCTCCCACATGGTCAGAGCGCTCCGCACTGCGCACTCATCCTCCTTAGTCCCGATCTTCCTAGCTTGAAGGGGAGGGAAGTGTGGTAATGCAGGAACCGTAGTTCGGGGTAGCCCAACTTGGAGATAGCATCGGTGTGGGTTGTAGATCGCCAAAGTAGTATTCCCCACTAGCTGAAGGTCTAGGCCTAGTCACCGAAATAATCTGAGGGTGGTGCCTTGAAGTGCTCCTGGTCGCATCACGAACTTATTGATTGGCAAAGTGTTGAGGTAGAGGCACTAATCATCCTGTGTGTTGGACCCTTTGGTGAGTTTACTTATTTAGTTTTAATGTTGACAAAACTTGTGTGCATGCTTGTGTGCATGTGCTATGTAAAACATCAATTGATGAATGAATGGTTAATCAAGGATCTCATGCAAAATGAGATAACTTTGTTTTGTGGGACTGAAATTCATGGTGAATACCCTCTTGAAGTGAAAGGATTGGATGAACATGTACCGCGTCATCAACAAGACCAAACAAGTTGAAAATCCCATGCAATGACCACTAAAAGGAAATGGTAAGATCCAATATTGCAAAATAGTCATTGGGATTGTGAAGGTAGCAAATGTTCACTCTTATGCATTTCTGGAAGGCTTTGGATGGAACTTGCATATTGAGTAATCATGTGTTGTGAATATTGGTTGAAAATAGTTCTTTTGGGTTTCACACCTTGCTCATATTCATGCGAATAGGTCATTCATGTTAGGTGTAACGCCCGGTAATTTTAGAATAAGAATAAATATATTGACAAATACATATTCTTACAAATAAGTATATAATGTTTATTCAAATAAATATCCAAGTGATATTACTTTAGGCTAAATAAGAACCCAATTAATTATGAAAAAGATAGTTTATATTTTTACATATTCCTATACATAGTTAATAAAGGTGAACAAAATGATGAAAGTAAATATCTTACCTAGGATCGAAACCTGCCTCTGATACCTAGGACAGGGACAAATAAAAGTTAAAGAAATTATGGGGAATAAAGTCCCTAATGCACAACATAATTGAATTAAGAATCTTTAAATCTTGAAGAAAAGGTCAATTTATACTTGTACTAATTTAGCAAAATTAATATTCCATATTTATTACATTATAAAGGGAGGATATATATATATATATATATATATGTGTAGACATGAGAATGTATTAATGTCTCATGCAATGGGGAATGCACAGACATTGGACGTATAGACTTATGATATGTAGACTTTGCATCGTATAGACTTTGCATTATATAGACTTCGGGTAATGAGATGCTCTGGAGTGTACAGACTTAGGAATTTAGGCTTGTAGAATGTAAAAACTTCAAGAATGCAAAGACTTTGATAATGTATAGACTTGTGTAGTAGGATGTATAGACTTCAAGAATGTATAGATCCCCGATTAATAATCAAGAATAAAAATATTCAAAATAAAATGATCAAGTTGTATAATATATATATATATATATATATATATATATATAATTTCCACCCATTTTACATTAAGAATAAGTCAAAATGTAAATAACGCCTCTTATCAAGGCGTGACTTAAATAATTAACGCCTTTACCTAAGGCGTTAGTTTCAAAAGAGACGCCTGTACCAAAGGGCGTCAAATCTCAAAACACCTAAAGTGAATAAAAGGAAAGAATAATTAACGCCCCAGTCCTGGTCGAGAATTGCAAAAGAAACGACACCATGTAAGGCGTCAATTAGAATTAATGCCCTAACCCAAGGCGTTAATTCCATTTATGTTCCGTTCGACCCAGGAGATTATCCAGGGTAAGTTTCTGGATTACTACGTGTTCGATTGACTATGGTAAGGACTCTATCACGGAAACTAGAGTTCTAATCAAATTCTAACCCTAAAGGATTCCTGGAACCCTATAAATACCCCTTCCAATCGAACCCTAATAGCTATTTTGTCGAAAGGAAGGCCTGCTGCTGTCTCGTGTGTGAAGAACAGGTATGTTCTTCTTCCTTTTTTATCTTCAGTCAGGGAAGCATGAAGAATATTAATGCTTCTTCCTCTTCTTTCCCTGTAGGTGGCCTGCCTCGTGAAGGTGTTCCTATCTAGCTGAAGAACGTGGGTTCTTCATCAACATCGTTTTCCCAGAAGACTCTGTTTAGAACAGAGTATCGTTTTCTCTTCACATCCTTCACGTTCCTTCACCCAGATCATCATCAGGTAGGTTTTCTTAAGAATTGTAGCCCAAACTAGCATAATAATTACGATAATATCATCTGTTAATACATGCATATAGATTCTCTACATTTTCATAGTTTTTTTGAGAAATTTTGTAAGTAGCGACCCTCTATAGGGCGCTAATTAAAGTTCTGACGACTGACCTAAGAGTCGTCAATTTCAAGAAAGTAATAAGGACTCACGTTTAAAATTTTATATCTATGAAAGCTTAGGTTAAATCTAATACATGATAATATATCTCGAATCCTGATATTTTTCTTGTCCTGACCATGTAATTATTTCCTGAAAATTATTATCTTGGAAATTACCACTGTTCATGATAAAACCTGGAAAAGAATGAATTAACGACCCCTAGTAGGTCGTCTTTTATGAAAGTAACGCCCCACACAAGGGCGCTATTTTTAATTAAAGACTTAGAACAAGTCGTTATTTCCCTGAGATTACCAGAAGCTATTAAAATTCTGAAGAAAAAAAATATAACGACACCGTGCAAGTCATTTCTTGGTGAAATAATGCCCCTGGCTAAGGCGCGTTTTTATCAAAAAAATAGAATTAAGAAAATTTCAGAAAAATAGAAAATTATAATGGACGACTGCTCCTGAAGTCGTCAAATTGAAAATAAACGACCCAGTGAAGGGTGTTAATTCACTAAATAGTGACTTGGGTTAAGTCGCTAATTTCCTGTGTAATTATTTTTATACTGTTTACTGTTAACCGAGGGTTTTATATAAATATATATGTATATATCGGCACTATATTTCCATTCCGTGAATATAGTCCCATGTTTTACGATGTTTTTTCGATTACCCCTCAACTCTCGGTGACATACAAGCCCTCCATTGGACATTCCGTTCCTTTGGACTGGTAAGTTAGTCATTGGGACCTCCGTAAGACTCCTCGAGCCTTGGATTCCCTCAAGGCCGACTGAGCGGGTTGTACCATAAAAACCCTTTACACTATTTTACCATGTCACTCTATAGAAATATGGTATACCGGCCCTCATGAGATGCTATATGGATCTCATGAGAATATTCTTAATGGGATGAGGATATCATGCCATTATTGTGGACCTCAATTCTACATCAAATAGGTGACCATCTACATATGAGCACTTAGTGGTTATGGTACCCAATTAGGGAACCAAACTCCACCCAGTTTATCGACATGTCCTGGTTTATATGCTTTGCGTGGATTTTATCGCAAGAATGTCCTTACTCAAGGGCCTTGCCCTTGAATTCCATGAAAATCTTATCTTATCATCCTATTAAAGCTTGTTCTTGAAATTCCATATTGGCTATACTATAAAGTGGATGTCTAGATCTATCTTTAATGCTGTGCATATAAGGGCCCGATCTGGTCCTGGGAGGAGCACCCAAAAGTACTAGTGCCCATGGGAGTTGTAATGATCACAGTGTCTAGCATTGCACCGAAGTACTTTCTCTCTTGATCTTTGACATTCCACACTCTCTCTCTTTCTTGCGTGCGTGACTCGACTTGCGTGACTTTACTAGTGTGGCCCGACACGGGCAAAGTACTTGCGTGAAATAGCCAATAATCTATAAAGTCTCTCATGAATATCTCTTGTTTAAGACTCGCTTGGAAGTTTTGCACGACGTGTTATTCTATTATTAGTTTATTTCACTTGCTTAGTTATTTCTACATGCATATTGCATTTACATGTGAAAAATTGTAATTACTTAAACCCATTGCTAGTTCTTGAGATATAATTTCTTACTGAGCGTTCGCTCACTCAATTTTATTCCAACATTTTTTAGGTAATCAGGTGGCTAGCGAGACCGAGACTCACACGGGTGGGACAAGTGTGCAAGCGAGCTTCGGAAACTAGTGAACCCGAGTCTTTTATCTTTCTTGAGTCTAGATAGTATTGTCTAGCTAAGTTAGCTTAGCGTTTCTTATTCAGTTATCTTGTCTAAGTCTGTTAGTATGTCGTTTCCTTCCTTTCCATTGTGATTGAGTCTTCAAGTTTTAAACTTTGAAATTGTAAGAGACTTATATCCGAAATAAGATTTTTTACTCTAAAATTATTTGATCTCATGCCGTTGCTCTTGATCATTCACGACTGTTTAACTGCCACGTTCCGAGCAAACGACACGTTCCGTTGCTATCGGTTCGGGGCGTGATAGAGGTGGTATCAGAGCTTCGGCTTTCTTATCCTCCAGTTATTAGGTCCCAAGGATAGGTCAAGTATCCTTGTCAGTCGTATCAGAGCATCGGCTTTCAAATACATAGATCATTATGTCAAAGAGATAGGTTAAGTATCCTTGTCAGTCATCCTATAGGAATTCCGTGAGAGATGGGTAGAACTTGGGGTTAAAGTTATAAAAGAAAGATAAGATATTTACATTTCTTTAACATTAATTCTTGAATCGATAAATTATCTCCCCACTTATCCTTGCAGGAACCTAGATAAAATGGAAGCATCTAAGCCAAGCTTTGTTCATGAGATGATCTTAGTAGATGTCCAAGCTTATGCGGACCTTGTCAGGAGAGTCCAAGAGCTAGAGAAAGGAGTGTAAGAAAAAGAAAGAGTTGAAGGGAAAACCCATGAGTCGGGAAAGTTCATCACTACCAAGAAAAGGATAAACGAGGGTGATATTTCACAAAGGTGTAAGAAATGCCAGAAATGTAAGAAGTGTAATAAGAAGGGAACTTCGACAGATCACTCGCAAGGTAAGTGTAAATCTTGTGGTAAATATGGTTACAAATCGAAGAAGTGTTGGTGGAGTTCGGGAGCATATCTGCGTTGTGGAAGCTTAGACCATAAGATAGCAGAATGTCCTATTTTTATTCAAAGCCTTCCAAGAGAAACTCAAGCTGTGGCCGAACTTGTCAGGAAAGAAGTTGTGGAAGGTATCCCTCACCCGAAATCCTAAACTAGCTCTTTTCCATACTTAAGATTTCTTCTGTATAAGCTCACAATAAGTTATAGCTAGTCTCTGTTGGGAATGGAAGATGATGTGAATTTGGGGACCAAATTCTTTTAAGTGGGGGAGGGTGTAATGCCCGGTAATTTTAGAATAAGAATAAATATATTGACAAATACATATTCTTACAAATAAGTATATAATGTTTATTCAAATAAATACCCAAGTGATATTACTTTAGGCTAAATAAGAACCTAATTAATTATGAAAAAGATAGTTTATATTTTTACATATTCCTATACATAGTTAATAAAGGTGAACAAAAGGATGAAAGTAAATATCTTACCTAGGATCGGAACCTGCCTCTGATACCTAGGACAAGGACAAATAAAAGTTAAAGAAATTATGGGGAATAAAGTCCCTAATGCACAACATAATTGAATTAAGAATCTTTAAATCTTGAAGAAAAGGTCAATTTATACTTTTACTAATTTAGCAAAATTAATATTCCATATTTATTACATTATAAAGGGAGGATATATATATATATACGTGTAGACATGAGAATGTATTAATGTCTCATGCAATGGGGAATGCACAGATATTGGACGTATAGACTTATGATGTGTAGACTTTGCATCGTATAGACTTTGCATTGTATAGACTTGGGGTAATGAGATGCTCTGGAGTGTACAGACTTAGGAATTTAGGCTTGTAGAATGTAAAAACTTCAAGAATGCAAAGACTTTGATAATGTATAGACTTGTGTAGTAGGATGTATAGACTTCAGGAATGTATAGACCCCCGATTAATAATCAAGAATAAAAATATTCAAAATAAAATGATCAAGTTGTATAATATATATATATATATATAATTTCCACCCATTTTACATTAAGAATAAGTCAAAATGTAAATAACGCCTCTTATCAAGGCGTGACTTAAATAATTAACGCCTTTACCTAAGGCGTTAGTTTCAAAAGAGACGCCTGTACCAAAGGGCGTCAAATCTCAAAACACCTAAAGTGAATAAAAGGAAAGAATAATTAACGCCCCAGCCCTGGTCGCGAATTGCAAAAGAAACGACACCATGTAAGGCGTCAATTAGAATTAACGCCCTAACCCAAGGCGTTAATTCCATTTATGTTCCGTTCGACCCAGGAGATTATCCAGGGTAAGTTTCTGGATTACTACGTGTTCGATTGATTATGGTAAGGACTCTATCACGGAAACTAGAGTTCTAATCAAATTCCAACCCTAAAGGATTCCTGGAACCATATAAATATCCCTTCCAACCGAACCCTAATAGCTATTTTGTCGAAAGGAAGGCCTGCTGCTGTCTCGTGTGTGAAGAACAGGTATGTTCTTCTTCCTTTTTTATCTTCAGTCAGGGAAGCATGAAGAATATTAATGCTTCTTCCTCTTCTTTCCCTGTAGGTGGCCTACCTCGTGAAGGTGTTCCTGTCTAACTGAAGAACGTGGGTTCTTCATCAACATCTTTTTCCCAGAAGACTCTATTTAGAACAGAGTATCGTTTTCTCTTCACATCCTTCACGTTCCTTCACCCAGATCATCATCAGGTAGGTTTTCTCAAGAATTGTAGCCCAAACTAGCATAATAATTACGATAATGTCATCTGTTAATACATGCATATAGATTCTCTGCGTTTTCATAGTTTTCTGAGAAATTTTGTAAGTAGCGACCCTCTATAAGGCGCTAATTAAAGTTCTGACGACTGACCTAAGAGTCGTCAATTTCAAGAAATTAATAAATACGCACATTTAAAATTTTATATCTATGAAAGCTTTGGTTAAATCTAATACATGATAATATATCTCGAATCCTGATATTTTTCTTGTCCTGACCGTGTAATTGTTTCCTGAAAATTATTATCTTGGAAATTACCACTGTTCATGATAAAACCTGGAAAAGAATGAATTAACGACTCCCAGTAGGTCGTCTTTTATGAAAGTAACGCCCCACACAAGGGCGCTATTTTTAATTAAAGACTTAGAACAAGTCGTTATTTCCCTGAGATTACCAGAAGCTATTAAAATTCTGAAAAAAAAATATAACGACACCGTGCAAGTCGTTTCTTGGTGAAATAACGCCCCTGGCTAAGGCGCGTTTTTATCAAAAATATAGAATTAAGAAAATTTCAGAAAAATAGAAAATTATAATGGACGACTGCTCCTGAAGTCGTCAAACTGAAAATAAACGACCCAGTGAAGGGCGTTAATTCACTAAATAGTGACTTGGGTTAAGTCGCTAATTTCCTGTGTAATTATTTTTATACTATTTACTGTTAACCGAGGGTTTTATATAAATATATATGTATATATCGGCACTATATTTCCATTCCGTGAATATAGTCCCATGTTTTACGATATTTTATCGATTACCCCTCAACTCTCGGTGACATACAAGCCCTCCATTGGACATTCCGTTCCTTTGGACTGGTAAGTTAGTCATTGGGACCTCCGTAAGACTCCTCGAGCCTTGGATTCCCTCAAGGCCGACTGAGCGGGTTGTACCATAAAAACCCTTTACACTATTTTGCCATGTCACTCTATAGAAACATGGTATACCGGCCCTCATGAGATGCTATATGGATCTCATGAGAATATTCTTAATGGGATGAGGATATCATGCCATTATTGTGGACCTCAATTCTACATCAAATAAGTGACCATCTACATATGAGCACTTAGTGGTTATGGTACCCAATTAGGGAACCAAACTCCACCCAGTTTATCGACATGTCCTGGTTTATATGCTTTGCGTGGATTTTATCGCAAGAATGTCCTTACTCAAGGGCCTTGCCCTTGAATTCCATGAAAATCTTATCTTATCATCTTATTAAAGCTTGTTCTTGAAATTCCATATTAGCTATACTATAAAGTGGATGTCTAGATCTATCTTTAATGTTGTGCATATAAGGGCCCGATCGGCTCCTGGGAGGAGCACCCAAAAGTACTAGTGCCCATGGGAGTTGTAATGATCACGGTGTCTAACATTGCACCAAAGTACTTTCTCTCTTGATCTTTGACATTCCACACTCTCTCTCTTTCTTGCGTGCGTGACTCGACTTGCGTGACTTTACTAGCGTGGCCCGACACGGGCAAAGTACTTGCGTGAAATAGCCAATAATCTATAAAGTCTCTCATGAATATCTCTTGTTTAAGACTCGCTTGGAAGTTTTGCACGACGTGTTATTCTATTATTACTTTATTTCACTTACTTAGTTATTTCTACATGCATATTGCATTTACATGTGAAAAATTGTAATTACTTAAACCCATTGCTAGTTCTTGAGATATAATTTCCTACTGAGCGTTCGCTCACTCAGTTTTATTCCAACATTTTTCAGGTAATCAGGTGGCTAGCGAGACCGAGACTCACACGGGCGGGACAAGTGTGCAAGCGAGCTTCGGAAACTAGTGAACCCGAGTCTTTTATCTTTCTTGAGTCTAGATAGTATTGTCTGTTGTGTAGTGGACAGCGGATCTAGAGGGGAGGGGTGAATAGATCAGCCCCACTTTTCGCAATGCGGCCCTCTAAACAGCTAGTTAAAATGAATTGCAGCGGAATAGAAACTAGCTTCCAAGAATGCTATGATTCACTTAGCAAGATAAGCAAGATATATAATAATTCGATCCTAAGCATGCATCTAGAACGAATCAATCACACAAGCAAACCACACTAGACAGGATTTTTAAGGTGGTTCGGACTGAATCCTCAGCCCTACGTCCACCCCTCACCAAGACCCGGTGAGGCTTCACTTGTGCAGCGTACCAACCCGCAAATCGGAAACCACCGATTGCCTTCCTACTAACCAACGGTAGGGACGTCAACACCGCAGATCGGAAACACCTCCGATTGCCTTCCTACTAACCAACGGTAGGGACGAATCACAACTTCAATGTTTAATCAATATTGAAAGGAAAACAAATGTGAATGAACTAAGACAAGAAATTGAGTTATGAGTAGAAATGAATTGGCCCTTGTATGAAATGTTGATCAGCAACAAGGATCCTCTTGGCTTCAACTCAATCTTCTTGATTCACCCTTGATTGGATGAATGTTCTTCACGGAGTACTGTTCACGTGAACAGTACCTCTTCCTTCAATTCTTCTCTCTTGATCTTCTCTTTGAACTTGAATGAGGTTGAAAGAACTTGAATGGATGAAGATGATCTTCCTTGAGAGTGAGCTTCAATGGATCCCCTTGAGATGATGAAGAGGATGGATGAAGATTTGATGAAGAGCTTCTTCCCGGAGTATCTTGATTTCCTTCTTGAAGTATACTCCTTCTAGCTTTCTTTGATCACCCTTCTTGCCCTTGATTGCTTCTTGCTTTGTAGGAGGTTGCTTGGCTTCAGATCTGAGCTTGAATCACCTTGGATGGATGAAGAACTTCCTCCCGAAACACTGTTCACGGAGGTGCTACAGTAGCTCGAAAATGGGCTCCCTTGAAGGCTTGAAGCATTAGGGTTTTCATCCCCTCATGTGTTGGTTTTATAGACCTTGAATGGTCTATAGACAAGCCTCAGACCAGATCCACAATTTTTGGGTGATTAGGTGCCATTTGGATTAAAGAAATCAAGGTTGAATGGCCCTTTTCGAAGTTGGAAACAAAGTCAAAATGAAGGCTCGGGGCTGGCGGTCGACCGGAATTCATGGGCCGGTCGACCGGAACCTGCTGCAGCCAGAACGTTTCGGCTCTGGCAAAACTGGTCGACCGGACGCCTGGGGGCGGTCGACCGAAACCTGTAACAATGTCAACATTTCAGTTCTGGGAAAACCGGTCGACCGGAAAAGTAGGGGCGGTCGACCGAAATCTGTAATTCCTGGAGTGTTTCATTTCTGGAAGAACCGGTCGACCGGAAAGGCAGGGGCGGTCGACCGAAACCTGTAAAACGTGGAATTCTTAGGCTCTGGCAAATCTGGTCGACCGGCCAAGGTGTGTAGGTCGACCGGAAATACCTATACCTGCAAAAATGAAGTGTTAGACCAATGAAACATGTTCATAAGTCAAGATATTCATGTCCTCATCAATTTCATGTATTTTGGGATTGAAATCAACATAGAATATGCTTTGACCAATGAAACATGTTCCCCGCGACCTGACCGCGCAGGTCGATCCGCGTGCGAGGGCGCAACATTGAGCTTTCATGTGCATATCTGTCATAAACACAATAGAACATATGTCAGTCATATAAGAGTGAAAAGCAACAATGACGAATATTGTTTAGCCATTATCAAAACCAAGAATATCACAGAACACATATGACCATAGAATGATGTCGAATGACCCAAGTGACCATATGAAACTCAAATAACCACAGGGGCACAACATTGTCTAGCTAAGTTAGCTTAGCGTTTCTTATTCAGTTATCTTGTCTAAGTCTGTTAGTATGTCGTTTCCTTCCTTTCCATTGTGATTGAGTCTTCAAGTTTTGAACTTTGAAATTGTAAGAGACTTATATCTGAAATAAGATTTTTTACTCCAAAATTATTTGATCTCATGCCATTGCTCTTGATCATTCACGACTGTTTAACTGCAACGTTCCGAGCAAACGACACGTTCCGCTGCTATCGGTTCAGGGCGTGACATTAGGTTTGTCTCATTGATCTTCAAAGAGCATTATTGCATATTCTTTTAGAGGTTTTAAAAGGTGAAATCAATTCGGGGTTCATAATGCAAACAGTGGTTGAAACTTAGCATCATAATGAGCATTCATGTAAATTAAACATAAGGTTAATCCTTGGTTTAATTGGTAAAAGTGTTGATGTTAATTGGGTTCAAAGTGGTCATATATTCCTTTTCACATTGGGGTATTATGTATATATATCTTGCTTTTAAACCCTTGGCATTAACCCCTTGGATCTGTCAAACTTGTTCTGGTCTGTCTTGTGCAGAACCAGAACTGGTCGACCGCCCCACTAGACCGGTCGACCGGATCTGTCATGTTTGTTATGGTATGTCTTGTGTAGAACCAGAACCGGTCGACCGCCCCACTGAACCGGTCGACCGGTTAAATCCAGACAGAACCCAGTTCTGTCCGGTCGACCGGCCCAGTGTAATCGGTCGACCAATTTTTCTCTGCTACCCCAAAACAGATTGGTGATTGGCCCGGTCGACTGCCCCAATGAATCCGGTCGACCGGAATTTCTCTGCTACGAAATTGGGCTTCTCGAAATGCATCCGAAAACCCACTAAACCCAATCCATTTGGGGCCAAACTTGACCCCAATAACCCTAGGGCATACATACACATATTAGACTATATTTGGAGGGGTTTAAACATGGGTTTCTTGGTCTTTTCATGCATCTTTTGTTGCCATATATATGAGTTACGAATTTGGGAGATCTTTAGGGTTTTCTAATGTTGTCTATCTGTCTTGTAGGAGAAGAAAGGGAGAAGGAGAGAAGCTGAGCAAAGATCCAAGGTTTTCATCTACTTCTGATCGTTTCTGGAGTTCGTGATTGAAGAAGAAAAGAAGCGGAACAAGAAGGGGAACACAAGGACGTTCACATCGTCAACATCTGACTTCCTTCCGACCCGAGGCTTAGAGAAGAATTTCTATAGCCCTTTCTTTCCATGGAGATTTCTTTCTAGATCTTGTTTGTGTCTAGTGGAGTCACTAGCTTCTGGTTTGCATGCTTGTATTGAACATATCTTTACTTTTGTAACTTCAACTCTGTGAGTCTCTTGACCATCTGCGAACGGTTGTGGTGTTCTTGTGCCGCGGGTGTTGCGGCGAGTGTGTGTGATTGTTGATCCGTGGTAGGATCGTGTAGGAGACTACGTCTCCGTGTCTTTTGGAGCGGAAGCTCCGTGAGCTTCATTTGAAGTGAGTGGATCCTCACCGGTTCGGTGAGGGGTGGACGTAGGGAGCCCGTCGTGGTCCCGAACCACCTAAAAATCCTGTCTTGCATCTGTATGCTTGTGGTGTGATTGTTATCATTTTGTCTTGATCGTGCAAGAATGGTAAGCGTGAGAGAATTAACTTTCTTATTGCTTATACTTCGTGCAATCTTTCTCTACTTTGACATCTATTTTAATTACCTGTGTTGAAATTTTAAAAGTTACTATTGCGCTTGGCGGGGATAATTCAACCCCCCTTCTTGTCCATACGAGGTCCTAGGGACAACAATCTGGTATCAGAGTGAGGTCTCTGATTTTATGACAACCTCACGGTTGTAGAGAAAGGATCTCTTGATATGGCCAACAAGGGAATGATCCCCGAGGGACATTCGATTCATAGACTTCCCTTTTTTGATGGGACTAACTATCCCTATTAAAAAAATCGTATGATTGTATTCATGTAAGCACAGGACTATGACACCTGGAAGGTCATCAACAAAGGTCCCTATGTTTTACCTCCAAATGAGGATGGATGGGATGATGAGCATATTAAGAAATCATGTGCAAACTTTAGAGCTATGAATATCATTCAATGCGCTATACATCCTAATGAGTACTCACATATTTCTATGTGTTCTTCTGCACAGGAAATGTGGAACAAATTGAAGACCATCTATGAAGGTACTTCAGAAGTACAGGAGACTGAAGCAAATCTGTTGGTTCGGGAATATGAGCTTTTTACAATGAAGCCTGAGGAGAACATCACGCAAATGTACGCAAGGCTGAGCGAGATAACCAACAATTTGAATGCTTTGGGAAAGGAGTACTCGAATCAAGATTTGGTGAGAAAGGTGTTGCGGTCTCTTACACCTCTATGGCACACAAAGACGACCGTCATCGAAGATTCCAAGGATCTCACCACACTCACGGTGGATCAACTCATTGGATCGCTGATGACGTACGAAATCAACATCATGAAGCCAGCTGAAGAGGAAAGCAAAAAGAAGAAGACGATAGCCTTGAAGGCATATCCAGCATCGTCAGATGACAGTGATGGAAAATCAAGCATTGACAGTGAGGAAGAGGAGTTGATGGCTCTAGTCACAAAGAGAGCCAGGAAATTAATTAGAAAGTCAAGACGAGAAGGAAACTTCCCGAGGAGATTCTTAAGAAGAAACACCTTCAAGAAAGGAGAGCCGAGCAAGAAAGAGAAGATTATATGTTACGAGTGTAAGAAGCCCGGCCGCATGAGGGGTCAACGCCCCAACCTCCAGAAGAAGTTGAAAAAGGACAAGGCCAAGAAAGTAAAGGCCATGAAAGCCACCTGGAGCAATGAAGACTCGGGTAGCTCAACATCCGAAGGGAACAAGGACGGAATAGACGAGTTAGTCCAGAACCTTTACTTGATGGCGGATGAGGAACACTCCGAGGTAAATTCTGATTCTGAAAATCTTACTCTTGATCAATGGTAATTTGCATATGTTGAGTTGTACCAAAAGTACAAGAAGTCAAAACTATTGTTAATAACTTGAAAATGAAATTTCATGATTTGATTAGCTCGACAAATCCATGTGCTAGGTGCAATTTTTATGAAATGCAAATTGAAAAGTTCAAAGAAGATAAAGAAGATTTTCAATCCAAAATGACACTGTATGAAAATGAATTGGCATGTTTGGAAATTGAAAAATATAATGCCTATGAAAAAGTGGACAACCTGAAAAATGAAAATGAGAAACTGGTTAAGGAGTTGGATCAACTCAAATTGAGATTGAGTGAATGTGAAAAATCTAAGGAAGAACTACAAACCAACTTCAATACCATGCATGCTGAATTGACAAAATTGAAAGATGTTGTTCAAAAGGAACTGAAAGGAAAAGAGAAAATGGTTGAACATAGTGAGACTAGCAATAGAACTGCTAGGAATGAGAGAATTGATGTGGGACGCTCACCCACAAAGAAAAACTCATTTGTGAAAAATAAAGTTGAAAAATCATTTGATTCATATGGCTTTAATCATGTTGACTCATGCATGAACTTTTTTGTTGATAGATCTTACATGCATAGGAGTCGGCTTAGAAAGCCAAATGTCACATGCTTCTATTATTGAATGTTCAGCCACTCAATGTATGTTTGTGATTTGATGAGGGCCGATGATGAATATTTTGAAAAGAAAAACATAATACATTTCTCTCATGGTAGGACTAACACTTCGGGACCCAAGCTTGCTTGGGTACCTAAATCAACTTGAGAGTTGTTTTGACTATGCAGGTCTGTTTAAGAGCCAAGTTGAACAAATGGTATTTGGACAGTGGATGCTCCAGACACATGACAGGCAATAAGGAACTCTTCTCAGACCTGAAGGAAAAAGAAGGCAGATTGGTCACCTTTGGCGGAAACGACAAAGGTAAAATTGTGGGAATTGGATAAATAGGTAAGAATTCAAACCAATCCTTTGAAGATGTCTTGCTTGTAAATGGTTTGAATCATAGTTTGCTTAGCATCAGTCAACTTTATGACAAGGGTCACAAAGTCATTTTTGAAAACACTCACTGCTCCATTGTAGATAAAGTTTTACATGAAATAAAGTTCATTGGTGTTAGAGATGGAAACATCTACTCTGTTGATCTTGAAAATTCTCAAAATAAAAATCTTTATTTAGTTTCTAATAAGTCGGATGATGCATGGCTGTGGCATCGATGACTTGGTCATGCCAGTTTTACTGTTCTTTCAAAACTGATTAGAAAAGATTTGGTAAGAGACTTACCAAAATTGAATTTTGATGCAAATAAAATTTATGATGCATGTGCTATGGGAAAATAGACCAGAGTGTCTTTTAAATCTAAAAACATTGTCACCACCACTAGACCCCTTGAACTCCTTCACCAAGACTTATTTGGTCCCACTATGACACACAGTCTTGGAGGGAAACTTTATGGGTTTGTTATTGTAAATGATTACTCAAGATTCATTTAGGTATTATTTTTAACCCATAAGAATGATGCTTTGCAGGAGTTCAAAGATCTTTGCAGGAACTTACAAACTGATAAGGGGTATCAAATTAAAGCAATTAGAAGTGATCATGGAAGAGAGTTTGATAACCATGACTTTGATGATTTTTGCAAGAAACAGGAGTTTACACACAACTTTTCAGCACCTCGAACCCCACAACAAAACGGAGTCGTGGAAAGAAAGAATGGGACACTCGTGGAGATGGCGAGGACAATACTTGCATAAAATGGCTTACCAAGGTATTTTTGGGTCGAGGCGGTAAGCACGGCCTGCTACATCATCAATCGAGCCATGGTAAGACCTATACTCAAGAAAACTCCATATGAGCTGTACAAAGGTAAGAAGCCGAATATTGCATATCTTAAACCTTTTGGTTCTCCATGTTTCATCTTGAATAATTCTAAAGATTATTTGGAGAAATTTGCCGCAAAGAGTGATAGAGGTATATTTCTTGGTTATTCTTCATCATCTAGAGCATATCGAGTATATAACCTACATACTCTTGTGGTAGAGGAAAGCCCTCATGTGATTATTGATGAATACACCTTAAGAATGTCTGACAAAGATAATCATTTTCTTGACATAGGGCATGAAGATGGAGAAGAAAAAAAGATAAGGAAAATCAAGATGTGGATCAAGCAGAATTGAGCAACAAGAATGATGAAGCTCCAACCCAAAATGAGGATTACAACAAGAATGATGAAGCTCCAACTCAAAATGAAGAGCTCCCCAAGCAATGGACGTTCCACAAGGACCATCCACAAGATAATGTCATAGGAGACGTGGAACAAGGCATAAGAACAAGGGCTTCAATCACGGAAGTTGAAGAAATTGATAATCTTGCATTTCTTTCTGATATTGAGCCCAAATCTGTAAATGAAGCATTAAATGATAATTTTTGGATCTTGGCTATGCAGGAGGAATTACACCAATTCTAAAGGAATGAGGTGTGGTTTCTTGTGCCTAGACCTAAGAACCACCCGGTGATAGGAACTAAGTGGGTTTTTCAGAACAAACTTAGTGATCAAGGGGTGGTGATTAGGAATAAAGCCGGGCTTGTAGCCCAAGGCTATAGTCAAGAATTAGGAATTGATTTTGATGAATCATTTACACCCGTGGCTAGGCTTGAGGCTGTCAGAATATTACTTGCCTTTGCATGCTCTAGGAATATAAAAGTCTTTCAAATGGACGTTCAAAGTGCCTTTTTGAATGGTGTAGTGAAGGAGGACGTCTATGTTGAGCAGCCACCGGGTTTTGAAGATGAGAAGCATCCGGGCCATGTATTCAAACTTGACAAAGCACTTTATGGTCTGAAACAAGCCCCCCGTGTGTGGTATGAAAGGCTAAGTACTTTTCTTTCAGAAAATAGCTTCAAGAGAGGTGATATCGATCAAACTCTTTTCATTAAAAGCAACAATAAACACATGCTTATTGTTCAGGTATACGTTGATGACATTATTTTTAGAGCCACTTCTGATTCGTTGAATGATGACTTTGTAAAATTAATGCAGGGAGAGTTTGAGATGAGTTTGATGGGGGAGTTGACATATTTTTTGGGTTTGTAGGTGAAGCAACAAAAAGATGGCATCTTCATCAATCAAAAGAAATACACAAAGGAGCTCATCAAGAAATTCAAATTCGACAATGCAAAGCCACAAAAGACGCCGATGTCTACAACAGTGAAATTGAAGAAAGATGAAGAAGATAAGTCTGTCGATCAGAAACACTTTAGAGGAATGATTAGTTCCTTATTGTACTTGACTGCTAGTAGGCCAGATATCATGTTTACTGTTTTCATGTGTGCAAGATTTCAATCTGATCCCAAAAATTCACACATGTTGGCAGTAAAAAGGATCTTCAGATACTTGCTAGGCACCACAGATCTTGGTCTTTGATTTCTACGTAGCTGCACTTTTGATTTGGTAGCTTACACAGATTCTGATTATGCTGGGTGTTTAGTGGACCGTAAGAGCACAAGCGGGTATTATCAATTTCTTGGATGTTGCATGGTCTCATGGGCCTCTAAGAAACAAAATACTGTGGCATTGTCAACTGTCAAAACCGAGTACATGGCGGCAGGCAGTTGTGCAGCCCAAGTGCTTTGGATCCAACAATAATTAGTTGACTTTGGCATTTCTTTGAATGACATGCCTATTCTTTGTGATAACACTTCTGTGATTAATCTCTCCAAAAATCTTATTTTGCACTCTCGCACAAAGCACATAGAGATTAGACACCACTTCTTGCGAGATCATGTGAGTAAAGGTCATTTTGAACTTATACATGTAAATACAGAAAATCAACTTGCCGATATTTTCACAAAACCCTTAACTCCTGAAAAATTCACTCAAATAAGGAGAGAACTTGGAATTTGCTATTTGAATGAGTAACTGTGCCTTAATGCCATGATTTTTTCGGTATATCAAATGGCGATTGCAGAAGGCTAGATTATGTCTAGCTGGAAGCATTCCTCATGCGCGATGGTGGTCTTCGGACCTATGTTCTCAGCCACGTACCGAAAATCATCTTGCATGACTTTACTTTCAAATCCTTGCTTGTTTGCATGTATATATATTTCTAGAAAACTATTTCTTGAAAAACTTCTAAGACCTCACTTCCTTGCTAAATAAAATGATTTGACTTTGATCATTTGTGAATCATGACATGTACAAAGGAGGAGGAACTATTTCTAATTGTGCATACATTTAGGGGGAGTTATAGCTATGTTTTTGACAAATTCATGTTCTACATACATAGTAATTACCCACACATCTTGCACAAGATGATGCATATGACTTTAATTAATAAGGATTTCATAACTTCTTTTCAACACTTTTAGGGTAATTAAATTTCTACATGGAAATGAAGAGTAATCGTGAGGAAAAAGTTGTCAACCTCATTCAATAAGTGGAATGTAAAACCGAGTAGCCGGGAATCCCCCTTGAAACAAAGGAGGAAACTCGCGTCGAAAAGTGAAGCTAAAAAATCACAAGAATCAAAATTGTGATGATTCCTAGTATCCGGGAAACCCCATTGAGACATATGAGGTGACTCACGCCGAACGGTGAAATCTAATAATAAAATTAAAAAAAATAAGGGAGTTATGCGAAGCTACCAAAAGTCGAGGATCTAAATGGAATTGTAGAAAGGAAATAACCCTCTAGTGTTTTCTAGAAATTCTACCAATATCCATATAATTCTGAAGTTCATTGCTCATTTTCACATATCTCACTCAGGTATTATTGTCATGTATGTGTATCTTGAATTTTCTCTTCTCATGGTTCATGCAGTGCTTCAAACATATATATGCACTACCTCTTTTGATTATGGTTCATGTCTCACATTCTGATTCAAATCAAATGCTCATTTGCTATCCTTCTATCCCATTGATGGGAGATATACATATTTACATGCTCGCTTGTCTTTCCTGCTTGCGTGCTTGCTTTTTGGTGCTGACAAAAAGGGGGAGAACATGTGTGCATAACGTTGTCATTGGCATTGTTAATATCATCTCCAAGTGGCATTATCAATCACTATTCTGAACCATGCACAAACACACGTTCTAGTTTGTTTATCAAATGTTGGGCACACAATGTATGTTTTGTCATCATCAAAAGGGGGAGATTGTTGGACCCCTTGGTGAGTTTGCTAATTTAGTTTTATTGTTGACAAAACTTGTGCATGTGGTATGCAAAACATCAATTAATGAATGAATGGTTAATCAAAGATCTCATGCAAAATGTGATAACTTTGCTTTGCAGGATTGAAATTCATGGTGAATACCCTCTTGAAGTCAAAGGATTGGATGAACATGTACCGCATCATCAACAAGACCAAACAGGTTGAAAATCCCATGCAATGACCACTAAAAGGAAATGGTAAGATCCAATATTGCAAAATAGTCATTGGGATTGTGAAGGTAACAAATGTTCACTCTTATTGATTTCTGGAAGGCTTTGGATGGAACTTGCATATTGAGTAATCATGTGTTGTGAAGATTGGTTGAAAATTCTTTTGGGTTTCACACCTTTCTCATATTCATGCCAATAGGTCATTCATGTTAGGTGTGTCTCATTGATCTTCAAAGAACATTCTTGCATATTCTTTTTATAGGTTTTAAAAGGTGAAATCAATTCGGGGTTCATAATGCAAACAGTGGTTGAAACTTAGCATCATAATGAGCATTCATGTAAATTAAACATAAGGTTAATCCTTGGTTTAATTGGCAAAGTGTTGATGTTAATTGGGTTCAAAGTGGTCATATATTCCTTTTCACATTGGGGTATTATGTATATATATCTTGCTTTTAAACCCTTGGCATTAACCCCTTGGATCTGTCAAACTTGTTCTGGTCTGTCTTGTGCAGAACCAGAACCGGTCGACCGCCCCACTAGACCGGTCGACCGGATCTGTCACGTTTGTTCTGGTCTGTCTTGTGCAGAACCAGAACCGGTCAACCGCCCCACTGTACCAGTCGACCGGTTAAATCCAGACAGAACCTAATTCTGTCCGGTCGACTAGCCCAGTGTAACCGGTCGACCGCCCCAATGAATCCGGTCGACCGGAATTTCTCTGCTACGAAATCGAGCTTCTCGAAATGCATCCAAAAACCCACTAAACCTAATCCATTTGTGGCCAAACTTGACCCCAATACCCCTAGGGCATACATACACATATTAGACTATATTTGGAGGGGTTTAAACATGGGTTTCTTGGTCTTTTCATGCATCTCTTGTGGCCATATATATGAGTTGCGAATTTGGGAGATCTTTAGGGTTTTCTAATGTTGTCTATCTATCTTGTAGGAGAAGAAAGGGAGTAGGAGAGAAGATGAGCAAAGATCCAATGTTTTCATCTACTTTCGATTATTTTTGGAGTTCGTGATTGAAGAAGAAAAGAAGCGGAACGAGAAGGGGAATGCGAGGACATTCACATCGTCAACATCAAGCTTCCTTCCGACCCGAGGCTTAGAGAAGAATTTCTATAGTCCTTTCTTTCCATGGAGATTTCTTTCTAGATCTTGTTTGTGTCTAGTGGAGTCACTAGCTTCTGGTTTGCATGCTTGTATTGAACATATCTTTACTTTTGTAACTTCAACTCTGTGCATTTGTTTACCGTCTACGAACGGTTGTCATGTTCTTGTGCCGCGGGTGTTGCGGCGAGTGTGTGTGATTGTTGATCCATGGTAGGATTGTGTAGGAGACTACATCTCCATGTCTTTTGGAGCGGAAGCACCGTGCGCTTCATTTGAAGCGAGTGGATCCTCATCGGTTCGGTGAGGGGTGCACGTAGGGAGTCCATCGTGGTCCCGAACCACCTAAAAATCATGTCTCACATCTGTATGCTTGTGGTTTGATTGTTATCATTTTGTCTTGATCGTGTGAGAACGGTAAGCGTGAGAGAATTAACTTTCTTATTGCTTATACTTCATGCAATCTTTCTCTGCTTTGGCATGTATTTTAATTAGCTATGTTGAAATTTTAAAAGTTACCATTGAGCTTGGCGGGGACAATTAAACACCCCTTCTTGTCCATACAAAGACCTGGGGACAACACCGTGTTTTCTTGTCCGCCGTCCGGCACTCAACCTGTGAAGAAAATCCAGATGTGCCTCCTATAAAGGATAAAGGGTGGCTCCCGAATCTGTGGCTACCTGAACGCATGTCCTCCTTGGGTAGAAACTTAAGTCTCACTCCCATCCAACACTCAAGGATAATCATTAATCCGAAGAGCGGCCCCCCTAGACAAGCTGAACTAAGGCCTTCATAAAGGTAAGAAAGGACCACTTGAGAGACAGATAAACCCCGCCACAACTCACTAATAATGCTGAGGTTTTGGATGTCGAAGAGGTCGTCGGTGGTGGTGAAAAGAAAGACCCCGCACAAGCAAATTGAGGTAGCCTTGGCTATGGCTTCAAATCTCCCGCTCTTATTTTTACAATAAGCGGTGATCCATTGAGCCATGGGTATCAAATGGACATAGCACGGGCTGATCATGGTCCTAACATCTTTTGGGTTGTGAATGAAATTCCCTAATATGAGTGATGGGTCTATAGGCTCCACCGTGTGGCTCATTAAGTCTTCATCCCCCGCCTTAATCTTACGAAGGGCTAGGTAGGTCTCTACCTCTTCTAGTAGGACAGTGGCCTCAAATGTTGAGAATATGAATGTATGTGTTTGAGGATGCCATAATTCTACAAGAGCTGAAATGCTTGGCCAATTTAAGGAGATTTTTTGTAAATTTTTGGATAGAACCACTAAAAGATGAAGGTGCCATGCCCTTAGAATGGAAAGGACCTCTAAAGGAAGTTCCATTATCAAGGGAGCCACCCACTTGAGGCTAGAGTAGCATCTTGGGCCGGGAAGAAGCTGGAAGGAAAAGAAAGAAAGAAGAAGAAGAAGAGAGGGAAATGCCATAAGAAGAAATTGAGGAAGTACATGAACTTTTTGAAACTTGGAGTTTTTGCTTACTTCTCTTGAAGAACTTGAACTCAGGTGCTTGGGGATCAAGGTCAGCCGCTGTAGCTCCCCATGCTCTCTCCTAGCCGCCTTTCGACCGGTGTAGGCAACCTCTCCCATACAACTAGCTTCAAAGCTCCTCTTCATGATGTTCTTGGGTGTTTTTACTGAAATTTCAAAGCTTGTAGCAGAGGATGTCTGTGAGCTGTGAATTCTGGGCTTGTTCCTAATTATAAGGCTCTAATTTTAGTCCTATTGCATTAGGATTAGGGCTGGGTAGCCTTAGCTTAAGTTAGGGTGTGTTCTAATGCAGATTAGGGACCTCTATCCTCGGGTTCAGATTCTCACGGAAGAGTCCCGCTCGGACTACACAGGGTTTCTGCATTGGCGGTCTATCGCAAGATCGCTAGGAGTTCCCACGCGGTCTACAATTGGACCGTTTTATCCCTTCATCCATCGCCTTCCTCCATCCCTCTAACGGTCATTGGTTTGACCATTTTCTGCTTCTGGCGGTCTTAAGTTAGACCGTCTGTCAAGTTTTTTGTCAGATTTTGGTTAACTCTTTCCCCTCTCAGTCATCAATCATGTCGTTCTCTCTCCGTCTCTCTCACCCGTACTCTCTGTCAGTATTAAGGTAGTGATCAGTCAGTTAGCATTCACATCCATATGCATTTGCATCTTAAATAAAAACAACCAAAAAGATTTCATTTCATTATCAAAAATCATGTACAAGTGTGCATCGAAAAGGAAGAGTACAAATCACTCGGCCGGTCCCTCTCCCGGGCCACCGCTGTCACCTGTGCCCACATGCCGCTTCACTGGTGGCTCCATGGTGCTACTCTCCTCCTCCCGATGGCCTCGTCGCTCCTCCTCCTCATTCCTCTGGTGGCCGGAGGAGCCAGTGAAGTAGCCTCAATACGCGCTACTCGGTGTAACTCTCTAGCTCCTGCTAGCATCCGACCTCTTTCCCAAAAGTTGGAGGGCATCCTTCAGTCCCGCCACCACTCCCCTCACCTCGATGACCTACATTCGGGACTGGTCTCGCTCGTTCCTCAGTCGTGCGGCGTCTGTTCTGAGTCGCACCACCTCCTTCTCCTCTACACGACGATGAGATCCTCCTGCTCTCAGTCGCGCCACCTCCTCACAGAGGTGAGTCACCTCTGCCGCCTCTGCTCGCCACCGCTCCACCTCGTCCAAGGCCGTGGATAGCTCTCTCACCTGCATTAGCATTCATCACAGTTAGGCATTTGCATATCATAAGCATTTAAGTCAAAAAGGTTCTTAGTTTGGTTTGCTTACCCTCTCCGCGAGAGTAGCCTCGGCCTCCTCGGCTCGAGCCACTGCCCAAGCAAAGTCCACATCTCGCTCGGCTCGGCCTCCCGCAGGCTGGGACGAAGAGGACGGTGTTGCATCTCTATGGTTTTGATGATGTCATACACCATAAGTCAAACATCATAAAAATTCTCACAAGAATGGGCCTTGGAGTGTGTGCATGATTAGCTTATCGATCAGTAAGTGTGGAAGCCATTTCAGTGTGCATGGCATTTCATCGAATAGCTTAAAGTCGATGTTAGCTGCATTTCACGCATACACTTAGTCTATGTTAGCGTCGAGTCCCAAAAAGATGTCGTCGGTGCTAGTCTTGCATTTGGTATATCTTAGGTCGGTGCAGGTTCTTATGGAACTGCATGCACGGTCGGTGCACATCCAAGGTTAGTATGCTAAGTTCGTGAAAGTCTGTGCATATCCCTGTAGCAGTGCATTTAAAGTCAATGCATTTCAATGTTCAGATGAACATATGAGGTCGGTGCTATTTTCATGTTTGCGTCTCTGTTTGCGTCTCATGCATAGCTGCGATCGTGTTTGCGTCGCTGTTAGCGTCTCATGCACAGTTGCGACCGTGTCTGCGTCTCATGCACTTATGGTCTTGTGTCTCATGCTGCGTCTCAGTCTGTGTCTCATGCTATGTCTAAGGGTGCGCAAACGAAGTCGGTGCAATGTTTTGTTTTAGCATGGTCGGTGCAAGTGTCTTTCACGCCTGATCAGCATCGGTGCATATCCTATCTCTCGTGCATTTCACAGTCGATGCAGTTTTTTGTCTTAGGCATGTTAGAGTCGGTGCTAGTTTTGTTTAAGGCATAAACATGTTCGATGCATGGCTAAGTCGGTGCATCTTTTCTCCCAGGCACATTTGAAGTCGGTGCATATTTTGTTTAAAGCATATACAATCTCGGTGCACATTTCTACTGTCTACATGTAATGTCAGTGCATTTTCCTCAATGAGCTTATGGAAGGTTGGTGCATGTGTTGTTGTGTATTACCCAAGGTCCGAGCGTGCTTTTATTCATAGCTAAATATGGTCAGTGCACATCTGTTTAATTGAGCCTAAGGTCTGTACAATGTCTGATCTTCTACGTGGCGAATTCTAGTTTGCTGCAAGTAACTCTAACGGTACTCTATCTTCCTTTTACAGGGAACAATCAGGTTCGCAGAAGAGGCACGTGACCTCTGAAAAGGCAGAAGGCTGGCTCATGGATAAAGGAGAAATGATAGGCACGTGATCTGAGGAAAGGAAGCTTCTATTCCCTAACACGTGGACCAATAGAATTTTAGTAGGGTTCTATTCCTTGATCCATACAAAGCCCATGTTCCTATATAAAGCTACATTACCCTTTGAAGAGGTGTGCCGGTGCTAGACAGAGCTGGAGAAAGCGGCCGTAAAAAGTTCCCATCATCTCCACCCGAAAAGAGAGCATCTTCAGGAGAAAGAGAGATCGTGAGAAACCCAGTTCAAGCCAAGAGAAAGATAGAATAGTCTTTGAGAGCTACCAGCCAAGAGAACTTGTTTAGTCTTTACGCTTCCTTGAAGCTACATTCTCCAATGTTTTCTCGTTTATTGTTTTTGCATTTTGATCAGAGTATTATCGCTGTGTTTTTGGGTTCCCTCTGGTGTAGAAGAAGGGAGACAGTGTCTCCGGTTTGCAAGTGACGGGGGTGTCACTTGTGGGTTCCTTTCGGTCTTGAGGAAGGGAGACTGAGTCTCCGGTTGCTAGTAACGGGGTGTTGCTAGTGTTTTCCCTCCGGGTTTGAGAAGAGAGGAGTATGTTCCTATGGTCAAGCTGTGAGGCAGCCGTTGTCGCAGACTGAGTCTATTTTTCTAGCCTATGCTAGTGGAATCCTCATCCGGTGTAGACGAGGGGTGGACGTAGATTGCAATGGGCAATCGAATCACCTAAAAAACCCTTTTGTCTCCTCGTGTGATTGTTGCTTTGCTTTCTGGAGATTTCTGATTGTTGGTTTGTGGAGGTTGCCATCTACGTTGGCTTCTTTGACCCCTCATATGCTCGATCAATTAGCTGTGTATTACCGATTGCTATCTGGGCGTTCATTTCGTGATGAGCATATGTTCCTATCGAGTGTGAAGTGCTTTGCATCTTATCTCTCGAGTCATCTAGTGTGATATTTTGGTCTCAGTTTTTCTAAAATATGGGTGATCTATTCATCCCCCCCCTTCTAGATCACTCTCCGCGTTTCTATCAATTGGTATCAGAGCGGGTTGCCCATTATGTTGTCCAATGACCAGGGTAGACCTGGAACTAACACCCCTCGCAGCTTCATTGCCGAGGGACATTCTATTAACAGAACTCCTTTCTTTGATGGTGTTAATTATCTCTACTGGAAAAATAGGATGGAGGTGTTTTTAAGGGCGCAGAGTCACGAACTCTAAAGGGTAATTACGACATGACCATTCGAGCTCCCACCAGAGGAGGATACATGGACGAGGGAACACATCAGGCTTTCAACAGTCAACTGGACGGCACTCAACATAATGCAGTGCGCAGTCCATCCTGAGGAATACACGAGGATTTCTGCTTGCAAGACGGCTAAGAAGATGTGGGACGAACTTGAACTCATGTATGAAGGTACATCCCAAGTTAATGAAACGAAGGTAAACATGCTTACCTCCGAGTATGAATTGTTTAAAATGAAATCTGAAGAAACAATCACTGACATGTATGCCAGACTATCGTTGATCACGAACAGTCTTAAGGGTTTTGGAAAAGAGATTTCTGAAAAGGATGTAGTTCAAAAAATTCTTAGATCGCTGTCTCCCGTGTGGCACACTAAGGCCACCGTCATAGAAGAATCCAGGGATCTGTCTAACATGACTGTCACAGAATTAGTTGGATCTCTGATAACTTATGAAATGACGTTAAAAAGGGATGTTGAAGAGATAAATAAGAAGGGCAAGAACATTGCTCTTAAGGGGTCTCGTAGTGGCATTGGTAGCAGCAGTAGCAGTAGTTATAGCAGTTGTAGTGAGGAGTTTGAAAACTTCTCAGATCTTGATTAAGATGAGCAAGCCCTACTGACCCGCAGATTTCAATAGTTCTTAAGATCCAAAGGCAAGAAGTTTAGGAAAAGAAAACCTCAATCATCTGGTAAGAATTTTAACTCCAAGTCTGGCAAATACAAGGCCACTGACAAACTTACTTGTTTTCATTGTCACATGCCCGGCCATATGAAAAATGATTGCCCTGAACTTAAGAAGAAGAACACCAAGGTGCAGAAGAAGAAGCCCAAAGCAATGGTCTGCACCTGGAGTGACGAGGAGGAGGATGTTGATGGAAATTCTTCCGAAGAAGAAGAGGAGAGATTGTGTCTGATGGCCGACACAGACACTGAGGTAAGCATCCCTTTTGAACAATACAGTATAGATGATTGGGAGGATGCTTATGTAGATTTACTTGATAAATTTAATTGTCAAACAATAGACTACAAAATGCTTAAGAAAAAATTGAATAGTGTAGTCGAGGAAGGAAACTACTTGAAAAAGGAAAATGAGGAACTGAAGAAAGAAATTCAAGAATTAAACTCTTTAAAAATTGAGAATAAAGACCTCCAAGATCATGTTGAACTAGCTAACAAGAATCTGGATGAATTCAAAGTAAGATTTCATGAGTTGCAAAAGGAGAATGATCTGTTTTATGAAAAATATGATGCTATAAAAAATGTCAATTCTGAGATACAGAAAATGAGTGAAAAGCTAAAAAGGATCTTGAAGATAAGCTAAACACCCTAGAAAAATTTGTGCAAGGAAAATCCAACCTAGACACCATGCTAGGTGTGAGAGTGAATTTCAACAAGGAAGGTTTGGGATACAATCCCACTAACAAAAGGCCATTTGAATTTAAGACTATAACCTTCTACGCTGAAAAGGGAAAAGAGAAGCTGGACACCCCATCCAGCTCTAACGGCCAAGCCCAAGAATCCGTGAAAACTAACTCCATTCTGTCAAAGAACACCAAAAAGAATGATCATGCTAAACCCACAATGCATCAGAGTAGCAAGACTACTCCCTCAAGGAACCCGGGTGTCTACAGAGCAAACCCTACTCAATTCAGGAAAAAGAATTATGGCAACAATTGGAGTGCTCCAACCCAGTGGAGTCATCATAGGGCACCCTGTCAGAAACAAAAGTGGAATCATAATATGCAAAATTGGGTTCACCCTAAAACCTCACAAAGGTTCCCCGATCAGAAAAGATTCTGGAATAACCCACAAAGAAAAACCTATAACTGGAACAACTCATATGCTATGAAGAACAAAATTCATCAAAATCTGAGGACCAAAGCTAATAAAACATTGCATGCTGAAAATGAAAATTATGCTCACAAGAAAGGGACCAGACAGGTCTGGATTCCTAAGATTGTTTTGGAAGGAATGAGTAACTTTTTTGGACCTAACTTTTCTTGGGTTCCAAAATTTCCTTGTGCTTGATTTGATTATAGGTCAGTCTGGCAGCCAAACACAATAGATGGTACCTGGATAGCGGCTGTTCCAGACACATGACATGTGACCAGTCAAAGTTCAGTAAGCTGGAAATGAAGATGGGAGGTATGGTCAAATTTGGAGGTAAGAATAAAGGTAAGATCATAGGAATAGGGACAGTTGGTAAGTCCCCCTCCAATGTGATTGAAAAAGTTTTGCTGGTAGATGGTCTTCAACATAACTTGCTTAGCATCAGTCAGTTATGTGACAAAGGTCACAGAGTTGTTTTTGACAACAATGCATGCAAAATCATTGAAATGAATTCTGACAAAATCATGTTCTTAGGACATAGGGTGAATAATGTTTACATGGTAGATCTTAACAAGAATTCTGAATCAAATCTTTGTCTTTCTGCTGATTTAGATAATAATGCTTTTAATTGGCATAGGCATTTATGTCATGCTAGCTACACTGCCTTAAATAAATTGGTAAATTTTGATCTGGTTAGGGGTTTACCTGAAATAAAATTCAACTCAAATTCAAAAATTTGTGATGCATGTGCTCTAAACAAGCAGACCCGAAAGTCTTTTAAACTAAGATCTTAGCCATTGTCTTCTAGACCAATGGAACTTCTTCATATGGACCTCTTCAGTCCTACTAGAACTCAGAGTCCAAATGGAAGTAGGTTTGGTTATGTGATTATTGATGATCATTCTAGATTTTCATGGATCTTTTTCTTAGCTAACAAGAATGATGTTTTTCAAAGATTCAAATGGTTTTTCAATAAGGTCAAACAAGAAGGAAAACATAGAATTTGTTCAATTCAATCTGACCATGGAGGTGAATTTGAAAACTCCATATTTTCTGATCTTTGTGAAACTGAGGGACTAACACACAAATTTTATTCTCCCAGGACACCGGAGCAGAATGGAATTGTGGACAGAAGAAATCGAACCATTGTGGAGATGTCCCGAACTATGTTGATTGAGAGTCAACTACCAAGAAAGTTCTGGGCAGAGGCGGCCAACACAGCATGCTACACTACCAATAGGGCCATGGTAAGACCAGTGCATAAGAAAACCCCTTATGAGCTATTGAAAGGAAAGAAACCAAACTTGGCTCACTTCAAAATTTTTGGTGCTAAATGTTTTATCCATAATAATGACAAAAATGATCTAGATAAATTTGAAGCTAAAAGTTATTCTTGAATAATTTTAGGATACTCTGAAGTGTCTAGAGCATATAGAGTTTTTAACATTACTGAACAAAAAATTAAAGAGTCTCCACATGTCATTTTTGATGAAACAAAAGGTGCTACTAACATTGAAGATGATGACAGGGATTCAAAGCATGATGGAGAAATCCTAGAAGATAAAGAAGAAGAGGAGATTCAGCCAAATGAAACACTAGATCCTCGCAACCAGGTAAGGCCAGCTCAAACAGGTGAGTCTTCAATAGATGTTAGATTTCTAAAAGACCACCCTGTTCAAAACATCATAGGAAATTTGAATGATCCCCCTAGGACAAGGTCTTTTCTTAGAAATGTTAATAATCAAGACGTAGTTGCATTAGTGTCACAGATAGAACCCAAAAATGTTGAAGAGGCTTTAAAAGATGAATCTTGGGTTAATGCAATGAATGAGGAACTAGGACAGTTTGAAAGAAACAATGTATGGGAACTTGTTCATAGACCTGAAAATGCAACTGTTATTGGAACAAAATGGGTGTTTAAGAATAAACTGAATGAAGATGAAATAGTTTCCAGAAATAAAGCTAGACTAGTAGCTAAAGGCTACTACCAGGAGTTTGGAGTAGACTTTGAAGAATCATATGCTCCTGTTGCTAGGTTAGAAGCCATAAGAATCCTGCTAGCTTGTGCATGTTCTAAAAATATGAAACTTCATCAAATGGATGTCAAAAGCGCATTTTTGAATGGTCTCATCAAGGAAGAAGTTTTTATAGATCAACCACCTGGATTTCAATTGTCTTCATACCCTAACAAGGTTTTCAGGTTGAACAAAGCCCTGTATGGACTGAAACAGGCTCCTCGGGCCTGGTATGAAAGGCTGACATAATTTCTGCTCAACAAGGGCTACAAAAGAGGTAAGGTGGATCAGACTTTGTTTACAAAGGTGCTAAATAAAAACCTCATCATAGTTCAGGTATATGTAGATGATATTATTTTTGGTTCAACATGTACTGAACTGTGCAAAGAATTTGCTGAAATGATGTCTAATGAATTCGAGATGAGCATGGTAGGTGAACTAAAATATTTTCTTGGATTGCAGGTTCAGCAATTGGAAGATGGGTGCTTCATCAGTTAGACAAAGTACTCAATGGAAATTCTCAAGAGATTTGGGATGGACAACTTGAAGCACATCTCAACTCCAATGGGTACCAACACTTCTCTAGATGCAGATGAATCAGGTTAGGAAATTGATACAAAGCTATACCAAGATATGATCGGATCCCTACTCTATTTTACTGCCTCGAGACCTGATATCCAATTCAACGTAGGTATGTGTGCTAGATATCAATCTAGGCCTACTGAATTGCATTTAGCTGCTATGAAAAGAATCTTTAGATACATTTCTGGAACTCATAACTTAGGACTGTGGTACCCTGCATCAAATGCTTTTGATCTAATTTCATACACTGATGCTGATTTCGCTGGCTACAAACTAGATAGGAAGAGCACTAGTGGACATTGTCAGTTCTTAGGTGGGTGTCTGATTTCTTGGGGTTCCAAGAAGTAGCACTCTGTGGCCATCTCCACTGCAGAAGTTGAGTACATAGCTGCAGGGAGCTATGGTACACAGGTGATTTGGATCAAAAATCAGCTTCAGGACTACCTGGTAGACTTAGGATGCACACCCATTTACTATGATAATACTAGTGCCATCAATCTTGCAAAGAATCCTGTCTTGCATTCACGAACTAAACACATAGAAATCAGACATCATTTTATTAGGGATGAGGTGTCTAAAGGAACTTTTGAATTGTTCCATGTTGGCACTGTAAATCAAATAGCTGATATTTTTACTAAACCATTGGATAATGAAAAATTCACAACTCTAAGGAGAGAATTAGGCATCTTCAAATCTTGCTGAACTCTAAGCTCCATGAATAACATGTTTTCATGTTTCTTCAATAAAGCTGATTTGCATGAAAATGAGTTTCTATTTTGCATGTTTGCCATTCGGCATCAGTTGTGTCTGCATGTTAGTTCAAACTGTGAGGGGGAGTTTTATCTTTGTCCTGATTTGTTGAGAGGCTTGAAGAACTGCATATACTACATGTGATTTACTTGCATATCAGATCATCTTGTGAGGGGGAGTTATCCAATTGTTATCATTTTGTGAAGAATTTTTTTTGCATCACATGTCCTTGGATAGAAAGCATGTCAGATAGAGCATCTCTAGCTGGTTAGTTTGTGAAGGTGGACTGAGTCAAAAGATCTTAAGGGCCACTTTGATAACAGGCTAGGATAAATAATCCGAGGTGGGTCCGGATGAGTTATTCCTTAGGTTTTATCTTTTTCAGTTTGATAACTTATTCTTACCTTGAGAATAACTCATTCCATGTGAAATGGTAGAATGAGTTATTTCTAGAATAAGGGCCTTAATCCTAACCGACCCCGAATAACTTAACCCTGCTATCAAACTCGGTTAAGGATGAGTAGGCGGAATAACTCATCCTATTCTCCCCTTATTCTGTTATCAATGTGGCCCTAAGAGATTTATGTAGTTGCTGCTTCTTTTGAAAGAACTTATACAGTCCATTCACAGAGAGTAGAATTTCATTCATGTCTTAAACCTTTAAGTCTGAGTAACTGATGTATTCCTAGAATCTTCTATCTAATAAATTAGCTTAGACTTAGATAAAGGGTCAGAAGTATATCTTCTTACATATCTCATGATCATGGAACAAGCTAAACTCATATGTCATGAAACCTGCTAAAACTTGAAATCTAGACTTCAGGGAATTAATTCCATCAGAATCAGCACTTCTGGTATTGTCTTCAAACATACCATGTCAGAAATTTAAAGGGATAAAAATTGCCCAGAGCAATGGTCTGATCACTGAGAAACTAGATAATTCATCAAAGAAATGAATCTCTTCCTATGTCATGAGGTATCAGATTAACTCTGGTTAAATATTAAAAAAATATTTTCTATCTGATCATGACAGAGCAATGGTAGCAAGGTGGTGAGTAACTGGGGAGTCTAGCCTCTGATCAAGGTGTCCCCTCACGTAAAAAGTCACCTCAGTTACTAACTCTGTTCTCTAAAAGGAGAGGTAATGCGGTTCTCACACTGAGTAACTGGGGATTCCGGCGTCTAGTCAAGGTGTCTCCTCATGTCAAAAGGTGCGATCTACCAAATTACGTATTGATATTTTTGTTGCTCATTAAATATAAATCAGTCAAATCCCTTGTTTTTTTTCTTAGTACTATGGACTATTTGTCCTCCATACTTCAAGAACCATTTCTGTAGACCAGTTTCTTGCAGTCTACTAAGTATAATTTTTGGTCAGATCCCTCTTGACATATCTGTTCATACTTGTTCTCCATCATATCTTCTGTATGTAGATAAACTTCAATCTTACTCTAGCTCTCTCTTGTTTACTAGAATTTGAAGAATCTATGCTTTCTTTTGTTCTCCTACTTAATCTTTTAAGATATGATCATGGGTCATTCTACACTGTGATAAAATTGTATCTTTTTCTCACTTGTCCAGCAGCTGCATATCTCCTTAATTTCATTTTGATGATGTCAAAGGGGGAGTGATTCTGGTAGTGTTTCTGGCAGCTAGTGATAATTCTGGTAGGAGTCAGTGATTAGTGATTAGTGATGAGTTTAAGTCTGGCTGAAGTTTGTGTCAATGTGAAGGTTTCTGCATGCATATATCATGAACTGCTTGCATATCTTGATGATATTATGTTTTGGCTTGAGCTGGTCTGCTGTTTAGAGTTGGCAAGAATTAGTGCGTATGTTGTGATTGCATGCTTGCTTAATCATCCTTATTGAGTGTATTGATAATTGATTGACTCATAGTGTTGCCATCATCAAAAAGGGGGAGATTGTTGCATCTCTATGGTTTTGATGATGTCATACACCATAAGTCAAACATCATAAAAATTCTCACAAGAATGTGCCTTGGAGTGTGTGCATGATTAGCTTATCGATCAGTAAGTGTGGAAGCCATTTCAGTGTGCATGGCATTTCATCGAACAGCTTAAAGTCGATGTTAGCTGCATTTCACGCATACACTTAGTCTATGTTAGCATCGAGTCCTAAAAAGATGTCGTCGGTGCTAGTCTTGCATTTGGTATATCTTAGGTCAGTACAGGTTCTTATGGAATCGCATGCACAGTCAGTGCACATCCAGGGTTAGTATGCTAAGTCCGTGCAAGTCTGTGCATATCCCTGTACCAGTGCATTTAAAGTCAATGCATTTCAATGTTCACATGAACATATGAGGTCGGTGCTATTTTCGTGTTTGCGTCTCTATTTGCGTCTCATGCACAGCTGCGACCGTGTTTGCATCTCTGTTAGCATCTCATGCATAGCTGCGACCGTGTCTGCGTCTCATGCACTTATGGTTGTGTGTCTCATTCTGCATCTCAATGTATGTGCTGCGTCTCAGTCTGTGTCTCATGCTATGTCTGAGGGTGCACAAATGAAGTCGGTGCAATGTTTTATTTTAGCACGGTCGGTGCTAGTGTCTCTCACGCATGATCAACATCGGTGCATATCCTGTCTCTCATGCATTTCACAGTCAGTGTAGTTTTTTGTCTTAGGCATGTTAGAGTTGGGGCTAGTTTTGTTTAAGGCATAAACATGTTCGATGCATGGCCAAGTCTGTGCATCTTTTCTCTCAGGCACATTTGAAGTCGGTGCATATTTTGTTTAAAGCATATACAATCTCGGTGCACATTTCTACTGTCTACATGCAATGGCAGTGCATTTTCCTCAATGAGCTTATGGATGGTTGGTGCATGTGTTATTGTGTATTACCCAAGGTCCGAGCGTGCTTTTATTCATAGCTAAATAAGGTCAGTGCACATCTGTTTAATTGAGCCTAAGGTCTGTACAATGTCTAATCTTCTACGTGGCAAATTCTAGTTTGCTGCAAGTAACCCTAACGGTACTCTGTCTTCCTTTTACAGGGAATGACCCGGTTCGCAGAAGAGGCATGTGACCTCTGAAAAGGTAGAAGGCTGGCTCATGGATAAAGGAGAAATGATAGGCACGTGATCCGAGGAAAGGAGGCTTCTTTTCCCTAACACGTGGACCAATAGAATTTCAGTAGGGTTCTATTGCTTGATCCATACAAAGCCCATGTTCCTATATAAAGCTACATTACCCTTCGAAGAGGTGTGCTGGTGCTGGACAGAGCTGGAGAAAGCGGCCGTAAAAAGCTCCCATCATCTCCGCCTGAAAAGAGAGCATCTTCCGGAGAAAGAGAGATCGTGAGAAACCCAGTTCAAGCCAAGAGAAAGACAAGAGAAAGATAGAATAGTCTTTGAGAGCTACCAGCCAAGAGAACTTGTTTAGTCTTTACGCTTCCTTGAAGCTACATTCTCCAGTGTTTTCTCATTTATTGTTTTTTTATTTTGATCCGAGTATTATCGCTGTGTTTTTGGGTTCCCTCTGGTGTAGAGGAAGGGAGACAATGTCTCCGGTTTGCAAGTGACGGGGGTGTCACTTGTGGGTTCCCTCTGGTGTAGAGGAAGGGAGACAATGTCTCCGGTTTGCAAGTGACAGGGGTGTCACTTGTGGGTTCCCTCCGATCTGGAGGAAGGGAGACTGAGTCTCCAGTTGCTAGTAACGGGGTGTTGCTAGTGTTTTCCCTCCGGGTTGGAGGAAGAGAGGAGTCTGTTCCTCTGGTCAAGCTGTGAGGCAGTCATTGTCACAGACTGAGTCTATTTTTCTAGCTTGTGCTAGTGGAATCCTCATCCGGTGTGGACGAGGGGTGGACGTAGATTGCAGTGGGCAATCAAACCACCTAAAAAACCCTTTTGTCTCCTCGTGTGATTGTTGCTTTGCTTTCTGGAGATTTCTGATTGTTTGTTGGTGGAGGTTGCCATCTACGTTGGCTTCTTTGACCCCTCATATGCTCGATCAATTAGCTGTGTATTACCGATTGCTACCTGGGCGTTCATTTCGTGATGAGCATATGTTCCTATCGAGTGTGAAGTGCTTTTCATCTTATCTCTCGAGTCATCTAGTATGATATTTTGGTCTCAATTTTTTTAAAGTACGGGTGATCAATTCATCCCCCCTTCTAGATCACTCTCCACCTTTCTATCAGACAGTGCATCAAGTCCTTGCCGATGCGCTCCCTCGGCTTACTGCAGTTTAGAAATCAGAGTCAGTCACATTTATCATAAGCATACGCACAATTAATTCTAAGGTTTAGTGAAACTCACCAGAAGGTCTAGCGCGTGTTGGCGCTCATCCCTCTACTGTACAGTGGAGTGGAGGAGGCCCTGGAGCTCTGCTATCCTACCCTGGGGGTCTAGCTGCATATAGAAAACCATGGTGTCAATGCATATAGAGATAATTAAAGAGCATGAGTTTAGAAATCATACCGGTCGACGGATGCCGCGGAACACCTGGTCACCGTACCTCCAAGCGTAGGCCTTCAGGTAGGCCTCATCGTTGTCAGCTCGGGCTCTCACCACCCGACCTCTGCGTGACCAGTCCCGTACCGGGTCGAGCGCTCGAGTAACCCAGTCAATGCCCCCGCTCTGTCCCTTTGAGGACTGCCCGATGCGCTCATCGTCTCACGTTGTGAACTCCACCTCCGGTTGGTGTACTCCTCTCGTCCTCATGATCAGCCGATGATGGAGAGGCTCGATGATGTTCAAACAATGTAGCCAGATCTGTCGTCTGATGTACACCTGGGCTGCCTCCACCCATGGCTGCCGCTCGTGACCCTCGTCACGGTAGGGTGTCCAGCGCACCTGAAAAGGGCAAGGAAGTCAAGTGTCAGCATTTAGATAAGCATATATAAGCAATATCAGCATTTAGAAGCATTTTGAGCATATAGAAGAGTTTGAGTTTAGAGTTGCACCGATGCATATGGGAAAGTGTCTATGTCATCCTGGATCACCCGGGCTAGGCGCTGGATCGATCCCATGTCTCGTGCCACCGACCACAGTCTCGCGATGGGGACCCGCTCAGGGTGTATCTCCTTCCCTCGCCCAATGCCAGGGAGGTACAGGTAGCTCCAGACCTGCATACGTCAAGTGTCAGCATATAGCAATAGCAAGCATATAGACAAGTATCTAAAGTTTAGAGTTTAGGGAATTTTACCTATAGGAATGGCGAGAAGCCGCCCAGCATGGTCTACAGGTCGGTAGTGCTCAGAGAGTCGAAGAGGAACGCCAGGATCGCTGCTCCCCAGGCGCACCCTCTTACACCATCTAGGTTCATCAGTAATGGGAGGAGCCTGTAGCTCACTCCGTCAGCCCTGGTTGCGAAGAGAAGCTTCCCGAATAACAATATCAGGAAGCGCCGTAGGGTGATGTCTCCCTCTGGTCTCGGTTCTGCTGCCACTCTCCCACGGACCTGGTCTATCACTCTCCCAATGTGCTCCTCTGGCAGCTCCCCTACAGATATTGCCACTCCCCTCAGCCCTAGGCTCTCCTGGAGTGTCACTCATCCTAACATGGAGGAGTGTTGCCCTGGTCTCATTAGATCTAATCTGAGTAGCTCCTGCGCCATTTCCCAGTAGTTTTCGTAGGTCCATCCTATCACTGGCGCTCCATGGACCTACAGTCTGGTGATCCTCGCCATGTCTTCCAGCGTGGGGATCATATTACCCCACGGGAAGATAAATGCTCTGCTAACCGGATCCCATCACTCATGAAGGGCGTAGAGCAGTGCTGTATCAATCCTCGTGACCTCGATGCTTAGCAACTCCCCGAAGCCTATGGCTGCCAGTCTGTCTTTCTGATAATCTGGTAGGGCTTGGTACACGGCCCGGACTTGCAACCAAGAAATCCGAGTCCGTCTCTTCCCCTGCACACATGTAAAAATTGGAATTAGTCATTTAATAAAACATTGCATTTGCATTTGAAAATAATGGCATCAAAGAAATGGAAGCTTGTCTCTGTTCTCCTAGCGGCCATTCTATGGACTATTTCTATTTTTCTAGCGGTCTTAGGTTGAACCGCTTGAATGCCTAGCGGTCACTGGAACAACCGCTAAGAAACCCGTGAGTGGGCGTCGTCTTCTCCGTTCCCCCATGCTATGAAAATGGCCCAAAGGGGCTACAAAGCATTTTAATGGGTCCTCAGACCCATTCCCCTATCCATTCATACACATGCATGGCCAAAATAAATCAAAAATGGAATTTTTGGGTCACGGCCTACCTCGGATGACCAGCCTTTGGCCGCCATCTCCGGTGTTTCCTCAGCCGTCTGGGCCTCCTCTTCAGCCCCTCCAGCTTCTTCAAGACCTCCCTCGGTCGCCGGGGGAGCTTCTCCTTCCGTTGGGGCTGCCACCGGCCTTGGTGCGTCCTCCGATGGGTTCGTCGCCACCGGAGGTGGAGTTCCCTCCGCCTCTATCCGCCGTTGGAGGCGTTTCATGGCCCATTTTTTCACCATGGTGGGGACGGGGTGTGGAAGCCGCGGTGGTCGCCAGTGAGGGTTTAGCCAGAGGGTACGGGGTGTTTGGTTTGATTGAAATGAGCGTTGAATGGCGTGGATCAAACAGGCGTTTCTGTTTTGAATTCACTCAGAGAGAAGCGATTTATCATTAGACCGCTACCCACTCATTAGCGGTCTTATTCTAGACCATTTTTCATCCGAGTCATCCGCATTGAACAATGTGAACCACCCTTGGCTGGCGGTCTACATTTAGACTATTAGTTCATTCTAGCGGTTCATTTTTAGACCGTTAGGTTGCTGGATATCTTGATGATTTGAAGTAATATGCTTGATCTATTCTTGCTCCCTATGTGCTTCATGTCTATCTCTTATGATTGTTAATGACTAACCTTTCTTATTATTATAATTATGAACGCTTGTTGGGATGGTTTATTTCGTTAGGTCATTTTGTTCGGCTCAATCAACTAGTTACTTAATAAATAACCAACTGGTTAGTTGACCGCGCAGGCGTCCCAGTCACGTAAGTGACAAGTTTATTGTGCGCTCATTCTGACCCGTATGGGCGAGAGTGAGATTCGGGTCGGGACCAGCAGTCCGCCATACCATAAAGGCTATGACGTTAATTACATCCCCCATAAGGGAGAAAACCTTTGATTAATTGTCGAGATAGCTGGCCATTCGAGGCCAAAACAAGATGCAAAAGTATGAATGTGACGAGGTCACATGGAATGCTTTTATCAATCATGCAAGAGAGGCATGGTTCGTTAAGTTGGAGACCCTCGATACATGGTGGAGAACATAGGTCCGAAGACCACCATCGCGCATGGCAAAGACTTCCGATCGGGAGTAACCCGGACATTCGTCAATGCCATTTGATATATCGAAGGGGGTCCATGCAGGCATGCATGCATGATGCTCATGATTGTATTAAAGCATGAAGGCAGAGTCAGGAAGACAGGCACTAATTGATCCAGTTTATCGATCTCTACCAAGGGAGATGAAAGTGGCAGCAGAGGCATGATAATGAAAGCATGATGATAGAAAACGCGATAATAGAAGCATAAATAAAAAAGCCTGGACCTGAACGGCCCTCTCTTTATTCGGTTTGTTACTGATTGGGGTTTATTAATATCGACCGCGGGAGGCGAGGATCGCTCCGAAGATGAGTGACTGATTAGAATAGTACAATAATTCAAAACCGGCGTGACCACGCATGGGGATAGGTTTCCCCGGCGCGGCCAAACGTAGGCAAAAGGGCTTCATCCGGCGCGTCCATGGTATGCGTTAATCCGGCGCGATGGCTTCGGGGCACGCCGGTTAAGGGCGCGTCGGGAACAAGCCAAAGGAAATTGTGACGTTATGAATCTAAGCCTAATCCGGTGTGGTGGGATACCGCGCCGTATTAGGGCGCGCCGGATTAGGACCGCGCCGTTTAAGTTAATTTTTGAAGGATTTTGATCTATTTTGACTTATTAAAATGTTGTTGAGGGTTTTGGAGTTAATTGGGTTGATTGCCTATTGAATTAGAGTTCTGGGCTCTCCAAGAGTAGAGTTATAAGCTAGTGCGATGTTCATACTCAAGCACGGAAGTTTATTGCTTAAGAACTTATGTTTTGTTGAGGCTAATTCACGGAGATAACTTTATTAATTTAAGAAACCTGACAAAAATTGGGTAGCATCTCCCCCGTCCTTGAAGGATTGCAGGGGAGAAACGGGGTCATACTCACGTGTGGAGTAAGCCCCTAACTAGCCGGTCGGCACAGTGGCAGCCAGCAGACCCAAATCGGATAGGAAACCCCGAGGACTAGCCTACAAGGGGCACCATGGTTCTGTGGGTTGAACAAGTGGATAAGATGACTAATGAGGGAAGCAATAACCCTGAGGGCCATCCTACGAGGGGTGAGCGTCCAATTGTCTGCACTATATCCGAGAGAGGGACGACTATTAGAGAAGGAAGCCCCGAGGACTAGCCTACGAGGGGCACACATCCCTTAGTCACCACACGGTCCCTAAGGACTGTGGATTTGGATTGTCGGGTGGAAGCCCCTGTTAATATTCACCCTGTGACCTATAGGGAATATCCATCACTCACAGATGGAGCCCCTTTGGCCAATCGGCGATTCTATGAAGCAATGGGGAATGTCCCTGTCCCCGGATTACTGGGACGAAGCCAACGGAACTAGGACAATTCTGTGACTGTAAACCAAAAATGGGAGGAATAAGACATTCAGTATGGGATGCATTTAGCCTCTCGACAGATTACCATTCACGGAGTTAGTATGCCCATTCTCATAGGGGTTAGATGATTAACACCCACGGAGTCAAATAGCTACTAGGCAAATAAAGGGGGCAGGGGATATCGCAGAGAGTCGTTGAAAAATCAACTCCCAGTTAGGACGGCCAGAGGTGCATACATAAGTATGCCTCTAGTCACAAACCCATGGGATGGACGATGCAAGGCACAGTCGACGTGTTGGCATGAAGGCCCCGGGGAGGGGGGAAACATGTATATAGCCCAGGGAGTTCCAGGGCACATCCAACATCAGAGAACCTGGATTCGACAAACAAACACACGGAGCTACGATTAGACATGCAGATTGAGAGGAAAGTGAGAGAGGGGCACAACATTATGCATCCAATCTGTTAAGGAGTACATTCATATCGTTCATCCCATGAACGGGGAGCCAATATACATATTACATAGCTCTGGCGCCGGCGTTGTCGCATGGACACCATTCAACAATTGTAGAGAGGTTTGCAGAAGAAAACGGGAGAAAGAAATGGTGAGAAGGGGGGGGGGGAGATTGGCTCATATCATCGCCCTCCCCCCCTCTCGCTTGCATTAGATCAGAAGGGAAGAATCGGAAAGATGGCGGGGAGAAAACCACACAACCCACCTATGCTTAGAACAGAGTATCGAAATCCTCTTCTTCTTCTCCGGATCCGGAGGGCTTTAGGCGGAGCAGAGGAAGACGGTGTCAACCAGGAGGCTCTCCGAAGGAAATCCCTCTTTCCCCCAAGAAAACCCTCTCTCCCTTGGCTCTGATTGGTGGTCACCCTCTCCCCGGTGATCACTTAGTCTCTCTATGCCTTCGACCTTTTTTCGATCGTTCTCCTTTTTTTTTACTTAGTCGAACCAAGTGACCTTATATAGAAGAGCCTAATCTGGAGTGGGAAATAGCGCACCAAGGTCGAGATTCTCCAAGCTTTTGGGTGAGTTAGAGTCGAGGGTGCCGGATAAGGGAGTGCGCCGGTGAGGGGCGCGCCGTATTAGCTTCTTTCGCTTGATGCGGGTTAGCCGGTGAGTCCGGGAATGGTCCCGGGAGTCACCGTGACCATTCATCTTGCCGCAGTCCTTCAAAATCTTGACGGGAAGCCTTGACGAAGCCCTCAAGATGACGTATGGCCCCTCTCAGAACCTCAAGTATCTCTGGTCTGAACACGTGGGTTTTCCACTGACACGGCTTCTGGCACTATGATTCGTGCTGCTAGCTCGGCCTGACTTGTGTTCAAAGCTTCTCGAGGGGTGGAGTAACACCCGGGATAGTTCCACCTCGATTGGGCGATCATTCGGCCACTAACGGACCCAACTTGGTGAGAAGCCGTACCTGTGCCGGGTAATCGGGCTCTTCTACCGATAGAGCCTTCGGTCCTCCATTCTGAAGAGCTAAGGGCATTCTTTCATCTCAGGAGAATCTTTCATAAGGTGGCGGACCACCGGGTAGGCCGTTGTCCTTGGTCGGATAGCGGGTGTAGTGTATGCGGCATGACGGAGTCGATGTCGGTTCATTGGGTAGGCTTGGTCGCATTACCGGTTGGTTGTGAATTCATCTCGATTCTCCTGAGGTGAAGTCCCCGGTGTTCATACCAGGTGACTTGAGGCTCCGACAGCTTGAGAAGGCTTCAATATGTTGATATCCACCGGCTTCTGTGCTTCAGTGGGCCGTGTCATTCGTCTTTGGGGTTTGATCGTCGTTAATCATATTTTGATTGCCAACAAATGCCCCCCGTCGTGGTTGTTGCGAGCAAGGCACGAGTGTAGCAAGACCGACGGATGAGCTTCGCCTGGATTGGTCTCCTCTTCGATTGACGGAAGCTCGAAATTGCCCTTAATCCGGCGCGGATGCTAATCCGGCGTGGTTTGAATGTTAACACGGCACGGGCTCTAATCCGGCGCGCCCCTGGGATCAAAGTTTTAATCTGGCGTGGCATTGAAGGGGTTAATTTGGCGCGCCCCTGAGAATCAGAGTTTTAATCCTACACGCCTCTTGTGCTTGGAAGAGGTTAATTCGGCGCGCCTAATTTTGGCGTGCCTTTTGGTTGGAGGGTGTTAATTCGGCGTGCTAAATAGCGCACCGGATTAACAAGAGATGGGGCCCATATACAAACGTTTCCCCTCTTTGTTTATCCTTCACCCTATTCATTTGAGCAAAAATCTTCTCTCTCCTCCCTTTTCCTCTTCAGCTTTGGCGCCGAGTGAGTTGAGAGCGACCGCGGCCGACCCCTTCGAGCGGGTGAGTGAGAGTGTTGATCATTCAGGTTTTAAAACTCATCTTTTGGGCCCCGGGAGGCTTCTAGTAGGGCTTGCCCTCGGAGCTACTCCACCGGGTGTCCCATTTGGCCTCGGTGTAATGCCGATGGCTGCTTTTAGGGACCGTTCCCTTGGTGGACGTGTTCCCGCTTTTCTTTGGCAATCTCTCGTGCTGGGGAGATTATGCCGAAATTTTGTCAGAATTTTGTCTTGATCAACTATTTTCTGACCTTGCTTATTCTTCGATGCGCCTTCTTACAGATAGCAATGGCATCTGGCTCTTCTTCTTCTGCTGCCCGTGCCGTGGTGACATGGGAGAATGTTCATTCCCTAGATCGGGGGCACGATCAACTTGCCGTGGTCGCAGAATCTTCGGACTCGGAGATCGACACGGTAGACACTAGCCGCCTCCTCATCCTCGCGGGCGATTCTTTTCAATATGACTGAGAAGGTGCTGTCAGGAGGGATTACCCCAAGGACAAGCATCTGATGTCCTTCCTTAGGCGCTTCAATCTTTAAGGGAAGAGAGACATGTTCCTTGTCCGCAAAGCCGAGCAAGCATTGCTAGTGGAGAGGGACAGTTTGACAGACTGTGTGGTGCGGGGAAGGCCTATTTATCTCCCTGGGGAAGTCAGGAAGTGGAGCGTCGTGCTTGGATTGCAAGATCTGGTTCCAGAAGACGGGCTGCTGACCAGGGCCCCTGAATTTGTGCCTGCCCGGTGGAATGATTCCGCAGGCCGTGTAGATCGGGAGAAGCCTATCTTTAGTTTGTTTCTTGCCACGTTGAAATGGGGGTATAGAGAGGAATCCTTCCCGTTGGACTGCATGGTGGTCCGCTTCAAACATCAGATATCTGTGGGGTGGTTTGCCGAGCTGAGGGCCACCGACCCCCACGCATTCAGGCCTGGGGCAGTGGAGTTCACAGACTATGTGCTGCAGCACTACACTCCCATCTTGACCAGGGCTGGCATATATCACAACATGTACTCCTCAAGGTACTGCTACCCCATATCCAGAGGCCTGTGTTGTGGCATGATCGAAGTGTTCTGCCCCGAGTACAATACTTTTTATAATTCGGAGGGAGAGACTTCTTTGGACCTATGGAGCCTTTCGCAGCTCAGTGGTCTACCCATTGACGGAGAGCCGTACGAGGAAGTTTGCTGGCCCGACTGGCTGAAAGATCAGACTGACTGTGAGGGTCGGTATTTGGCAGGTTACGCCTATCGTTATCTGATGAAGGCGTATCGCACACTTTGCCGCTCGTTGTACGACACGAGGGAGGCCCGAAAGCCCGGTGAGAAGTGGCGAGTGCGGATGGGCACTTGGCTCCAACATTTCTTTGGTGCGAAGAAGAAGTACGAGGACTTCCCCACAGTAGCGCCGACTACCTTGAAGAGGAAGAAAAGGGTCTGGCGATAGGCCACTGCCTCATCCACTTCGAGGGGAGGGCAACGGGAAGACCCGAACCCTACTGGTGTTGATGTAGTCACACACTGTGATGCAGATCTGACCTATTGGATTTGTTCTTTCACTCTCCCGCAAGGCGATGAGAGCGTAATGAGAGCGGAAGCCATCTATCCCGCTTGTCTTATGGCTTGGGGCACGAAGCTATCCCTTTGCCCTGTGGCTCTGTGCCTCACCTTCAAGATGCCAGGAGATCTGCACAAGATGCGTCTCCCTAGGAATTTGTGGACGGTTGGTCCGTTACATTTTCTCAATGCTTTGGTCTGCACCCTATTCCTAGAGGCTGCTCCTCGGGTGTTGCAATTAGCTCATCTTATCCCGAGGATGATAGAGTTTGTGAGCGTTGAACCGGCGTCGGTAGCGGAACAGCTCTTCGCCATTCGGGGCAAGCTGGCCCGGGTTCCCATGGATTTGCCCGGGGTTCTTCATTTCTAGAGCCTGGCTGCTCATTCAAGCCCATTGGTGAACAGGACAAGGCAGTGCAAGCTTTTTGAGACAGAAGGATATATCCATCCGATTTCTGGGGCCAAGTGTACAAGGCCCATTCTGGAGCAGGAATTGGTTGACTAGGCACTGGCTATTAGATCGAGCATCCTTGTATTCCGGAAGAGTGGCATTCTATGGCTGGAGCCATATTACCCATTCCGCTTTAGCCGAAACTTTGGCTACGATCAGCACATTCATTTTTCCTCTTCGCAATTTGCATTTCCAAACAGGGATAGAGCTGGGCAAGTATCCAACGATGATGCCCGAATATGGTGGGACTACTTCCACCGCCAAGAGGATGTTTCATTCAGGGTGCCAACCCCTGCTCGTTTCCCCCGCGTCACCCCCGAATATATCAAGTGGTGGAATGCGCGGACGGGATTTTACAGGAGCTCCCGCCGAGAGTGTTTGGCCGTTGCGGAGCACATATTTTTGGACTCCCAGTCGGAGCCAGCCCTTGACATTGAACCTTCTTACTTGAAGAAGTTGAAGTCCTGGACCAACACAGAGGTGAGGGCTTATCTTGAAGCCCGGAAGGTTGCAAAGAGTCATTCATCCAAAGTCGATCTAAAGCTGCCTGCAATCGACAAGGATGACTATGTGAAGACGCTTCGGGGATTATGCCGCGTAAGTAGCAAACGGGTGGTTCTTCAGCAACTCCCTTTGCCGGTGGAGGAGCCTATCCCAGTCATGGCCGATTGGCATCCCGATACTGACAGATTGCATCCTTATCGGACTTTCATCCGTAGGGAAGATAGGTGGGATGCCTTGTATGATAACACCCCTTGGCTGTTCGCACTTTTCCGTTCCCATGGGCTCTCAGTGGGTGGCCCAAGTGAAGCTATTCTCAACCGGCCCCTTCATATCTCATTCAAGTATGCTGACGAATGGGGACTAGACCATCTGAGCTTGTATTATCACATGTCTTCTCGCCGCCACACAGACTTGGCATTGCTGGCCGAACAAAGTGAGAAGATAGGAGACTTGTGTTGGCTTATTCGCGAGGCAACTTCGAGAGACAAAGTGCCATCGTTGTTTTATTGGCCTCTTTTCCCTTTTTATACGGGGCCAGCAGGTACGTTCTATTTCTTTATTCCGGCCCTTCGGCCAGCTTATTTTCTTCGTTGCAGCATATATCATTCTCACCTTCGTGCGTATGCAGTCCGACTCACTTTGGAGGAGACTCGGCACTTTAGGGAGCTAATAATAAAAGCTCAAAAGGTGACATATTTCAAGACTCCCGAGCCGGCCCCGACCACGACACCATTGCCTCCTGGTGATTCACGAAAGCGAACCAGATCCCAGTTAAGAGAGGCTATTGGCAAGGCCAAAGCGGCGGTGACCCGAGTGACATGGGCACGCAGGAGGAAGGTTGAAGAAAAGTAACCAGCAATCATCCTTCCTCCGGTTGTATCTTTTGAAGAGTTTGAGGCTTCCCGAGCGCAGGGGCCTAAAGCTGAAGGTGAGCTCTTCATTCTTCTATAGTTTATTCGCTTTATTCTAGTCGCTCCGGCTAATCCTTCTTTGCAGTTGCCGGCACGGTTGCTGTGGTCGTTGGACTAGAGGCAGCAGCATGTGCCGTGACTGGACAAGGGACGGTGGAAGTCCACGTAGCTCCTGTGGAGAGAGATCTACCTTCCCCGACGCCCAGGCAAGAAATGGAAGGTAATTCACAGTTTGTTAATGGGGACTCTGCGAGCCATCATGTCTTCAGTTGGCTTGACTGCTTCTTGCTTTAAATTTCAGTTGAGATACAACCGACATTACTTCCTGAAGCCGGGGCCGTGGAGGAAGCTTGTGCTGGGGAGCAAGCCATTTTAGGAGGCGAGCTCGCCCCCGAGATCCATTCGGTCGAAGCTCCTGGTATAGATTTGACCGAGGAAGTCCTTGCTGAGGATGATGTTCCTATTAGCAGGACATCCGCTCCGATGGTGGAACGTCCGGAATGGGCAGAGGACTCTTCCTCTTCCGAGCAAGTCGATTATGGTTGCGACTCCAGTGACGAGGAGTTCCCACCGGTTGATACAGAGACCGAGGATGTCGGGGCATCTTCTACTTATGAAAGTGATTATACAACCTTCAGCCCACCCCGGTTGGCATGGAGTGGCCCTGGGCCATTGGGATCACTCGTAAGTGAAGGGGCTGGAGCCGTAGAGGCCGCCCTTGGAGGTTTGAGCTTAATGCCAGTTGAGGTGAGAAGCCCCCTACCATTTGCACTTTACTGCTCTTCCCTTCTTTTCATATCAGCTATTTGATGCATATATTTCTGGTGCAGACTGAGGTGGTACTGTCAACCATCACGGTGCAGATACCTCTTCCGGCTCTAGGTGCGGGTCACCCAACATTCCCACTAGTTTTGCGGCCTATCGCTCTACGATATCCCAAAGACTATGCGGTAGCAGCGGGTCCAGAAGGACCTGGGGTAATTGTGGGGACTGATGAATCGGTAGCAGTCGTGGAACCTCAGCCACTTGAACCCGAACGATAGTTGGCCCTAGAGAAAGGTGGCCCTCCCGAGATAGAAGCGGGAGAAATTGTTGAAGATGAAATCGGGGTTTCCGGGGCCTTGGCTCTTATTGCTGAAACTGGCCATATGGAGGTCATCTAGGCTGGGGGTGAGGAGCAGGTATCCTCGACTATCGATGTTTCCAGTGCAGCTCCACCCCAAGAGGCTGACAGGGAGGTTGCTGTCATTGAGACTCTGTCTGTTGCATCAGCTGCTGGAGATGGTTCCAGTGCAAGCGCCTTGCAGATCATGCCGTCATCATCTTCTGAGACGAGTGACGATATCTGGGCCACCGTGGATAGCAGAGTAGACTTCGAGCTTCCCAAGACGTCACCACTTGGTCTTCAATCATCCAACGACCTAGTGTGGCAATTCTTGGGGACCCTTCAGTAGACTATAACAGCCAACCGAGATTTGACTTATGTACAGCTGAGGGGCTTGCTGGAGCACCTGTCCCGCTCGCTGCTAGCTTTTGGCTGCCCCATGGACGACTGGACGCCATGGGTAATACTGCTGTTGAAGTATGTGAATAGATGGGAATTTCTGGGCCGAGAGGTAACTGATCAACTGACGGCCATAACATTGGAGAGGGCTGAATGCCGAACTGCTCTTGCCTCTTTAAGAGGGACTGCGGGGCAGATGAGAGATGTAGCCAGTACTTCTTCACAGCGCCAAACCTTCCTCACAGCTCGGATAGCAGAACTGCACGCCGAACTCTCTAGGGCTGAGGCCGAGCTTCAGGAGACCAAGCGTCTGGAAGTTCAGAGTATAGAGGAAGCGGAAATGGCCGAAGGGCAAGCTGCTTCTCTTGAAGAGAAACTATCACAGCTGGAGGCCACCGAGTCTTGACTGCGAGAGCTGACCTGCCACCCTTCCTTGGGTATTTTAGAGCTGGAGGACATCTTCCGACGCCCATTGTAATAGTCTTTTCTGTCTGCCTTTTTGTTTTGGCGGACTTCATGCAGCCCGGGGTATGTCCCGAGTAACATGTATCTTGCTACTTCATAGGAATGACATATCTTTGTTTGTCGTGAAATCACGACTTCATTCTCTTTTTACTTTGTACTCTTTTTATTCGCCCATTAGCTTAGTCCGAGTATGCAAGTTACTAGGGCAGGAGAGCGCTCACGCCTTCAGCAAAGGGGTGAGGTGTTCGCTCCACCGCGTCGTAACTATCCTCGGGGCCACACTATGGCTAATGTAGGCCGAAAGTCTGAAGGACAAGGGTGTAGAGGCCTCCTAAGACCAGGGAATACGGCCAGAAGGCTTATTAGCCAGACTCATCGATGGTGATGGAGACTGAGGGTAGGGTTTATTCATCGGCATGGGCTACATGTCAAAGCAAAGGCGGCTTATTGGTTGACGAGGACAAAAGATCCTGGTCAGGGGGGATGTTGACCGGTCTTTTCGATGGTGACAAGGGTCGATAGATGCGGACCGACCTTGCCGATGATGACAAGCGTCGCAAGGAGGTGGACCGATCTTGCCGATGATGACAAGGGTCACAAAGAAGTTGATCGATCTCACCGATGGTGACGAGGGTTAAAAGGAAGTTGACCGATCTTGTCGATGGTGACAAGGGTCAGAAGTAGATCGACCGATATTGCCGATGATGACAAGGGTCGAAAGGATATCGACCGGTCTTGCCGATGATGACAGGGGTCGAAAGGAAGTTGACCGATCTTGTCGATGGTGACAAGGGTCAAAAGTAGGTCGACCGATCTTGCCAATGGTGACAAGGGTCGCAAGGAGGTTGACTGATCTTGCCGATGGTGACAAGGGTTAGAAGTAGATTGACCAATCTTGTCGATGGTGACAAGGGTCGCAAGGAGGTTGACCGATCTTACCGATGGTGACAAGGGTCAGAAGTAGGACGACCGATCTTGCTGATGGTGACAAGGGTCGCAAAGAGGTTGACCGATCTTGCTGATGGTGACAAGGGTCGGAAGTAGATCGGCAGATCTTGCCGATGGTGACAAGGGTCGCAAGGAGGTTGACCGATCTTGCCGATGGTGACAAGGGTCGCAAGGAGGTTGACCGATCTTGCCGATGGTGACAAGGGTCAGAAGTAGGTCGACCGATCTTGCCGATGGTGACAAGGATCGCAAGGAGGTTGAGAACTTTAAAACCTCACTTTACTGACTTAAGCGCCCTTTCAGGTTTACACCGAAGTCAGCCCCCTCTTGCTTTTACCCACGCGTCCTTTCAGGTTTTCACGTGACGGAGTACCCGATTTTACCTACGGCGCCATTTCGGGTTTTCGCCACAGCCGGGTTATAGCCATTTTTGCCCTTGTCCTAATATAGGAACAAGTCCGGCGAGGCACCTCTATTTTAAGCCTCATTTCATTTTTTTTAATGAACCGAATGAATTCGGGATGAACGCGGACTCGTTTGTTATCAACGGATGAGGGATCTGGGCTATTAAGACGCCGACTGGCCTTGCTAGTGATGGCAATGGCCGAGCACAGGTTTGTTCATCGACACTAGTTGAATGTCGAAGCAAGAATAGATTCATTAATAAGTACGGAAGGTCCAAGTTAAGGGAATACCGACCGGTCTTGCCGATGATGGCAAGGGTCGAGAGTGGCTTGTCCATTGGCATTGGGCGAATGCCGTAGCAAAGGATGGGTTTACTAACGAGGACGTAAGGTCCAAGTTAAGGGAAAATGTCGACTGATCTTGTTAGTGGTGACAAGAGTCGGTCACAGGTTTATTCGTTGACATTGGTTAAATGTCGAAGCAAGAGATAGGTTTGTTCGTTAACGAGGACGGAAGGTCCAGGTTAAAGGGGAAAAGGTCGACCGGTCTTGCCGATGATGGCGAGGGTCGAAAGCGGGTTTGTTTATTGACACTGGTTAAGTGTTGAAGCAAGGGACTAGTTTGTTCATTGACGAGGATGGAAGGTCCTGGTTAAGGGAAAAAGTCGACCGGTCTTGCCGATGATGGCAAGGGTTGAAAGGATATTGAGGAAAAGATCTTCGGTAGGGTCTGGGGTGATCACCCTTTTCAGAGTTTCATTGGGATGGGGGTGAAGAGGAACTTTAAGTTACCACATTACTGGCTTAGGCGCCCTTTCGGGTTTTTGCCGAAGCCAGCCCCCTCTTGCTTTTGCCCACGCGCCATTTCGGGTTTTCACGTGGCAGGGTACCCGATTTTACCTGCGGCGCCGTTTCAGGTTTTCGCCACAGCCGGGTTATAGTCATTTTTTTCCCTTGTCCTAGTGTAGGAACAAGGCCGGCGGGGCACCTCTATTTTAAGCCCCATTCTTTTCTTTTCTTTCCTTTTTTTATTCACATAACAGGGGGATGTTGAGAGGTCAACATGTGATATTTGACCCCTTAGTGACGTCAGATAGCTACCAACTGAGGCACAGGGCCTTGCGCCAATGAAGGTAGTTTATTCGTTGGCAGAGGGACGATGCCAGCGCAAAGGAGGAGCTTCAACCAATTCAGACGTAAAGTTCGTAATGGTGACGTTGAGTGAGGGTCGACTAGGACACGAGGTCTTGCGTCGAGAAAGGGTTTATTCATTAGGAAGAAGGTAATGCTAACACAAAGGATATATTTTGTGTCGATTCGGGCGTAAGGCCCGTAATGGTGATGTTGCATAAGAGTTGGCTAGGACATGAAGTCTTGCGACGGAAAAGGGGTTTATTCGTTAGCAAGAAGGAAATGCCAACGCAAAGGATAGATTTTGTGCCGATTCAGGCGTAAGGCCCGTAATGGTAATGTTGTATTGCGTGCTATTATATATATATATATATATATCTTTTGGGAGCTCGGCCAGGGCGGAGTGCCACTAGACCAAGGTGGGCAGAGCTCGGCCAGGACGGAGTGCCACTAGGCCAAGGTGGGTAGAACTTAGTCAGGGCGGAATGCCACTAGACTAAGGTAGGTAGAGCTCAGCCAGGGCGGTATGCCACTAGACCAAGGTAGGTGGAACTTAGCTAGGGTAGAGTGCCACTAGACTAAGGTAGGTAGAACTTATCTAGGGCAGAGTGCCACTGGACTAAGGCAGGTAGAACTCGACCAGGGCGGAGTGCCACTAGACCAAGGTAGGAAGAGCTTAGCTAGGGCAGAGTGCCACTAGACTAAGGTAGGTAGAACTTAGCTAGGGCAGAGTGCCACTAGACTAAGGTAGGTAGAACTTAGCTAGGGCGGAGTGCCACTAGACTAAGGTAGGTAGAGCTCGGCCAGGGCGGAATGCCACTAGACCAAGGTAGGAAGAACTTAGCTAGGGCAGAGTGCCACTAGACTAAGGTAGGTAGAACTTAGTTAGGACATAGTGCCACTAGACTAAGGTAGGTAGAACTTAGCTAGGGCGGAGTGTCACTGGACTAAGGTAGGTAGAGCTTAGCTAGGGTGGAGCGCCACTAGACTAAGGTAGGTAGAACTCGACCAGGGTGGAGTGCCACTAGATCAAGGTAGGAAGATCTCAGCCAGGGCGGAATGCCACTAGACCAAGGTAGGTGGAACTTAGCTAGGGCAGAGTGCCACTAGACTAAGGTAGGTAGAACTTAGCTAGGGCGGAGTGCCACTAGACTAAGGTAGGTGGAACTTAGCTAGGGCGGAGTGTCGCTAGACTAAGGTAGGTAGAGCTTAGTCAGGGCGGAGTGTCACTAGACTAAGGTGGGAAGAGCTCGGCCAGGGCGGAATGCCACTAGACCAAGGTAGGTGGAAATTAGCTAGGGCAGAGTGCCCCTAGACTAAGGTAGGTAGAACTTAGCTAGGGCGGAGTGCCACTAGACTAAGGCAGGCAGAGCTCGGCCAGGGCGGAATGCCACTAGACCAAGGTAGGAAGAGCTCGGCCAGGGTGAAATGCCACTAGACCAAGGTAGGTGGAACTTAGCTAGGGCAGAGTGCCACTAGACTAAGGTAGGTAGAACTTAGCTAGGGCGGAGTGCCACTAGACTAAGGTAGGAAGAGCTCGGCCAGGGCGGAATACCACTGGACCAAGGTAGGTAGAGCTTAGCTAGGGCGGAGCGCCACTAGACTAAGGTAGGTGGGACTTAGCTAGGGCAGAGTGCCACTAGACTAAGGTAGGTAGAACTTAGCTAGGGCGGAGTGCCACTAGACTAAGGTAGGAAGAGCTCGGCCAGGGTGGAATGCCACTAGACCAAGGTAGGAAGAGCTCGGCCAGGGCGGAATGCCACTAGAGCAAGGTAGGTCCTGGCAATTCTGAGAATGCCGGTTGAGCTACGTGTTACACCTTCAAGGGTTTTCCATTAAGGGGAGAGAACTGGACGACTCCTTTGTGATCTACAAGGACGTACCCCTTCATATACTCGGCGGATGACGTATGGTCCAACCCAGTTTTAAACCAACTTCCCTTTGGGATTGGAGGCCATCACTTCTCTTCTTCTGACCATTACTAGGTCACCCTTCTTAAATTCTCGACTTTTGACCACCTTGTCAAAAGCACGGGCCATGCGAGTTTGGTAGAGTTGAATATTCTATTGCGCACGGAGACGCTGTCCTTCGAGCTCGGCAAGCTCTTCCAGTCTTCTTTCTATATTGGTATGTTTGCCGCTAGCCAACCCATGTTGGATGGCAACTCGCAGCGAGGGGACCTCCAATTCAATCGGCACCATAGCCTCTGACCCATACACGAGGGAGAATGGCGAACAGTCGGTTGGGGTTTTATAGACCGTATGATAGGCCCAAAGCGCTTTGTACATCTTTTGTTCCCAGTCCTTTTTATTAGACTTGACAGTCTTTGCTAGCAGTGTGCATAGTGTTTTATTGAAGGCTTCTGCAAGTCCATTGGCTTGAGGGTTGTAGGGGGACGAAGTCATCCAGTCAATCTTATGTTTATCAGCCAACCGATAAACCTTCTAGTTTCTGAAATGGCTGCCATTATCAGAGATAACTCAGCTGGGAACCCTGAATCGAAATATTATATTATGCCGGAAGAATCTTGCGACCAATTCTCCCGTTACATCTCTTAGCGTAACTGCTTCTGCCCATCTAGAGAAGTAATCTGTGGCTGCTAAGATATATCTGCACCCTGATGAGGATGCTGGCAGTGGCCCTACAATGTCCGTACCCCATTGTGCAAACGGCCAACTTGGTAGGGTGGGATGTAGCGGCACCGGTCTCCTGGACACGTTGGCGTGCTCCTGACATTTTTGGCAAGCTTTAGCAAACTTGCAGCAATCATCAAACATGGAGGGCCAATAATAGCCCAATTTCTTTGTTTCAATTTTCATCTTCGGCCCGGCCTGGTGTGCTCCAGCTGACCCGGCATGGACTTCTTGCATCACTTGCCCAGCTTCTGCTAAAGACAAGCAACGAAGCAGAACTTTCCTTCGGCCATCGGCCATTATTCGGAACAAAGTTCCGCTTCTCATCTCATAAGAGTCTTTGATCCTTAGGAGCTTCATTCTTTGTTCTTTTTCTTTCGGAAGTAGTTGGTGCCGGAACCAACGCAGAAGGTGCTCCCACCAATCAGGCTGCTGAACTTCTTCTACAACTGTCGCTTCATTTTCTTGTTTATCAGCCAGAACCTCCGTCACACTGGGGACCTATCGACGGTTGATTACTGCTATATTCCGGTTTGTGTCTGGCAGGATTGCCAAAGAGCTAGCCAGCTTTACGAGGGCATCCGCCTGAGCATTCTGTCCTCGATTAATATGCCTGATTTTGACGAAGCCAAATCTTGCCATCAATCGGAGGGCCAGTTTATAGTAATGGAGGAGCTCTTGCTTCCGCACATCGAACTCTCCCCCCAGCTATTTTATGACTAGCACGGAATCTCCGAATGCTTCCAACATTTGGATCTCCATCGATAGAGCAATTTGCAACCCGATTATGAGGGCTTCATATTCTGCTTTATTGTTTGTGCATGGCTTGTTTATTGAACAAGATGTATATATGACCTCTCCTTCGGGAGATTTTAGGACTATGCCTGTCCTCGCTCTGACTCTGGCTGACCTAGTAGCTGAGGTGTCAATTCTGGAAGCACCGTCAAAATATAGTTGCCATAGAGAGGGCTGCACCTGGCCGACCTCTAGGGTTTCATCTTCAGGAAGTTCTGGTTCCAACGGGCAGTCTTCAAGCACTGGATGCTCAACAAAGAAGTCTGTAATGGCCTGGCCCTTGTCGGCCCTTTACGGTATGTAGGAGATATCAAACTCCATAAGGATCACCACCCATTTTCCCAAACAACCTTTGAGTGCCGGTTGGGACATTGATGTGAAACCACCTAGGACTTACCAAGCAAGCACGATTTAGCATTCAAACGGACCGATAATGGCGACTGCTCACCCGATGCTCACCCAAGTCCCGAGGTAACTTGGCAATGCCAATGTGAGGTTGAGAGGGTTGGGCCCTTGCTGGTAGAGGGCCAGCAAGGCCAAGGTTGACTCCCAAGGGTAATGGCAGCCCAATTCAAGGGAGCCGACGTCGTGCCGAGGGCACGGGTTCCACACTTTTCCCACGGCGATCTCTTATAGCAAGGGAGCTTAAGAATCGGGCTCTCATTCACGGCCAGCGGAGTTATGAACTAATATTGACTGAACAAATACTAAGTAGAGCAAAGTTTGGAGCACTTACCCGACCGGTTTGAAGAAACCAGTCCCGCTCGGAGACGTGGGCGAGCGGGGAGGCGTGGGGATCCCCACACGCCGCGTCGGGGCAGCTTGACCTTTTTAAAAAATTACAAAACTACACCTCTCATAGGAGGGGGATCTTGGGGTGGGGATAACTTGTTATTACATCCAAAACTACCTCCACACAGGGAGGGGCCTTCAGCCGGTCAAGCGGGGAGGGGAGAAACGGGGAAAAGAACGCCGAATGGAGACCGAGATCAGTTCTGCCTGCTCTCTGCGAGTGCTGATAGATGGTCGAAGAAGTGGCTTCTGTGACTGCTCCCGAATTTTTTTGGGGACGAGACAACCTGGAAAATCTTCGTAGGAGGACCAGGAAGTCGTCCAAATTTTTATGGAATTTTGGGAAGTCACTGTTGGCCGGGGCAGAGTCTCGAACAGGGAGGCAGACCTTCAGTTCTGATTGCATCTGGATCACCACAGCAGGAAGAAGAGGTTGCCACCAGCGCTCCCGAGCTCAGAATGAAGCACCGCTGAAGTCTTTGGAACTGCCTGTAAGTCCTCTTCGAAACGATCCTGACGGAGATACCAAATGTTATTGGAGCAGACCGGTAGACTCTAAACACTGAGGGGGGGTCGGTGCAGACTGAGTGGAGGCAGAACCGCGCACCCGGTGAAGAGAATTGATAACTTTCAGATCCGGATGCCAAACTGAGTTCTGCTTCTTGGGGACGAAAGAAAACTTGGATTAGAATATTTTCGCAGAAGAACTCTCATTCAGATTCCCAGTAGGATCGCCGTAGTCGAGCTTCCACTCAGGTTCTGGTTTCCTACCAGAGATGCTTTGCGCAGTCGAGGGAGAACTGCTCTCCCGGGCAGCACATTGCTCGGACGACGACGAAACCACCGCCGTTGCGAAGAAGACTGGCAGACGCTTCCGTGGGTACCTCTTGGGTCTTCAGATTCGCTGGTATGTGGTCGGGGTCGTCGCTGCAAGCAGGTGGTCCTCTGCAGGTCGCCAGCTGCAACCAGGTTCGTCGAAGAAGCTTCCAATTGACCTTGAGTTGAGATGGAGATGTGGATAAATGGCGAAGGGGAGAGGATGAGTGATAGGTGGGGAATGTGGGGGAGGTGTGGAGGGTGGTTAGGGGTAGTGTGGAAGTGGAGGGAGAGGGGAGGGCGCAGGGTTCCACTGGTTCAGCTAAGGTGGAAGGTGAGAGGAGGGTGGAGGGTGTAATGGGTGGTGGGGAGTGGGGAGTGGAGGGAAGGAAAGGGGCGACCAGCCCTAATGGAGAGGGATGGGGGTGACCTAAGGTTGGGAAGGGAAGGGAAATTTCGAATTCAAATGGCCTAGGGAGGTGAAGGGTTGCATGGGGGAGAGGGAAAAGTCTTTGGGAAAGGGATGGGGTGGTTGGTGGTTGGAGGGTGGAGTGGGGATTTGGGGGTTCTCCCTTGGAACTAGGGGGGTGGAGTAAAGAGGGTTGTGGGGAAGGGGAGAGGCCTTAATGGGGTAGGTGGGAGATAGGAGTGGTTGGGAGGGGAGGAGAGAGAGTAGGGGGCGAACCCCTCTTGGAGGGAGAGAGAGAGAGGAGAGGGGGGGTAGGTGGGATTCACTCCCTAGGGCTTCTCACCCAAATAATGGATTCACTCCACTAAGAAAATTTGAACTCTCAAATGGCAATTCTTCATTCATTCATTAATTCTAAATGGGGGAAATGGGGTCCTATATATAGGCAACCCACATTTTACAAAAAGCCACTGATACATGCTACAATGACAAATAACCAAGGGGGTAGGGGGGCGCCCCTGGGCCTAGCCCAATGAATTTGGCCCAATAGCTAATCTAATCAACCTAATGACACTCAAACTTAGGGGAATAAACAAAAGACCTAGGGACATGACTTAAATAAAAGAGAAAATACATCAAATGACTCAAATAAAAATTACATAGGACTCAAAATTAAATAACTAGACTATGCCGAATGCAACCGGAGCGAGGAGACGAGCTGTGAACGTGGGCATGGGAGGTGATGTCCCCATCATACTCCCGGGGTGCGGAGAACTCGACTCCGTCGAGTACGTGTCCTTCCCTCCTCGGAGGGTGTAGAAGTGGTACTGCCCACAAGTCTTCCGAACGAGACCGATCCATCCACCTGCCGAGATAGCGCTCGTATACCTTGCTCCTAGTGGTAGTGACATGTTCATCCAATATTCGTTCAATGTGCTCATGCTGGGCTCTCTTGGCTGGTGGTCTCTCCTCACGGGTGGGTGCTCTCTCAATAGGAGGAATAGGCTCAATATTCTCACTGGGTACCACCGTGGGCCCCTTATATGGCACTAGGTCGGCTACATTGAATGTGGGACTTACTCCATACTCCTCGGGAAGATCTAACTCATAGGCATTAGTGCCAAGGCGTCTCAGAACCTGGAAATGACCAGCCCCACGAGGCCTCATATTTGAGATGGCTCCTGGGGAGAGTCTCTCTATCCTCACCATCACAAAGTCACCCACGTGGAATTCTTGGTGACGTCGATGAGAGTCGGCCTGCCTTTTATAAGTCTCATTCTTTTTGCTGATGTGCCTACTAAGATTTTCATGCAATTGTGTGGATGCTGACATTCTAGGGGTGATGGGTGGACCTAGGCAACCAAAAGTAGACCAATCATGCTTTGATGCCAAGAAGACTTTGATGGAATTAGGTGGGCCGGGGCAACCATATGTGGACTTATCATGCAATGCTGTCTTGTAGACTTTGGTGGGCCTAGGTGGGCTGGGGCACCCGTAGGTGAACCTATCATGCAAAGTGGTGATGAATGTCAGGGGACCCGGACATCCGTAGATGCTTTTGACATGTGCATGACCAATGTTAAATGAGGGAGGGTTGATACACCCGAATATGAACCAATCATGCATCCTACTTGACATGTGGGTGATATGAACGAGTGGACCCGACTTATGAATCATGCCAAGTGGTGTTGTACGCCAAGACTTATGCACTCTTGAGGTCTCCTATGTGTGGGCTTTTGGACTTCAATTGGAATGGGTCAAAGGGTTCTAGGAAGGTAGATATCATGAAGTGGGGCACTTTCTCGATCCCTAGGTGTATATTTCCCATAGTAATGGCTCCCATGGTGTAACCCGAATCTAGGACGGGATGGATTGGGCCAAACATGGTGGGTTGGGATAGGGAAAGGTAGGTGGTGGTTAAGGTGGTTGGGTCACCCGGGTTCCTTGACTCCCATTGGAATGGATCATAGGGATCATAAAATGGGTTACCAAGGGGGAGGAGCTCCATGTCCTCAGGGTCCTCAAAAGGTGCTAAGTCATCCCTCTCAATGATAATTGGGTCAATGTTCTTGGTGAGTGGGTTGGCCATGAGGGGAGGGCTTGGCTCTCTACCCGATATAGAAAGCTCCAAATTGAGGAGAAGTTCGGGCTCATCGGGTGTGGGGAGGAATAGAAGGAGGTCGCTAGTGTAGCAACCAATGGTGCAAACCGAGGTGATAGACCCGATGCATAGGTGTAGGAGGCCAAGGCTCCTAGGTTGTTCGGCCATAGGGGTCAACATGCTAGTGAACTCAATTTGCCATGCTAAGCCCTTAAGAAGATCTTCTAAGGTCTCCGCTTGATAGGATGCTTGGATTGTGGTGTAATAGGAGAAGAAGGGCACTATGGGAAGGTTTTGTTCTATGGGAGGGAAAACATGGGCCAGGATCTTTCTAATTGGGCTCTCCTTTAGCCAACTAATAAGGGGTTCTCCTAAGATGAGCTCGGCCCCAACTAGCGAGGGTGGTGTAAGGTGAAGGCCACCATGTGAGGTTTCTTCTTCCACTTGGACATGGGTGGTCTCCGTGGTGGGGATAGGGTCCGGAGTGTTCACCACTATGGGGTCGGGTATGGGTTCCTCCTCTAAGGAGGTGAGAGGGTCTTTTGGTGGCAGGGTGATGATGGTTGGTGCATGGCGCACCCGGGGTGGTGGGCAAGGTTGGACTTGGGTTGGGATTGGTAAGTGAAGTAGTGGAGGCCTAGGACATGGGAGTTTTGGGGGAGGGAGTAGGAGACGGGTTTGTTGGGGTGGCTTGGGGATCCTCATGGGGTTAGGTGGGGAGGTGGATGCTTGGGTTAGTTGGGTCTTAAGGGATAGGATTTGGTGGTGAAGTGTAATGGTGATGGTTGAGAGGGAATTTGTTGGGAGTGGTGGGGGAGGAGGCCTAAAGGTGGTCTCAAGTTGGCCGGGTGGGGATGGAGGAGTGGTAGTGCTCCACGGGCTAGGGGTGTTTGAGTAGGAGGAGTTGAAATATTTGGGGATGTAGATCTTCCTAAGTTCCTCCTTCATATCATCCCATGAAGAAATGGGCTCTTGCCTCCTAACCCTTCTTAATCCCTCTATGTGTTCCCACTTACTCTTGGCTTGACCCCGAAATCGTCCCTTAGCCTTGCGGACTCTTGCGGGTCCATATACCCAAGTCTTTTCAAAGTACCTTTCTATGGTAGCCTCCCACCTAACATAATCACTAGAACATGATCGGTCAAAGGTAATATCGTCATCTAGAATGTAGTCCATAGGTGGCGAGTAGGTTAAGTAGGAAGTGGCCATGATGATCGGGGGGATAAATGCAAGGGTCGGACTGATGATGACTCCAATGCAAGCGTATCCTAGGACTTGACTTGTAGAGACAAGTCAATAACCTGGCTCTGATACCAATTGATGTGAAACCACCTAGGACTTACCAAGCAAGCACGATTTAGCATTCAAACGGATCGATAATGGCGACTGCTCACCCGATGCTCACCCAAGTCTCGGGGTAACTTGGCAATGCCAAGGTGAGGTTGAGAGGGTTGGGCCCTTGCTGGTAGAGGGCCCCCATTTCTGGCCTGACTGGGTTGCATGTGTTGTAGAGGCTGCTTCGGCCTGGCTTGCCTCGGCGGCGGGTGAAAAACATATTTCTTCCTCGTCCTCTTCACCAGGCAAGTTGAAGAGAGCCGAGAGAGTATTATAGGACACAATCTGCTCTTTATTGACCCTGGTGGTCTTTCTTTTCTTCTTTTGTTTCTTTTTCTTCTTTTCTTCAGCTGGCGCCTGCCCCCAGAATAGGCTGCCATTCTTGTCGAATGCTGTGTCAGCTTGCTGCTCCTACTTGAGTGGCAACTACTCCATTTCTTGCCATGGGACATGATCCCGCACCAGCAAGGGTTCTAATTCGGGCTGTACATATTCATCTAGCCCATTTATGTACTCTTGCAGCCGCCGGGCCTCTGGACTAATCTCATTGACCATCGGCAGGGGAGTCAATCTCCTCCGATTGTGTGTAGGTATTCTGATGACTGCAGGTGGATTAGTCCATACAGGTGCTGTCACCGGAGGGGTAGGTCGTGGTGTGATGCCACGAATATGTGCCCCTACCGTTGGGCAAGGTGCCGTCTTTCTCTTGTTCTTTGCAGGGACTTGTAGCCATCCATGTTGTTCTTCTATGGGCGCCAGGAAACAGAGCTCATAAGTGCGCCGAGTGCTGGCTTCAGAGATCTCCTCAGGCAGTGCCTGGTACACAGAGATCATATTGGCCGCAGCCCTCCTGAGAGGAGCCTCATGAGGTTGTGGAGGGTTGACCCTGTACTTTCCCAGTTTGATTTCATCTTTATTTACAATGCCTTCAATAATATCTATGAAGACATAGCATCTTCGATTGGATGCCCTATCATCTGGTGATAGGGGCAGAATCTTGGACTGTCTTTTCTCTTCAGGTCCGCCGGCCTCTTCGGCTTAGGTAAGGTGACCTTGTCATATTGGGTTACCCAATCGAACAGAATTCTGGTCTTATCCTTTGGAAAAGAGTAGGCCTTCTTCATTTTATCCCATAGTGAGGGACCCTCTTTGCCATCTCCGGCTTTAGCAGGCTGTGGGGCATCCGCCTTCTTGCCTTTGTCCTTCTGTTGTTCAAATGCTTTAATGTCAAGGGCATTTGCTTCTTTAGGCTCCTGGCGCCGTTCTACTGCCTTGCCTTTTTTGTGTAGCGGCACCGGTTGATGCAGGGGCAGGTCTGGATAGGAAGCCTCGACCTCGGCCACAATGTTGTTCAATCGGTCGAATGACCGGATCTCCATTCCTATCATATTTTCCAGGACCTCTCTCCTGAGGTTCTGTTTGCATATTTGTACAATGTCCTCCTGATGCGGGGGCCGCTTGCATCTCATTCCGAGGTTCCTCCACCTCTTGATATAGTCAAGGGCTATTTCATCTGCCCTCTATCTTGTTGAGTAGAGTTCAGCCACTGTGACCTCCCTCTCTGTAACATGGAATCTTTCTCTAAACTTCCTCTGCATGTCCGACCAGTCGCTGATCGACCCGGTCGGGAGGCTGGAGTACCATTCAAAAGCGAGCCCTGTCAGCGAGGACCCAAATTTTTTTAGCAAATATGACTCGTCGGTGGCCAGATCACCCATGACAGTCATGTAGTGGGCGACATGTTCTTTCGGGGATCCCTTCCCGTTGAATTTGTCGAATTTTGGCGGCTTGCTAATCCTGGGAAGGAGCCGCTTGGCAGCATGGTGTGACGGGTATGGAACCCTATATGCATCAAATGCGACGTAGTCGCCTTCACTTCTTTCAATGAGCTTCAACTCGATCATTCTTTCCACCATCATTTTGTTCATGACGGTTGGATCAATAGGCTCTGGATAGAAGTGTGCCGGCTGCAGGTAGGGGGTGACTAGGGTGGTCGCCTGTGGAGGAGGACGCAGTAATGGAGGTGTCTGGTGCACCTGTGGTAGCACCGGCGACATCAGCGGCTGTGGTGGGCGTTGCTGAGTCGTTGCCAAGCTTGGTTCTGCCGGCTGGGGTACGGCATAATGTAGAGAGGGGTCACTCCGGTTGATGGCTCCCCGTGATGATTCGCTCTGCATCTCGGGTTGTTTAGAGGCTGAAGACTGCTCTGTCTTCTCCATCAGTTGCTTCTTCAGTAGCTCTATCTCATAGCGATACCTTTGTAGTATCATTAGTACTGCTGGATCCATAGCTGTAGTACTGGGAATAGTTTCTGTTGTCTCCCCGGATGCACCCTCAGGCAGAATGTCGAGCAAGACATCTTCTTCTTCTTCTGCTGTCACCACATTGGCAGTCAGGACAACAGACTCATCACATTATTGGACCTGGGCTAGGGCTTGCTTCCCTCCAGCCGCTGCCAACAGTTCTCTTGCAGCTTTTACCCTTCGAGTGTTTGGCCCTGGCCTACCGGCCAATCGAGCCAACTCGTGAGGATCTTCCGGAAGCCTTCCATATTGGCCGGATATGCTAGCCATATTACAAGTGAAGATCTACATTCTTCTTCTTTGTCTATGAACCTTCCTTTTTGCATGCTCCGGGAAGGTTAGTCTCAGAGATTCTTTTCATTTCTTCCTGTCGAGGGGCGGTTTCATTGGCTTCAACATCGAAGCCATCTTCGTAACCATTGTCATCGACTGACGACGTCATTCCTCTTTCTTCTTCTTCTTCAACTGCCGTTGATGGGCAGTAGTCTTCTTCAGCCACGGCTGCTTGTAGTAGCCGTTGTTGGCCCAGCGAGGGGTTGTCTAGACCCCTGAAGTAGCTTCTGACCATGGTGGTCATTTCTTCTTGCCCACGTTCCTGGTGTAGGACCAAGGGTAGTTGTCGACCTCCCACGGGAGGGATATAAGCAAGCCGGGCTCGTCCGGCGAGTTGCTAGAATCTTCTTCCAACTGTGGGGATATTGGCTTGTCGGGCGTAGGCCCTGAAGCTTTCACGGCTTGGAAAGTCCACAACTGTCTCTTCATTCCTTGGGGCCAGGCCCCTTTCCCTCTTCATTCCCACTCCATCACATGCAGGGTGGTGACGGGTTGGTGTGACCTGGTAGGCGGGCTGGGTCCTTTTAGGTACCCAAACCTGCTTGAATTTCTTCGGCTTGGGGGCCAGCTTCTCACGGCCATGGTGGCCGGCCTCTTCTTTCTCAGCTCTCCTTCTAGAGAGGGCCTGGTAGGAGTTATGAACAGGTATGGCGGGGACGACCCGATCCGGGACCACCTGAGCATCGCGTCCATCTAGGAAGACGCAAACTCCACCAATTAGCATGGATTTATCGGATATAGAGAGACATCCGGTGACAGTAGCAGTATTCCGCCGGAAGCCTCTACGCTGGAGTCCTCCGGCATTCTTGGCAGGAATGGGGCGGGCCCCATGGGTGATGTGGTGCATGAGGCAGGTGGCGACCGGAACCGGACTCTTGATCGAGCCCACAGAGCATCGAGCCTTCAAGGCCTCGACCTTCACAGTCTCCTCGGCAGGCTCCAAGGTCTCCACTTGAAGTAGGTCAACAAACTCCACCAATTCACTCAATGGCCAAGGCTTTGGTCTCCATGGCTTCCAACCAAAATTTCAGTTCATCTATGGAAAATTCTACATAACAGCCTCCCTGTTGACACAAATGTCCAACGTCTGGGTATCCAAATGTGCTCTAAATGTTCCTGCTGTCAGGCCCATCAGGGGGAAAGCATAAACCATATTTTTATTCACAGTGAATTAGCATCTCACATATGGTCTTACTTCCAATCTATGGGGCTGCCATTGGAAGGAAATACTGTCACATCCTTCATTTCAAATGTTGCTTGCCACATAAAGGTGAATTCAGCTCATGGGCTCCTAATCCAAGTAGTGATTGGCTTTGGTTGCTGGGATATTTGGAGAGCTAGGAACTCTGCGAGATATGAAGGCAGTACTATATCCAAAAGCCGTAGTCTCCAACAAATTATTGCAAAAGTGAAGCAGGCCTGCACAAGTGCATCTTACAAAGAGCATGATATTAGCAAACAGAGGATTCTTGATTCCCTAGGGATCTTTGCCTCAAGTTCAATTGGTGCTCAGCTGAAAGCAATTAAATGGGTATCTCCCCCTTGGCCATTCTTAAAATTAAATACTGATGGGGCTTGCAAGTCCGATGGAACCTCTGGAGGAGGTGGTGTCATCAGAGATCATAATGGAAATGTCCTCCTAGCATTCTCCCACTTCTATAGTCAGGCCAACAGCCTGGTAGCAGAGGCAAGAGCTCTTATTGATGGAATTCATTATTTGCATACTATTTCAGACCACCCAGCTTATATTGAATGTGATTCCCAAGTTCTTGTTCAAGTTAGTAACAAGGATTACCAATGTCCATGGTCAATTCTTTCTTATGCAAGAGACATCTGGAGATCTACTACTCATTTTGACAAGATTGTTCACACTTACAGAGAAGGAAATAAAGTAGCGGATCTACTGGCCTCCTTAGCCTGCTCCTTCAAATGTAATGTTTTTCTCTCCTACAATGAATTACCCCCTATTATAAAGGGAGAGGCTCGAATGGATAAGCTGGGTATGTCCAGCATCCGACAGATGTAATCTTTATTCATCCTATTCAGTAATAAAATTCACCCCCTAGTGGCTGATGGCCCCCCCATCTGCCTCTAGGTAGGGCTTTTTGGATTAAAAAACAAAAAACAAAGGCCAACCCCAAAAAGTTGGGGAAGCCTACGGCAGCAGGGAATGACCCCAAGATAGTGGGCACCGCCAGGTACCCATGTTCAGCATGGCCGGTGACGATCGCAGGGCCGAAGGTAATAGCAGCAAGTCATGATGATGTCATTGTACGCCTGCCATATAGGACAAACAAACGATCAGCAGTCTTTAGGAGGGCCTCGGGGCCCACATATCTCGGCAAAGAGATGAAAGGTGACACTGGTCCCACCGGGCATGCCAGACTTGTTGGGATGGTTTATTTTGTTAGGTCATTTTATTCGGGTCAATCAACTAGTTACATAATAAATAACCAACTGGTTAGTTGACCGCGTAGGCATGCCAGTCACATAAGTGACAAGTTTATTGTGCGCTCATTCTGACCCGTATGGGCGAGAGTGAGATTCGGGTCGGGACCAGCAGTCCGCCATACAATAAAGGCTATGACGTTAAATACATCCCCCATAAGGGAGAAAACCTTTGATTAATTGCAGAGATAGCGGGCCATTCAAGGCCGAAACAAGATGCAAAAGTATGAATGTGACGAGGTCACATGGAATGCTTTTATCTATCATGCAAGAGAGGCATGGTTCGTTAAGTTGGAGACCCTCGATACATGGTGGAGAACATAGGTCCGAAGACCACCATCGCGCATGACAAAGACTTCCGATCGGGAGTAACCCAGACATTCGTCAATGCCATTTGATATACCGAAGGGGGTCCATGCAGGCATGCATGCATGATGCTCATGATTGTATTAAAGCATGAAGGCAGAGTCATGAAGACAGGCACTAATTGATCCAGTTTATCGATCTCTACCAAGGGAGATGAAAGTGGCAGCAGAGGCATGATAATGAAAGCATGATGATAGAAAACGCGATAATAGAAGCATAAATAAAAAAGCCTGGACCTGAACGGCCCTCTCTTTATTCGGTTTGTTACTGATTGGGGTTTATTAATATCGACCGCGGGAGGCGAGGATCGCTCCGAAGATGAGTGACTGATTAGAATAGTACAATAATTCAAAACCGGCGTGACCACGCATGGGGATAGGTTTCCCCGGCGCGGCCAAACGTAGGCAAAAGGGCTTCATTCGGCGCGTCCATGGTATGCGTTAATCCGGCGCGATGGCTTTGGGGCGCGCCAGTTTAGGGCGCGCCAGGAACAAGCCAAAGGAAATTGTGAAGTTATGAGTCTAAGCCTAATCCAGCACGGGGGGGTACCACGCCGTATTAGGGTGCGCCGGCTTAGCACCGCGTCGTTTAAGTTAATTTTTGAATATTTGTGATCTATTTTGACTTATTAACATGTTGTTGAGGGTTTTGGAGTTAATTGGGTTGATTGCCTGTTGAATTGGAGTTCTGGGCTCTCCAAGAGCAGAGTTATAAGCTAGTGCGATGTTCATACTCAAGCACGAAAGTTTATTACTTAAGAACTTATGTTTTACTGAGGCTAATTCACGGAGATAACTTTATTAATTTAAGAAGCCTAACAAAAATTGGGCAGCATCTCCCCCATCCTTGAAGGATTGCAGGGGAGAAACGGGGTCATACTCACGTGTGGAGTAAGCCCCTAACTAGCCGGTCGACACAGTGGCAGCCAACAGACCCAAATCAGATAGGAAACCCCGAGGACTAGCCTACAAGGGGCACACGTCCCCTAGTCACCACAAGGTCCCTAAGGACCGTGGATTTGGATTGTCGGGCGGAAGCCCCTGTTAATATTCACCCTGTGACCTATATGGAATATCCATCACTCACAGATGGAGCCCCTTTGGCCAATCGACGATTCTATGAAGCAGTGGGGAGTGTCCCCGTCCCCGGATTACTGGGACGAAGCCAACGGAACTAGGACAATTCAGTGACTGTAAACCACAAATGGAAGGAAGAAGACATTCGGTATGAGATGCATTTAGCCCCTCGACAGATTACCATTCACGGAGTTAGTATGTCCATGCTCATAGGGGTTAGATGATTAACACCCACGGAGTCGAATAGCTACTAGGTAAATAAAGGGGCCAGGGGATATCGCAGAGAATCGTTGAAAAATCAACTCCCAGTTAGGACGGATAGAGGTGCATACATAAGTATGCCTCTAGTCACAAACCCATGGGATGGATGATGCAAGGCATAGTCAGCGTGTTGGCATGAAGGCCCCGGGGAGGGGGGAAACATCTATATAGCCCAGGGAGTTCCAGGGCACATCCAACATCAGAGAACCCGGATTCGACAAACAAACACACGGAGCTACGATTAGACATGCAAATTGAGAGGAAAGTGAGAGAGGGGCACAACATTACGCATCTAATCTGTTAAGGAGTACATTCATATCGTTCATCCCATGAACGGGGAGCCAATATACATATTACAAAGCTCTGGCGCCGGCGTTGTCGCACGGACACCATTCAACCGTTGTAGAGAGGTTTGCAGAAGAAAATGGGAGAAAGAAATGGTGAGAAGGGGGGAGGGGAGATTGGCTCATATCATCACCCTCCCCCCTCTCGCTTACATTAGATCAGAAGGAAAGAATCGAAAAGACGGCGGGGAGAAAACCACACAACCCACCTATGCTAGGAATAGAGTATCGGAATCCTCTTCTTCTTCTCCAGCTCCGGATGGCTTTAGGCGGAGCAGAGGAAGATGACGGCAACCAGGAGGCTCTCCGAAAGAAATCCCTCTTTCCCCCAAGAAAACCCTCTCTCCCTTGGCTCTGATTGGTGGTCGCCCTCTCCCCGGCGATCACTCAGTCTCTCTATGCCTTCGACCTTTTTTCGATCGTTCTCCTTTTTTTCTTTACTTAGTCGAACCAAGTGACCTTATAAAGAAGAGCCTAATCCGGCATGGGAAATAGCGCACCGGGGTTGAGATTCTCCAAGCTTTTGGGCGAGCCGGAGTTGAGGGCGCCGGATAAGGGAGCGCGCCGGTGAGGGGCGCGCCGTATTAGCTTCTTCCGCTTGATGCGGGTTAGCCGGTGAGTCCGGGCATGGTCCCAGGAGTCACCGTGACCATTCATCTCGCCGCTGTCCTTCAAAACCTTGACGGGAAGCCTTGACGAAGCCCTCGAGATGATGTATGGCCCCTCTCGGAACCTCAAGTATCTCTGGTCTGAACACGCGGGTTTTCTACTGACACGGCTTCCGGCACTATGATTCGTGCTGCTAGCTCGGCCTGACTTGTGTTCAAAGCTTCTCGAGGGGTATAGTAACACCCAGGATAGTTCCGCCTCGATTGGGCGATCATTCGGCCACTAACGGACCCAACATGGCAAGAAGCCGTACCCGTGCCGTGTAATCAGGCTCTTCTACCGACAAAGCCTTCGGTCCTCCATTCTGAAGTGCTAAGGGCATTCTTTCATCTCAGGAGAATCTTTCATAAGGTGGCGGACCAATGGGTAGACCATTGTCCTTGGTCGGACATCGGGTGTAGTGTATGCGGCATGACGGAGTCGATGCCGGTTCATTGGGCAGGCTTGGTCGCACTGTCAGTTGGTTGTGAATTCATCTCGATTCTCCTGAGGTGAAGTCCCCGGTGTTCATACCAGGTGACTTGAGGCTCCGACAGCTTGAGAAGGCTTCAATATGTTGATATCCATCGGATTCTGTGCTTCATTGGGCCATGTCATTCGTCTTTGGGGCTTGATCGCCATTAATCATATTTTGAGTGCCAACAACGCTTCTTCGTCATCATCTCGCCAAAGCAGGTAAGTCAGGTAAGTATCTTGATTCCTAGTCCCTTAATGCATTACTATATGGTATTTATGATATACTACGTCGCGAACCGGCTGGTCATTCATGTGTTCCAGGATCTGATGTTCCCCTTTAACAAAAATGATGATGATCTAGGTGCACATGTTTAATAGTTAGATAGGGCGTTATGTTGGAAGAGTTGGGGGACGATAGTTCTATCTTGCACGCTGTGGTTGCAGATAGTGTCTTGACCCTGATTTATCCGGTCTAGCAATGATATTCTTGAGTATCTAGCTATTTTATCCTTTCTTTGCATTTATTTTGATGATTTCTTTTACTTTAGCCCAGCATGCATCATGTGTATCTTTGAGCATTCATGAGCCCTCGTCTGTCTGAAAATGTCTCAATAATGGTGGATAACTGTGTCCATGGTCTTGAGTAAGGAGAATTATTCCACTCTGGGTTGGAAGGTTTCGTTTAGTCTTGTTTTGCTCGGTTTGGTTAGCTGAGGATTCCCGTCTGGAGTTTAGTTACTCGTCTCTTTACTTTTTCGCTTGCTCCGACCGCCTATCAGCTGTGTGTTCTAGTGAGGAGGTTGGTCGTGTTTTTACTTTCCTTTAGTTGTTAGTTCCTCCAGACTTACGTCATTCGGTTTCGCCGTTCCTTGTGATTGGTCCGAAGTTTTTCGAAAGATTCCTATAACTCGTTGGTTGAGGACGGGTGTCGATTTACCTTAACACCCGTTTTCAGTCCACTCCGCTTCATTTCCGCTTCACCTCCGTGTTCCATGTCATTTTCGCTTCACCTCCGCTCGCCCCCCTGTACAGAGGATGTTAAGAAGGGGCATCTGTTGACACCCGTTTTATGACCAATGAGTTGGGTCATCTCCTTATCTATTTTTATGATGTCCCGAGTTATTCACTGCTTATTGGGCCATTTTTGGTCATTTTTGGGCTTAATTTTATGGGTCATTCTCCTTGGTTGGGCCTAGCTCCATTGATTTCTCGTCACTTCACCTTATTGGGCCTAGATAAGGGCTAATAGGGATTATTTTGTGGATTAAGTTGTGGATTTATTAGCCTTATCTCTTTCGCCACGTCCTCTCTGTTGACACCCATTTTTTGCCGATGAGTTGAGTCGTTCCTCTTACTCCCATTTGTTGATGCCTCGAGTTGTCCATCACCCATTGGGGCAGTTTTCAGGCATATTTTGGGCCAGTTTTATGGGTTGCCTCCCTCCTTGGTTAGGTCTAAGTTGATTCAGGGCTTAACGGGCCTTGGTTTTGGTTGATTGGGCTTTTCTATAAGTTTCAAGCGCCCATGTGCATGTACGGTTCATCACGGGCCGCTCGATCCATGTGCGATTGACTGTGGACCGTCCATCTATTTTGGAATATTTCCATCGACGGGGTTGGACGGCCAGAAGATGATCGCACAACCAGTTGAGCGGTCTATCGTAAGACCGTTCATCCAGCCGATTACTGAATTTCAACATATTTTTAACGCTTTATCCGTGGTTTTATCCCCAACTTCTCCCATCATTTTCTCAGCGGATAATCAACCATTTTAAGTGTCGTTTCAACTGGATAAAAGATAATTTGTTTATCTACGATTTTCCTTTGATTATCTCGACATAAAAATGCCTCTAAACCCTAATTTCGAGCTAGGACTTTAGGTGCTCTATAAATAGACCCTAAAGGCCAGGTTGGAAAAGGGGGGGGGGAGATTTTGGTCGATGGCAAAGCCCTACTGCATTTTTGAGTGACCTAGCACCAAGGAGGGAGGCTTTCCACGTCCATACAAGCCTCCGGTTCAGGGAGTAGTCCAGTTTTTAAGTCTTTTGTGTTTGATAGTTTTGTCCACTTTTTGATTGCATGCATTACTTTCATTACTTTCTCCCCACGTTCTTCTTCATCTTCGTTGCCATGCACACACCTACCTACTTTTTTTGACACCCTAGGGGTTTAAAATCCCCCAGGTATCCCCTTTTCCACTTATTCATGTTCATTTCACATTATTTTGGCCTTTACTACACCATTCAGTTCTAATCTAGGTTTTCTCTTTGTGTTTTTACGTCGTTTTGCAGGTCATCAATCCTTAGCACGAGGCCCATCCCCTCTGGCCGACTGGAGAGGGTAGAGGTTGGACCCTTTGCGACTTCTGGCTTGGTGGTCTTGTGCGGTTCTCTACAGTCCGTTCAAGGAGACGTGCGGTGTAGCCTCGACCGCCCTGCTTCTTCCTGCGGTCGTGACAGAGCCGTTCAACTTCCAAGAGCGCTTCATCCCGCATCTCTGCAGCGTCCTTAAACAGTCTATCGTAAGACCGTGCATTTTTTAGGCGGTTCTCCCTGAACCATTCATCTTCCCAGCGCTGCAGGGCACGCGAGTACCTGTCCCTCTTTCCAAGGCACTGCGTGTTCATCACGTTCGGCACTTTGGTAGCGATCACGGTTCTTTACTCTCTTATGTTCTCCTTCTACTGTCCTATTTTATTTTACATATCGATTTATTAGAAGGAGAGTAGAGATCTTTCAAGCTGGTATTGAAGAGAACGAAGGAAAGAACAGAACATATCAACAGCCCATTTTTTGGCGATCAGGGTGGGACACCTACTGCCCATCGTGTTAGTCATTTGCTGACCCCTTCTTTCATTGTGTTAGTCTTCTTCTTGAGGTGATTGCAGGTTGGGTTGCGTTTTCTACCTTCTGGAATGTGAACGGTTCTCCCAGAGCCGTTCATCCCCTGTGCGGCTACACGTCCACCATTCCTCCCTGCGAATAGTGCCAGTTCTCCTGCAAGCGTCCTGTCATAGACGGCTTCCTATCGACTGTCCACACTTCCCAAACTGCCTATCCCTGGCCGTCCTTCTTCCTGGCACAGGTATGCTTCTGGTTGGTCTGGTTGCAGGTATACGGTTTCTGGAGATCCGTTCTAGGGCTTACGCGGCTGTTCACAGACCGCACTTCCTGGTACGTTTCTCATCTCTACCGTCCTTCATTTCCAGCATTTTCTGATTTCTGTAGTTATTCTATCGTTACTCCCTGGATTATACGGTCCACCCAAAACCGTCTATCTTGTTGTGCAGTCCCCTAGAGACCATCCTTCTGATGCCATAGTGCACCCGAGGTATATCTATATTGTCTTTGTTCTCCTTGGTGCCATTTATTGATCTTCCCCTGGTTACATGTTGCTGCTGCCTACTTGCTTTCATCCTCGCATGATTATTTTGGCCATTGCTTGTTAGTTTCTAGGCTAGATCTTGCATGCACTCTGGTGCACATAGGACTCATGCATTTCATTCACATCTAGTTGCATTCCTACCGAGGTAGGGTTTCCTCTCGTCTCCATATTCCTTGGAACCGACTAGGGGACCTTGCCAAGGACCTCCGTAAGTCCCCGTGAGCCGTGGATTCCCACACGGACGTCGGGCAGGTTGTACCATGCCACCTCCCAGTCTAAGGTCTGCATTCGTGCGAGAGAGTCCTTTAGAGTCTGCCAGTTCTCCATTCTCACCCTATTTAGGTACCTTGTGGTTAAGTGAATTCCCATTTTAATTAATCCACTAAGGTCCTAAAAGAGAACTTATAAAAATCTTCGCGCATCACTTGGAATCTGTTTGGGTAATTGGCTGATTCTTTTCTCATCTCTCTTCTCCATTGTATGTTGCATAGTGTCGTCATTTGCATCCTTTTGTCAGATTAGGCTTATTTGGTCTAGTTCATCTTTGTGTGTCTCCATTTAGCTGCATTTGTCTTAGATTCATTCCCCTCCTTATATTCATTTGAAATTCACAGTGTAAAGTCTCCATTCTCCCCATGGAGCACTTCTCCCCTGTACCTTATTCCTATACTTCTCCATCTTCTTACCCCCGTGTGGATTCCTATTCCCATGCGGGCCCATCTCCTTATTCCTCCGTTGGATCCTATTCTTTTAACGGGCCTTCTTATCCCGCCCGTGCTGCTGTTGGCCCAATCAATCCTCATTCCCACATACATAATTCTTCCAGGCCCATGCATTCCCTCATTCCTGGAATGGGCTTTCCTTCTTCTCAGGCCGGATCCCCTTATCCGGCCCATCAACATTATCCTGGTCTAAATTCATCATCCCTTGCTCAAGCCGGCCCATATCCTTCTCGGACTCTTCCTACCAAGGAAATGATCGCTCAGGCCCAACGCCAGCTTGATGAATTGCAACGATAAATCAGTCCCCAAACTTCTTTGGACATCCTATTTGCATTCCGAGGTCTTCAGCTTCCACCACGTCAACAGATTCCGGCTTATCGTCGCTATGGTGGAGTCGGTGACCCCTATATCCATTTGAAGGATTTCCTTTATGAGTCGGCCCGGTTCCAGCATGATCAACGCTTGATGGCCTATTTGTTTGGCCTATCTTTAGAGGGCTCGGCCAAGGATTAGTTTTTCACGTTACCGCAGGAGCAGATGATGAATTTTCAAGCCGTCCAAGCAAGATTTATCCAACAATATCAGGACCAGGTTGGGCCCAGACATTCTATGGTTGATTTGGCCCAAGAGAAGATGAAGCCCGGTGAGGAATTCTCCATGTTTGCCGACCGCTGGCGTCGCCTAGCCGCACAAGTCCCGGGGCATATTCCGGAGGGCGAGCAGATCAAGATGGTTATTTCTAATGCAACGCCCGAGCTCAGATGTATCTTATCCCTGAATGATATTACATCATGGCAACAACTTTACAGTCAAGCCTGCTTTGTTAGCCAACAACTCCTAGTTTCCTTTGACCATGAGTCTCCTCCACCGTCACCTTCCACATACCCCTTCTTTTCCCCATCCACCATGAGTCGACCCTCCACTACATATCCTTCCACGAGTCGGCCCTCCGCTCCCCCACACCCCTATACCTCCATGTGCTCCACCGCATACCAACCCTCCACGAGTCAGCCCTCCGCTATTTTATTTCACCACACCTCTCCACTTCCGGTCAAGGAAACACTACACCCGGAGCAGGTAGATGTCGTCCATTACATTCCCACTCCCTCCACGCTTCCACATCATTTTAGCCCTCCGCCTTCACCTACGCAATCCCCTTTACCTACGCAACCCCCGCTACCATCTCCATTACCTTTTCATACCCCTCGGCATCTGCCTTGCCCGAAGCGGGCTTCTCACTCTTCGTTGCAGGAATCTCTTACAGATATTTTCAGGGCTTTGATGGCCACCCATGCGTTGCAACTCCCTCCGGTTATGCCTTGCCGACCCGCGGTCGGGAATTTGCTCCAGTTCTGTGAGTTCCATCGTCAACAGGGGCATGTGGTCGAGAATTTCCCCGAGTTCCGGGAACTTGTTTACAGCTTGGAAGACAAGAAGATGATTGATTGGGCTACCATGCGCCAAGTTGTTTCAGATCTCAGCAACAAGCAGCAGCAGCAAGCCGTGCCACCTAGACAACCGTATCCACGTCAAGACCAAGGGCACCCTTGTGTTTCTTCAGTTGATAAGGTACCTGCTCCGTTACCCACTTCTTCCTCTATCCCATCTCCTCCACCACCTTTACCTACTTCAACCTCCGCTCGGGCAACCCCTTTTCCACCCTCCGTTTCCACCACCACACCTATTCCCAACGCCTCTCGACGTGTTGTAAAGATACGCCGAAGAGCGCCACTACCCGCCACTTCCCCCACTACGCCACTACCTTCCCCTCCTCCTTCTTCCCCACCCCTACCTTCACCTCCTTCCCCTTCACCTTCACCATCTCCATCAACCAAATCACCCCCTTTACCACCCTCATCACCTTTGCTACCACCGTCACCTTCACAACCATCCCCGCAACCGATGCCACTTCTTTCGCCATCTGAGCCTGAGCAGGCTGACCCTAAACCCATACCTCCACTTTTGCCTTTACCTCCACCCATGCCCATCATCATTAGTATTTCCCTATCACTTGCACCATCGCCACCCGCGCCCTTTAAACCTCCTCCTTCTAACCTCCCTCTACCACTTTCCACTTCACGGAGCAGGTACACGCTACCTTTGGTGCCCCTCAGGTCTAGTCCTCAGGGAGAAAAGAAGCCAAGCCAGGTTTCGATCGTGCATTTCATGATCCAATATGTTATTTCCCGCATGCCGGTCCGAGTCCTGGTTCCTGGCTATTCTAGGGGGAATGAGCCTGCATTTGCTATGAAGACGGTTGTCAAGAAGAGTTCCCATGCACTGGTGCCGGTTTCTTCAAAACCGAGGCCGGTGGCAATCTCTTTGCTCGCCGGAGAATTCACTGTCGATGTTGTTATCACCTCTCGCTTGATTGCTATTCAATTCACTGGCCCAGAAGAGTTTTCCGCCCGGATGGTGCTAACCCATATGGCCGCCAGAAATCTAATGAATCTAGCATTCAAAGGATAATTGGCCGTGTCCTCGAGATTGACCAGGGGCATTCTACACATCCTATGCAATCTCCATCGATTTATTGGTGAGGCGGCCACGTCAACGCCGCGCATCGCCCTCCCTCAGTTCCGTCCTGCACTTCTAGCAAGGGAGTTATGCTTCATGCCCAGCTACTGAGTGAAGATGCCAAAGCTCCTTGTTCTAGTGCCGAACGATAAAACTCCATTGCTTTCTAATACTCATCCCAAGGAGTTAACTGTTCTGGAATGTCCTTCTAAGGTTAGCACCGTGCAGCTAGGGGCAACCGTCTCGATGAAGCTGCATGTTCATAATCGGGCCAGGCCGTCTGTCAGATGGGCCCGTTATTTGAGAAAGTATTGCAAGACAAGAAGCCCGAAGGCCCGAGTCCGCACCGGGCGGAGTTGTTTCGAGAAGATTTCTGCTAAGAGAAGGTGACGGCATAAGTTCAAGGGCCGTCAGTTACGCACTTGGGGGTCCACTTCCTCCTCTCCTTCTTCCATCCATTCATCTTTTTTTCTACTCGGTTCTTATCCTTGGGTGGTGTACCTTCCACCACCTGACTATGTTTCCACCATCTCTTCCTATTCTCACCATTCTAGGCTTCGGCCTATGTCCCCCTCTTCCCCTGAGCCAGGCGCATCTTCTAGTTTTTCTTCCCGGGTACGCCCGGATTTCACTTCTCGTCTTTTTCCCCCGACCTTGTTAGGGATTCCTAGTGCTCATTCCCCGACCTTGTCGGGTGGTTTTTCTGATCCTTCCCCGACTTCGTCGGGTGGTTTCCATTTCTTTTCCCTGACCTTATCGGGTGTTCATGCATTTTCTTCCCTATCTCTGGCGGGTGATCGCTACTCTTCTTCTCTGACCACGTCGGATGATCATTCTCTTTCTCCCTTACCCTCACAGCTATCTTTTCATCGTCTTTCTATTCTTTCCTCCCCACCCTTTCGGGGTTCTTACCCTTTTTCTTGCTATTTTCGAGGCTTTAGTCCGCCTTGATCTCAGTTAATCTCTGTTCATTCTGTATTTGGCTCCTTGTTATATCAGGGCCTCTGTGTCTTAACGAGGGAGTTCTAGCCCTCGTCTCTCTTCCTTTTATTTCTTCTTCGTCCAGTTTGATGTCTGCCGCTCCTCTATGTCAAGGAATATCTACACATTGCTATCCTTTTTCATCCTTTATCCTGACAAGCAAGGAATAAAAAGCTCGTGCTGATCAAAAGAACGATGATCATGTTCGCTTCAGGACGCCGGTTTCTGCGCCATGGATTTGCAAAGGTATCGTTATTTTATGCAAGAAAATGTTATCATTGCTATTACTCTTATTACTCCTGCACATGCTTATAACATTGATTTCTTAACATGATTGAGTCGCTTTAGTTGAATTTGCTTAATTAGTCAAATAAAATGAGTAGCTTCTGCAGCACCTTAGGCTGGTGATAGCTTAGCGCTGGGAGTCTAGCTCCTTTCCCCGATTGTTGAGGGTAACCATTGAGTATGGATTTTTTTTCACACACTACACGGCAAGCCATAGCTGATTTCTCTGAGGCGCACCATTGCTGCTTTGGCCATACTTTGGGTATGCACAAAGGTCTTTTCTTTTCTCTGCTCGGCCAAGTGCAGGGGTAAGAGATGGATGGATGAGATGACCAACCTAGGCTCCCTAATACGAGAGAGGTCTCAAATAGGGGCAGTCTTGACCCTTGAAAAGTGAGCTTTCATACTATATCTGGCCAATAAGGGCTACCAAAATGAGAAAATGAATCAGTATGCAAAATTATGAATCAAAGGCATGGCAAGAGTGGCAGTACAGTTCCCCGCGGGACATCATGAGCCCAGTCGCATGCATGCCTGATAAATATGGGTCTTAAAATCAAAGACACAACGCCCCGGTGCAACAGACCTATCTCTTTGAGGGGTGGTGCCTTGGAAGGAAGTCGAACCTTGATATCTCCCATCCTACATAAGGCTTGTCTCCAATTTTTCATCTGGTTCTCCCTCTTAGGCTGGGTTGTATACCGGGTATGGCCTTAGTAGGGGCACCGTTCTTTAGAGGCAGTTGGTTGTGGTAAGCCACCCTCACATGCACACCCTACTCAAGGGAAGTCTTTAATGAGAGGGGAGGGACGACGATCCCTGGCCTGTAGTTCGAGCCTGTCTTTGGGTGCTGCGGATTACTATTCAAAAATCAAAAAATGAGATATTATCAAAAATCCAAAAAAATGAGATATTGTCAAAAATCTAAAAAAAATGAGATATTGTCAAAAAAATCCATTAAAATGAAATACTATTCAAAATCCAAAAAAGAAAAAAAGCATAAAATCACAAAAATTTAAAAAAATGTGTCTTTTTCATGCATTTGCATTTGTTTTAAGGACAGATACGTAATCTGTTTACTAAGTGTGCATGTTGCAAATACTCAGGCATTCCTTGCTATATCCTTTTGCTCTGCTTCCTTTCCATATTTTTTATCTGTTCTTTCCTTCTTCAATCTTATCTCTTGATCTGTTCTGAAGCTTATGTCTTTCTCAGCTTTTGTCTGCAATGATCATATCTTTATGAGAGGGCTTTGCCTCACGATTATGGACCTAGCGGTTCGGCCTCACTCTGATCTGGGATTTTGATCGGAGAGTGTATTTGTTTATGTCTTTTGTCTAGCAATATCCTTTGTTCATGTCCATGTCCCACCGTGTTGTCCCACACATGTTGTTTTGTTCCTCACCACATGTTGTTAGTTATCTTGCGCATGTTGATGGTCGTCTTTCCATGTTCCATGTGTTGTCCCGACCATGTGATCTGTCATGTTCTTATCCCAGCCGTGTGTTGTCCCGCCGATTGTTGTCTTGTCACTCCATGTTCATGCATGCGTATGGTCTGTTTCTGCCTTTGCTTATGTGCTTGTTCATCTTGTTGTGTTGTTTCCATTCGTCATGTTATGTCATGCTGTTTGTCGTAATGTTAATCGCTATGCTTATCTTGTTTGTCTTATTCATGAAAATCCAAACAAAATCCAAAAAAGAAAATCCAAACTTTCACTCGCCATTTCACCTGCACAGGTAAGTCAGGTATGGCCTTTTAACCTTATCACCCTTATTGCATTATTATATGGTACTATAATATATTATCTCGAGAACCAGTTGGTTATCTACGTGTTCTAGGATCTGATGTTCCCCTTTAACAAAAACAATGAGGATCCAGGTTCACGTGTTTAATCTTCGGATAGGCCGTTATGTTGGGATGTCCCGGGGAGGATGGTTCTATCCTGCACGCCGTAGTTGCGGATAGTGTCTTGACTCTGATTTTCCCAACTTAGCAATATTATTCTCGAGTATTTTACATTTTAATCTTTCTTTGCATTCGTTTTAACGATTTCTTTTATTTTAGCCCAGCATGCATCATACGCATCTTTTTAAGCTTTCATGACCCATGGTTTGCTTGAAGAATGTCCCGTCAGTGATGGTTAACTGTGCGTTCAGTGTTTAAGTAAAAGGAACTAATTCCACTCTGAGTTGGAAGGTTCTCTTTGGTCGATTCGCTTGGTTTGGTTGATTAAAAGGTCCCCGTCTGGAGCTTTAGCCTGTTTCGTTTACTTTTACTTCCTGCTTTTGGCCTCCTCATTGGACCGCGGGATTGTGTCCCCCATGAGGTTGGTATTGTCGATTTATTTCATTTAGTTTAGTTCCTTCAGACTGGTGTCGCTTTTTGGTTTTATCATTCCTTGCATTTGGTTCAGAGTTTTCCGGAAGATTCTTATCGCTTGTTGGTAAAAATGGGTGTCGTTTTACCTTAACGTCCGCTTTTCAGTCCGCTCCGCTGCATTTTCGCTTCATCTCCATGTTCCATGTCACTTCCGCTTCACCTCCGCTCGCTCCCCTTCAAAGAGGACGTTAAGGAGGGGCATCTGTTGACACCCATTTTTTGCCGATGAGTTGAGTTGTTCCTCTTACTCCTATTTGTTGATGCCTTGAGTTGTCCATCACCCGTTGGGGCAGTTTTTAGGCATGTTTTACGCCAGTTTTATGGGTTGCCTCCCTCTTTGGTTAGGTCCAAGTTGATTCAGGGCTTAATGGGCCTTGGTTTTGGTTGATTGGGCTTTTCTATAAGTTTCAAGCGCCCATGTGCATGTACGGTTCATCACGGGCCGCTCCATCCATGTGCGGTTGACTGTGGACCGTCCATCTATTTTGGAATATTTCCATCGACGGGGTTGGACGGCCAGAAGATGACCGCACAACCAATTGAGCGGTCTATCGTAAGACCGTTCATCCAGTCGATTGCTGAATTTCAACAGATTTTTATCTCTTTATCCGTGGTTTTATCCCCAACTTCTCCCATCATTTTTTTCGCGGATAATCAACCATTTTAAGTGCCGTTTCGACTGGATTAAAGATAATTTGTTTATCTACGATTTTCTTTTAATTATCTCAACCTAAAAATGACTCTAAACCCTAATTTCGAGCTAGGACTTTAGGTGCTCTATAAATAGACCCTAAAGGCCGGGTTGGAAAAGAGGGGGAGATTTTGGTCGACGCCAAAGCCCTGCCGCATTTTTGAGCGACCTAGCACAAAGGAGGGAGGCTTTCCACGTCCATACAAGCCTCCGGTTCAGGGAGTAGTCCAGTTTTTGAGTCTTTTGTGTCTGATAGTTTTGTCCACTCTTTGATTGCATGCATTACTTTCATTACTTTCTCCCCCACATTCTTCTTCATCTTCGTTGCCATGCACACACCCACCTACGTTTTTTGACACCCTAGGGGTTTAAAATCCCCCAGGTATCCCCTTTTCCACTTATTCATGTTCATTTCACATTATTTTGGCCTTTACTACACCATTCAGTTCTAATCTAGGTTTTCTCTTTGTGTTTTTACGTCATTTTACAGGTCAGCAATCCTTAGCACGAGGCCCATCCCCTCTGGCCGACAGGAGAGGGTGGAGGTTGGACCCTTTGCGACTTCTGGCTTGGTGGTCTTGTGCGGTTCTCTACAGTCCGTTCAAGGAGACGTGCGGTGTAGCCTCGACTGCCCTGCTTCTTCCTGCGGTCGTGACAAAGCCGTTCAACTTCCAAGAGCGCTTCATCCCGCATCTCTGCAGCGTCCTTAAACGGTCTATCGTAAGACCGTGCATTTTTTAGGCGGTTCTCCCTGAACCATTCATCTTCCCAGCGTTGTAGGGCAGGCGAGTACCTCTCCCTCTTTCCAAGGCATGGCATGTTCATCACGTTCGGTGCTTTGGTGGTGATCATTGTTCTTTAATATCTTCTGTTCTCTTTCTACTATCCTATTTTATTTTGCATATCGATTTATTAGAAGGAGAGTAGAGATCTTTCAAGCCGGTATTGAAGAGAACGAAGGAAAGAATAGAACATATCAACACGCTCCTCTAGCAGTCTATCGTACGACTGTAAGGTGGGCGTTAGCGGTCCATCTTTAGATCACTAAAGGGCAGAGAGTCCTGCTGGGTCTCTTTGATCTTATCTTCTTCTGGACGCATGTGTCTGGCGGTCTATCGCACGACCGTTTATGGTGGCTGGCGGTCTATCGTAAGACCCTTAGTGGGAACAGAGAGTCCTACTCTACTGTTCTTCCTCTGCTCGGTCGTGGATGAACTAGAGTCCTTCATCCTTTGATTTCTCTCTCACTAGAGACTCCCAGAATCTTCTGTTTGTTTCTATGGACTCTTGGGAGTATTATCTTTGAGGATTATCTAGTTTCAGGCCTACTTTCGAGTCATTATCCCTCCAACTCGAACCTAGGGTTTGAGGGCCTATAAATAGGACCCTTGAGTTCATGGCTTGAGGAGGAGATTTCTAGAGTTTGCCATGAAGTGCTGTCGCATTCTGGAGTCATTTCCAACCAAGGAGAAGTTGCTTCCACGTCCATAAGGCTTCTGGTCCAGGGAGTATCAAGTTCCTTTGGTCTAGTTTGAGTCTTTTTTCTTAAGTTTGGTCGATTGTCTCTTTGCATGATCATAGCATCCTCCCTCTTCTTCTTCCACGTTCTATCATCTTTACATCATCTTTAAAACATCATCCTATCTTTTCTACGCCCCACAAGGTTTAAAAAAATCAAACCCCCAGGTATTCACCCTTCCTTTTGCATGCACTTTAGCTTATTTGCATTATAGTTGCTACACTTGTCATAGAGCTAATCTTGGTTGTTTTTCTGTGCTTCTACACATTTTTGCAGGTTCACAGGGTTCCTAGCATGAGGTCCAACTCTTCTGGCCGGCCAAGAGAAGTGGAGATTCAAGTCCCAAGTTGATGTTCTGTGTGCTCTGGCGGCTCTACATTGGACCGTTTGCGAGGATATGGTAGTTTGTCGTAAGGCCGTTTCTGGTTCGTTCGCGGCCTGATATTCGACCGTTTGAAAGCACATATCTCTAGTTTTCATCTCCCGTGGGCAGGTGTTTCATCCTCCTCTTTCCAAGATATTTACCTTAGCTTTGCTATTTTAATTACCTTGGTGGCGATCACACTCTTTTACTTTGGGCAATAGTCTTCTTTATCTTCCTCGTATCTCTCTTTCTTGGCTTTAGTTTAGTTGCTCCACGCCTACGGTGTGTGTTTGATTTTATTCCTTTGCTCCACGCCCCGGCGTGTGTTTTTTTTTCTTTTGCTTATTTCTAAAAAAGATGACATGCCCATGTGCTTTACACTTCATGCTGGTTGCTTGAGTTGATGTTGCATTTGTTCATGATTTCACATCATTTATATCAACTTGTTCATCATCATACCCACACACTTGAAGGAACAATTTAAAACTAACAGTGACGAACAACCAACTTTTGACCAAGACCTCCCGTCTAGGTCATTGAATGAACAAACTCTTCTCTCTATCCTTCGGGTGACGAGCAACCCCTTTTGACCAAGACCTCCCGTCTAGGTCATTGAATGAACAAACTCCTCTCACCATCCCTCCAAGGTCAAATCAACCTACTCGGGCGAGCACCCCGGTGAAACCATTTGGTTAATCACACGGTGGGCATGGTGAAGTGGTCCCCTCGTCCCTCCTCTGGAAGGGTGAGCACTCTCCTATGCTCCTACGCGAACCCCACTGGGCTCTCCCCGAATGAGCTATTAGTACAAACCTGCACTCTACCACAGGGCAAGAGAAAGAAAGGAAAAGATTTTCGAGTACCATACATACATAAGAGGCATATGAAATGATTGTATTATATTCCTTTTTTTAAAAAAAAGTAACATGGGCCTCGGGGCATACCCCGGTGTTACATGCAAAAAAAGAAGAAGAAAAGGGAGGAGCTAGAAGAAGGAAGGAGGATCGGCAACTAGTCTATCCCCCAAAAAATTTCCAAGAGAGGAAGGATCCCGACGGAAGGAAAGTTTCCCATTTCACGTAGTCGGCTTTCCTATGTATCGAGGCGCTCCAGCTCTGTCATTACGGAGGCTACTTCGATCTCAGCGACACCTAACTCCTCGATCTCTCTAACATTGGCCGCTTCAACCTCGGCAAGATTGGACTCAGCCTTGGCAAGCCAGGCCCTGAGTTTCTCTATTCGGTTCTGCAAAGTGTGAATGTTGCCGCAGCATGCCTCCAGGGCCTTCTGACGCTACTCCCGGCTCTCCCTCCGTACCTCTAGGGCCTGCAGGTACTCGTCCCTCTGGGCGTCGATGGCTGTGAATTCGGTTGGGGCATGCGTCTCGAGGAACTCGCGGTGGTTTACATATTTCAATAATAAAAGAACCCGTCGCGACCATTCCTCTAGGGGACATCCCATCATCTACAGGGCCCCGGTCAGTTGCATGACCACGGTGTGTACCCCCTTGTACGTGAGTGAAGGGTCAGCAAATATCATCGACCGTAGCGTCAACAGGGTCTGCCAAACCGGCAGGTTCGAAGTAGCATCACCTATTGAAGGCACGGTAGGCGGACTGAATCCGACGACACTGTCCACAGCTGCCCATAGCTCAGCGTCCACCACAGCCGATGAAGACGGGAGGGTCAAGGTGGAATGGCGAGACCCTTCAGGCTCGGAGGACAGGTCCTGGCCGATCACTGTAAGGGGCGAAGGTGAGACTGCAACAGAAGCACCCGGCGCCGCCATGATGAGCGGCTGCTCCATTCCCACTGGCTGGGTGAGGCCCGCATCCGATAATGACTCTTCCACCGCCGGGACTGGAGCCACGATTTTGTTCGAAGAGTGAACGGTCGCAGGGGCCAAATCGGACACCACGGCGGACAGAGTTGTCTCTATCTCCACCTCCTCGACAGTGCTCCGATTTGTCATCGCTTCGTCGGCAGGGAGTGCAAGGGTCACGACCTCGGTCGAGGGAAGGATATCAACCAGGGCCGAGTCCAATACCACTCCTGAAGGACCTGCATTCCTTTCTGCCTGGGACTCCCCCAGAGGTGTAGCAATACTTGCCAATATCTTCCCCAGGAGACGGGCTTCCTTTGGTACAACCGCCTTCGGGACAGGCGGAAGCGGGATCACGAGCCGCGGGATGGCTCCCAACCACAAAAGAGATGCCAAGGATCCCCCGTCCGGTCCCAGAAGTGATTTCAGCCTTCGTGCCGCCTGTGAACCAAAGGATGACCTCCACTTGTGATGGGGGCATCCCTTGCCCCTCCACATTTTTGAGGCTCGGATTGTTCGTCGGCATGCATCATTGTGTTTGTCATATTTTTCTGAGTCTAGTCATGTAATTTTCATATTTTATTTGAGTCATAAACCATGTAATTTTCCTTTTATTTGAGTCCAGTACCTAGGTATAAGGGTCATTTACCTAAGTCTTGAATCATGTGGTTAATCAAGTAGTCTAATGGGCCCAACTAGTGGGCTAAGCCCAGGGGCGCCCCCCCTTGGACTTGTCTAGTCTTTTGTCTAAAAGTTAGGGTTAGTTTGGTCATAAGGAATTATGTAAGCCTATAAATAGGCCCCCACTCCCCTCATATGTAACAACTTTGAATATTTGAATAGAAAGAAAACCCCTTTGCGAAATCTTCCCCCTCTTCAAGTGGAGTGTGACTCTCCTCTTTCTCCTCTCTCTCTCTCTCCAAGAGGGGTGCACCCCTTTCTCTCTCCTCCCCCTCCCACCTACTTTCTCTCTCTCCTCCCCTCATTCAATAGTCACCACAACTTCCCACAACACCTCTTTACTCCACCCCTAGCCCCAAGGGAGAACCCACCAATCTCCAAGCCACCCTCCAACCCCCAACCACCCACTACCCTTCCACAAGTACCCTTCCATCTCCCCAAAGCTGAAGGGGTTCAAACCCTAGGCCAAATTTGAATCTCCCCCCCCCCCCTTGCTGGCTACCCCTCACCCCTCTCCAACATCCCCTTCCTACCCTGGTCGCCCTCCCCATTTCCCCTTGCTTCCCTTGGCCATCCCACCTTCATACACACAACCCTACACCTTCATCCAATTCCCAGCTAGCAGGCAGCAGAGTACCAACGACTTTCTGAAGCTTCCACGTCATCACCAAGAAGCTTCAGAGTGCGTACTATAGACCGGTGGAATCGTCGTCCAGTCTACTTCGCAACGGAGGTGGTCCCGCCTCCGTCTGAGCTCGTGGCTGCCCGGAGGAGTCGTCATCGTCAGACTACGCATCATCCCCCTGGCAGTCATCCAGAGGCACATTGCAGAGGCTCCCACGGCCATCCACCTAAAGTTCATGAAGCGGAGCTTGGCTGAGAACTTCTACTACACGTCTCATTCCAGTACCACGAAGCGGCTCTCCGTTTGGACCCCGGACTAGTGAGTTCCTAATTTTCTCCCTCAGGTGCCCTGATCAGTTCCCTATGGAACTGATCTAATACACCAGTACTCTTCGGGTCCTCACCATCTACTCCGACCTCCTCCGACATCCCTGCAGGTTTCCGTTCAAAGAGGGTTTGACCATGAATCCAACGACCTTGGCCTTGCCTGATTTAGAGCTCGGGAGCCTCCGTGGTGGCCTTGCCTTCCAGCTATAGCGACTCAGAAGCTACCAGAGCCCGAGTCAAACAGCCATGTTCACGACTCTGCCCCGACCGTCGCCGCCAACGAAAAAATCCCCAAAAATTCTGACGTCCTCCTGGGTTGACCCCGGAGATTTTGCCACTGGTTTCATTAGCAACGGAATTCGGAGGAGTCCATAGCGGAACCAACACCGACTATCTATCCACTGTTCCAAAGGGCTGGCAGAACCGACAGTCTTCATCCACTTCGGCTTCTAGCATAATTTTCCCCACCCCGCCTAGCCGGCTGACTGCCCCTCCCTGCGTGGAGGTACATTTTTGTAGTAAAACTAATCCCCACCCCTAATCCAACCCCCTTTCAAGGGGCGTAGTGATTGTAGTAGCAGGTCATCATCCGAAGCTACATCGGCGTGGCATGCGGGTGCATACCCACGCCTCCCCGCTTGCCATCGTCTCCGGCCAAGATTGGCGTCTTCACGCTGATTAGGTGAGCTTCTGGCCCCCTTTCTTTGCTGGATTTTCTTGCTTAATTAGTATTGCATCTTAGTGCCGTCGGTGGTGAGAGAGTGCCCGGTCCCAAATTGTCATCAAATTGAGCGACCACCGCAGAGCGAGTTGTGAGAGAGACCCTACAACCCACACCCTTGGTGTGCTGGCCGCTCGTGAAATTGGGCATTCCGGGCCCTTAGGGGTTCAGCCTCAAGCTAGTCAAATCCCCCGGAGCGTCAAGGTCCTGCCCCGGACCCTCTCCATCATCACCGGGTTGCCCACGGGCACATGTGTGCGTTACACGGGTGAGTCCGCTAGAGTGGGTCGCCGCTCAAGGTTGATTGCTTGTAAGTCTATGTCCAAGGTGCATCGGTCTAGTGGCTATCGCCCCCAAGGTGGTGTCACATCAGTTGGTATCAGAGCAAGTTCTCAACTTGTCTCTACAAGTTGGTCCTAGGGTGCAATTACATTAGAATCATCATTGGTCCACCCGTTGCATCATCATGTATACTCCTCTCTAGGAAATGCGGTGCAATTCAGACCTTGTCAAGGGTGATACCAACCCCCTACTCTAGGACATCATCCTAGATGATGACCTTCGCTTTGACCGATCTATCCCTAGTGCCTACCTAAAGTGGGAGGCTACATTGGAAAAACACCTTGAGCGGATTCGGGTGTATGGACCCGAGAGAATCACCATTGCCAAGGGTCGGCTTTCACCTCGAGCCAAGGAAGAGTGGGAACATATAGTGGGCTTAAGGAGGGTTAGAAGGCAAGATCCCATTGACACATGGGAAGACATGAAAACTGAACTTAGAAAGATCTACGCTCCCCGACGTTCCCCTTCCTACCCGAGGAGCACTATCACTCCACCATCCCCACCCGGCCAACCTAAGACCACCCTTAGGGCCCCATTCCCAACCAAACCCCTCTCAACCATCGCCCCAACACTTCGCTATCAAAACATCACAACTAAAACCAAAATAGACCCCGTGTCCACCCCTCCACCGAGGCCCATAACGACCACCACCCCCAACTGAAAATTCCCCACCAAACCCGCACCCCACAAGCCCCCATGGTCCCCACCACTACCCCTCCATCGTCCACTCAAAAGAACACACCTCCCAATACCAATCAACATAAACCCCCTCACCCAACCCACCTCCCACTTCCAGCCCCAATCCTACCCCAACCTAGGCCTCCACTACTCCCAACCCAAACCCAAGTCCGACCTCGTTCACCACCCTGGATGCGCCATGCGCCGGCTATCACCAAACCACCCACCTTAGATCCTCCTACCCCATTGGCGTTAGAAGAAGTGGCCCACACACTCGGCCACATGGGGACAAACGCCCCTCCGGATCCTATCCCTGCCATGGAGACCACCCATGTCCAAGTTGAAAGAGAAGCTTCGTACGGTGGTCTTCACCCTACACCACCCCCCTAGTTGGGGCCGAACTCATCTTAGGAGAGCCCCTTATTATTTGGCTGAGGGAGAGCCCAATGAGAGAGATCACGGCCCATGATTGCCCTCCCATGAAACTAAACCTCCCCATAGTACTCTTCTCCTTCTATCGCACCACCATCCAATCATCCTACCAAGTAGAAACATTAGGGGATCTTCTTAAGGGCTTAGCATGGCAATTAAAGTTGACCGGCATGTTGACCACAGTGGCCAACCAACCTAGGAGCCTTGACCTCCTACACCTATGTGTCGGGTCTATCACCTCGGTTTACACTATGGGTTGCTACACTAGCGACCTCCTGTTATCCTCCCCACACCCGATGAGCCTGACCATATCCTCAAATTGGAGTTCCTTATATCGGGTAGAAAGCCAAACCATCCCCTCATGACCGACCCACCCACCAAAGACTACGGCCCAAATGTTTCATGGGAGAAGAAGGACCCACCCCTTTTTGAGGACCTAGAAGACATGGCATCCCTCTCTCTAGGTGACCCCTTCCATGATCCCTTTGACCCCTTCCTTTGGGAGCTCGGGTACCCATGTGACCCACCCACATCACCCACCACCCACCCTTTCCTACCCACACCTACCATGTTGGGCCAAGCCCACCTCATCCATGACCCAGGTTACACCATAGGGACCATGACCATAGGCAACACCCACCTAGAGATCGAGGAAGTGCCCCACCCCATATCCACCTTCCTAGATCCCTTCGACCCTTTCACATGGAAGTTCAAAGGTCGTCCCACACCTATGCACATGGAAGTCACCATTGGGATAAGCATGCATGTGTCTAGCCTTATCACACCACTTGGCATGAACACTATGTTGGGTCCATTCATTCACATCACCCACATGTCAAGTAGGAAACATGAGTGGTCCATATTTGGGTGCAATGGTCCTCCATCATTTGTCATTAGTCTTATACATGTTAGGGGCATGCACAAATGTCTGGATTCCCCGACATTTGCTACAACCATCCATGATAGATTCACCTACGGATGCCTCGATCCTCCAACCTTTGCTATAAAGTCCATGCATGATAGGGCCACCTTTGGCTACCCCGGCCCACCTAGGTCCATCACAGTCTTCATAGCATCAAAGCATAATTGGTCTACATATGATTGTCCTGGTCCACCCTTGCATACCATACTTTTCACACCCACACCGCATCGTAGTGCATGGCATACGCATTCACACAATCATCTAGTAATGAGCGGTGAGGATCACAAAGAGCGGGCAATAGCTCATAAGTGTCACTTGGGATTCCAAGTAGGTAACTTGGTGATGTTGACATTGGAGTGGCTCTACCCTAGGGTCACCTCCAAATGGAGGGCATGAGGACTTGGACCTTCCCGAGTTTCGAGTGGCTTTGGCAACCCGGCTTACGGGTTGGACTTACCGATGGGTTTTGGGATTCACCCCACTTCCCTAATGGCGGACCCGACACCCTATACGGGCACCGCGGTGGATCCTAGTGAGTGCCTCAAGCCTTTACCTACATTTGAGAGTGACACCTTCGGAGAGTCTCCACCAATCAGCTTGAGAGCCTGACGTGAGCACACGGAGGCAATACTAGGCAAGCAGGGTACCATCGCCGGCAAGAGGGTGTGCCCGAGCTACCTTGAGAGGCTGAAGAGCCGTACCCCGACTACGGACACGGAGTTGAGTTTGGAGATTGTGTCTTGCCTGGAGCTGCATTTGGGGTACTACTTCCCCGGTGGACCCATATTCGACGGGGTCGAGTTCTCCCCATCCCAGGGGTATGATGGGGGCATCCCTTGCCCCTTCACATTTTTGAGGCTCGGATTGTTCATCGGCATGCGTCATTGTGTTTGTCATATTTTTTTGAGTCTAGTCATGTAATTTTCATATTTTATTTGAGTCATAAACCATGTAATTTTCCTTTTATTTGAGTCTAGTACCTAGGTATAAGGGTCATTTACCTAAGTCTTGAGTCATGTGGTTAATCAAGTAGTCTAATGGGCCCAACTAGTGGGCTAAGCCCAGGGGCGCCCCCCTTGGACTTGTCTAGTCTTTTGTCTAAAAGTTAGGGTTAGTTTGGTCATAAGGAGTTATGTAAGCCTATAAATAGGCCCCCACTCCCCTCATATGTAACAACTTTGAATATTTGAATAGAAAGAAAACCCCTTTGAGAAATCTTCCCCCTCTTCAAGTGGAGTGTGACTCTCCTCTTTCTCCTCTCTCTCTCTCTCCAAGAGGGGTGCGCCCCTTTCTCCCTCCTCCCCCTCCCACCTACTTTCTCTCTCTCCTCCCCTCATTCAATAGTCACCACAACTTCCCACAACACCTCTTTACTCCACCCCTAGCCCCAAGGGAGAACGCACCAATCTCCAAGCAACCCTCCAACCCCCAACCACCCACGACCCTTCCCCAAGTACCCTTCCATCTCCCCAAGGCTGAAGGGGTTCAAACCCAAGGCCAAATTTGAATCTCCCCCCCTTACTGGCTGCCCCTCACCCCTCCCCAACACCCCCTTCCTACCCTGGTCGCCCTCCCCATTTCCCCTTGCTTCCCTTGGCCATCCCACCCTCATACACACAACCCTACACCTTCATCCAATTCTCAGCTCGCAGGCAGCAGAGTACCAGCGACTTTCTGAGGCTTCCACGTCATCACCAAGAAGCTTAAGAGGGTGTACCATATACCGCTGGAATCGTCGTCCAGTGTACTTCGCAACGGAGGTGGTTCCACCTCCATCTGAGCTCATGGCTGCCCGGAGGAGTCATCATCTCTAGACTGCACATCATCCCCTGGCAGTCATCCAGAGGCACATTGTAGAGGCTCCCACGACCATCCACCTGAAGTTCATGAAGCAAGGCTTGTTTGAGAACTTCTACTACACGTATCCTTCCAGTACCACAAAGCGGCGACCCCAGACTAGCGAGTTCCTAATTTTCTCCCTCAGTTGCGCTGATTAGTTCCCTCTAGAACTGATCTGACACCCTGTCACTATTTAGGTCCTCGCCATCTTCTCCAACCTCTTCTGACATCCTTACAGGTCTATGTTCGAAGAGGGTTCGACCACAAATCCAACGACTCTAGCCTCGCCTGATTTAGACCTCAGGAGCCTCCGTGGTGGCCTCGCCTTCCAGCTGTAGCGACTCAGAAGCTACCAGAGCCTGAGTCAAACAGCCCTGTTCACGACTCTACCCTGACTGTCGCCGCCAACAAGAAAATCCCCAAAAAATTTGACGTCCTCCTGGGTCGACCCCGGAGATTTTGCCACTGGTTTCGTCACCAATGGAATTTGGAGGAGTCCACAGCGGCACCAACACCGACTGTCTGTCCATTGTTCCATAGAGCTAGCAGAACCGACGGTCTTCGTCCACTTCGGCTTCTAGCGTAGTTTTCCCCACCCCGCCTGGCCGACTGACCGCCCCTCCCTGTGTGGAGGTACATTTTGGTTGTAAAACTAATCCCCACCCCTAGTCCAACCCCCTTGCAAGGGGCGTAGTGATTGTACTAGCATGTCGTCATCCGAAGCTACATCGGCGCGGTGTGCGGGTGCATACCCACGCCTCCCCGCTTGCCATCATCTCCGGCCGGGATTGGCATCTTCACGCTGATCAGGTGAGCGTCTAGCCCCCTTTCTTTGCTGGATTATCTTGCTTAATTAGTATTGCATCTTAGTGCTGTCGGTGGTGAGAGAGTGCCCGGTCCCAAATTGTCATCAAATTGAGCGACCACCGCGGAGTGAGTGGTGAGAGAGACCCTACAACCCACGCCCTTGGCGTTCTGGCCGCCCATGAAATTGGGCATCCTGGGCCCTTAGGGGTTCAGCCTCAAGCTAGCCAAATCCCTCAGAGCGTCAAGGTCCTGCCCCGGACCCTCTCCATCATCACCGGGTTGCCCATGGGCACATGTGTGCGTTACACGGGTGAGTCCGCTAGAGTGGGTTGCCGCTCAAGGTTGATTGCTTGTAAGTCTAGGTCCAAGGTGCATCGGTCTAGTGGCTATCACCCCCAAGGTGGTCTCACATCAACTTGGGAATGGCTTTACGTGCCCGGGCAGTAGGCGCTATTCGGGGCGTTGTCATCGTCTGGCCATGCAAAACGAGGTTAGCCACTCACTATGTGGGGCAAATTACTGAATTTTCAGAGGATTCGAGACGCCCCATGCTTACCTCATCCACCGGCACTATGCTGCTCTCCGACGTCATCTCTCCCTCTTCCCGGATTTCGGCTTCGGGCACTATCTCCTCTAGGGTCTCGATCTCCGGTGCTATCTCTCCCTCTTCCAGGGCTTCGGCTGCCGAAGTAGGAGTCTCCGCGATCCCTTGTGAGGCATGATCCTGTACGGCTTCAAATAAATTAGCAATCCTGAGGGAAAGCTCAAAAAAAGGGGGGAAAAAGAAAGTCTATACTCACGGCCACTATCACCTCTTCTTGTTGCGGCACTTCGACTGCCGGGGCGAGTGCATCTAAACTTGTTGCGGCCTCCTCCTGCCGTAATGCCTCTACTATGGACGCCAACTTGTCTAAAGCCACAGTAGCTCTCTCCTATCTGGTGACTTCTGAGCCTGGGACACGGGTTTCGATGTCTTCTGGCGGGGCTTGTTCTTGTTAAGTCCAAAAATGACAACAGCAAAGAGATTAGTCGACGGCCTTGAAAGAAGCCCGATTAAAGAAGTGCACACTCACAAGTACCTGTCCCACCAGGCTCAGAGAAGCAGATAGCACTGGGGCTTTCCAAGCGGGTACTTGAAGTTCCGGCTCCTCAGATACGCCCTCATTGGAAAGCAACTCGTCGGAAGAATAACCATAATCCACCTTTTCACCCGACGAGGACTTGGTCCGGGTGGGTACCTCTTTTGCTACCGAGGGAGCCTCCGCATCAGCATCCGTGGTCGGAGCATCATCACGCGGGCTCAGCAACCACGGCTTCCCGGGCCTCCGCCCCTTCCTCACATATGTTTGCTCGAACCGGGGTACTGCGGGAGCCACCTCCGGCCGGGTGGCTACTACATCGGCCCCCGCCAAGCAAAGTGTGATTTAAGTTAAGCTAGGCCCATGGGAGCTTGAGAAATGAAGGAAATCAACCAAGAAGGCGAAGAAAAGTACCCTCCTCGACTTCTGCAGCAAGGGTTGGTTCGAAAATGGTCTCTTCAACGGGTTGCACCGCCCCGTGAACCCTGGCCTTACCCACACTAGGAATGATAATGAACGCGGACTTCTCCACGGCACTTGAAACAAAGACGCACACATGTTACAAGAGGGCCCCTCTTGATATGTAAACAAGCCTTGAAGAGCTTCAAAGGCTAGAAGGCCTAACCTGTAGGCCAGCTCAGCTCCGCCCGAGCGGCGGCGAACTCCTAAAAAGATGGGGGGAGAGGAACTGGAGGGACCACTACCGAGGCAGAGGTAGCTTCCGTCTTCCTCCGCTTCACCCTCTGCCGTTCAGCTTCATTAGCAGCAGCCAAGGCTTTCTTGACCGGTGACTTTGCCCGGGATCACTTGCACACCTTTGGAAGAGGCGTAGTAGTAGGGGCTGGCTTTGCCGCCTCGAAGTGGGAAGGCTTATGTACCAACTGGAGAAGGTTCCTATATTGCGCCAGTTGGGTGCTGGAAGGATGATCTGTCAAAAAAAAATCATCAATTAATCAACCAACATGATGAAGGAACATGACAATGGAAGGTAGAGACAAAAGAGGCATTATACCATGAGGGCCGGTGTACAGTCGCAGAGTTAGCGGCCAGTAAGTCACGGACGACTCCTTGTCTCGTCGGGTCGCCTCTCGGACCAACCAAAGAACATCTCCAATCTTCGTGCAGCGGTCTGTAAGATGCGCCAAGTCCGCGTGCTGCTTGTATGCGAGATGGCAGTAGATGCTGAAGTGGTCCATGCCCCCACCCGTCGGCATATTGGAAAGAAATGTTTAGGTGCTTATCCAGGATGACAGCTATTGGCTCCTCCACCTTTAGCCTGTGCGCTCGGAAGAGAACATACAGCCATGTGGTTTCCATGTAATTTTCAGGCCTTCGCTCCTCTCTCCTCAAGAAGGTGCGATAGGGGCACATCGGGTCCGTCTCCGAGCACCAGGTGCGAGCTGGTGTGCCTTCTTCTTCTATCGGGAAGGGGTAGTTGATGAGATCCAGATGGTCTGCCCTGATCTTGCACAGATGCGTGAGAGTCTTCTTGAACTCATCCTTGGCCACAGGCGGCATCTTGATCTGTGGGGATGGTCTGGCTTCCTGGGCTTCCTAACGAGCAGCCAAGTACGCAGACACCTCCTTCTCCTTGCCGTGCTTCAGTCGGAGCAGGTGCTCCGGATCAATATCAATTACAGCCGCCGACTGCTTACTTAAGAACTTCCGTTCGGCGCCATACAAGCAATCAGTTCTGCCCAACCGATAAAAGCCCGTCTGGGCATTCCACCACTTGATGTAGACCACGGTTACTCGTAGAACTTGCCCAAGTGTCGGCACTCTGAAAGCAGAACTATCCACCCTATGGAAGTAGTCCCACCAAGACCGGGCATGCTCAATAGTCGGGCTGCCCCAAAGACCCCGTACAGGCAAAGGAAATTGTGCGATGTACACTGGGATATGCTGATCATACCCAAAATTATGCCCGAAGCGGAAGGGGTAATAGGGTTCTAGCAGCAAGGTGTCTCCCTTCCTGAAGACCAGCATGCTCGGGCGGATAGACAATGCCCAGTCGCGAAGCTCTGGCTCTAGTAGCGGGCGGGTCATTGTCTGCTGGCAGATTGGGTGAGGGTATTTCTCCACCTCGTCATCCCGACACTCCCTTTTGCTATTCACCAAAGGACTGGAGTGAGTAGCCAGAGTCAAAAAATGAATGATGTCTGGTAAGTCTTGGGGAACCGTTGTAAGCCTGCCCCGTATGTTGAATAGCTGCAGCGTTGTCGAGCCCGCCTATGCATTAGCAAACTCCAGCATACGCGGAATAACCCCCAAGACTGTATGGCACGTGGGGCATACTCTGGGAATAAGGAGCAGACCCACGCGTTGAAGAAGTGCAGTGGGCCGATAAAGCGGGCCTGGCGCGGGAGTTGGTGTACACTAATTGATGGGGACATCAGAGCAAGAGCACTAACATTTTATTTTACATTTGTGTCCTTTTCTTTGCTTTTATATCCTTGGGAAAGTATGTTTACAATTGTAAGGCTTTATCAGCTAATGTGTCATTCCCTAAGGATCTTTGGGTTTATTTGCAAAATGTCAGTAGGTCCAGCAAGGGGGCCCTCACTCCTTCCCCATTGGTCCACCTAAGACATGTGGGGCTGGTCAACCATCCTAGGTTGCTTCTAGATGGTTTGACATTCAATTAGACACATGGGGGACAAATGGACTAAAAAGTCCAAAATGGCTCCTTCATAGTCAAGGGGGTGCCCCCCATTAAAATGACATTTTGTATTTTATTTTTTTAGGCAAATTGACCACATGGGGGAAGAAAATGCTATCCCTCCCCTCTCTCCCACGAAATCCCAAACCCCTCCCCCTTCCTCCCCTTCTATATAAGCCCATGTATAATGTTTTGTAAGAATTAATGAAGAGAAAAATTTATGAAATTTGATTGGAGCCAAAGAAGGGTGTGCCCTCCTCCTATCTCCCTCCCCCTCTTGCAGATGGATTTATGCTAAATCTTAGGTGTGATGCCCTTCAACCTTCTCCTCAGCCCCTCTGAATTCTGTTTCTGCCGCCGCCATCGCACTGCCATCGTGCTGACGTCATCACCGCCAAAGTTTTATCTAGATCAGGACAAGGCATCAAAGCTTGAATTTTAGCTCACCCTCAAGAGCTCAGATCGAGTCCAAACTTGGAGGGTGAGTCATCCACGTCCACCCCAGCCTCCACAAAAAAATCCAGTCATTTACCCTTCGTTTTCTATTTTTCCATTTTCGTGTTTCCCCACCTTCCAATTCTGTCCACTGTTCAGATCCTGTCACAGCAACCCTGTGTTTCCACGTTTCGACCCCCTTTTCCTTATTTTCTTGGGTCACCAATTTTATTGGGAATTCTGTCCACCAACCCCATCATCCACGAATTTTCCTAGAATTTTTAGAGTCCTTTTTGGTATGTTTAAAAATTACTGTCTTCTCCCAATTCTGTTCTATCCTGTGCAGTTCAGATCCGACCCCCAGTCAATATAAAATCCTAAAAACATCGAAACCTCCACCAAAAGTCAAATAAAAATTATCCCCGTCTTCTTTGTTTCCACCTCTACAACTTTCGTGAAGAGTCCAAGTTCCAGATTTGAGGTTTGAGGCACGGTCAACGCCGACTCTCAGGAAAATTTAGTTATGTCCTGAGATTTTAGGTTCTGTCCAATAGCAGCTTGTAAAATCGATCAAGGCCAGATCGAAGAAATTCAAAATTCTTTCTCTGGCCATATATCGAGGTATCTTAAAAGTGCTTTCCAATGGTACCTCTTGGGCATCGATCCGACGTCGGGAGTGATCGCAGCAGCAGATCTCGCTGGGTCAGGCGCTGTAAAACAGTAGCTTCAGATCCGTGGGCAGCAAGGTCAACCAGTGAAGACCGGAGCCGACTCGCCTTCCGCGAGGCGAACCGGCGTGCCGCCGTCTTAGGGATCGCCTCTCCAGGAGCTAACGTCACAGCGGTACCACTCTGGACCCACTCAGACCCACCGATGAGCACGTGGGCCCCACGTTCGTGAATACGCGTGCCGCTGAAGCTACATCAAAACGCTGCCCGTCAACCCAAGTTCGGTCCTCCCGGGCCCCATTTGTAGCCCGTTACCTCCCTGCGTGGAGTGGGCAGTAGAAACCATTTCTGTAATTATTGTAATAATTGCTTAACCGGGAATTACTATCTTGGCCGGGATCGTCTTCCCCACACCCGGAGCGTGGAGGTAAACTCGCCCCCTCTCTCTTATCGCATTTTGCTCAATTCGTATATATTTGAATGCCGCTGTGAGTGTAGGTTCCTAGCTTGATATATTGTTATCACCGCTGCGAGAGTGAGTGAGTGTACCGTCCCGTGACTCAGTCCGAGTTCACGCGGAAAGGCCGATACCTAAGACTCACTGCCGGTTTCTCAACCGCGCACGGTCCACGTCTTCCCTCGCATAGGGACGATCGCGAGCTAGAGTCCCAGATCCAAATTCTGTTCTCCGAATTCTATTCTATCTTTGTATTTTTAATAATTACTGTCTTCTCTGAATTCTGTTCTATCTTGTGCAGTTCAGATCTGACCCCCAGTCAGTATAAATTTCTCAAAACATCGAAACCTCCACCAAAAGTTAAATAAAAATTATCTCCATCTTCCTTGTTTCTACCTCTACAACTGTCGTGAAGAGTCAAAGTTCCAGATCTGAGGTTTGAGGCACAGTCAATGCCAACCCTCAGGAAAACTTAGTTCTGTCCTGAGATTTTAGATTATGTCCAACAGCAGCTTGTAAAATCGATCAAGGCCAGATCCAAGAAATTTAAAATTCTTCTCTAGCCATAGATCGAGGTATTTTGAAAGAGCTTTTCAACGGTACCTCTTTTGCTTCGATCCAACGTTGGGAGTGATCGCAGTAGCAGATCTCGCTGGGTCGCACGCTGTAAAACATCAGCTTCAGATCCGTCGGCAGCAAGGTCAACCAGTGAAGACCGGAGCCGACTCGCCTTCGGTGTGCCGCCGTCCCAGGGAGTGCCACTCCAAGAGCTAACGTCACAGCGGTACCACTCCGGACCCACTCGGACTCGCCGATGAGCACGTGGGCCCCACGTTCGTGAATACGGGTGCCGCTGAAGCTACATCAAAATGATGCCCATCAACCCAAGTTCGGTCCTCCCGGGCCCCATTTGTAACCCGTTACCTCCCTATGTGGAGTGGGCAGTAGAAACCATTTCTGTAATTATTGTAATAATTGCTTAACCGGGAGTTACTGTCTTGGCCGGGATCGTCTTCCCCACGCCCGGAGCGTGGAAATAAACTCGCCCCCTCTCTCTTATCGCATTTTGCTCAATTCATATATATTTGAATGTCGTTGCGAGTGTAGGTTCCTAGCTTGATATATTATTATCACCGCTGCGAGAGTGAGTGGGTGTACCGTCCCGTGACTCAATCCGAGTTCACGTGGAAAGGCCGATACCCGAGAATCACTGTCGATTTCTCAATCGCGCACGGTTCACGTCTTCCCTCGCATAGGGACGATCGCGAGCTAGAGTCCCAGGTCGCGTGTCCGTCCCGCATCAATTTGGTATCGGAGCGCCAGTTGAGTCTAGGGTAGTCATTTGCAAAACTCCAAAAAAAAGTGTCATTTACGTCTAGTCATCGTCTAAGTCGTTCTAAGGTTGCATCCGCATACCATTGTTCGGTATATAAAAAGGTGTCGCCCGACCGTTAGGTTACACCTATCGGAGAGGTGATTCACTCACGTAAGGAGTTATTCGGATCGAACCTCCGCCAGGTACCGAATCTTGGTCGTGTCTAGGTGTGTAGTGGAGTCTCATTTCAACTTTACATATGTATCACATTCTAAGTCGTGTCTAAGTGCTTGCATTAGTTGGCATAACATTTTGCTTATAAAATAAAAACAAAAAAAATGATCTTGCATGGCCATTCCTAGGGATCCGTTCGCATCTTTTGGCAGCTATGGTCAACCCATACCTCGGGCCCGACCAAGGCAACCTGTCCGTGTCCGAGTACATTAGGGACTTCGAAGTGTACCAGTTAAGATGTGAAGTCGGGCTGGATAACATCGAGGTCGGAACTCAGTTCTGGAAGGGTTCACGGCTTCACTTCCAATTTGAATTATTTTGCCGCCATGTGAAAACATTGGGGGATTCCTATAAGGTCGCTCTGGAGGTCGAGCCATTTGAGTCTCGGTTTGATGCTGCCATACGGCAAGCCAATGCCGCCCTTCGGCGAGCATCTACCTCCCAGCCGATTCTCTAGCCGGTCAGACCTCCACTTGGGCCCCCACCCCAGTCGGGAAATCCTTCCCCACCCATGAGAGCTCCATTACCATTACCATCACCCTCACCTTCCGATCTTATTTCGGAGCCCTCTCATTTGGAGCCACCAAAGCCCGAGCCACCTGTGTTTCTAACGGGTACATTTTTCATAGCCGAGCCGCTTCTTAGCTGGCTCAAGGATGGCTTGGTCCCACCTTCTTACCCATCCATGGACCCCACCTTACCATTAGTGCCCGTCAAGTCCTACCACACTACCTTTCGGTCTAGTCACCATGTTGATACCTTGGATGACCTTTATTAAGGGATTAGACTCGCAATGAAAGTTGACGCACTCATTGGCCCGAGGCTTCGACCAACCCACTAGTCTTAGCTTCACCCATCCGGCCTTTGGGTCCATTACCTCCGTATGCACCGTGAGTTGTGTCATCACGGAGGTTCTTTTATTCCTCCCCATGCCGGTCGAGTCCGACTTCATACCCTTTTATCCGAGGGAGGAATCATACTTCTTACATATGATCACCATCCCACCTACTACACTACATGAAGGTGAGCATCTACACCTTCAAGACTTCCTTACATGGGACCGTGACTTGTGGGAACCAACCACAAGGGGTCATACATTCTTTGATCCCTTTGACCCATTCCCTAGTGGACCCCTTGACCCACCATATATACTTCACTTCTTCAAGGGAGTCCACTACCACACCTCTTCCCCACGGGCCGGGTCGTCTACACCCACCAAGCCCGTTCACTTGCAAGATACACCATCATCTAGGGCAAAGGAAGAAGATGCATTTGGTACCCCGGACCCTCCCACATCTAAGTCCAATATGCATGCATGGTCCACTTTAGGAGGTCTAGGAGTTCCCCATGGCGTTAACCTCCGGTTAAGTCAAATGCATGCATGGCACATATTCGGGTGTCCTAGTCCACCATCGCCTATGCATAGGTCGGACTAACATTAAGTTTGCTTAGGGTCTTTGTGAGTCTTTGTTTCATTTGTCTGTCGTGTGTTTGTGCATACATCGAGTCGAGTCGGTTTTGTACGCTAGTGTTATTAGTCCCTTTCGAGTATGAGACTTGTCAAACTTTGGGACCGGTTCTACTTCACATATCGGATCTAGTCACATAAGGGACAAGCGGTGATTCCTAGTGAGTCTTTGAGCCGACTCCCTTCATTTGAGAGTGACCCCACCCCGGAGAGTCCACCTTTAGCCTCATTCCCCTGCAGCGTGTGCATATCGAATCTACACGAGATGAGCAGGTGTCGATTACTTGGAGTGGGGCATACTCCGCGCTTCCAGGTTCGGTGATGCATCCACCGGAGCTACTCGAGCAGCCGTACCCCTTACTCGACGGGGTCGAGTTCTTCCCACCCGGGGAGAATTGATGGGGACATCAGAGCAAGAGCACTAATATTTTATTTTACATTTGTGTCCTTTTGTTTCCTTTTATATCCTTGGGAAAGTAGGTTTACAATTGTAAGGCTTTATCAGCCAATGTGTCATTCCCTAAGGATCTTTGGGTTTATTTGCAAAATGTCAGTAGGTCCAGCAAGGGGGCCCTCACTCCTTCCCCATTGGTCCACCTAAGCCATGTGGGGGCTGGTCTACTATCCTAGGTGGCTTCTAGATGGTTTGACATTCAATTAGACACATGGGGGACAAATGGACTAAAAAGTCCAAAATGGCTCCTTCATAGTCAAGGGGGTGTCCCCCCATTAATATGACATTTTATATTTTATTTTTTTAGGCCAATTGACCACATGGGGGAAGAAAATGCTACCCATCCCCTCTCTCCCACGAAATCCCAAACCCTTCCCCCTTCCTCCCCTTCTATATAAGCCCACGTATAGTGTTTTGTAAGAATTAAAGAAGAGAAAAATTTGTGAAATTTGGTTGGAGCCAAAGAAGGGTGTGCCCTCCTCCTCTCTCCCTCCCCCTCTTGCAGATGGATTTATGCTAAATCTAGGGTGTGATGCCCCTCTACCTTCCCCTCAGCCCCTCTAAATTCTATTTCTGCCGCCGCCGCTGCCATCACACCGCCAAAGTTCCGTCTACATCAGGATAGGGCGTCAAAGCTCGAATTTTAGCTCTCCATCAGGAGCTCAGATATAGTCCAAACTTGGAGGGTGACTCATCCACGTTCACTCCAGCCTCCACAAAACAAATCCAGTCATTTACCCTTCGTTTTCTATTTTTCCATTTTCGTGTTTCCCCACCTTCCAGTTCTGTCTACTGTTCAGATCCTATGACAGCAACCCTATATTTCCACGTTTTGACCCCCTTGTCCTTATTTTATTGGGTCACGAATTTTATTGGGAGTTCTTCCACCAACCCCATAATCCACGAATTTTCTTAGAATTTTTAGAGTCCTTTTTGTATTTTTAAAAATTACTGTCTTCTCCCAACTCTGTTCTGTCCCGTGCAGTTTAGATCCGACCCCTAGTCAGTATAAAATCATCAAAACATCGAAACCTCCACCAAAAGTCAAATAAAAAAAATCCTTTGTTTCCACCTCGACATCTTTCGTGAAGAGTCCAAGTTCCAGATCTGAGGTTTGAGGCACGGTCAACGCCAACTCTCAAGAAAACTTAGTTCTGTCATGAGATTTCAGGTTCTGTCCAACAACAGCTTGTAAAATCGATCAAGGCCAGATCCAAGAAATTCAAAATTCTTTCTCTGGCCATATCTCAAGGTATTTTGAAAGAGCTTTCCAACGGTACCTCTTGGGCATCGATCCGAGGTCGGGAGTGATCGTAGCAGCAGATCTCGCTAGGTCGCGCGCTGCAAAATAGTAGCTTCAGATCCGTGGTCAGTAAGGTCAACCAGTGAAGATCGGAGCCGACTCGCCTTCCGCGAGGTGAACCGGAGTGCCACCGTCCCAGGGAGCGACTCTCCAGGAGCTAACGTCATAGCGGTACCACTCCGGGCCCACTCGGCCCCGTCGATGAGCACGTGGGCCCCATGTTCGTGAATAAGCGTGCCGCTGAAGGTACATCAAAACGCTACCCATCAACCCAAGTTCGGTCCTCCCGGGTCCCATTTGTAGCCCGTTACCTCCCTACGTGGAGTGAAAAGTAGAAACCATTTCTGTAATTATTGTAATAATTGCTTAACCGGGAGTTACTATCTTGGCCGGGATCATCTTCCCCATGCCCGGAGCGTGGAGGTAAACTCGCCCCCTCTCTCTTATCGCATTTTGCTCAATTCGTATATATTTGAATGCCGCTGCGAGTGTAGGTTCCTAGCTTGATATATTGTTATCACCACTGCGAGAGTGAGTGAGTGTACCGTCCCGTGACTCAATCCAAGTTCACGCGGAAAGGCCGATACACGAGACTCACTGCCGGTTTCTCAACTGCGCACGGTCCACGTCTTCCCTCACATAGGGACGATCGCAAGCTAGAGTCCCAGGTTGCATGTCCGTCCCGCATCAATTTGGTATCAGAGCGCCAGTTGTGTCTAGGGTAGTCATTTGCAAAACTACAAATAAAAAGAAGTGTCATTTACGTCTAGTCATCGTCTAAGTCGGTCTAAGGTTGCATCCACATAACATTGTTCGGTATATAAAAAGGTGTCGCCCGATCGTTAGGTTACGCCTATCGGAGAGATGATTCACTCGCGTGAGGAGTTCTTCGGATCGAACCTCCGCCAGGTACCGAATCTTGGTCGTGTCTAGGTGTGTAGTCGAGTCTCATTTCAACTTTGCATTTGCATCGCATTCTAAGTCGTGTCTAGGTGCTTGCATTAGTTGGCATAACATTTTGCTTAGAAAACAAAAACAAAAAAAATGATCTTGCATGACCATTCCTAGGGATCCATTCCCATCTTTTGGCAGCTATGGTCAACCCATACCTCAAGCCCGACCAAGGCAACCTGTCCGTGTCCGAGTACATTAGGGACTTCGAAGTGTACCGGTTAAGATGTGAAGTCGGGCTGGATAACATCGAGGCCGGAACTCAGTTCTGGAAGGGTTCGCGGCTTCACTTCTAATTTGAATTATTTTTCCGCCACGTGAAAACATTGGGGGATTCCTATAAGGTCGCTCTGGAGGTCAAGCCATTTGAGTCTCGGTTTGATGCTGCCATACGGCAAGCCAATGCCGCCCTTCGGCGAGCATCTACCTCCCAGCCGATTCTCGATCCGGTCGGACCCCCACTTGGGCCCCCACCCCAGTAGAGAAATCCTTCCCCACCCATGAGAGCTCCATTACCATCACCTTCACCTTCCGATCTTATTTCAGAGCCCTCTCATTTGGAGCCACCAAAGCCCGAGCCACCCGTGTTTCTAACAGGTACGCTTTTCATAACCGAGCCGCTTCTTAGCTGGCTCAAGGATGGCTTGGTCCCACCTCCTTACCCATCCATGGACCCCACCTTACCATTAGTGCCCGTCAACTCCTACCACACTACCTTTCAGTCTAGTCACCATGTTTATACCTTGGATGACCTTTATTATGAGATTAGACTCGCAATGAAAGTTGACGCACTCATTGGCCCGAGTCTTCGACCAACCCACTAGTCTTAGCTTCACCCATCCGACCTTAGGGTCCATTACCTCTGTATGCACCGTGGGTTGTGTCACCACGGAGGTTCTCTTATTCCTCCCCATGCCGGCCGAGTCCGACTTCATACCCTTTTGTCCGAGGGAGGAATCATATTTCCTACATATGATCACCATCCCACCTACCACACTACATGAAGGTGACCATCTACACCTTCAAGACTTTCTTACATGGGACCGTGACTTGTGGGAACCAACCACAAGGGGTCATACATTCTTTGATCCCTTTGACCCATTTCCTAGTGGACCCCTTGACCGACCATATATACTTCACTTCTTCAAGGGAGTCCACTACCACACCTCTTCCCTACAGACCAGGTCATCTACACCAACCAAGCCTGTTCACTTGCAAGATACACCATCATCTAGGGTAAAGGAAGAAGATGCATTTTGTACCCCGAACCCTCCCACATCTAAGTCCAATATGCATGCATGGTCCACTTTAGAAGGTCTAGGAGTTCCCCATGGCGTTCACCTCCGGTTACGTCAAATGCATGCATGGCACATATCCGGGTGTCCTGGTCCACCATCGCCTATGCATAAGTCGGACTAACATTAGGTTTGCTTAGGGTCTTTGTGAGTCTTTGTTTCGTTTGTCTGTCGTGTGTTTGTGCATACATCGAGTTGAGTCGGTTTTGTACGCTCGCGTTATTAGTCCCTTTCGAGTATGAGACATGTCAGACTTTGGGATCGGTTCTACTTCACATATCGGATCTAGTCACATAAGGGACAAGCGGTGATTCCTAATGAGTCTTTGAGCCGTCTCCCTTCATTTGAGAGTGACCCCACCCCGGAGTGTCCACCTTTAGCCTCATTCCCCAGCAACGTGTGCATATCGAATCTATACGGGATGAGAAGGTGTCGATTACTTGGAGTGGAGCGTACTCCGCGCTTCCAGGTTCGGTGATGCATCCGCCGGAGCTACTCGAGCAGCCGCACCCCTTACTCGACGGGGTCGAGTTCTTCCCACCCAGGGAGAATTGATGGGGACATCAGAGCAAGAGCACTAACATTTTATTTTACATTAGTGTCCTTTTGTTTGCTTCTATATCCTTGGGAAAGTATGTTTACAATTGTAAGGCTTTATCAGCCAATGTGTCATTCCCTAAGGATCTTTGGGTTTATTTGTAAAATGTCAGTAGGTTCAGCAAGGGGGCCCTCACTCCTTCCCCATTGGTCCACCTAAGCCATGTGGGGCTGATCAACCATCCTAGGTGGCTTCTAGATGGTTTGACATTCAATTAGACACATGGGGGACAAATGGACTAAAAAGTCCAAAATGGCTCCTTCATAGTCAAGGGGGTGCCCCCCCATTAAAATGATATTTTGTATTTTATTTTTTTAGGCCAATTGACCACATGGGGGAAGAAAATGCTACCCCTCCCCTCTCTCCCATGAAATCCCAAACCCCTCTCCCTTCCTCCCCTTCTATATAAGCCCATGTATAGTGTTTTGTAAGAATTAATGAAGAGAAAAATTTGTGAAATTTGGTTGGAGCCAAAGAAGGGTGTGGCCTCCTCCTCTCTCCCTCCCCCTCTTGTAGATGGATTTATGCTAAATCGTGGGTATGATGCCCTTCTACCTTCTCATAATCCCCTCTGAATTCTGTTTCTGCCGCCGCCGCCATCGCACCGCCATCGCGCTGCCGTCATCACCGCCGGAGTTTTGTCTACATCAGGACAGTGCATCAAAGCTTGAGATTTAGCTCTCCATCAGGAGCTCTGATCGAGTCCAAACTTAGAGGGTGAGTCATCCACGTCTACCCGAGCCTCCAAAAAAACAATCCAGTCATTTACTTTTCATTTTCTATTTTTCCATTTTCGTGTTTCCCCACCTTCCAATTCTGTCTACTGTTCAGATCATGTCACAGCAACCCTGTGTTTCCACATTTCGACCCCCTTCTCCTTATTTTCATATATAACAAATTTTATTGGGAGTTATTTCCACCATCCCCATCATCCACGAATTTTCTTAGAATTTTTGGAGTCTTTTTTGTATTTTTAAAAATTACTATCTTCTCCCAATTCTGTTCTATCCTGTGCAGTTCAGATTCGACCCCCAGTCAGTATAAAATCCGCAAAACATTGAAACCTCCACCAAAAGTTAAATAAAAATTATCCCCGTCTTCCTTGTTTCAACCTCTACAACTTTCGTGAAGAATCCAAGTTCCAGATTTGAGGTTTGAGGCACATTCAATGCCAACTCTTAAGAAAACATAGTTATGTCCTGAGATTTCGGGTTCTCTCCAACAGCAGCTTGTAAAATCGATCAAGGCCAGATCCAAGAAATTAAAAATTCTTTCTCTAGCCATAGATCAAGGTATTTTGAAAGAGCTTTCCAACGGTACCTCTTGGGCATCGATCCGACGTCGGTAGTGATCGCAACAGCAGATCTCGCTGGGTCACACGTTGTAAAATAGCAGCTTCAGATCTGTGGGCAGCAAGGTCAACCAGTGAAGACCGGAGCCGACTCGCCTTCCGCGAGGTGAACCGGCATGCCGCCGTCCCAGGGAGCGCCTCTCCAGGAGCTAACGTCACAGTGGTACCACTCCGGACCCACTCGGACCCGCCGATGAGCATGTGGGCCTCACGTTCGTGAATACGCGTGCCGTTGAAGCTACATCAAAACGCTGCCCGTTAACCCAAGTTCGGTCCTCTCGGGCCCCATTTGTAGCCCGTTACCTCCCTGTGTGGAGTAGGCAGTAGAAATCATTTCTGTAATTATTGTAATAATTACTTAACTGGGAGTTACTGTCTTGGTCGGGCTCATCTTCCCCACGCCCGGAGCGTGGAGGTAAACTCGCCCCCTCTCTCTTATCGCATTTTGCTCAATTCATATATATTTGAATGCCGCTGCGAGTGTAGGTTCCTAGCTTGATATATTGTTATCACCACTGCGAGAGTGAGTGAGTGTACCATCCCGTGACTCAATCCGAGTTCACGCGGAAAGGCCGATACCCGAGACTCACTGTCGGTTTCTCAACCGCGCACGGTCCACGTCTTCCCTCGCATAGGGACGATCGTGAGCTAGAGTCCCAGGTCGCGTGTCCGTCCCACATCAATTTGGTATCAGAGCACCAGTTGAGTCTAGGGTAGTCATTTGTAAAACTCCAAACAAAAAGAAGTGTCATTTACGTCTAGTCATCGTCTAAGTCGGTCTAAGGTTGCATCCGCATACCATTGTTTGGTATATAAAAATGTGTCACCCGACCGTTAGGTTACGCCTATCGGAGAGGTGATTCACTCGCGTGAGGAGTTCTTCGGATCGAACCTCCGCTAGGTACCAAATCTTGGTCGTGTCTAGGTGTGTAGTCGAGTCTCATTTCAACTTTGCATTTGCATCGCATTCTAAGTCGTGTGTAGGTGCTTGCATTAGTTGGCATAACATTTTGCTTATAAAACAAAAACAAAAAAAAATGATCTTGCATGACCATTCCAAGGGATCCATTCCCATCTTTTGGTAGCTATGGTCAACCAATACCTCAGGCCCGACCAAGGCAACCTGTCAGTGTCCGAGTACATTAGGGACTTCAAAGTGTGCCGGTTAAGATGTGAAGCCGGGCTGGATAACATCGAGGCAGGAACTCAGATCTGGAAGGGTTCGCGGCTTCACTTCCAATTTGAATTATTTTTTCACCACGTGAAAACATTGGGGGATTCCTATAAGGTCACTCTGGAGGTTGAGCCAATTGAGTCTCGATTTGATGCTGCCATACGGCAAGCCAATGCCGCCCTTCGGCGAGCATCTACCTCCCAGCCGATTCTTGATCCGGTCGGACCCCCACTTGGGCCCCCACCCCAGTCAGGAAATCGTTCCCCACCCATGAGAGCTCCATTACCATCACCCTCACCTTCCGATCTTATTTCGGAGCCCTCTCATTTGGAGCCACCAAAGCCCGAGCCACCCGTGTTTCTAACGGGTACGCTTTTCATAGCCGAGCCGCTTCTTAGTTGGCTCAAGGATGGCTTGGTCCCACCTCCTTACCCATCCATGGACCCCACCTTACCATTAGTGCCCGTCAACTCCTACCACACTACCTTTCAGTCTAGTCACCATGTTGATACCTTGGATGACCTTTATTATGGGATTAGACTCGCAATTGAAGTTGACGCACTCATTGGCCCGAGCCTTCGACCAACCCAGAAGTCTTAGCTTCACCCATCCGGCCTCAGGGTCCATTACCTCCGTATGCACCGTGGGTTGTGTCACCACGGAGGTTGTCTTATTCCTCCCCATGCCGGTCGAGTCCGACTTCATACCCTTTTGTTCGAGGGAGGAATCATACTTCCTACATATGATCACCGTCCCACCTACCACACTACATGAAGGTGACCATCTACACCTTCAAGACTTCGTTACATGGGACCGTGACTTGTGGGAACCAACCACAAGGGGTCATACATTCTTTGATCTCTTTGACCCATTCCCTAGTGGACCCCTTGACCCACCATATATACTTCACTTCCTCAAGGGAGTCCACTACCACACCTCTTCCCCACGGGCCGGGTCGTCTACACCCACTAAGCCCGTTCACTTGCAAGATACACCATCATCTAGGGTAAAGGAAGAAGATGCATTTGGTACTCCGGACCCTCCCACATCTAAGTCCAATATGCATGCATGGTCTACTTTAGGAGGTCTAGGAGTTCCCCATGGCGTTCACCTCCGGTTACGTCAAATGCATGCATGGCACATATTCTCGTGTCCTGGTCCACCATCGCCCATGCATAGGTCGGACTAACATTAGGTTTGATTAGGGTCTTTGTGAGTCTTTGTTTCGTTTGTCTGTCGTGTGTTTGTGCATACATCGAGTCGAGTCGGTTTTGTACGCTCGCGTTATTACTCCCTTTCGAGTATGAGACTTGTCTGACTTTGGGATCGGTTCTACTTAACATATCGAATCTAGTCACATAAGGGACAAGCAGTGATTCCTAGTGAGTCTTTGAGCCGTCTCCCTTCATTTGAGAGTGACCCCACCCCGGAGTGTCCACCTTTAGCCTCATTCCCCAGCAGCGTGTGCATATCGAATCTATACAGGATGAGCAGGTGTCGATTACTTGGAGTGGAGCGTACTCCGCGTTTCCAGGTTTGGTGATGCATCCGCCGGAGCTACTCGAGCAGCCGCACCCCTTACTCGACGGGGTCGAGTTCTTCCCACCCGGGGAGAATTGATGGGGACATCAGAGCAAGAGCACTAACATTTTATTTTACATTTGTGTCCTTTTCTTTGCTTTTATATCCTTGGGAAAGTATGTTTACAATTGTAAGGCTTTATCAGCCAATGTGTCATTCCCTAAGGATCTTTGGGTTTATTTGCAAAATGTCAGTAGGTCCAGCAAGGGGGCCCTCACTCCTTCCCCATTGGTCCACCTAAGACATGTGGGGCTGGTCAACCATCCTAGGTGGCTTCTAGATGGTTTGACATTCAATTAGACACATGGGGGACAAATGGACTAAAAAGTCCAAAATGGCTCCTTCATAGTCAAGGGGGTGCCCCCCATTAAAATGACATTTTGTATTTTATTTTTTTAGGCCAATTGACCACATGGGGGAAGAAAATGCTACCCCTCCCCTCTCTCCCACGAAATCCCAAACCCCTCCCCCTTCCTCCCCTTCTATATAAGCCCATGTATAGTGTTTTGTAAGAATTAATGAAGAGAAAAATGTATGAAATTTGGTTGGAGCCAAAGAAGGGTGTGCCCTCCTCCTCTCTCCCTCCCCCTCTTGCAGATGGATGTATGCTAAATCTTGGATGTGATGCCTTTCTACCTTCTCCTCAGCCCCTCCAAATTCTATTTCTGTCGCCGCCGCCATCGCACTGCCATCGTGCTGACGTCATCACCGCCAAAGTTTTATCTAGATCAGGACAAGGCATCAAAGCTTGAATTTTAGCTCACCCTCAAGAGCTCAGATCGAGTCCAAACTTGGAGGGTGAGTCATCCACGTCCACCCCAGCCTCCACAAAAAAATCCAGTCATTTACCCTTCGTTTTCTATTTTTCCATTTTCGTGTTTCCCCACCTTCCAATTCTGTCCACTGTTCAGATCCTGTCACAGCAACCCTGTGTTTCCACGTTTCGACCCCCTTTTCCTTATTTTCTTGGGTCAGCAATTTTATTGGGAATTCTGTCCACCAACCCCATCATCCACGAATTTTCTTAGAATTTTTAGAGTCCTTTTTGGTATGTTTAAAAATTACTGTCTTCTCCCAATTCTGTTCTATCCTGTGCAGTTTAGATCCGACCCCCAGTCAATATAAAATCCTAAAAACATCGAAACCTCCACCAAAAGTCAAATAAAAATTATCCCCGTCTTCTTTGTTTCCACCTCTACAACTTTCGTGAAGAGTCCAAGTTCCAGATTTGAGGTTTGAGGCACGGTCAACGCCGACTCTCAGGAAAATTTAGTTATGTCCTGAGATTTTAGGTTCTGTCCAATAGCAGCTTGTAAAATCGATCAAGGCCAGATCGAAGAAATTCAAAATTCTTTCTCTGGCCAAGATCGAGGTATCTTGAAAGTGCTTTCCAATGGTACCTCTTGGGCATCGATCCGACGTCGGGAGTGATCGCAGCAGCAGATCTCGCTGGGTCAGGCGCTGTAAAACAGTAGCTTCAGATCCGTGGGCAGCAAGGTCAACCAGTGAAGACCGGAGCCGACTCGCCTTCCGCGAGGCGAACCGGCGTGCCGCCGTCTTAGGGATCGCCTCTCCAGGAGCTAACGTCACAGCGGTACCACTCTGGACCCACTCAGACCCACCGATGAGCACGTGGGCCCCACGTTCGTGAATACGCGTGCCGCTGAAGCTACATCAAAACGCTGCCCGTCAACCCAAGTTCGGTCCTCCCGGGCCCCATTTGTAGCCCGTTACCTCCCTGCGTGGAGTGGGCAGTAGAAACCATTTCTGTAATTATTGTAATAATTGCTTAACCGGGAATTACTATCTTGGCCGGGATCGTCTTCCCCACACCCGGAGCGTGGAGGTAAACTCGCCCCCTCTCTCTTATCGCATTTTGCTCAATTCGTATATATTTGAATGCCGCTGCGAGTGTAGGTTCCTAGCTTGATATATTGTTATCACCGCTGCGAGAGTGAGTGAGTGTACCGTCCCGTGACTCAGTCCAAGTTCACGCGGAAAGGCCGATACCTAAGACTCACTGTCGGTTTCTCAACCGCGCACGGTCCACGTCTTCCCTCGCATAGGGACGATCGTGAGCTAGAGTCCCAGATCGCGTGTCCGTCCCGCATCACTAATGTTCCCCAACGTCTTGAATATCAAGCATAGTGCGGCCGGGCACAATGACAACTTAATGCTACATGCCATTTGGCAGGCAGGGTAAATTGCATCTGGCCGGACGACGGTCTCGTCCCCGTACGGCAAAGCAAAAGAGCAGAGCCAGTATGTGAGGAAAGTTGCACAGTGCGTCATCGGATCTACCCCTGCTGGGTTAGCATCACTCCGATGCCCCCTTGAAGTTGGGACCTTCACCTCAGCCCTGCTCTTGCTGCGCTTCTTCCAGACCACAGCAGTGCCGACACAGGGGAAATCTTTGTACTTCTTCGGCCCGTCGAAGAAGTACTTCAGCCATAAGCTCAAGCGGACTCTCTTGCGGTCCCCATGGGAAGGCTGCTTCCTGCCATGGGATGATTGGTATAATTCTCTGTACGCCTTCATAAGGAACCGGTAAGAATATCCGAGTGCATAAATGCCATCCCCGTCTGTCTGGTCCTTGAGAAGGTTGGGGAGGCATACTTCCTCATATGGCTCTCCATCAATCGGCAGGCCACTCAGCTGGTGAAGACTCCATAAATCCAACGAAGTCTCACCTTTCACGGTATAGAAGGTGTTCAGCTCGGTGTTAAAGACCTCGATCATCCTATAGCAGAGGCCTTTGGAAATTGGGTAGCCGTATCGGGAGGCATAAACGTTATGGTAGACGCCGGCCCGAATCAGCAGGGGAGCATAGTTGAACAGCACGTATTCAGTGAACTCCACCGCTCCCTCCCGAAAGGTGTGTGCATCCTGGACCTTAAGCTCCCCGAACCAGCCCAAGGCAAGCTCATGCTTGAAGCGGATGGCCAGACAGTCCAGAAGGTAGGGCTCCTCCCGGTACCCCCACTTCAGCAGCGCCCGAAATAAGCCGAAGCAGGGTTGCTCCTTGTGCACCCGCCCCACTGCATTGTCCCAACGAGCAGGGGTAAACTCCGATGCCCATACCAATTTGCCCTCCGCCGGTGTCACTGCCTCCAGTCCTAGCACGAGATTCCATTCCCTCGGTTTGCCCACGAGGTATGTTGGTATACTCCCGCGAACGATGTATAACAAACTGTCATGGGACTGTAGGATGGCGCGCTCGGCGCCCTGCACTATTCTAAAATCCCTCTTGTCTTGATGGTGGAGGTGCTTCAAAAAGCAAGGAGGGGCTTGTCATTAGGATGATCCCTCCGATAATCACCAGCTCGGTCAAATGTGAAACCACCGTCGGTCAGTGCAATGCGGCTGAATTCCATAGTGTCGGTTTCGGAGTCTGAACACTCAGCCAGTAAAGCCACCTCGGCATGTTCCCGGTCAAGATCCTCCACGTTATGCCATGTAACGGTAGGGATGGCCAATGACAGAGCAGGCTTGGCACTAGCGGCAGCAGAAGTTGAATAGCCACTCGGGGCAGCCATTTATCTGCAAGGTGCCAAAGCCTTAAAGTCAGAACAAGCCCCAAGCAAAGACAAAAGGAAAAGGACTATAAAAGGCTACACTACAATTAAAATGAACCGGACGCTCCGAAATTTTGACAAAATTTCGGCAGAGTCTCCCCTAGGCTAGAGGCGTAAAGGGAAGACACGAGTGCTCATCCACAAGGAGTGACGCCCCAACAAAAATTACGGCGTGCACAAAGGGCAACATCGGATACTCCTTCAGTTGAAGCCGGCCGCTGCCCCACCGGCACACTCGTGCCTCAGCTACCAGGCACACTGCCCAGTGCCCTTGCCCGGCACACCCCCTGGCGCCTTCACCCGACACGCCCCTGGCGCCTTCACCCGGCACACCCCTGGCGCCTTCACCCAGCACACCCCAGGATGCCCACTCACCCGGCACGCTCGTGCCTCAGTTACCCGGCACACTCGTGCCCCTCACTCCACCGGCTCACCAGTGCTCGGGCTCGACCGGCACACTCGTGCCCACGCTCGCTCGGCACACCCGTGCCCCGTCTCCGGCACGCTCCGAAGTGTTTCCACCGACGCGCCTATAACTGCCTCCACCCCACACACGAGAAGGAAAAGAAGAGAGGAAGAAGAAGAGAAGAAGAACAAGAAAAGAAGAGAGGAAGAACAAGAGAAGAAGAACAAGAGAAGAAGAGGAAGAGGAGAAGGGAGAAAAAGACGAAGGGAGCCTAGAGCTTCGTCGTCCTCCGAGCGAAAGAGAAAGGAGGAGAGGAAGAGAAGAAAAGAAGAGGTGGAGAGGAAGAGAAGAAGAAGAGAGAAGGGGAAGGGAGGGGAGCCCCTCCATGGGAGTCTCCTCACCCCAGCAACAGCGGTGACAGCAGACGGCAGTGGCGGTCGCCGGAGAAGAAGAAGAGAAGAAGGGAGAACGGGCGACAGTGGCGGTGGTAGCCGAAGGGACAAAGAGAGAGGGAGAGTTTGAAAAGGAGAGAGGGGGAGCTCGAGCGGGACTCCCCCACCCCCTTTTATAGGGACTTCAAAAAGCGAAGAAAAAAAAGAAGAGAGAAAAGAAAGGAAGAAAGGAAAAGAAAAAAAGGAAAAAAAGAAAGAAAAATAAGAAAAAGAAAGAAAAATAAGAAAAAAAATATAAATAACAAATACATCAATATCTACATTATATATAATATATATATATATATATATATATATATACATATATGTACACAATAATCCATGTTTGTCGCGTGAACACACCCACGAGCACCGCCTGGCTCATCCTTCGCCTGCGCTGCCCATGGGTGGGGGGCATTTGTGGACACATAAAATTATACGTCCATGCATCCTACCTAGTCCCCGTATTGGTGTCAGAGCTAAAGGGAGAAGACCCGGAGAAGCTGGCCATCCAGGGCTCCGAAGAATACTATCGTCCGGCAAATCCTCACATTTGCACGGGCGCATTAAACGATGAAAAAAGCACAGGATACCCTCCTGAATTTATACACTGCTATGGGCCCACCCTCGGGTCTCTGGTAGTGAAGAATGTCTTAAGAAGTACACAATCCTAAGTCCCTAAAAGAAGAGGTCAACGTCTTCAACGGCACACTCTTTGTGCCTCCACCGGCACACCTGGGTGCCTCTTCCAATGGCACACTTCCCTGAAGAGCCCCAGCAGCACACATCTGGGTGCCTCTTCTAATGGCACACTGTCCTAAAGGGCCCCAACAACACGCTCCTTGAAGCCTCTCAACGGCACACTGCCAATTGCCCCCAGCGGCACACTCTTCAAGTGCCCCAGCGGCATACCCTTCAAAGGCCTCCAACGGCACACCCCTTTGTGCCCCCTTCCAACGGCACACTCTTGTGCCCTCCAGTGGCACACCATCGATGCCCTTTCAATGGCATAGTCTTTGTGCCCCCTTCAACGGCACGGTCATTGTGTCCTCCAGCGGCACACTCTTTGTGTCCTCCAGCGGCACACTCTTTATGCCCTCCAGCAGCACACCATAAAGCCCCTTTCAATGGCACAGCAGTTTTGCCCTTTCAACGGCATGACCTTTAGGCCCTCCCAGCGGCACACCCCGCCAGTTATTCCACCCGGTGCAGTGTTGAGACCTCCGCACCCGGCATAGCGTTGCAACCTCTGGACCGGCACGAACCAGCAAAATACACAACGGTCATTAGGTAGGACCCTTGGCGCGCAGCTCGGCCACCTCAACGCCAGCTAACACTTCGCCATGGTGTCATCTTCTGATTCAGCCACGAGAACTTCGAGCTGACAAAGATGGGACCAGAGTCAACCTCGGACAGGGGTGCCATCATGAGGCCACCCCCGTCAACCTTGGACCTATAAGAACCTCTCACGAGGAAGATGATAAGAGAAGAGAACACACATAGAGTGTGTGGAGATAGTAAGCAACACCCAGAGAGAAGGATACGCACGGTAAGAAGAGAAGAAGAAGGTAGAAGAGAAAAGAGGGAGAGAGAGTGTAGTGAATGTAACGGGAGAGGATGGGGCAGAGAGGAGAGTCCTTACCCTCCCTGGCTCCGGTCCTCTCTAGATTTGTTCTTTTTTTGTTACTCTTTCTTTTCTTTTCTGGTTTCTCCTCCCCCTCTTGTTTGGGATGTATCACATTGTATTTGGCTTTTTGGCCATGATCTTTGTCAACGTGTTCCCTATGAATGAAACATCCTTTTGATGGCCTCTTGTTGTTCTTGTTATTTTCTCCTTAGTCACTGGTCTACGGTTTGTGTTTTCCCCCCAGTTCTCTAGCTCTTTGTTTTACCTACTCCCCATGACATCGTCCTGTCTAGTTCAATAAGTGGAATTTTTGGCTTGATAGTATAGGGTTGGCCTCCGTCATCTTTGATGGTTTGCTACATCATAACTACCCCTCATTCTTTCATACGGGTCTGCTAGAATCCACTGCCCCTATCCAGGACTTGGAACATACCCACCGGCCAGAGGGTTCCCCAGCCTTCATTTCAAAGCCAATGGTGTACATGTACCTACCCAGGCCTCCCACCGGCACACCCCATCTGTCTCTGCCCGGTGCACTCCTAATGCGTCCAGCCCGACACATCGCCCAGGCTACCATCGGTACACCCTCGACAGCCTACCCATCGGTGCACTCCTGGCCCTCTCGTCCAGCACACTCCTCAGCCGTGCCTTGCCCGGCACACCCCTCCCCTTGACCCTCAACTGGTACGCCCTAGTTATGCCCTGCCCAACACACCCCAGCCATGCCTTGCCCGGTACACCCCTGGCCAGCCCAACCCAGTACACCCTAGTCATTGCTTGCCCGGTGCACCTGTAACTCATGCCAGCCCGGTGTCTCTCGTTCGCTATTTTCCCTGAGTTTTCTGGAGTTTTCTCAATGGTGTTGCTGCCTTGGCACACACCTCGAATTGTTGGGTCACGCCACTCCTTGTGGGCGTGTTCCCCTTTCACTCCCTTAGCATCCGGGTCAAGGGGAGATGCTGGTGAATTTTTGTCAGAAATAACAACATGTTAAAAGATAAAAGGAAGCAACAAACAAATGAAACAGGCAATAATAATAAATTCCAACCAAGACAAGGGAATCATGCAAGACTCAAAGAACCGAACGGCTGACCATCACCATGGACTTAACCATACAGCAGAAAATTGAAAGCTTGCCATTCGAAACCCTCCATCTGAACTCTACAAGCCAGAGACCTCCTCTCAGACCTTATCCCACTTATGTAGACTTTGCCCTAGCTGCATTGATCCTTCAGCCCAGCCTTTGCCCGGCACACCCCAGCCATGCCTTGCCCGGCACACTCCAGGTTGCCTCTATCCGGCACACCCTCAACCCATCTGCAACCTGTACACTCCGCCCCCCCGAGTGGTATACCCCTCACCCGGTGCACTCTTGGCCCTCTCACCCGGCACACTCCCGTTTGGCCTTGCCCGGCACACTTCAAACCCCCTTACATCCCCAAATCAAGCCTCCCACCGGCACACCTCCAGCTTAATCTTGGCCTACACATGCTCAGGCTCTGCCTTCACCCCACCGGCACACTTCCACAGCTCCCTGCCGGCACACCATGCCCAACCTCTTTCTCCCCGGCACACCCAAGAACACCTCCACACGGTACGCTATCAACCCCCCCTGCCCGGTGCACTCCTGCCCTCCGCCAACGGCACACTACCTAACCCAACGGTACACCCTCCAGTGCACTCTCATCCGGCACACTTTGTGTTCAAAACACCATACTAAAAGAAGGGGTATAATAATAATAAAAAAGGGGAAATTTTATATAATGATAATGATAAAAAAGAGATTTTAATTAAAATAACAAAAGATATAACAAAAAAGGGAGGGATAATAGTAATAAAAATTATATAATAAGTGAGAGATGAGTGCATGGTCCACGAGTGATAAAGACAGTCAACAAAGAAATGATAATAATAATAAATAAATGATAATAATTAAATAATAATAATAATCAATGGAACGATATGGCTTTCATCTCCCTCGGACCCCAGGTTCGGGAATATTAATGACGCCCTCGTAGGCCGGGCTTCGCCCTCGAGAGTTACTCCCCCGTCATGGTTATTGCTCGACCTCACTCTGGGCCAATATCTCACCGAAGTCCCCCTTACCATCGGGATCTGATCCCATCTTTGTATCAAAATTGCCATCTCCTAGCAGACATCTGCACAGATTTGTTCCTGCTACCGTCTTGTTTTCTACACGGACCCTCGTTCGGACACGGAATGGTCCGCCAGTGACCGACATAGTCTGAATGTTTATACCCCGGTGCGGGCTTTCAACATAGTTCAACTGCCCCTTTCTTCTTACATTAATTAGTAGTTCTTTCGGCCGCAGAGCCCTTATTTCCGACAATTAATCAAGGGTGTTCCCCTCTTCGAGGGGATGTAAATGACGATGTGACCTTTATGGCGCAGCTGGTCTTGGTCCCGACCCGAACCACACAATCGTCTGATTGAGTCAAATCGAGCGCACCATGGGCTTCCATGAAGCCCAAATAAATCATCACTTTGCGACTGGCATGCCCTCGCACTAAAAAAATGAATTAACCTGATCAATAAATGAACAGATTATTTTCAAATTTTAGTGCCTCCACAATGCCCTTGCTGCTTGACGATCCTCGTCAAAACCCCTCCGCTTGGAGGAGGTTTGACCTCGAACCTAGGGCCTTTACTTAGAGGAGAAGCAGTGTCGGTGGAGACGGGCGGTGAAGATGAATGGCATAGAAGGACGGATCTGGAGCTTCGAATGGGGTCTCGCACCCGTCCCCATCTCAAAGACGATGCACCCGAAGTTTCAAATTCTCCCTTGACGGCGGAGCGGAGGAGGACAGATCTGGAGCTTCGAATGGGGCCTCGCACCCGCCCCCATCTCAAGGACGATGCATCCGAAGCTTCAAATTCTTCCTTTACGGCGGAGCGGACTTGGCCAAGGACCTGACTTGTGAGAACAAGTGGATAACTTGCTCTGATACCACTTGATGCGGGACAAAATCCCTGGTCATACGATTTTATTAATTTCTCACCTCATTACCTATTTTCTTTATTTTTATTTTTTTGCTTTTCCTTTTTTTTAGTTCTCTATTTCTTCTTTTCTTTTTTTTCCGAGCTTTTTTTTCTTGAATTTTTTTCACCTTTTTGTAAACTTCTCACTCATTTCATTTTCTTTTTGTTTAGAAAAATTCATCACCCCTTAATTTAACTTTGTTTTTTTAGAAAATATTTTCTCTGTCTTCATTTTTCTTCCAATCTTTTCTTCACCATTTTTTTTGTTAATAACTTCTCCCCTTTCGTTTATTATCTTTCCTGAACTTTGCATCATTTTTTTAACTATTTCACTATTTTCCCCACAAGATATTTCTCCTTTTTTCTATCAACCTGTTCTCTGTTGTTTTGTTCACACGATATATATCCATATATGTTTAAACCTTCTCATCGCACTTAAAGCCCTTTACCCAATCTCACCTCTATTGGACTATTCTGATGGTAACCTTTTAGCAGCTTTTGCATTCTTGCATCCCTGGTATCAGAGCTCTACCTTGGCCGGTAGGATGAGGAGGTGGGGCCCTTGAAAGTGGAATATCCACTAAGCCCGGTGTTGAAATGAACAAGGATTGCTGATAGCTTGCATAGTCTCACGTGGGATGGGGTCGTGGTGCCTCCTGGTATCAGAGCTGCTGCTACCTAGTTTGTTGTCACTTCTAATGGGGAAGCCTTGGCGCCTCTCCTTGTCGTTATACTTGCTCAGAGAAGATGCCACGAGTTCAGTGCCTGCCTTGGTCTACACACTCATGGCAGCAGGATGCAGAGCAGCCTTGGCGTGCTGACCAGGGCACTAGTCCTCATCGCATGCCTGTGACGAGGCCAACTCCAACATGCTATTATCCGTTGGAATGGCGAGGTGGGTGCTGGGAGAGAGGGGCCAGCCTTCCGAAGGGAGTGGAGAGGGGTGGTGACAGACGAGAGTAGGGGGAGTGGGAGGGGGTGGCAGGGAGGTGGGCAGAATGGTGGGGGTGGTGGAAGTGTATGATGATGAGGGGGTGTGGCTAGTAGGACTATGCTCGGTGGACGTTGGATAGGAGGGGCATCTCACCCCGGGGGCTTCTCACCCATGGGCATCTCCTTCTCAGAGAAGAACAAACAAGGAGGCATCACACCTCATATGGAATAACTCTTCAATAATTTCATCTTAACTTCATTGTTCCATAACATAAGATTACAACTCTTATATAGACTCTTCACATGAACAACGTAGCCAAACCACACCTAACATCCACGACTATTAATATCAAACCTCACCTAACACAAAACTTTCGGTGGAAGACTAAAGACACCAAAGACTAGTACATGATAGTGACATCTTAAAAGAAAATTACACATATAGACTCACTAATGTGACCACTTAAAATAAAACACTCAAAATAGATATAAATGGATAAATGCCCTTGCTGCTTGACGATCCTCGTCACTTTTTATCACTCCTTGTGTCGTCTCACCCTTTCTCTTAGGGAATAAGGATGGATGTGTGGGTTGGCAACCACGTGTACTGCTAGTCGTGGTTGATTCTTCTACTATATGCTGGAATGTGGTTATAATAACGCATGCATGGGATGCGCTAACTTGTTGCTGGGAGCTGGAGGCCGAGAATTAGGCGATAGGGATAAAGTGCTTGATGCTGGAGGCAGGGAACTAGGTACCAGGGTTTGGGTACCGGCTACTAGGGGTTGAGTATTGGATACTGGAGACTGGGCACTGGGTGCTGGGGGCTGAGTGCTGGGCACTGGGAGCCGAGCACAGGGTACTGTGGGTCTACCCAAGTGAGGCATGTTGACCAGGGTGACTGGAAGTTAGGGGATGGGGAGGTAACCCGTACAGGTTTGTTAATTTTGGGGGACTGGAAACTGGAAGCTGGTGGCTGGAGCCTGTCCCATGCCGATGTGGTATGATGTTGCTGGGGTCTGTTGGAGGTTGGGGCAGACCTATAATGGTGTGTTGGCCCAAGCTGCTGGGGTTGTCAGAGGGCTGAAGTATGTCAGCTAAAACTGGTCCCCAGCTAGCTTGTTTCCATCATGTTGTTAGCCAGAAAATTGGTTCGCATCGGTCTAGAAAATTGGTACTGGGGCTAGGTAGTTAACCGTTAAGGTGGTGTAGCCGAAAATTGAGATGAGAGCTGGAGCTAGGGCTGGCCGGCTGACCATTTAAGGTGTTGTAGCTGGAGGATGGGGCTGGAACTGGTATTGAAACTGGAACTAGAGCTGGCCGGCTGACCATTTAAGGTGTTGTAGTCGGAGGCTGGGAGCGGAACTGGGACTGGTGTTGAAACTGGAACTGGAGCTGGTTGACTGACCATTTAAGGTGTTGTAGCCGGAGGTTGGAACTGGAACTGGAACTGGGATTGAGACAGGTGTTGGCGATGACTGACCCTCGGGGGTGTAGTGGCCACCATTATTGTGGAGTGATGTTGGACTCGCCGTCGGCGGGATATTGCGGTTGACGGCTTTTATCGGTGAGGAGTAGAGAGGAAGATAGTTTTTTTTTATTCCTGTTACCAGCTCTACCGCCCTTGCAGGTTTTTGCTAGAGCTAGCACCCTTTTACTTTTTCTGGTGCACCCTTGCGGGTTTTCACACCGAGGGGTTACCCAATTTTGCCTGAGGCGCCCTTGTGGGTTTTCACCTTAGTCGATTTACTGGCCTTTTTGCCCTCAGTCACCTTTAAGTGAAGAGAGTAACTGAGTCTACCGGGGTATCTCTAGTTTTTTAACCCCTTTTCTTCTTTTTTTTTTTGAGAGAAAGAGAGCCTAAAGGCAGCATTGCGGCTGGTACTAGACGTCCTCAGCCTGCAGTTATGAGGACGGTGCTGGGAGACTGATTGTCATGAATATATGGCACTGGTACTTAAACATGCTAACTGGCATTGGCGCCACATTAGCTCGAAAGGCTGGAGGAAGTGACTGGTCCCACCCCTTAAAAGGGGTGGCTACTGGATTGCTGGTGACAATCGGAGCACGCGCCTTAGTCTAGGTGGCACGTGAACTCATGCTCTGGGGCATGGTACAGCTTCATGTGCTTACCGTTGAGAGGTGGGAATGGCTTATTACCTTGTGGTCCATGACCGTGTAGGCCCCACCCTCATAAACATCGTGAATAACGTATGGACCTCGCCAGTTAGGTTGTAATTTTCCACTGGGGTGCCCTGCCATGACTTCCCTTTCCTTAATCATGATGAGATCGCCTTGCTTGAAGTCTCGCTATTTAACGAGTTTATCGTAGGCTCGAGCCATGCCGGCCTGGTACACTTGTAGATATTTGTAGGCCTTGAGTCGCTTTCCTTCTAGATCAGCAAGCTCTTCTAGCCTTCTCTGGTATTCATCTTCGTCTGGATCGACAAGGCCGATGCGGACCGCTATGCTGTAAGATGCTAGCTGGATCGATGGGGATGACGGCTTCTGCCCCATAAATGAGGGAGACTGGTGAACACCCCGTAGGGGTCTTGTAAATTGTCCGATAGGCCCACATTGCTTTGAACACCTTTTTACCCAAGTCACGCTTCCGGTGGCTAACGATCTTAGCCAGAAGCTTGCAGAGGGTTTTGTTGAAGGCCTCAGCCAGGCCGTTAGCTCGAGGGTTGTAGAATGAAGAGGTTCTCCAATCGATGCGGAATTTTGCCGCCAATTAATATGCAGCCCTATTCTTCAAAGGCGTGCCATTGTCAGACACTATATGGCTGGGAGTACCGAATCGATAGATAATGCTGTGTCGGACAAATCTGGCTACCACTTCTCCATTGACCTCCCTTACGGGAATGGCTTCAGCCCATCGAGAGAAGTAATCAGTGGCGGCAAGAATATATTTGTGGCCTCTGGAGGACGGCGGGAAGGGTCCCGCTATGTCTATTCCCCATTCTACAAATGCCCATGTGGGGGCCGTTGGATGCAGTGGATTGGGAGGTCTTCTGGGCACTTGGCATTGCTGACACGTACAGGAATACTGGGTGAAGTCCACGTACAAGGTCGGCCAATAGAAGCCTTTGAGCTTGATGTTGTTCTTCATCCTATCTCTGGCCTGGTAAGCACCACACAATCCTGAGTGGACCTCGTGCATGATGGCTTGAGCCTCAGCTAGGGAGAAGCATCTCAAAAGAACCGACTTGTACTTTTCGTGAACAAGTCTATGTGGGGAGTCACCGATCAACTCGTATGATGTTGCCCGACGGAGTAGCTGGACTCTTTGAGCTCGGTCAGGAGGGAGCCACCCTTTCTTGAATTTGATGATAGGCTCACGCCAATCTTCTTCTTCTAGAGAAGTGTTCTGGTCGAGGTTGTGGACCTCATAGACGGTGAGGCCGGACTCATCCTCGAGTGTGCTCGACATCAGTCTTATGTGCCTGATAATGATGTCGACTTCACCCTCAGGCGGAAGTTTAATGGCTGCAACTAATTTTTCCAGGCGCCATCTGCCTGAGCATTGCTACTTCTGGGAACATGGTTTATTTTAAAGAAATAGAACTTCTAGATGAGTCTGGTGACGGTGGCATGGTATGAAACCAATTCCTATTTTCGCACGTCGTAGATGTCGAGGACTTGCCGAACTATTAACTAGGAGTCCCCATAGGCTTTGAGGCACTTGATGCCCATGTCGAGAGCCATCTGAAGCCCAACGATTAGAGCTTTGTACTCGGATTCATTATTGGTCAGAGATTTCATGAGGGCAGATGAGTTGTACACAACTCCGCCCTGAGGGGTCAAGAAAATGATCCTGGCACCTGCTGCGATGGCCGGACTTTGATTGTTCCGAGTGACCCTCCGAGAAGCACCATCGAAGTAGAGCTCCTTGCAAGGTACATTGGCTGTGAGGGCATCTTGATGCTGGTAATGTAAGACATCTCCTGTCTGTTTGACTGGCTCTTGTGACTAAGAAGCAAGGGACTCCTCGTCGGGGAGTTCTTTGTTAAGAGGTGAGCCATCTGGTACCGGATGGATAGCTAAGATGGTGCGGACACCCGAGCAGTTGAGCGGCGCGACATGCCGAGCCACCGGTACCGCACACGGAGCACGACTCGAGCCACCTCAGCATCCATCTGGCTCGGAGACAGCCTGGAGACTCCGCCTTGAGCCTCCCCATTTATCATATTTAGTTAGCCTTTATGTGTGTGTAATTTGTGTTTATTTCGTTGTATTCGGTTTGCTATTTTGATTGTAAGAGGGGCTTATGTACAATTTGGACCCCGTGGGCCCCACGGGCCCCCCAGGCCCCATCCCATTGAGCCACCTCAGCCAAGGGCCCCATGTGGGGTCAGTCAACATGTCAAATGGAGGCTTCTAGATAGGTGGGCCAAGTGGGGGACAAGTGGCTTGGAAAGTCCACATTTTGGCCACCCACCCCACCTACCAAGTCAAGCCACTCTCCTTGGTCCAAGGGCCGCCCCTCCCCTTGTATTTTTTTAATTATTTTTGTGTGTGTGTGTCTCATGCCATCCCACCCCTTCATCTCCCACTCCTAGATCCTACGGTTGTGGATGGATGTGAGATGTAACCTATTTAAGCTTGTATTTTCTATTTTGATGAATTAATGTCATTTGAATTGAAGAAAAGCTTGAAGCTCCAACCTTGGTGCGCCCTCTTCTCCTCTCCCTCTCCCCCTTGAAGCTGTGAAGGCTTCCTTTAGGTGGTGAGACTCCACCCTATCAGTTCCGGTCGCCGCCGCCGCCGCCACGAGCCGCCACCGCACCGCCTTCGCCATCAACGGAGTTTTGCCCGCGCAGTACCACAAAGGCTTCCATGAATTTCTTGTCTCAGCCACGAGCTCAGATAGATCTGAAAATTTTAGTGGATGTTCCAGAGGTGTCAAGGACATCCCACAAAATTTGGTTTGCCATTCAGATCTCGTTTCATATTTTTTGATTTTCATCCACTCTTCCATTTTAGTTCTGCCAGAGTTCTGTCCAGATTCATCCCCGCCCTTAATTTCATGTCTTAGGTCCACTTTTTGATTTATTTTGGTTCGCCCAGTTTTACTGGAGGTTCCACACATCCACCCCTTCATCCAAAATTTTTCTCAATTTTTGGTTTGTCCATTTCATATTTTCAAAAAATCGTTCTCAGTCCCAGCTACAGTTCTGTCCCCCTGTTCCCAGATCCGACCACTAGTCACCCCAAACATCATAGTAAATCACCACCACCTCCAAATCAAATTCCAAAAATATTCCCAGTTCCGTGGTTTGATCCCCTACAACTTTTAAAAAGAGCTTAAGAGCTGAATCGGAGGTTTACTAGGCGGTCAATGGTGGTTCTCAGACAAGTACCCTACAAATCTGAGGTTTCAGTTACTATACAACAGGGACTTGTAAATTCATTAAAGTTCTGATCCGACCAGATACAGCAGATCTATCTGGGTCTAGATTGAAGCATTTGAAGAGAGCTTTCCAACGATAGCTTATGTGTCTCAATCCGACGTCGGGATTGATCGCAGCGGCCGTTTTCGCCGGAACACACGCCGGAAAATAGAAATCAAAATCCGTGGGCAGCTAGTTCAACAATTGGGAATCGGGGCCGATCGACCCCCGATCGGTGTTCCCGGCCGACCGCCGTCCGTGGAGGCACGCCACCAGGGGTCCCCATCATAGTGGGTCCCACCCCCGCAGATCCGGAGGACAGCGCCGTCCGTGGGCCCCGCGGCCCCACGGAACCCGCCGTTCGGAAAGCACGAAAACGTGGAGTTCGGCACCACCGGGCGACATCAAGATGCTGCCCGTCAACTCGAGTTGCGTGATTCTCGGGCTCCACATGTGACCTTTTACCTCCCTGCGTGGAGTGGGTCAAATCTTTGTATTGCTGTGATATTGTTTAACCGGGAGTCTGTGATTCGGCCGGGGTTATCTTCTCCACGCCGGGTGCGTGGAGGTAATGGTCCGAACCTCTTGGCGTTCATTTGCTTAGCTAGTATACGGTCTTTTACCGCTGCCGAGAGCATAGGTACTAGCCCGTGTGTCCATGTCACCGCTGTGAGAGTGAGTGTGACCCGTCCCGTGACTCGATCCGAGTCCGGAAGTTGAGTCGGACTACCCTTGACCTCCGCCGGTTCCTTAACCGCGCACGGTCCGCGCTTTCCCTCGCTTGGGACGACGAGTGAGCTTCCACTTCTGTTAGCGACGTTTTGCCACTAGGAGCTCGTAGTGTCGGGCTTAGTGTCTCCCTGGTGTGTGCTGCTGGTCGCGTCTTCATCTAGAGTCCGAGGGTGGCACCTAATAGTGTCGTCTCCCGTGTCCGTCCCGCATCAGTTTGGTATCAGAGCAGTCGAGTCTAAGGTAGTCGTTGCATAAGTCATGCATCATGGTCTAAGTCGAGTCTAGGATCATCCTTATTTTCAAAACAACAAAAAAAAAGAGAAAAGAAAAAAAAAGAAAAGTGTGTTTTAAATTGCATTTTCACCCTTTATTCGGTATCTTAAAAGGTGTTGTCCGAACGTTAGGCTACACCTATCGGGAGGTCACACACTTGCGGGAGTGATCTTCGGATCGATTAACTCCGCCCCGCCCCGTACCGGATATTGGTTTAGGTCTAAGTACATCATTTAGTGTGTGTTTGCATTAGTCGGTGTCTTCTAGGTCGTGTGTCAGTTGCATGCCCACCCGTCGAGGTACCCAGTACTCACCACCACCACCTATGGCGGAGTCCCGAGCCCATAGTTCCGATGAGTCTTCCACGGCCGAGATGTTCCAGGCCATCATGGATCGTTTAGACACGCGTATGGATGGTCTTAGTACGCGTATGGATGGCATAGGGACGCGTCTAGAAGGGCGGATGAAGGTCCTCGAGGATCGGGCCGGGGTTTCGGAGCAGTCCCTTCAGGGTCTAGTTGGGAGAATTGCCGTCCTCGAGAGGGGCCCAGTAGCGGCGCAACCCGCGCCGACGAACGGCCAACAGGAGCCGGTTCAGCAGCCTGCTGTGCCAAGGGCTCAGGCGGAGAATGTTGGGGTTCAACAGGTGCATGTGGTGGATGATTATGCATCTGATAATGATCAAGGGGGTAACGGTCGTCGTCATCAACGATGGAATCGTGATGACGAGGATGACGACCGCATTCTTAGGGGTGTGCGTGCGGATCCTCCCACTTTTAGCGGGTCCTTGGACCCTAGGGTGTATTTAGATTGGGAGGCCGACATGGACCGGTACTTCGAGTGGTTTGAGATGACGGACCACCGAAGAGTCCGATACGCAAAGATGAAGCTGCAAGGGCAGGCCCAAACTTATTGGATCAATGTGAAGAGCCTGCTCAACCAGCGACGTCAACCCCAGATCGGTACTTGGGACGATATGAAAACCAAGTTGAGGGAGAAGTACCTTCCCGCCTCATATCGCCAACGTCTCATAGACAAGTGGCAAAGCATCTCCCAAGGGAACCGATCCGTGACCGAGTACACCGCCGAGTTCGATGAGTATTATTTGCGGTGCAGGGTCACGGAAGAGAGCACCATGACGATATCCCGCTTTCGGAGAGGTTTGCGGCCCAATTATCAATATGAACTCTTTCACCGCAATGCCACCACTTTGGAGCAGGCATATCAGATTGCTCTTGAATTGGAGCAGTTCGAGGCCGAGTTTGAGTCACCCCATCGGTTGGGCTCCTTTCCCCTTTGTAGTGTCGAGTCCTGTGGCTCATCTAGCACGTATCCGAGGGCCCCCATGGCACGACCTCAGGAGCCCGCTCGCCCCGAGCCCTTTGCTCCTAGGCCTCGTCCTCCACCCCCGAGGGACCTTCCTCGTCCCCAGCATCTTACGGCCCCACCCATAGCCCGTCCACCGGCACCCGCACCTCCTGCACGTCCTTTGTTGCCTACGCCTCCGATCCGTCGGGAGGATAAAGGTAAAGGACCTATGATTGGAGAGCCTAGTGGATCACGGCAGCAGTGTTATCACTGTAATGGGTTTGGCCATTTCGCCAACCAGTGTCCCACCCGCCCATCTCTTCACATTGGGGACATACAGGCCGAGGATACCACCCCTACGGGCCTCGAGTTAGTCAGCTATGAGGCAGATGAAGAGTTAGCTGACGAGTACAATGACATGGGAGGTGAGGCCCAAGATGTCCAGCAGTCGGGCGATACCCACGTGGGGGTCGTCAGATGTATCCTCACCCAGCCACAGGCCAGTGATGACTGGCGTCGGACCACTATCCTTCAGGTATTCTGTAGGCTAGGAAAGCAAATTTGCAAGGTGGTCATCGATAGCGGGAGTTGTATCAATGCAATCTCCACGAACGCTGTCGCTCATCTTGGTCTCACACTCGTAGACCATCCTTGTCCCTATCAGGTATCATGGGTGGATACCACTTCCATTTCGGTCAGGTTGCGGTGCTTGGTCCCGCTGCAGCTCCACTCCTACCGTGACGAGATCTGGTGTGATGTTCTCCCCATGGAAGTGGGAAGTATCATTCTTGGTAGGCCGTGGTTATTCGACCGAGATGTCACACTCCATGGTTGGTCGAACACCTGTACCTTCGACCACGATGGCCAGCGGGTCACCCTCCACCCCGATCGGCCCATGAGCCCATCAGTCAGGGGTCCTACTGGCCCTAGTACTCCAAAGCCTTCCGTACCCGGGCCCAGTACCCCATCCCCAGCTCGGACTATGACCGTTACCTCTGGCCCAGGAGAGCCCTCGACGAGGAGATTGATGATGATTAGCTCCCGGGAAATGGAGCAGGAGCTTAGTCAGGGCTGTCCGGTGTTTGCCATTACGGTCCGAGAGGTGGAGCGGGACTCCGAGGGTGAGCTCCCACCCGAGGTTGTTCCTATTCTGCAGGAGTTTGCTGATATTTTTCCCGATGAGCTTCCCGAGGGACTCCCACCCATGCGGGATATTCAGCATGCCATCGACCTTGTTCCGGGCTCTTCTTTGCCCAACCTTCCTCATTATCGAATGAGCCCCACGGAGCATGCCGAGCTTAAACGGCAGGTCGATGAGCTTGTGCAGAGAGGATCTGTCCGGGACAGCATGAGTCCATGTGCTATACCTGCATTACTTGCCCCGAAGAAGGATGGCACATGGAGAATGTGTATTGATAGTCGTGCCATCAACAAGATCACCGTGAAGTACAGGTTCCCTATTCCTCGCCTAGATGACATGCTAGACATGATGGCAGGTGCCACTATCTTTTCGAAGATCGATCTTAAGAGTGGCTACCATCAGGTGAGGATTAGGCCAGGTGATGAGTGGAAGACCGCATTTAAGACCAAGGACGGTCTATATGAGTGGTTGGTCATGCCTTTTGGGTTGACCAATGCCCCTAGCACTTTCATGCGGCTCATGACTCAGGTCCTTCGACCTTTCATTGGAGTCTTTGTAGTGGTGTATTTTGATGATATCCTTATCTATAGCCGCACCACAGGGGACCACTTAGACCACCTTCGGCAGGTCTGTCTACTTCTTCGGCGAGAGTAGTTGTTTGCGAACCCACAGAAGTGTGCCCTTATGACACCTCAGCTTACCTTCTTGGGTTTCATTGTGTCTAGTACTGGGGTCTCCGCCGATCCGGAGAAGGTCCGGGCCATTGTTGAGTGGCCGGAACCCTATACGGTTCATGATGTCCGCAGCTTTCATGGCCTTGCGATGTTCTACCGTCGCTTCATCCGCGGATTTAGCTCCATCACCGCCCCGATCACGGATTGCATCCATAAGGGCACATTTGTATGGACGAAGGCCGCATCTGCCGCCTTCAAGGACATCAAGGAGCGCATGACCCAGACACCTATCCTTCGACTGTCTGATTTCTCGAAGGTGTTTGAGGTCTCTTGTGATGCGTCGGGTGTTGGGATTGGAGGAGTTTTGAGTCAGGAGTCCCACCCGATCGCATATTTCAGCGAGAAGCTGAATGACGCGAAATTGCGATATTCCACATATGATAAAGAATTCTACGCAGTTGTTCAGGCTCTTAGGCATTGGAGGCACTATCTTTTACATCAGGAGTTTGTCCTATACTCCGATCACGAGGCATTGAGGTACCTCCATTCGCAAAAGAAGCTTAACTCGCGTCATAGTCGTTGGGTCGAGTATCTCCAGCAGTTCACCTTTGTGCTGAAACATAAGGCTGGAGTGGAGAACAAGGTGGCTGATGCCTTGAGTCGGCGAGCATGTTTGCTTACCACCATGAGTGCCGAGGTCATAGGGTTAGAGAAGATGAAGGAGGCCTATGTTGATTGTCCTGACTTTGGTCAGATTTTTACTACCCTCCAGGCCGGACCCTCGAGAGACCTTGATGAGTATGTGCTTCAGGAGGGTTACCTCTTTCGAGGTAGCAGGCTATGTGTTCCCAGAACTTCGGTTCGAGATTTCTTAGTGTGGGAACTACATGCGGGAGGTCTAGCTGGCCACTTTGGTCGGAACAAGACTATTGAGGCAGTGGAGCATCGATTGTATTGGCCGAGCTTGAAGCGCGATGTTGCTAACATCGTGGCTCAGTGCTGTACATGTGCTACGGCCAAGATGAAGAAGCAAAGCTCGGGCCTTTATACGCCTCTCCCCGTGGCAGGATGTTAGCATGGACTTTGTTTTGGGATTGCCACGTACCTCCAGGAAGCATGATTCGGTCTATGTGGTGGTTGACCGTTTCTCGAAGATGGCCCTATTTATTCCTTGCTCGAAGACTTCGGATACTTCGAGGGTAGCCCGCCTTTTTCTTACGCATGTGGTGTGCAAGTTCGGGTTGCCTCGCACTATAGTGTCTGACCGTGATGTTAGATTCACTTCCTACTTTTGAAAGACACTATGGCATATGATGGGTACTCACCTCAAGTTTTCCACTGCATATCACCTCCAGACCGATGGTCAGACTGAGGTAGTCAATAGGAGTCTGGGAGATCTTTTGAGGTGTCTAGTTAAGGACCGCATTGGGGATTCGGATCTCATTTTACCCATGGCTGAGTTTGCATACAATGATTCGGTGAATAGGTCTACCGGCATGAGTCCATTTGAAATTGTCACAGGTCGTAGACCTAGGAAACCCGTTGACCTTGTCCCCATGCCTATCCATGCTAGAGTGTTGGAGTCGGCCGAGTCGTTTGCTAGGCATGTTAGGAGTTTGTATGACGACATCCGTCGTCACATTGAGGCCAGCAATGCACGGTACAAGGAGTTAGCCGATGCCCACCGACACCACCGAGAGTTCTACGAGGGTGAATACGTCATGATCAGGGTAAGACCTGAACGGTTTCCCTCTGGAACCGTTAAGAAGTTACAAGCTCGCGGAGCCGGTCCATTCAGAGTGTTGAAACGCGTTGGATCCAATGCGTACGTTGTGGACTTGCCCGAGGAATATGGTATAAGCTCTACCTTCAATGTATCGGATCTTGTTGCATATAGGGACCCAGCGGTGATCCCTAGTGAGCCTTTTGAGCCATCTCCTCCCCTTGAGAGTGATCCCACACCTGAGTGTCCACTTCCACCTCCAGCCCCTTTTTCACGGCAGTGTGAGCATATAGATCGTATACTGGACGAGCAAGTGACAGTTACCAGGAGTGGATCTTACCCGTGCTACCTAGTGCGATGGAGAGGATGGCCCGCTACTGAGGACACATGGATCACACATGGCGAGTTGCAGCAGATCGATCCGGACCTTCTTGAGCGATATAGGAGCGATGCCGGCCCTCACTCGACAGGGTCGAGTTTCTCCCACCCGGGGAGAATTGGTGCGGACACCCGAGCAGTTGAGCGGCGCGACATGCCGAGCCACCGGTACCGCACACGGAGCACGACTCGAGCCACCTCAGCGTCCATCTGGCTCGGAGACAGCCTGGAGACTCCGCCTTGAGCCTCCCCATTTATCATATTTAGTTAGCCTTTATGTGTGTGTAATTTGTGTTTATTTCGTTGTATTCGGTTTGCTATTTTGATTGTAAGAGGGGCTTATGTACAATTTAGACCCTGTGGGCCCCACGGGCCCCCCAGGCCCCATGTGGGGTCAGTCAACATGTCAAATGGAGGCTTCTAGATAGGTGGGCCAAGTGGGGGACAAGTGGCTTGGAAAGTCCACATTTTGGCCACCCACCCTACCTACCAAGTCAAGCCACTCTCCTTGGTCCAAGGGCCGCCCCTCCCCTTGTATTTTTTTAATTATTTGTGTGTGTGTGTGTCTCATGCCATCCCAGTCCTTCATCTCCCACTCCTAGATCCTACGGTTGTGGATGGATGTGAGATGTAACCTATTTAAGCTTGTATTTTCTATTTTGATGAATTAATGCCATTTGAATTGAAGAAAAGCTTGAAGCTCCAGCCTTGGTGCGCGCTCTTCTCCTCTCCCTCTCCCCCTTGAAGCTTTGAAGGCTTCCTTCTGGTGGTGAGACTCCACCCTATCAGTTCCGATCGCCGCCGCCGCCGTCGCCACGAGCCGCCACCGCACCGCCTTCGCCATCAACGGAGTTCTGCCCGTGCAGTACCACAGAGGCTTCCATGAATTTCTTGTCTCAGTCACGAGCTCAGATAGATTTGGAACTTTTAGTGGATGTTCCAGAGGTGTCAAGGACATCCCAAAAAATTTGGTTTGCCATTCAGATCTCATTTCATATTTTTTGATTTTCGTCCACTCTTCCATTTCAGTTCTACCAGAGTTCTGTCCAACTTCATCCCCGCCCTGAGTTTCATGTCTTAGGTCCACTTTTTGATTTATTTTGGTTCGTCCAATTTTACTGGAGGTTCCACACATCCACCCCTTCATCCAAAATTTTTCTCAATTTTTTGTTTGTCCATTTCATATTTTCGAAAAATCGTTCTCAGTCCCAGCTACAGTTCTGTCCCCCTGTTCCCAGATCCGACCACTAGTCACCCCAAAAATCATCGTAAATCACCACCACCTCCTAATCGAATTCCAAAAATAGCCCCAGTTCCGTGGTTTGATCCCCTACAACTTTGAAGAAGAGCTCAAGAGCTGAATCGGAGGTTTACTAGGCGGTCAATGGTAGTTCTCAGACAAGTACCCTGCAAATCTGAGGTTTCGGTTACTGTACAACAGGGACTTGTAAATTCATTAAAGTTCTGATCCGACCAGATCAAGCAGATCTCTCTAGGTCTAGATTGAAGCATTTGAAGAGAGCTTTCCAACGATAGCTTATGCGTCCCGATCCGACGTCGGGATTGATCGCAGCGGCCGTTTTCGCCGGAGCGCGCGTCGGAAAATAGAAATCAAAATCCGTGGGCAGCTAGTTCAACAATTGGGAATCGGGGCCGATCGACCCCCGATCGGTGTTCCCGGCCGACCGCCGTCCGTGGTAGCGCGCCACCAGGGGGCATCATCATAGTGGGTCCCACCCCCGCAGATCCGGAGGACAGCGCCGTCCGTGGGCCCCGCGGCCCCGCGAACCCGCCGTTCGGAAAGCACGAAAATGCGGAGTTCGGCACCACCGGGCGACATCAAGATGCTGCCCGTCAACCCGAGTTGCGTGATTCCTGGGCTCCACATGTGACCTTTTACCTCCCTGCGTGGAGTGGGTCAAATCTTTGTATTGCTGTGATATTGTTTAACCGGGAGTCCGTGATTCGGCCGGGGTTGTCTTCGCCACGCCGGGTGCGTGGAGGTAATGGTCCGAACCTCTTGGCGTTCATTTGCTTAGCTAGTATACGGTCTTTTGCCACTGCCGAGAGCGTAGGTACTAGCCCGTGTGTCCATGTCACCGCTGTGAGAGTGAGTGTGACCTGTCCCGTGACTCGATCCGAGTCCGGAAGTTAAGTCGGACTACCCTTGACCTCCGCCGGTTCCTTAACCGCGCACGGTCCGCGCTTTCCCTCGCTTGGGACGACGAGTGAGCTTCCACTTCTGTTAGCGATGTTTTGCCACTATGAGCTCGTAGTGTCGGGCTTAGTGTCTCCCTGGTGTGTGCTGCTGGTCGCGTCTTCATCTAGAGTCCGAGGGTGGCACCTAATAGTGTCGTCTCCCGTGTCCGTCCCGCATCATAAGAACTCAGCCATACCTTATCCTTTGATAGCTTTCCTAGGGACATAGGTTATATCGTACTCCATCAACAGGAGAGCCCATTTTTCCAATCGGCCCGAGAGGACTAGCTGCTTGAGAAGATACTTGAGTGGGTCGTGCTTGGATATAAGCTCCACCCGATGAGACAGAAGGTAGTGTCGCATCTTTTTGATGGCGAACACCAGCGCTAAGCAAACCTTCTCCATGGGGGAGTAGCGATACTCAACATTGACCAGTTTTTGACTAAGGTTGTAGAGCGGTTGCTCCTTGCCCTCTTCATTAATTTGTGCCAATAAAGCTCCCAACGAAGTGTCCATGGAGGCGATGTAGAGTATAAGGGGTTTGCTCTTGACTGGTGCCCCCAGGACTAGAGGAGTGAGGAGACACTCCTTAATTTGCTCGAAAGTAGTCTGGCATTCTGGATCCCATACAAATGGGGCGCCTTTCTTCATGAGCTTGCCAAAGGGCACGCACTGGCCGGAGAGATTAGAGATAAACCTTCACATGTAGGCCAATCTTCCTTGGAAAGATCTGAGGTCCGTGAGGTTCTTAGGTGTTGGAAGCTCTCGGATGGCTTTGATCTTGCTGGGGTCCACCTCAATTCCTCAGTATCTGACGATGAAGCCAAGAAACTTGCCACTGGATACGCCAAAGGCGCATTTCATAGGGTTCATCTTGAGTCCATATTACCGGAGTCGGTTGAAGACTTGGCGCAGATCATGCAAATGGTCTTCCCGCCTTTTGGTTTTGACAACAAGGTCGTCAACATAACATTAGACAAAGTTGTGCAGCATCTCGTTGAATATTTTAGTCATGGCCCTCTGGTATGTAGCACCGACATTCTTCAAATCAAAGGGCATGTGCTTATAGTTGAAGATTCCTTTAGGGGACCGGAAGGCTGTGTGATTCTTGTCTTTAACGGACATCCGGATCTGGTTATAACCGGCCGATCCATCCATGAAAGGCAGGGCTTCATGGCCGGTGGTCATATCGACCATTGTTTCGGTGATTGATAATGGAAAGTCGTCCTTCGGACATGCTTTGTTAAGGTCCCGGAAGTCGATGCAAATGCAGACCTGACCACTCTTCTTCTTCACTAGGATGATATTGGTGAGTCAGATCAGGTAGATACATGGCTTGATGAAGTCGACCTCTGCCATTTTATTGAAGTCAGTCGAAACTTGAAGTTCCAACTAATGGCGCATACGCCACTGTGGCTATTTAACTGGAGTTGCTGAGGGAGAATGGCTAGCTAGTGCTCCGCTATAGAGGGGTCTAGCCCTGGCATCTCCTTGTACGTCCAAGTGAAGCAGTCTTTGTATTCGAGAAGGAGTTGTTTTTAGTCCTGCTTTTCTACTTTGGTGAGGAGAGCGTTGACGAATGTTGGCTGGTGGGCTTCATCTTCACCTAAGTTGATCTCAACAAGCTCGTCAACGGTTGCTTGGCCATCGTCCTCCAGCTCGGGAAGAGCAGGTTGGAAGTCAATCAAGTCTTCATCATCAGTGTCAGCTTCGTGTACTTCTTCATTTTCGACGCCACTGGTTGACGCTGATGGAGCTGGAGAATTGTTGTTACTGGACTCTAGCAAGGATTGTTCTGAACTGCTAGGGCCTTGCTGGCAGTTGTCGGCTGGTGCCATTGAAGTTTCCTTGGGGTTGACTACTAAAGCTGACAACACTTTACGTCCAGTGCTCTGGGCACCTTCCTTGTCGGGAAGGCTTACCGAGCAGAATTCTATGACAGATTGGGAAGCACGGGGAGCTTCTTCAGCCCTGATATCTTCACAGGAAAGCGACAAAGACTCCTCGATTGCTTGAACTGGGGTGCTGGCCTTGGTCGGGAGCAAGATTAGGATCTCCTCTTCCTCGTCCCCATAGCTGTCGAATTTTGTATTGACATTAGGCTAGTCGTCGACTGGCTGTGTCGAGCCTACGACGTTGACCGCATAATAGACACAGAAATCCGGGTCTTGGTCATAGCTGAGTCCCCTAGTATCTTTGTGGGAGAACGGGGGTTTCCCCCGGACATGGGAAGGAGTCCACAACCGGTGAAAGTATCTAGGCCATGTGGAATCTTGCCATTCGGGAATGTGTTACTTTAGACACATCTCCCGAATGTGCACCGATAGGTCGTTCATGTTGGAACTCCTCTGGGTTGATAAGCAGTTCGTGCACTGCTTTGTGATGTAATGGTTTGATGATTGACAATAGTTGTTTTGATGATTAGCAACAGTGGTGTGTGACTTAGTTGACTTTTTTTCTATATATGATGGTGTAAGTATTTTTATGCATTCATATGTCAGATAATCACATCAATGGTGTGTGCATCTTAGTCTGTGCATTGAATAGAGTCGGTGAAACACATGGTTAATTTTGCATTGAGTCTGTGCAATCCTCGCTGATGCACACGACTAAGTCGGTGCAATTCTTCTCGATGCACGCCACCGAGTCGGTGCAACCTCTGCACCAGGCACTTAGAGTCTGTGCAATATGTCTTAGGTAACTCGGTGCATAGAAGTTCATGCATTCACCGTTTACACATTAAGTTTGTGCAAGTCAAGCATTCTGTGTGAATAAGTCCGTGCAAGCTCAGGCACGGGGCATGCTAAGTCAGTACAATATCTTCAGTGGCAAGTCTATGATGGGGACATCGATTACCACTTTCCACTTCTCCAAGGGTCCGGATGCTCGCCATTATGTTCAGCCTGATTTTCTAAGATTAGCAATGTAATTTTTATATCTTTCTTGAGTCATTTTGATGTATTTGCCTTTATTTTGGGTCATGTCCCTAGGTCATCATGTTATTTACCTATGTTTGTTAGGCTAGGGGGTCATATGGGCCCAATTAGATGGGCCTGGCCCATGGGCGCCCTCTTCCTTCCCCACCCCCTTGCTTATTTGCTTTTAGCACTTTCTCCAGGGACTTTTTGTAAATGTTGGGTTTCCTATAAATAGGACCCCAACTCCACTTGAGATCAGTAATGAAGTATTGAAGAATTTGAGCATTAGTGCAAACCTCTCCCACCCTCACTAGCTCTCTCTCTCTCTTCTTCTCCCTCTCACTAAAGGGGGTGAACCCCTCTCTCTCTCCCCTCTTTCTCTCTCCCAAATTCGCACCATCCTCTCTCTCTTCACCTTGCCACCTCACCTTGCCACATCACCCACCATTTCACCTCCCAAGGCCACATTAACTCTCCCACTTAATCCCTCCCTCTTCCAAGGCACCCCTTGGCATTCCCCATACACCCCCTCACTTCCCCAAGCACTCCCTTCCCCCTCCCAAGATAAAATTCGAATTTTCCTCCCTTTGGGGACTGCACCCCATTCATTCCCAGCCCCTTCACCTCCCTAGGTCGCAGCCCCCCCAACCCCCCTTCCCCATTGTTCTTCCTTTGGCCGCCCAAGTCATCACCCCCCCCCCTCTCACCTCCTAGCTGAGGCCATCTCATCCCCCCCTCCCTCTTGGATCTCTTCTTCCCCTGCTCAACCCCCCTCACAATCCTAGAAGCATCCCTTCCCCACCTACCATCCACACCCCTCCACTTCCATTGCTAACCCCCACCTTCTCCAACCAAGTTCTTCCACCCTTCTCTTCCCCTTGATCAATCTGCAGGTGGCAGAAATAGGGTCATCTTGCAGAAGCATCCACGGATTCATACGGCATCATCTGAAGGCGTACCATACCAATCTGGAAAGGGCGTCCAGATAGCTTTGCAGGCGAGGTGACCTCATCCCATTCCAAGTTCGGGGCCGTCCAAGAGAGCCATTCTCCCCTGACTGCGCTGGACTCCCCCTGCAGAGTACCTGAACCGGCTTTGAATCTGTACCACAACAAACGGCGAAAGATTCAGACTACGAGCCCTTCTGAAAAGTTCTTCTTCCTCCAGTCCTCTACCAGGATCAAGAAGCGGAACTGCGTTCGGTGTCCGGAGGCCGGAGTTCTCATTTTTCTCCCTCGGCTGGTCGGGTCTGCCTCCCACAACATGCAGCGACCTGCCTCCACTCTTCTGAGTCTCCCTGTCCGCACCGACATCAGACGGCTGCCCCGTCAGTTTTGCTGTGAAGAGGGCTCGACCACGGTTCCAGAAACTCCAGCGGCTCGTGATTCAGAGCTCAGGAGCGGCCAGGGTAACTTCTGCAAGTCACTGTTCGTATCAAGTAGCTGCTGCCGAGTTACTGTCACCAAGTACCTGAACCTGAAAGGAAGCTGTGCCACGGAAAACCCTAGCAGAACCAGGCCAAGGCCTCTTCATCAAAGTTCTTCCACGTCCTGTCCTCTTTCAGGATCAGGAAGCGGAATTGCGTTCAGGTTCCGTGAGACAGAGTTATAGAGATTCTTCTCCGACTGCCCCAAGCGGCCTCCCCAAGTCTGCTACGACCTGTCAGCACCTTCTTGGGTCCCCCGGTCTCCTCCGACCTCATCTGGCCTTCCCGTCAATTCTGCTGCAAAGGAGACTTGACCACGATTCCAGAAACTCCAACAGCTCACGATTCAGGGTTCGGGAGCGGCCGGGGTAGCTTCTGTAAGTGGCTGTTCATATCTGGTAGCTGCTGCGGCCAGAATCTGCCACCCTGTTCGTCGCTCGACCCGGACCAGCAGCTGCAGCAGAAGAAATCAAGAAAATTCTGAAGCATCCTGGTCCCTGATACGAAGATTTCCCAGCTGGTCTCGCCTTCAGCAACATTCTAGAACGTGATCTACAGTCTCCACAGTGACTGGCAGTCAGCCATCACAGCGAGCAGGGAGTTTCCGTTTCGGCTTCACCTGCGCGTCTTCCGGCGAATCTCCCACCCCCGCCTGGCCGGCTTACCGCCCCTCCCTACGTGGAGATTGTGTTTGAGTGTACTTAATTATCCCCACCCCAAGTTCACCCTCCTGCGCGAGGAGTAGTGGTTGTAATAATTTTAAACAGGATTGAAGCTTCCTCGACGCAATGTGCGGGGACCCACACTTCCCCGCTCGCCCTTCGTCTCCGAACGGGGTTGGTTTCTTCAAACCAACCAGGTGAGCTCCTGCCCTTGCTCCATTTATTTCTATTCATTTCATATCCGTAAAGCTTGTCCGCTGGTCGGTGAGAGAGTGCCCGTTCCCGGAGCCACTAACTCTTGTGTGGTCACCGTGGCCATAGTGAGTGAGTGACCTAGTGCCCCCAAGGTACCCGGCCGCCCTCGTTTGTGGGCTTCATACCTTCGGGAGGGTCAACCTAAGTGGTGCTGGCCCTCTAGCCAGCCAGGGGCTTTCTCCACTACCTCGACTCGGCATCAGCGAGTCACCACGGGAAACGGGTGTGCGCGGTGTAACGGCGACTCTCAAGTTGCTCTCGACTCTTGTGATTGTTATTGCGAATTAAGTCCAAGGAATCATTGTCGTTTGCTGCCTTTGCATCTTTGTGTCACATCACATCAGGTCAGTGCAATACTTGCCCATGGCACACACCCAGCCGATGTATCTGTAGGCTTTGTGTTGAAACCATGTCTGTGCATCTACTTTTAAAGAGATGATTGAGTCTGTGCATGTGTATGTGAACACCACAATTGAGTCCATGCATCAAAATCTCTACTATGTGTAATCTCCTTTTTATATCGTATAATTGTCTGAATATGACCTATATCTGATGCCTTGACAGGTGCCTTTTCGTAAAGACTAAGAAGGGCACGTGATCCAAGATTGAAGAAAGTGCCAGGATCATGACATGTGGAAAGCAGCTATGCTGTGATGCCGCCACGTGACGAAGGTGTTTGGGCGGGAATTATGGTGACCACATGCCCTATCCTTCTACTGCTCTATAAATAAGAAGCTTCTTTCTCAGGAGAAAAGTGATCATGAACATACTTCGAAAGAGCAGAAGCAGAGAGAGCTTGCACGATCCAGAGAGAAGAGAACAAGAAGAAAGAGAGAAGAAGAGAAGGAGAAAGTTGAAAGAGAGGTGTCTGAGAGAATACTGTGAGTGCTTGTTCCTCAGTCTCTCGGTTCAGAACCGGAGCTGAAATTGCTCAGTGTTGAGCTACATTCCCCTAGTGGGTTCATTTGTTTATTCGCTTGTTTTCTTTTTCATTTCTGAAAATGCGTTTCCAAGCTGTGTGTCAGCGGAGCAAGCTGTGAAGCTTAGCGGTTTGCAGAGGAGGATTCCTCTGGACAGGTAAAGCTGTAAGTCCCCAGCGATTTGTAGAGGAGGATTCCTCTGGATGGGTACAGTTGTAAGTCTCCAGCGGTTTGCAGAGGAGGATTCCTCTGGACGGCATAAGTTGTAACGCCCAACGGTCTGTAGGGTTTTGACCCCAAAGCTTTGGATCAGCGAAGCTGTGTATCAGCAGTAGAAGCAACATTCCGGTTTGGAGTGTGGGGTGGACGTAGATCTCGGGTTTGAGATCGAACCACCTTAAAAATCTCTGACTACTGTGCGATTACTGTGTGGATTGTGTGCATCCTATTTATGTCTTCGATCCGTAGTTGATGAATGCTTAGGACCGTCTTGATTTAGATCTGTTAGGTCGGCTTTCATTGATAGTGTTGTTTATCCTTATGTCGTCCAACAGCAGCTTGTTTTAATTCCGCACTTGGAGCTGTTGTTGTTGGTTGTAATTGGGTGACTGATCTATTCACCCCCTCTAGATCGTATATCGCATCCTAACATTTGGTATCAGAGCCTAACTCTTCTGTAGGGATCAACGTCCTGAAGAGAAACGGCCATGGATGTAAGAGGGATGACGACTGAAGGACATTCCACCACAAAGCCCTTATACTTTGACGGGTCGAACTACGCATACTGGAAGAACCGTATGCAAGTTTTTCTGAGGGCGAAAGACTATGAAATTTGGAAGGTGGTCAGTAAATAACCATTCGAGCTGCATCCTAATGAGGATATATGGACGAGAGAGGAGATCGGGAAATCTACTCTCAACTGGAGTGCCATCAATGCCATACAATGTGCTCTACATCCCACTGAATTTGCAAGAGTCTCCTCGTGTGCCACAGCGAAAGAGATGTGGGATAAGTTGGAGGTTATCTACGAGGGAACCTCTCAGGTGAGAGAGACCAAGGCTAATTTACTAGTTTCAGAGTATGAAGCCTTTAGGATGAAGCCCAGTGAGACCATCACTGAGATGTACGCGCGTCTTACCCTCATAACTAATGGTCTCAGAAATCTGGGGAAAAACTATTCTGATTATGAAATCGTGAGAAAGATACTGCGATCCCTGACTCTAGTATGGCATACAAAAGTGACAGTTATTGAGGAGTCGAGGGATCTCCAGAACACCAAAGTGGACGAGTTGATAGATTCATTGATGACTTATGAAATGAATCTGCCAAAGACAGAGGAGCCCGAGAAAAAGAAGCAGCCTATCGCTCTGAAGGCAAGCGCCAGTCGTTCCATTCGATCCAGCCACAATGAATCTTCTAGTGATCAGAGTCTCTCTGGATCAAAAATTGAAGGAGATCAAGTAGCAATGCTGACCAGATAGTTCAGAAGATTTCTCAAGAAGGAAGGAAGAAATTTCAGCCGAAGACAATATGGCGGAAGGAGATACAACAGGTACAAATCTAATTCTGCCAAGAAAATTGACACTAATCTCTGTTACCATTGCAGGAAGGCCGGTCATATGAAGGCCAACTGTCCAGAGCTCCAAAAGCTGAAAGAGAAAGCCAAGAAGAAAGCTCCCAAAGGAAGAGCAATGGTGAGCACATGGAGCGACGAGGATGAGGGCACTTTGAGCAGCACATCAGAAAGTGAAGACGAAGAAAAGCCCATATGTCTGATGGCCAAAAATGATGAAAAATAAGTGGAAGACTCCGACGAGGTATCATCTCCTTTTGAGCATTACACTATTTCAGATTGGGAAGATGCTTACGAAGATTTGCTACATAAGGTAGATGATATCAGAAAAGAGAATAGGCATTTGAAGAAGAAAGTAAATTCTCTTATGAATGACAAAACTATGTCAGATAAATTTGCCTGCTTGCAATCTGAAAATGACATGTTAAAAATTTCATGTGCTGAAGTTGATAATGTTAAGCATACATTGATAGATTCTAGAAGAGAAAATGATAATCTGAAAAATGTGATTGATGAATTAAAATTGAAATTGCAAAATTATGAAAATGAAATGAAAATTGTTAATGAGAAATATGAAGTTGTACTAGGTGTTAACCATGAACTAAATAATTCAATTGATCACCTAGAAAAAGAGAATGAAGATAAAAAGAAAACTATCGAAAACATGACCCAAGGATCTGATAATTTGAATGCACTCTTAGGGTCAAAAGTAAATTTCAGAAGAGAAGGCCTCGGGTATAACCCTACAGTTAAAGGGAGTTTTGCATTGAAAATAATTTCATTTGTTGCTAAGAAAGAAAAGGGGTCCCTCATCAAGATGAGTAATGTAAAGTCTGCTGTTAAAGTTGTTGATTCCAAATTGCCCAGTGCTAAGGACAAGGGCAAGCAGAAAATGGGTGAGTCTATCCATGATAGTACACACTGTCCTACTTCTCAGGGTAGAGTTCAGATTAGGGGTCAACCTTCGCGCACACCAAAACCCCAGGCTAGGGTTAACAAGTCACCGCCAGCAGTTTAGAGGAAGACTCAACCCTCACCCATGAAGAAGTCAAGTGAGTCTTGGGTGCAAGGTAGAAACACTTCTGCCAGAAGCCAATCGAGCCACTTCCACCAGCCCAGAGTCCAGACCTACCATCTTGTGGAGCCACAACAATTCTATAAGTCTGGATGGGATAGAGCTCAAGGGAGGTCTAGATATCAGTCATGTACCACACAGACATACAGACCTCAGGCTAGAAACTGGGTTGGGCAGTCTAGAATATGGGCTTCTAGGAAACAAACCACCTACAATCAGCCATGGACCAACGTTGGCCAGTATTTCCTGAATGCTAATTGGCCTAGGCACTGGCACAAAAAGAATCAAATTGCAAGGAACAATGGTGGCAGGACAAATAACAAGTCAAAAAAAAATTCAGCCTGCTAATGCTGAGAAGAAGAGAGACAATAGAAAAAATGTCAAAAAATCCTTCAACCAACCAGCTCTCAAACAAGCGTGGATCCCAAAATCCTTGTTGTCATGTATGAATTGTTCTATTTCTACTTCGGAGCCCAAACAGTTTTGGGTTCCAAAATTTTCTCCGTGACTATGATTGCAGGTATGCTTGGCAGCCAAGCACAACATGTGGTACCTAGATAGTGGCTGCTCTAGGCATATGACAGGGGACAAGGATAAATTTTGCTTGCTAACAGAGAAGAATGGAGGCCTTGTCACCTTCGGAGGAAACACTAAGGGTAAAATCATCAGATCAGGTAAAGTAGGTAAGTGCACTACCTGTTCCATTGATGAAGTCTTGCTGGTGGATGGATTAGCATATAATCTTCTAAGTATCAGCCAGCTTTGTGATAAAGGACACAAGGTAGTATTTGATGCACTTTGCTGTAAAATTTTTGAACCTGATTCTGATGTGGTTAAATTCTCTGGAAAAAGAATGAATAATATTTACATGGTAAATCTAGATGATATTGCACACTCTAACCTATGCCACACAACTAACAAAGAGGACTTAGCTTTTCTGTGGCATCGTAGGTTAGGCCATGCTAGCTACACTGTCCTATACAAATTGAATAAACACAGTATGGTTAGAGGACTCCCTGAAATATCTTTTAAGAAGGAAAATAAGGTGTGTGATGCTTGTACACAGTCAAAGCAGACTAGAAAGTCATTTAAATCGAGAACTAAAAACATGTCCCTCAAACCTTATGAGCTGTTACATATGGATCTATTTGGACCCACACGATCAGTCAGCTTGTCAGGGAGGAGATATGGATATGTCCTAGTTGATGACTTCTCTAGGTATACTTGGGTCTTTTTCATCACTCACAAGAATGATGCTTTTTCTGAATTTCAGGAGTTCTATTTAAATATCAAACAGAAAAATGAACATTTGATTAAAAATATTCTGTCTGATCATGGAGGTGAGTTTGAAAACTCACAATTTGAAAACTTCTGCAGGGACAATGGGATTACTCATCGATTCTCCTCCCCAAGAACACCTGAGCAGAATGGAATAGTAGAAAGGAGGAACCGGACACTTATAGAGATGGCCCGTACACTGCTTGTTGAAGGTGGCTTACCAAGAAAATTTTGGGCAGAGGCAGTTAATACTGCATGCCATGTAATCAACAGAGCCATGGTAAGGCCTTTCACTCAGAAAACTCCTTATGAGATTCTGAAAGGTAAGAAGCCTTCAATTGCTTATTTCAAGGTCTTTGGCTGTAAATGTTTCATTCATGTTAATGATAAAAGAGATCTTGATAAATTTGAACCTAAAAGTGATCCATGAATCTTTCTTGGATATTCTGAATATTCTAGAGCATATAGAGTGTACAACCTTAATTCTAAAACTGTTGAGGAATCTCCACATATTATCTTTGATGAGTCTCTAAATAACTTTGAGGTTGGTCAATGCAGGAAAGAAGATGACGGAGAAATTCTTAAGAAAGAAAAACCTGAATATCAATTAGACCAAGCAGAAGAAGCTGAAGAAGTCAATGCAGAGGAGCCTGTTGTTCAGGGGGAGGTAAATGAAGGTCAAGGCAACCAAGTTATAAATGTCAGATTTTTAAGAGATCATCCTATTGAAAATATCATTGGTGACTTACATGAACCCCCTAGGACTAGAGGCTTCATTAGAGCTCAAAATGAATTAAATGCATATGCATTGGTTTCTCATGTTGAACCCAAAACCATTGATAGTTCTCTCAAAGATGTGCATTGGATCAATGCCATGCACGAAGAGCTTAATCAGTTTGATAGGAACAAGGTGTGGCATCTGGTCCCACCTTCTGATCATGGGACTATCATTGGAACAAAATGGGTTTTTGGGAATAAAACTGATGAGCTAGGTAATGTAGTTAAAAATAAAGCTAGACTTGTTGCTCAGGGGTACAATCAAGAATTCAGAATTGACTTTGAAGAGTCATTTGCCCCTGTAGCCAGGTTAGAAGCAATTAGAGTACTTTTGGCCTATGCATGCTCATTAGGAATAACTCTCCAGCAGATGGACGTTAAATCTACTTTTCTCAATGGGGAAATAAAAGAGGATATCTTTGTGAGACAACCTCCTGGCTTTAAATGCTTAGATTTTCCTAATCATGTTTATAAGTTAAATAAAGCTCTTTATGGCTTGAAGCAAGCCCCTAGAGCTTGGTATGACAGGATCAACAAATTCCTTACCGAGAAGAAGTTCACCAGAGGTGAGGTTGACCAAACGTTGTTCACCAAGGTAAGTCATCCAGACATTCTCCTTGTTCAGATTTATGTGGATGACATTGTGTTTGGGTCAACTAACCCCAAATTGTGTAAGGAATTTTCTGAACTAATGACACAAGAATTTGAGATGAGCTTAATGGGTGAGCTAAAATTATTTCTTGGACTACAGGTAACTCAAACAAAAGATGGAATATTTATCACCCAGTCTAAGTGTTGTGCCCCTGGTTTTGATGATGACAACCATGAGATATGAATGATGTATTCAATTCAATGATGAATTAAAGTTTGATTCAATAAATGCTTTCACTTGATTTCATCCTTGTGCTAGAAAGGAACAGGGTCGACGCTGGGAGCTTACAGCGTCCACGCAGCAGTCGAAGAAGCCTTCACCAATATCCTCACAAGTTGCTCCACTGCGTCAACGCCAAGATAGAGCTACGTTGACGCAGCAGTTACAAAGGGAGAGGCAATGGCTTACTGGTATACTCTGATGCGTCAACGCTTTGATCAAGTAGCGTGAACGCAGTAGTTCAAGCATTCCCTGTTGTAGCCTCTGGAGTACCTTGGCAGCGTCGACGCTGCAGTTCGATGAGTCGACGCTGCAGTACGATGGATTGCCACAACTGACTAAAGCGCAACTAATGAGTGGACGCAGCTGTATCCTGCGTCAACGCACTCAGCATGAAACCTGAAGCTAGAAGAAGGGTGTGTTAACTTCTTGGGGCAAGAGGGTCGACACCATCTAATCCAAGCTGCAGAGCACGATAAGTGGATCCCACCTTCAGTCATTATTTGCCACATCAGCCACAAGCGGATAAGGTTTCGTAGCTTCTACCACTCCAGAAGGTTCCCCACGTGAGCAATCATAAGGATAACCAGAAAATCAGGGTGGTGGCCCACCTGCCTCACGTGAAATATTTTGTGCGCGGGAAGACCAAAAAAGAGGTTCACCCGAGAACAAAAAGAATCACATAGGAGAGGAAAAAGAGTGAAGAACAAGTGAAGTGAGGCGAACAGCAGAACGAGAAAGGCTGAGAGCAGAACTGAACGAAGGCTGCTGAAGAACCAGATCAGAAGATCATCGCGCCACCAAGACTCTTCTACATTCCAGACGGAGTAGATTCAAGGATCGAAGCTCATCCGTATGGACATGGATCTCTCCGTTGGTGATCTAAATTCCGCTGCGTCCAAGTGCTGAAGTTTGATTTCTTATCTTTTAGTTTTCCTATTGTTTTTTGAACATTGTATTCCTCTCCTTCACTGGATTTAGTGAAGAGAGGCTGATTCTGATTCAGCGGGCTGTGCTGAGATCAGGGGTGTTAAGGCTGTGTGCCTTCAAGCTGTTTGACAGCGGATCTGAGGATTTGTTCCTCGTTATTTTCTGTTGGGGTAGTCAATAGTATAGAGGAATTACTTCCTCGGTTTAGCAAAGCTGTGAAGCTCAGCAGGGTTCCTCACTGGTTGAGTGGGGAGGTGGATGTAGGTCTCCATTGGGTGACCGAACCACCTTAAAATTGCGGTCTCTTGTGTTGTTTGGTTTAATCTTCGCAATTGTTCCTCGCTAGATGCATGATAGGCACGCTCTCTGATCGGCTTGGTTCAGTGTTTCAATTAATCATCTAGGTGTGGTGCTTCTGTTGCAAATTGCTCTACTATAATTTTTATAAGGTCAACCTATTCACCCCCTCCCCCTCTAGCTTGACCGTCCTCTCGATCCAACACTAAGTACATAAGGGATCTGCTGAAGAAGTTTTAATTTGAAAATCTCAAGGAAATTGCCGCACCAATGGGTACTTCAACAAGTCTTGATGAAGACTCCAAAGGTAATACAGTGGACCAAAAGCTGTAGCGAGGTATGATCGGATCCCTTTTATATCTTACTGCATCTAGGCCTGATATACAGTTTGTAGTGTATTTATGTGCCAGATTTTAGGCTAGTCTTAAAGAGTCTCACCTTAGAGCAGTGAAAAGGATCTTTAGGTATTTATCAGCACTCAAGAACTTGGACTTTGGTACCCTGCTAGGTGTGAGCTAGAGCTTCTGGCATACACTGATGCAGACTATGCTGGGTGTTGGATAGATAGGAAAAGCACTAGTGGGCATTGCCAATTTCTAGGTGGCTGCCTAGTATCCTGGGCTTCTAAGAAGCAACACACAGTTGCATTGTCCACTGCAGAGGCAGAATATATTGCTGTAGGAAATTATGTAGCTCAGGTATTATGGATCAAGCACCAGCTTTCAGATTATCAGATAAAATTGGGATGCATTCCAATTTTATGTGATAATACTAGTGCTATTTGCCTAACTAAAAATCCAGTTCATCACTCTAGGACAAAGCACATTGAAATAAAACACCACTTTCTTAGAGATGTTGTAAGTAAAAATGAAATTGAATTAATATTTGTTGAAACTGAAAAACAGACTGCTGACATTTTTACTAAACCCCTTGGAAATGAAAGATTTAAATATCTAAGATGAGCATTGGGGCTGTGTAAATTTCAGCAAGAAAATGATGAATAAAATTCATTCTTGAGCTGTGTGTTGATATGTTCTGAGGTGATTGTGTCAGCCTGTTCCTTAAAAAGTTGAATAAAGAAGACTCTTGAGTATTCGATTGTTTGATGTCTTGCGCAGACTTTTTCTGATGGTTGTGTACGAGTTGCACAGAGTCTTGATGCACATATTGCACCTAGCCTATGCAATGTGTGAGCACTCAGGTCATTGCATACTTTGCATGAAGCATAAGTTATTGTATGTCTTTAGGTTGGTGCATATTGCATTCTAGCCACATGTAGGTCGGTGCATATCCATACCGCACATACATATAAGTCCGTGCACTGTCTACAGTTTGCACGCTAATGTCGATGCATGTCTTATTGTCGATGCGTAATGTAAGTTTGTAGCATGAAGGTCGGTGCATCTTTTATCCAAACTACATGATAAGGTAAGTGCATTGCATTGCTCGTGAAGGATAAGGTCGGTGCATAGTTTGTCTGTTGCATATCTAAGTTAATGCATATTGATGTCAGGGGGAGGATAGCAATATCTGAACTAAGTTCAACCCCTTCTCTCTCTGAAAACTCTTGAGTTGATTCTGCTCCTTAATGTCCACTCCTTTTACACAGAATGAATAACAGTCTAGTAATTGGTTCATTGTCGTGAGCTACAATTATTACAACTCTTCTACTATAAGAATCACATGTGCTCATTGAATGAACTGAAGGTTTAACTTTAATAGGCTGTAGAGTTCAAAAGACTATCTTCAGAAAATAAGGTGATAGAAAATATTTATAGCTCTTAACCTCTATCTCTTGACTATAATAGAACAGGTCTTCACAATATCTGAACATGACAGATTTAGTGATGTCTAAGGTTTGAAAACTAAAGTCTGTATTGTTCTTAAACAAGGCACCCCTAAAAGTTATAAGGGCAGCAACAATAAGATCATTAAAGAAAAAGAAATGAACAAAGTGGCAGAGCAATGACTGAGTTACACTGAGAAACTGAGGTCTCTATCAAAGAAAAGGAGAGTACCTTAAGTCATGAAGTGACTCAGGTTAACTCTGTTCATGTGGTTAACTTTATAGGAGAGGTTTCACTGAGTAACTAGGGGTACTGGCCTCTGATCAAGGTGTACCCTTAATGTCAAAAGTGCAAACTATCCCTGTAGCTTTTGATCAGAGACAAATATAGTAGTTTATGCTTAGTAACTGGGGGTATTAGCCTCTAATCAAGGTATACACCTAATGTCAACGGCATAAATGACACGTGTCTGTTCAATAAGTTCAAATTTCTGAAACTCATGAAAGAAAATTACTGTAACCCTTAGAAAAACAAAAGTCATTGAGTGTCAATTGTTTAACCTTAATACAAATTCAAGTGACTTTCTTTGCTATTCACTCTCTCTTAAATAAGTAGGGTGTTGTCTCGACCTAGACTTTTATGGTTATGTGACTCAGGTTCATTGCTATAAATGGAGTATATAACCCTATTTCAGAAATTCAGTGAATTCACTTTACCTTCTATAAGGGTTAAGCCTGAATTTAATCAAGAAAGCCCATTGCTAGATTCATATGACTTAAGGGTTGCCCCATAATTTGCTCACATTCTGAACTATTACATAGAATGTTGTTCCGACGGCATCATTCCTCCTCCTTCCTCCTTGCTGATGGCAAACGGGGAGAATATGTGTTTGCATTCAGATATTCAAGGGGAGAGTCTATGTTCCAGGGGTAGGAGTCAGATATTCAAAGGGAAAAGTCAAAGGACTCACTCAGGGAGTAAGTCTGTGCAGAACTTGTGTAGTTGCATGCATGACACTTGATTATCATTCATGTCTCATCAAAATACATCATCTCATTATATTCATTCTATGGGTTGCCATCATCAAAAAGGGGGAGATTGTTGGGACTCCTCTGGGTTGATAAGCAGTTCGTGCACTGCTTTGTGATGTAATGGTTTGATGATTGACAATAGTTGTTTTGATGATTAGCAACAGTGGTGTGTGACTTAGTTGACTTTATTTCTATATATGATGGTGTAAGTATTTTTATGCAATCATATGTCAGATAATCACATCAATGGTGTGTGCATCTTAGTCTGTGCATTGAATAGAGTCGGTGAAACACATGGTTAATTTTGCATTGAGTCTGTGCAATCCTCGCTGATGCACACGACTAAGTCGGTGCAATTCTTCTCGATGCACGCCACCGAGTCGGTGCAACCTCTGCACCAGGCACTTAGAGTATGTGCAATATGTCTTAGGTAACTCGGTGCATAGAAGTTCATGCATTCGCCGTTTACACATTAAGTCTGTGCAAGCTCAGGCACGGGGCATGCTAAGTTAGTACAACGTCTTCAGTGGCAAGTCATCAGGTCAGTGCAATACTTGCCCATTGCACACACCCAGTCGATGTATCCGTAGGCTTTGTGTTGAAACCATGTCTGTGCATCTGCTTTTGAAGAGATGATTGAGTCTGTGCATGTGTATGTGAACACCACAATTGAGTCCATGCATCAAAATCTCTACTATGTGCAATCTCCTTTTTATATCGTATAATTGTCTGAATATGACCTATATCTGATGCCTTGATAGGTGCCTTTTCGTAAAGACTAAGAAGGGCACGTGATCCAAGATTGAAGAAAGTGTCAGGATCATGACACGTGGAAAGTAGCTATGCTGTGATGCCGCCACGTGACGAAGGTGTTTGGGCGGGAATTGTGGTGACCACACGCCCTATCCTTCTACTGCTCTATAAATAAGAAGCTTCTTCCTCAGGAGAAAAGTGATCGTGAACATACTTCAAAAGAGCAGAAGTAGAGAGAGCTTGCACGATCCAGAGAGAAGAGAACATGAAGAAAGAGAGAAGAAGAGAAGGAGAAAGTTGAAAGAGAGGTGTCTGAGAGAATATTATGAGTGCTTGTTCCTCAGTCTCTCGGTTCAGAACCGGAGCTGAAATTGCTTAGTGTTGAGCTACATTCCCCTAGTGGGTTCGTTTGTTTCTTCGCTTGTTTTCTTTTTCATTTCTGAAAATGCGTTTCCAAGCTGTGTGTCAGTGGAGCAAGCTGTGCAGCTCAGCAGTTTACAGAGGAGGATTCCTCTGGATGGGTAAAGCTGTAAGTCCCCAGCGGTTTGCAGAGGAGGATTCCTTTGGACGGGTAAAGCTGTAAGTCCCCAGCGGTTTGCAGAGGAGGATTCCTCTGGACGGCATAAGCTGTAACACCCAGCGGTCTGTAGGGTTTTGACCCCAAAGCTGTGGATCAGCGAAGCTGTGTATCAGCAGTAGAAGCCACATTCTGATTTGGAGTGTGGGGTGGACGTAGATCTCGGGTTTGAGATCGAACCACCTTAAAAATCTCTGACTACTGTGCGATTGCTGTGTGGATTGTGTGCATCCTATTTATGTCTTCGATCCGTAGTAGATGAATGCTTAGGACCGTCTTGATTTAGATCTGTTAGGTCAGCTTTCATTGATAGTGTTGTTTATCCTTCTATCGTCCAACAACAGCTTGTTTTAATTCCGCACTTGGAGCTATTATTGTTGGTTTTAATTGGGTGACTGATCTATTCACCCCCTCTAGATCATTGTGGAACGCGGATTTTATTTTTAAATTATATAAATATTATTTTTATTTTTATTTTTTATTTGGGGAATTCTCTTATTTGTTTTTATTGATTATTAGGCGTGCCAGTCACCGGGGTGACAATTTTATTATGCGCTCGATCTGACTTTTAATCAGTCGATTGTGAAGTCCGAGTCGGGACCCGAAGTCCGTCATACCATAAAGGCTATGACGTTAATTACGCCCTTCCTAAGAAGGACAACCCTTGATTAAACGCCAAAATAGGAGGCCTCATAAGGCAAATAGATATTCATGTACATAACTTTGAACTTCATACCAGGCCCGGAAGGCAGGTAAGAGAATAACATCGACCACAGAAACAAACTATATCGCTGAATTGGCGGTTCAAAAATAATCAGACTCAGGGGAAAGGTGAAACAGAGGATATCAATCGCGGACAGGATGAGCCACGATCATGACGGAGGTTTAAAGCATCGATTAACATTTTGGCAGCACCTCCCCATAGTCCGGATCATGCCCAGAGAGAAATAGGCTATCACCCACAGAATGCCGGGATGAAAGCCGAAAGGAAGAGAGAGGTCGGACCTCTCCACGTTACACATGTATGCCCTAGGGCAATGTTTGACTCTTCCCTCACAGGAGCTGGTGGCACTCATGCATTGGCATAGCTCACCAGAGCTAAGAGGGAGGCGCGTTGTTGTGACTTCGACACGAATCGATGGAACATAAGGGAGTCTACCTCCCTTTAACTTTATCCTCGGGACATATCTGGTGATCCATGGATATCTCTGTGTGGGTTAGCTCTGGGCATTTGGGCTCACAGGGTGGCAACTTAGGCTCTTGGCATGACCACAGATGGAAGGCTAAGGCTCCCGGCGTGAGTGGCAAGAAGGTGGAGGTTCCCGGCGTGGCCGAAGGGAATAGTCCAAGAAGCTCCCGGCGCCGACTTCCCGGCGCGACGGAGACTCTCCAAGGGGGTTCTCGGCGTAGGTTGAAGGGAGGAGGAGGAGTTCTCGGCGTGAGGGTTCCCGGCGCGCTGAAAGCTGCGCCGGGAGCTAATGGCGCCGAGAGTTTGGTGCCGAGAAGGTATTGGTGTTTGGGCGCCGTGAGGAATTTAGGATTTTACGGTACCCTATTTTTGGGGTTTTAAGAGTTTTCTGGGAATTTATATCAAAGTAGATTGGCTCTGGGGACTCAGAGATGGGGTTCAACTGGTTTTAGTTGTATATGTTTCAAAGGAGGCCGAGAGCTGAGAGGGATTGGAGGAGAAGAGTCCAACGCAGAGAACTTTTTCACCATTACTATGCGAAGTCCCGAGGACAGCTTCAGTGTTATCTTTCATCAGCCTGGGAGGATTTCAGCAGCACCTCCCCCGTACCTAGCGTCTGCCAGGGAGTGATAGACGATCACCCACGGAATGCCGGGATGAAAGCCAAAAAAAAAGGGGGGGTATGGGACCCCTAGCCCGTGTATGTGATTACAGCACCAACTTAATATCCCTTTGAGGCCATTGAAACTTATGCAGTGGCAGAGTTTCCTTGGCTCGTAAGGTTATATAGGGGGGTTATCCCCAATAATCTTTATCCCTTAGGTATATATGGTGATCTGGGGCGTCCTTCGACCGAATTCAAGGTCACACTGAACGGACTGTAGGGGCTATCGGTGTGGTTTCTCCATTGGTGGTAGGAAAGTTTATCAGGGGTTCCAGGGGTATATCTATGTGGTTTATAGTTCGAAGGGGTGGAAGGCACAAGGGGTGGTCCCCGGCGTGGGGTACTTCTCGGCGCGCCCGTCACCGCGCCGGGAACCTGGCGCCGGGAAGCCCGGGCCGGGAAGGCTATATTGAAGGGCTTTATTGACTTGCTGAAGGGGCTAAGGAAAGGGACCTCTCGGCGGCGTAGCTCTCGGCGGGGAAATGACCACGCCGAGAAGGGGCTAAAGGGTTTATGGCTTGATTGCGATACTCTGCTCAGGAGACTTCTGGGATTTCTGGCTCGGATTGAGGCAAGATCTGGAGTGCAGGAGGGGATTACATGGAGGTTAGTAGCAGTCGAAGGGTAGACCATCCATTATCGAATCCTCGTGAGACGTATGGCGTTTCCTCTACTCACCTGCTGCTCAGACGGTCAAGAGATTGATGTCTCTGACCCTGAACGAGATGGGAGCTCGGCAGAAATCTATGATATTCGAGAAAACCATGATCCGAGGGGAGGGAAGGAGGGGGGACAGAGCCCAATAACCCACTGAACGAGGGTTGAGGCTCCGTCTTCATCCTTCACCAGAGAACGGGCTAGGGAGGGGGTCGAAACACGAGTCGGAAAGCTGGAGCATCTAGGCAAACCAATATTCCGAAGAACAACCGACGCAAGAAGGGGAGACAGACAGCAGATATCTCAATCAATCGAATGCCCAAACGGGCCATGTTGATACTTCATTTCATTGCATCATCCCAAACTTACACAGATCATGGAAGGGAAATGAAAGACAGAGAGGTGGAAATCGAGACCGGAATCCTCCGGCTACATTGATAAATCGAGAAAGACTCGCCAGATTGCATCAGAAAAAAAAAAGAGGAAAGCATGGGGGAGGGCGGAGCATTGACCCCTCTCCCTCCCCGGTTACCCACCTGAGTCTTCCTTTCTTCTTCTTCTCCCAGCTTCTTCTTTTTTCCCTCTCGGTCTCTCTTCTGTCTTTTTCTATCTCTCCCTATCTCTATCTTCTGTTTCTCTTTGTTCTGGTCGTCCTCCTTTCTTTTTTCGAAGGGAAGGGGGCTTTATAACCGTCCCTCTTTGCCTTCTCGGCAGGCATCTCACGGCGCGCCTCAGCTGAGGGCTTCCCGGTGCGTAGGACTCCAGCCTCTCGGTGCAGCCATTGGGCTTCGACAAGGGGCTCCCGGCGCCACTATTACAGGCCCACTTAGGTCTCTTAGGCCAGGCCCTTTATCGGCCCCTCAAGTACACCAGCACCCAAAAGGGTCCTCCGTTGGTGATATAGTTTGTATTGAGATCGTTAGTAGGGTTTTCATCAGTCCGCAGACAGGGGCTTCATCAGTATTGCCATCTGAATGATGACAAAACCGGGCATCATTTTATCGATATCGTCACCTGAATGGTGACTAGATCGGACATCAGCTTTAGTCTGGGAAGACTTCAGCCGGGTGTATAATCTGTGGAGACGATTCTTCTTGTGTTCTGACTTTGCAAAAGCCTTTACAATCTTCATCTGCCGGTACCGGCTTCATCTTTATCTCACATCACATCTGTTAATAAGCCGACATCTGACTTACCCTTACATGTCATCTGTGGATTCTTGGATGAGGCAGTAACACAGCTCTTATTAAAGTGTGCTAGGAGGTCTCATTAGTCAAACGACTACTGCTTTATCAGTGCTGCCGTCTGAGTGACATCGGCACCGAACATCAGCTTGGCCGACAAAGGCTTCAGCCAAGTAAATGGTTGACGAGCTTCATCATTGGTCTTTCACTGTGGGTATGATCTGCTTCCACCCTTGTTCATTTTCAAGGTGTCAACAAATGCCCCCCACCTGCGGGCGGCGTAAGCGCAGAATAAGCGGCACGGGGCCTGCAGGTGACTTTCATTATTCGAGGGTATCTTCCTCAATTTCTCTTCAATCCGGTCCTTAGACCTGATCATCTCGTTGCAACAATATTCTGCACACGTATCTTTTCTATCTTCATATTTTCTAACTTTATTTTCAGCACTTTGGAGCTTCTCGGCACGAGGCCATATGCTTCTCGGCGCGCGAAGACCTCTCGGCGTGGAGACGGGGGGTCTCGGCGCGCCTAGCTTCCCGGCACAGAGGCCTTCTCGGCGCGCCTAGCTTCCCGGCGCGGAGGCCTTCTCGGCGCGCCTTTTGGCCGAAGGGGGCTCTCGGCCTGGGGGTTCTCGACGCGCATTTTACCGCGCCGAGAACCTTTCGCTTCGGGCTTCTATTTGAGGCGCCAAAAGCCTCTTTCCTTCTCATTATTCACAGCTCGTTCTCTCTCTTCATTTTCTTTTCTCTCTCGGCGGTGGCGGCGAGTTCCTCCCCTCCGACCGTCCAACTTTCTCCCCGTCTTATTAGATTTCACCCGGGTATGACGCTCTTTGGGGATTCAATCCCTTTTGTTTCCGGGATCACCCCCTCTTGGTTGGTGACTCCCTATTCTTCTTGGGCAGACCCCAAATAAGGGGAGATGCTACCGAAATTTTCATAGGGTCTCATGTTACAATCTTTATAAGACTGCCCATTGTTTTAGGACTTTTAATTTACTTTTCTTCTTTGACTGCAGACACTGCAATGGCTTCAGGCTCTGCTGCTACATTCTCTGGAGTCATCGGGACAAGCTTGTCAGCTCAACCAGATATATCACGGGCCACAGTAAACTGGCTGAACGTGCACAGCTTGGACTTTGGATACGACAGGATTGCTTCAGTTGACGAATCGTCTGATTCTGAAACTGACACAGTGTCAACAGCCCGGGTATACTCCACGGCGACCGAGACATGCTTCAGACGGGATGATAGCTACCGGCCAGACCTCCCGAAGGACCGTCACTTGATGCCGTTCATTCGAACTTTCACAGTGGGTGGCATGCGAGACTACCGGATAGCCCGCGTGGTTGAAGCTGCCATCCTTGCCAAGCGAGATAGCCTGAAGGAGTCAGTGTATCACGGCAAGGCTATCTATCTTCCCGAGGAGAAGCGTGACTGGGATGCAGTCCTTGGCATATCGGAGCTGGAGCCAGAGAAGAAAATGCTGACCCGGGCCCCGGAATTCACACCTGCTCGGTGGGATAATGCTAGCGGCCGAGTTCATAGGGAAAAGCCCGGCTATGGTTCATTCCTGGCACCGATAAAGTGGGGATACCGTGAAGAACCCTTTGTGTTGAATTGTTCGGCCGTTCAGTTCAAGTATCATTTGGCCGCTGGTTGGTTTGGAGATACCAAGATCACTGACGCCCACCTATTCCGAGTAGGAGCAGTGGAGTTTTCTGAGTTTGTTCTGAAAGAATATGCCCCTCTGCTGATCAGAGCCGGGGTATATCGTAGTGTCTTTGCTTCGAGATTTCGCTACCCCATATCCAAAGGGTTATGCTGCGGAATGTTCGAAGTATTCTGCCCTTTGTACAACACATTCTATACAGCAGAGGGTGAGACGTCTCTTGACCTCTGGAGTTTATCACAGCTCTCTGGTCTGCCTATTGATGGCGAACCGTATGAAGAAGTCTGCTTGGTAGATTCTGAGAAGGATAGCTCTGATGGCGAAGGCAGATATTCCATTGGCTTCTCATACCGGTATCTGATGAAGGCATATCGCTCCATCTGTCTGGCGTACAGTAGAGGGTCCTCCAAAGGTTATCATCCCCAAGAGAAAGGCAGCAAGCTGAGGATCCGGGTAGGGCAGTGGATTCAGTACTTCTCTGACGGTCCCCTGAAATATGCAGACTTCCCTTCCGTGGGTCCGACTGCTAGCAAGCAGATAAGGGCTCCTCGTTATAAGTCGGCGCTGCCATCTTCATTACGCCGTGCGGGCGAAGGCGGTCCCAACCCAGCAGGGGTAGATCCCATCACACATTGTGCGGCTTATTTCACATTCTGGTTGTGCACTTTCGCTCTCCCTCAAGAGGACGAGACAGTCATTCGGCCAGAAGCTATATACCCAGCCTGTCAGATGGCCTGGGGGATGAGGTTATCACTTTGCCCAGTGGCCCTGTGTTTGATATACAAATCTTTGGGGGATCTGTACAAGCACCGGACTCCCCGTTCTTTGAGGACCGTGGGTCCTTTTCATTTCTTCAACGCTTGGGTTTGTAGTCTATTTTCTGAGTTGGCTCCCAGAACCCTGCAGGCAGACACAGTATTGCCCAGAATGGTTGAATTTGCCAGTGCTGAACCTGGTCCTTTCTCTGATCAGCTGTTCAAAATAAGGGGTCGACTGATAAAGGTGCCGGTGGATGCCCCTGGCAGCATTCACTTCTGGAGCTTGGCGGCAGGTTCAGCTCCTTTGATTCACTCTCAGAGAGAGTGCAAGCTGGAAGAGGTAGAGACCTATATCCATCCTGTCTCAGGGGTTAATACTGCTCGGCCAATCCTGGAGCCGGAGCTGGTCAGATGGGCTATGGCCATTCGGCCCAATGTTTTAGTCTTCAGGAAGGGTGGCCTGCTTCTTCTGGAACCATACTATCCATTCCGCTTTGGGAGGAACTTTGGCTATGACCAGCATATCCCTACATCAGCTGCTCAGTTTCCCCTGGACAGTCGGGCCAAGCATGGGTCCACCATTGTTGGTGATGGTCGGTTGTGGTGGGATTTCTATCATCGCCAGGATGACGCAGTTTTCAGAGTTCCCACCGTTTCCAACCGTGTTCCCCGGGTTACATCAGAATATATCAAATGGTGGAACACTCGAACCAGCTTTTACAGGGATGGTAGGGGTGCTTTCTGGGATGTGGCCGAGCGCTCTTTTCTGAAACAACAGCCCGGGCCAGTATTTGACATCCCCGAGGCCCACCTGAAGAGGCTTTATTCACAGCACCAGAGGGAGGCGGAGAACTATCTGGCCCAGCGTCAGGCTTTGAAGGAAAAGAATTCCGACCCGCCTGCTTCTGTCTTCGCTGCTATTAACGAGGACACTTTCATGCAGAGCTTGAAACATCTGAGCCGTGTAGGGGGCGCTCATTTGGAGGCGCAGCAATACCCATTCCCTGTCGAAGAGCCGCTCCCGGAAGTAGTCCCTTGGAGGGGTCTGACAGATAGATTTCATCCATATAGGACGTTTGTGCGTAGGGAGGACAGGACTCAGACGTACTACAAGCAAACGTCTTGGCTGTTCATTCTGCTGAATTTACATGGGTTGCCTGCGGAAAGCCCGCTAGCCGACATCTTGAATAAGCCACTATTCATCTCCTTTCATTATGTCGACGGTTGGGGTATGGACCACCTCGATTTATTTCGATGCCTTGACTCACGTGGTCATAGTGATCTAGCAGCTTTAGTGGAGAAATGCCAGACATTTGGTGACATCTGTTGGCTTATCAAGGAGGCTGCTTCCTGCTCCAAGGAGGTAGCTTATCTGTACTGGCCGCTTTCTGTCTTTTACGACGGCCCAGCAGGTATGATCTCTTCTTTTCTGACTGCAGTGCTTTCTGCTCAGTATTCACACTCTGCATCCACTGATCACATTACCTCTCTGACATCTTCAACAGACAGGCCTGATATAAAGCGACAGGGGCTTTACAGAAAAATCATTACGCAAGCTGAGAAGCCTACTTATTTTGAAATCCCTGCAGCAGCACCGACTACTACTCCCCTGCCTCCTTGCAAGAAGAGAAAGGCTTCCGTAGTTAAGGCTGCAGTTGGGAAGGCCAGGAAGGCCAAGAAGGCTCATGCTGAGCAGTCGGCTTCGGTAGCGATGGACACTGGGACCAGTCTCCCCGATATTCCCTCATTTGATGAGTTTGAGTCTCAAAGGGAGGCTGCTCAGACATCGTTTCAGGGTAACATCAGAAGCTTGCATTTGCGTTCTTCATCATCTTTTGTAGGATCTCAAAGGAGTCCTTGAATCTGACCCCTCCCTTTTGCACAGCTCAAGAGCCAGTTGTGGCACCTTCTGTGGTGGAGACCAAGTTGCCTTCTCCCACGCCGGCTAGTGAGGCGGAGGGTAAGTGTATTTTCTCATCTGTTTCATACTTGCATTGTTTTCTTTGCTATATTCCTCAGAGGTCCCTTTTTGTAGCAGTGGCAGGCGAAGAGCAGACTGAGGCCATGATGACAGAAGAATTGCTTCAACCACAGGAGGGTCACAAGACTCAGTCGAAGCAGAGTACTGTTCCGGCCAGGCGCATAATTACCCGGTCTACATCCCGACATGCTTCAGAGGTGGCCCCACAGCATATAGCTAGTGTGGAAATATCCTCAGGCAGTTCTAAGACCGTCTCTGATGAGGAGGAAGCGACTTTCAGCGGCAGTGAGGGGGATGCTCCTGAATCAGAGGCCCCGCCTGTATTTGCAAAAGGTGTTCTGCCTTTTCAGCCTGCTAAGCTACTAGTGCTATCTTCTGAGGAGGAGTTGCAAGAGGAGTTTGCCGGGCTCGACACCGAGATCGACATAACTCCACCGTTTGTTACTCCGACTACGGAGCTTCCTCCTCTTTCACCCCACTTCGAGGGTGTAGACCCTGCTTCAAAGGTGGGTTCCTTTTCGTGTTTGTTGCTTCATCTGTTTCTTTTATGTAGTGCTGAAAGTTGCTTTGCTTTGGTCTCAGGGCATTGTCACTGCTAGCTCAGACACAACCGCAGCTTTCACGAACATTTCTTCTACAAACTGGGCTATTGTTCCTTTTATGCCTTTAACTTGCATGGGAGTTCCTGAGGTCATTCGCCCTGTGCCAGTGCGGATACAGTCTTCGACGGATTTAGCATCATTGGACTTGGGGGCCTCAGGAGAAAGTTGCATTCCTATCAGGGCTTCAGATTTCAGAGCCGAAGCCGATCCATCTAGAAGCTCCGCTTTTATACCGGCCGCAGTAATGTCAATTGCGCCCGAGTCAGCAGTCCCTGCCATAGTGGCTATAGAGACTGGACTTCTGCCTCCTCCGACTATGGCAGCTCCCTCCCTGTCACCAGAAAGAGCAGCTGAAGATGAAGCCCTTATTCAAGAGACTCATGAAGAGGTAGCTCCCTCCTTCATCGATTCTCCCCCTGTGGATGTTCAAGCAATAGCTTCCGATACAGCGATAGGGGAGGAATCTTCAGCTCAGCAGGAGAGCACAGAGAGGGACTGGCCAGCCCCTACAGTAAATTTTCCGTCTTCATCCTCTCAGCCGGACGTTGCATTGTGGGAAGATATCGATGGCGAGGTGACCTTTGAAGTCGTCCCCTCTGCCTCCTTTGGCTTCGCTTCCTCTGACAACTTTGTCTGGCAACATTTGGACATGCTACGTCAGCTGGTAGAATCCCAGCCTGGCTTGACGTATCTGCAACTGAAGGAAATCACCAATCGCTTCACCGCTGGCCTGCAAGCCATGGGCTGCCCTTTGAACATATGGGCTCAGCGGGTGCTGCTTCTACTGAAATTCGTGCATCGGAGAGACTTCCTAGCACAGACTATGGTTGATAAGCTAACGGCGTTGAAGTTGCAGAGGTCAGAATATAAGTCTGAGCTGGGGAAGCTAACGCTTATGCTTGATGGACGCCGAGCCGAGCTACAAGGTGCTATTCAGCGGGAGGAAGCTGTGCGGGACCGGATAGCCATCCTAGAGATGGAGCTCTCTGGACTTCGAGCCGAGCTGCAGCAATTATCCTTTATCCGGCTGCAGTCCGTAGAGGAGGTGGCCTCGCTGGAGGGACGAGTGATGTCTCTCCAGGACATGTCCATTGGGCTTCAGGAGGAGGAGGCGCGCCTTCACGAGCTAGGAGCCGCTCCTTATGTGGGTCTTCTGGCCTTCGAAGATATATTCCGGCGGCCGTGAATTGTCTGTCCCTTCTTTTTCTTTTTGTTGTCTTTTGTGATATGATGTCCCCTCGGGGCCCTTTATGTACTCCCTTTTTAATGGAAAGGAATCTCTTGGCTTCATGCGTATCCATCTTATTCTGCATGTGGTTTTATCACTTTGGGAGGTGGGGTAGCGGTTTTAACAATCCCTCATGCGAATGACTCGTACCTTGGCAGGAGAGCGTCCACCCCTTCAGAGAAAGGATGGGGAACTCGCTCCACCGCGTGACGGCATCCGAGGAGGTGCTTGAACCGAATTTTGTTGGTGGCAGCAAACGTCCTATTGGCCATGTGTGCCGTAAGGGAGACGATTTGCCGGAATGCAAATGAAGAGGTCTCATCAAAGTAGACGTATGGTCTAGGCTGGGTAGAGACTATTGCAGGTGGGACATCGAAAAGGATATGTGGTTCTCATCAGAACGGACATAAAGTACGAACTGGACAGATTTTATCATTGGCCGGGTGATGTACCGATCGGCCAACGGTTGGCTTCATCATCGATATTGAGTTTATATCGATGCAAGGGGGATTTTAGAATAGACGTAAGGTCTAAACTGGATAGGGTTTCATCATTGATCGGGCAAGGTGCCGGTCAATCAACAGCGGGTTTCATCATCGATATTGGGTTTATATCGACGCAAAGGGATTTCATGAGTTTCATCAGAATAGACGTAAGGTCTAAACTGGATAGGGTTTCATCATTGATCGGGCAAGGTGCCGGTCGATCAATAGCAAGTTACAAGTAGAGGTGTAGGTCTCATCAGGATGAACGTAAGGTCTATTCCAGCAGGTTTTATCACGGGTGGGACTTTGCCAAGAAATATGTAGGTTTCATCAGGATAGGCATAGGGTCTCTCCTGGTAGGGTTTTATCGTTGACCGGGCAGGGTGCCGGTCGATCAACAGCGGGTTTCATCATCGATATTGGGTTTATATCGACGCAAAGGGATTTCATGAGTTTCATCAGAATAGACGTAAGGTCTAAACTGGATAGGGTTTCATCATTGATCGGGCAAGGTGCCGGTCGATCAATAGCAAGTTACAAGTAGAGGTGTAGGTCTCATCAGGATGAACGTAAGGTCTATTCCAGCAGGTTTTATCGCGGGTGGGACTTTGCCAAGAAATATGTAGGTTTCATCAGGATAGGCATAGGGTCTCTCCTGGTAGGGTTTTATCGTTGACCGGGGAAGGAGCCAATCGATCAAGGGAAGGTTTAAGAGTTTCATCAGGACAGACGTAAGGTCTGAGCTGGTGAGGCTTTATCAGAATGGTGATGGGTTTCATTGTCGGTGGGACGTTTGAAAGAGGGTATGTAGATTTCATCAGGGTAAACGTAAGGTCTACCCCGGAAGGGTATTACCATCGGTGGGGAATGGAGCCAGCTGACCGACGGAAGGTTTCATTAGTGAAAGGGAGGTAAAGGCAGCGTGCCGGTTGGCATGGAACTTTGAATTACCACATTACTGACCCAAGCGCCCTTTCGGATTTTCACCGGAGCCAGCCCCCTCTTGCTTTTGCCCACGCGCCCTTTCGGGTTTTCACGTGGCGGGGTACCCGATTTTGCCTGCAGTGCCCTTTCGGGTTTTCACCATAGCTGGGTTTTAGCCATTTTTGCCCTTGTTCAGAATGTCCGAACAAGTTCGGCGGGGTATCTCTATTTTTTACCCCATCTTATATATATATATATATATATATATATATATATATATATATATATATATATATATATATATATTGAATTGGGACTTTAGCACGGATTAGGTGATGTGCTGCTTCATTAGTGGCTGCTCTTATCATCGGTATTAGGTATATACCGCTGCAAGGATTTCATAGGTTTCATCAGGATAGACGTAAGTTCTAAACTGGGTGGGTTTCATCATTGATCGGGCAGTGTGCCAATCGATCAACAGTAGGTTTCATCATCGGTATTGGGTTTATACCAATGTAAGGATTTCATAGGTTTCATCGGGATAGACGTAGGGTCTAGCCCAGACAGGTTTCATCGCTGATCGGGCAGTGTGCCAGTCGATCGGCAGTGAGTTTCATCATCGGTATTGGGTTTATACCAATGCAAGGATTTCATAGGTTTCATCGGGATAGACGTAGGGTCTAGCCCGGACAGGTTTCATCGCTGATCGGGCAGTGTACCAATCGATCAACAACAGGTTTCATCACGGCGGGACGTAAAGAGACATGCAAATTTAATCGGACGGGTTTCTTTGTCGATCGGGCAGGGTGCCCATCGACCAAAGGTGGGTTTCATCATCGGTATTGGGTTTATACCAATGCAAGGATCTCATGAATTTCATCAGAATAGACGTAAGGTCTACACTAGACTGGTTTTATCGTTGATCAGGCAGGGTGCCAATCGACCAACAGCGGGTTTCATCATCGGTATTGGGTTTATACCAATGCAAGGATTTCATAAGTTTCATCAGGATAGACGTAAGGTCTAAACTGGAATGGTTTATCATTGATCGGGCAGGATGCCGGTCAATCAACGGTGAACTTCACCATGGTGAGACTTTGGACAAGGTATGAGGGTTTTATCAGGACAGACGTAGGGTCTATACTGGGTGGGTTTGATCATTGATCGGGCAAGGTGCCGGTCGATTGACGAGAAGTTTATGGCGGGAGGTGAGGCTTCTTTAGGATCACCACATTACTAACTCAAGCGCCCTTTCGGGTTTTCGTCGGAGCCAGCCCCCTCTTGCTTTTGCCCACGCGCCCTTTCGGGTTTTCACGTGACGGGGTACCCGATTTTGCCTGCAGTGCCCTTTCGGGTTTTCACCACAGCTGGGTTTTAGCCATTTTTGCCCTTGCTCAGAAAGCCTGAACAAGACCGGCGGGGTATCTCTATTTTTAACCCCATCTTTTTATTATTTATTATTTTAATTCTTTTATTCTCTCTTCCCCTCTTTTTTGGGAGGGTGATAAGTCAGAATGTCATTAGATCATGATAAGGGATGGCTTGGTTAGGGCGGAGTGCCGCTATACCAAGAAAGGGTGTAGCTCGGCTAGGGCGGGGTGCCGCTAGACCAAGGAAGGGTAGCTCGATCAGGGCGGAATGCCACTAGACCAAGGAACGGTAGCCTGGTTAGGGCGGAGTGCCACTAGACCAAGGAAGAGGGTAGCTCGGTTAGGGCGGAGTGCCACTAGACCAAGGAAGAGGGTAGCTCGGTTAGGGCGGAGTGCCATTAGACCAAGGAAAGGTAGCTTGATCAGGGCGGAGTGCCACTAGACCAAGGAAAGGGTAGCTCGGCTATGGCGGAGTGCCACTAGACCAAGGAAAGGTAGTTTGATTAGGGCGGAGTGCCACTAAACCAAGGAAAGGTAGCTTGATCAGGGCGGAGTGCCATTAAACCAAGGAAAGGTAGTTTGATATTAGGGCGGAGTGCCACTAAACCAAGGAAAGGTAGCTTGATCAGGGCGGAGTGCCATTAGAACAAGGAAAGGTAGCCTGGTTAGGGCGGAGTGCCACTAGAACAAGGAAGAGGATAGCTCGGTTAGGGCGGAGTGCCACTAGACCAAGGAAGAGGGTAGCTCGGTTAGGGCGGAGTGCCACTGGACCAAGGAAAGGGTAGCTCGGCTAGGGCGGAGTGCCACTAGACCAAGGAAAGGTAGCTTGATCAGGGTGGAGTGCCACTAGACCAAGGAAAGGGTAGCTCGATCAGGGCGGAATGCCACTAGACCAAGAGAGGGTAGCTCGGTTAGGGCGGAGTGCCACTAGACCAAGGGAGAGGTAGCTCGGTTAGTGCGGAGTGCCACTAGACCAAGGGAAAGGTAGCTCGGTTAGGGCGGAGTGCCACTGGGCCAAGGGAGAAGTAGCTCGGTTAGGGCAGAGTGCCACTAGACCAAGGGAAAGGTAGCTCGGTTAGGGCGGAGTGCCACTAGACCAAGGAAAGGTAGCTTGATTAGGGCGGAGTGCCACTAGACCAAGGAAGAGGGTAGCTCGGTTAGGGTGGAGTGCCACTAGAAGAGGGTAGCTCGGTTAGGGCGGAGTGCCACTGGACCAAGGAAGAGGGTAGCTCGGTTAGGGCGGAGTGCCACTGGACCAAGGAAAGGGTAGCTCGGCTAGGGCGGAGTGCCACTAGACCAAGGAAAGGTAGCTTGGTTAGGGCGGAGTGCCACTGGACCAAAGAAAGGGTAGCTTTTGCCCGATTACTTGGGGAATATTGGTTGTGCAGCATGATACAGCTTGAGGTGTTTACCGTTGAGTGGCGAGAATTTAATTTCCCCTCGATGGTTAACAACTACATAGGCCCCTCCTTCGTAGACCCTTTGTATCACATAAGGACCTTCCCTGTAAGATCCCAAATTCTTTAGAAATTTATTTAGAAAGTTATTTGTAATTATTTGTAATTTATTTGAAATTATTCGAAATTAATGAGAATTATCCAAATTAATTAGATTAATTAATTAATTATTAGAATAAGTCATTTTTCTACTATTTTCTAAAAATCCCCAAAAATCACATCTTGTAGAATTAATTTTATTTATGAACTTTGTCTTATACAATTAAGCCTAATAAAATCATTTATTAAGCCGAATTAGCGAACTAAGTCTTCCGAACTTAATATTTAATTAATTGCGGAATAGTAGAAGTGGAATTTTATCTAACATATAAAAATTCATAAAAATAGTAATTAAATAATAGATGCTTCGACTAACACTTTTGTCTTCTTGGAGTAAGCCTAATTAAATCATTATCTAGGCCTAATCAGTGGATTAAGCCTGACTTATAACCCACCTAACCCAAATTCGAATTTACTATTCACCCAAACTTTGAACATCAAATTCGTGCTTGATTCTCAACCAAATGGGATGATTCCAGAGGCAAATGAAAGGTATTACATAGAGGAACATTTACCCTCAATCAATTTGAGGTAAACTTAGCCCCAAAACGTGCTGCCGACATAGTTTGGTTAAGTCAAGGATTTCGGCGTCGTTTCTAAACTCGTAGCTTGCAGCAGCAAATACTCCCAATTCAGAAGGCTCCAGAAGCTCTATGAGCTATCAAAATGAATCCCTACGAGTCTTCTTTCATTTGGCTGCTGTGGGGTTCGCTGAAATTTCGGATCTGGAGAGATCTAGTTCGATTTGTGAAGGTCGGTCAGCAGGCCGTTGGCTTCCCTTCATCCTTCTTTGATCAATCGATTAAGGTAGGAATTCTCAACCAAATCTTGATCATGAGTATAGAAAATTGTACCTCTCATCGAGCTCTTTCCATTGGTGGCAAAAGCCCCAATTTTGATTAGGTATCCGTGGAGATATCGAAGTTTTAGTGAGGTGCTGTCAAGTTGTTCTTCATTCTAGGTTTCGAGTTCCTTCTTCAATTTGAGGTAGGTGATAACAGCCCAATTTCTAATTAACATACATGAATGTAATCAATAGCATGTTAGCTTTCTTTTGACATCAAAATCCCCAATTTTTATAGATCATGCCTAGAGTATTTCGTGTGTTGTTAGAAGCATGCTAGCAAGCTAGACTTTACTTGTGTTCTTCATAGAATATGATTTATTTCATTGGATTCCTATCGAAATTCGTGATTTAAAATTGTGTTTTATGACCCTAAGATGCATATTATTAACCCTAGAGTCTATGGTTATGATCCCAATACTTTTAGACCCCAAATTCTTGGAGTTTTCATAGCTTTTTGGGTCTGGAAACCCAGGGGTCGACCCACGGGTCGACCCATTTCCACCCAGCAAGCAGCAGCAATGCTGCCTTGCATGGGTCGACCCAATGGGTCGACCCACAGCCTGCAGGGGTCGACCCATGGGTCGACCCATGCAGCCAGGATTGCAGGGGTCGACCCAGGGGTCGACCCATCCCTGGAATTTTTCCAGGGGTCGACCCAAAGGGTCGACCCATGCATTGTAAACCCATTTTTTTTGATGATTTGACCCGGGGATCAATCCGGATCATCGGGGAATCAAACCATTCAACCTAAACACTTTGAAAACTATATTTTTGAGGAACTAATGACCTATTCATGTACCCTTTTAGTTTCAATTAACATTGGTCCATACATGCAAACTTAGTATAAAAACACACCGTTTATCATCTTCATTTCAATGCATACAAGATTAAATAGAAACCCAGATAATTAGTGGTTAATGGTTTAACTAAATCTCTGTTAATGCATTCTATTTCACTCCTGTGGGAGTTGTTCTTTGCCTTATCATCTTGAATCAGCTTCTTGGCAATTGTCTTAATGCAAATGATAATGGTTAAATCATGATATCTTAACTTGATGATTAGGATTAATATGTTGATTAACCTGTTTGATTGCTGCTGTTTTACAGTAGCGCAGCACGATTAACTCTTGTTGTGACTTGATTTCAATCTCCTTGATGATTATACTTACCTTGAAATTCTGGAAATGAATCTCCTTCCTACTTGAAGTTGTTATTGCTACTTAGTTTAAACCTTGGAATTCTGGCCATAAACTGTGGAAGTCTAGATTCGTGGGATCTTTGATCCAAAGAAATCAATGCCTGGCAAACAATTAAGGGCTCGGTCTGGTCCTGAGAAGAGCGCCCGAACACTACGTGTACCCCTGGGAGGTGAATGACTAGGTGTGGCATTTGGCACCAGTACTTGACATGTGTTAAATCTAGGACTGTCCACTACTCATTCCACTACTCTCTCCACTACTCTCTACATTACTTTCTACTACTTTTCACTTTCCACTCGTCACTGTTCTATACTCTACTTGTGGTTACTGTACTTGCTCATTACTTGGACGTGGAAATGAAATTACATACGTGCTTGACATGACTTGAATCGACTTGATATGGCCAACTTTTTATTGTTATCTCCTGTAGTAAATTCTTGTCTTACTATTCTATTCATTATATTTCTTGACCTTGCAAGATCTTTGAATTTCGTTTCATCATCGTTATCTTTTTATCGTTTTTATCATTTGTAGCATGACATTTTGAAAAATGTAATTAAACTGTTAATCACTTATACATGTCTGTTATTTCCTACTGAGCGTTAGCTCACACCCCGTTGTTTCCCCCTTTTCCAGGCTTTTCAGGTGACGCGCTTACCGATGGGGAAGGGCAGGAGTGATGTCTTGAGTGTATCAGTTCTAGTGTGTTAGCAATGTGTTATTGTTAGTTGTGTTTGGAGATCATTTAGTTTCAGTTTGTTATTGAGTTTTAGTGGTTGATTATTCCAGTTGTATTAAGTTGAACTTGAGGATTATTGTATTAGTCGTGGTTTATTATTAATCATTTAGCATTTCCATCTTGTAGCACTTGTGTATTGTTTTAGATTTAGTTCCCTCTCTTGCTAGCGTGTCCCTAACTGTACGTCCCGATACTTCCGCCTTGTTCGGGGCGTGACATTCCCAATTAGCATTCAGCTTTCCTTTTGGGTTGGACGCCATGACTTCTTTTTTCTTGACCATGACGAGGTCACCTTTCTTGAATTCTCGTCCTTTTACGAGTTTGTTGAATGCAGTGGCCATGAGTGCCTGATACATTTGGATATTCTTCTGAGCTTGGAGGCGCTTCCCTTCCAATTCAGCCAGCTCTTCTAGTCTTCTTTCTGCATTGGTCTGTTCGCCACGGGCCAGGCCATATTGGACTGCCACTCTGAGTGACGGGACTTCCAGCTCTAGGGGAACCACAGCCTCTGAGCCGTATACCAGCGAGTATGGTGAGCACCCTGTAGGTGTCTTGAAGACGGTGCGGTACGCCCACAGAGCTTCATACATTTTTTCTTCCCAGTCCTTCTTATTGGAACTGACGACTTTGGCCAGCAAGGTGCAGAGAGTCTTGTTAAAAGCTTCTGCCAATCCGTTTGCCTGAGGATTGTAAGGGGTGGAAGTCCTCCATTCGATTTTATACTTCTCAGCAAGCCGATAGACCTTCTGATTTCTGAAATGACTTCCATTGTCAGATATTATTCGGCTGGGGATCTCGAACCGGAAGATAATGTTCTGCTTGATGAATCTGGCGACCAGTTCACCAGTCACCTCTCTTAATGCTATAGCCTCCGCCCATCTGGAGAAGTAATCTGTTATGGCCAGTATGTACTTATGTCCAGCCGAGGAAGTCGGTAGTGGCCCGACTACATCAGTTCCCCATTGTGCAAATGGCTAGCTGGGAACTGTAGGGTGCAGAGTTGTAGGGGGCCTTCTAGGCACAGTAGCATGCTCCTGACATTTCTGGCATGATTTTGCAAATTTGCAGCAGTCTTCAAACATGGTGGGCCAATAGTAGCCCAGCTTCTTGATTTCTATCTTCATCTTGGGACCAGCCTGGTGGGCACCTGCTGTCCCAGCATGTATCCCTTTCATCGCTTGCCAGGCTTCCTCAGTGGACAGACATCGGAGTAGAATCTTCTTGCGTGCGTCTGCCATTATTCGGAACAGAATTCCATTCCTGAGTTCATAAGAATCTTTGATTCTTATGGGTTTCATCCTTTCTTCTCTTATCTGCGGCAGTTGTTGGTGTAGAAACCACTGCAGCAAGTGTTGTCTCCAATCAGGCGCTTGCTCTGTGCTAACAGTAGCGACTTCTTCTTCTTCGGGGCACCCTTCTAGCATACTGGGGACTTGCCGCCGGTTCATAACAACAATGTTCAGTGTCTCATTTGGCGGGACTGCTAGTGAGCTGGCTAGCTTTGCCAGCGCATCAGCCTGGGCATTATGTCCACGGCCCACATGCTTGAGCTCAATATGATAGAATTTCGCCATGAGGCGCACAGCTTCTTGGTGGTAGGGATTCAGTTCTGGCTTCCGCACTTCGAACTCCCCTTGGATCTGTTTTATTATCAGCATTGAATCCCCGAATACTTGAAGCATTTGGATACCCATGTTGAGGCTGACATATAGCCCGATTATCAGAGCCTCATACTCGGCCTCATTATTGGTGCAGGGCTTGTTTATAGAACAGGAAGTATGCACGACCTCCCCTTCTGGTGATTTCAGCACAATACCGGCTCCAGCCCGTATTCTGGTCTTTCCATCGGAATCTGTCTCCGTTCTGGATGCTCCATCAAAGAATAGTTGCCACATAACAGACTGGGTCTGGCAGGCCTCGAGTATCTCATCATCGGGTAACTCAGTCCCTAGCATATCATTTTCCGGCACAGGATGCTCTGCGAAGAAATCAGCCACGGCCTGTCCCTTTATCGCCCTCTGGGGTGTATAGGTAATATTGAATTCCATCAGGATCACTGCCCATTTGCCCAATCGGCCTTTCAGTACTGGCTGAGTCAATATGTATTTGAGCGGGTCTGCTGCAGATATCAATCTGACTTCATGTGATAACATATAGTGTCGGAGCTTTTTGACAGCAAAGACTAGTGCCAAGCAGGTCTTCTCTATGTAGCCGTAGCTTTCTTCAGTTCTCATCAGCCTCCTACTTAGGTAGTACAAGGCTTGTTCTTTGCCTTCCTCATTTATCTGTGCCAGCATTGCCCCCAGGGAACAGTATGTGGCTGCGATATACAGTATCAAGGGCCTGCCCTTAATGGGTGCCCCCAGCACCGGAGGGGTCTTGAGGTATTCTTTCAGCTTCTCAAAGGCTTCCTGACAGCCATCGTCCCAGAGGAACGGCACATCTTTCATCATGAGTTTGTGAAAGGGGTGGCATCTTCCCGATAGATTTGATATAAATCGTTGGATGTAGGCCAGACGCCCTTGCAGGGATCTCAACTCGTGCAGATTCCTTGGTGGAGGGAGCTCCTGGATAGCTTTAATCTTGGATGGGTCAATTTCAATGCCCCTATGACGGACAATAAACCCGAGGAATTTTCCACTGGACACGCCGAAGGCGCATTTCATGGGGTTCATCTTGAGTTCATATTTGCGCAGCCTCTGGAATACTACCCTCAGGTCTTGCAAATGGTCTTCTCTTCTTTTAGTTTTTACTACCAAATCATCAATGTAGCACTCTACTTTCTTGAAGAGCAAATCATCAAAGATCTTTGTCATGGCTCTTTGGTAGGTAGCGCCGGCATTCTTGAGGCCGAACGGCATCCTTTTGTAGTGAAATATCCCCTTCGGAGTGTGGAATGCAGTGTGCACTCTGTCTTCTTCAGCAATCCAGATCTGATTGTATCCGGATGACCCATCCATAAATGATAGGGCCTCATGGCCAGTAGTTGCATCGATCATCACCTCAGTGATTGGCACCGGGAAATCATCTTTCGGGCAGGCCTTATTAAGGTCCCGAAAATCAACACATATTCTGATCTGCCCATTCTTCTTCTTTACGGGCACTATATTGGCCAGCCATGTAGTATACTGGTTTTCTTCGACAAAGCCTACATCGATCAGCTTGTCAACCTCTTTGTTAATCTGATTTATTAGTTCAGGACGCATTCTCCTGGAAGGCTGCTTTACAGGGTTAGCCTCTGGGTTTATTGCCAGTCGGTGCTGTGCCACATCAGAACTCAGTCCCGGCATTTCATCATATGTCCATGCAAAGCAGTCTCAGAATTCCTTCAAAAACTGTATATACTGTTCCCTGGTAGCTGGCTCCAGCAGTGCGCTGACAAATGTCGGCCTTGGCTCATCTACGGTTCCCAGATTTATTTCTACAAGCTCATCGATGGTGGCCTGACCTCCGTCTTCGACCTCGGGCGGGGCTTCTTGTAAGTCAACGAAGCCTCCCGGGATATAATCTTCTTTAGTTTCATGATTTTCTGTTTCATCATATTGGTCATCAGCGGTTGCTGGCTCATCATATACGACCAATATTGCTGTATTCTGTTCAGTACGCTCCGGGGACGTAACTGGATCAGCATGAAACTCGAAGACGGAGTCTTCCGCCCTTAGAGGCTCTTCCGGTGCAAATTCCCTTGAGAGATCATCATTCTGTAGAGCCCGGACTTCTTCCAGGATGCGCTCAAACTCCAAGCACTCCCTCAGCTCTTTGGCTGTTTGGTCTTCATCCGGGATTCCTGTGTCGAACCTTGCTTCAACATGGAACAGATCTTCTTTGCAAGGTAGGTCTTCCCAGCACCAATCTTTCTTTGCTTCATCAGACGTCCCGGTCTCCGGCTGACTGTCTGGGGCTTCATTGTTCATTATGGATTGATAAATGATTTCTTCATCTTCCGAGGGGTGATTGTCATATCCCACCTCGGGAGGGTCTTCATGCTGGTAGGAGACAGATATGACATCCACCTCAGCTTCATAGCATTCTTGAAGGGTATAACCCAATCCTGGGTGCTGAGTGATCTTTCTCAGTTCTTTATTATCCCGAGGCGGATCCCATAGCTCCTGGAACGCCTTCTTTTGGGCAGCAGACTGCATTGATGGTATTTGCATCTTGGAGAACATTTGTGAAACCCGTTGGGTAGTATAATCCAAGCCTGTAATCGGTACCATCCGATTTGTAGCTTCTTCAGGGGCCATACAGTCTTGATCATCCTCTTCAACTGGCTCCCCGGTGTAGAATACAATAGGAGGCTCGCAGAAGCGAGGGATTTCCATAGTCTTCAGTGGTAGCACCGTTTGGTACTCTAGGCTGATGATGGGTTTAAATGAACCCTGCGGCACCTCCACTTGTGTGTACTTTTCTTTCATTTCTTCATCAATATCATCCGGGCGAATGCTAGGAGGGGTGATCCGAGCAAAGTCACCGGCATAAGAGATGTGAGCTACCTCATGCTTTTTAATATAGCCCTTTGGTGGCGGTGGAGACCAATCTCTTGCCTTCGTCGCCGGCTTTTTCTGGCTGATCACAGCCTCTTTCTTTTCACCCTTCTGTGACACCTCGGTGTAGTAGGATGCATCGAGCATATGACACTTGAATACTTCGAAGGGATGCAGATCTGCAAACACCCTTTCTTCTCTTCCTTCATGGCAGTATTTGATGCACTGATGTAGCGTGGATGGCACTATCTGATATTCATGCAGCCACGGTCTCCCCAGCAGGGCCTTATACGTGGTGTTGGAATCGATCACATAAAATCGTATCATGGTAGTGAGGTCACCCAATGTGAGGTTGAAATCAGCCACCCCAAGAGGTGTTTCACATTTCTGGTTGAACCCCGCAATCTTCATATCTCTGACCTTGGTAAGCTGCAGATCAAAGTAATATTTCTGATAGATGCGGTATGGGAGGATGTTCACGGCAGCCCCGGGATCTATCAGTATCCTGTTCAGTGGCTGACAGTTCAGGGAGCCCCTCATATACAGCGGTCTGTTATGGCCGGAATTCGGAATCAGCATGCCATCCTCTGTGAATGTAACTGACGGCCCGGAATTCACTTCTGTCAAGAGTGCTTCATATTGTGCCGGCGACTGCAAGGCATCAACAATTACCTGGCGAGCCTCTTCACTCAGAGAGAGAATTTCCCAGATGGAGAATCTGGTAGGGAGCTTCTTTAGCATTTTCATGATCCGGCTGCCCACCCTGACATTAGACAGTCTCATTTCCTCTACCCATTGGGGCTTTGGAGGTTCATGTGGTGCCCGTGGCCTTTGCTGCCCGGTGCTGGCCTCAACCTCCGGACTGGTTTCTTTGGGGGATTCTTCTATGGCAATGGCCCCTGGTGCCATCAGAGGGTCACTTCCTTCATTTTCTTCATGCTGCTTTTGCTTCCTAACTGTAGTCTGCTGGCATTTATTACTTTCAGCTGGAGCAGTGTGAGCCAATTGCTCATTCTCCAAACTGGACAAGAATTCCAGGAATGAAGGAGCTTCTTCTTTGTCTTGGTACAAGCTGGCAGGGGGAGGAACCTGGACACCTCGTACCTCTGGTTCTGGGATCTGATAGGGTTGCTCCCCTCTGAATATAATGTTATGATTAGCTGGTGGTGGGCGCCCCCATCTTTTCCCAGAACGTGTTGCATGGGCTGAGGTAGAGGTCTCAACATGGTTGGCTTCTAGCGGGGCATTTGATGCTTCAGCCTCATCATCCTCCCCGGGCAAGGAAAAGAGCACTGACAGAGTGTTACACTGTGCTGTCGTGACTTTCTTTCCCTTTTTGGACTTGGGCCGTCTCTTCTTCTTCTGGGAATTTGGCTTTGCCAGCTCCTGCCCCCAGAAGGGCTCAGTCTCATCTTTTCTTTGTTCTGCCTCTGGCTGCTCTTCAATTTTCAATTCTTCGAGCTGCTCCCAGAGTATACAGTCTTTTACCAGCAGGTGTTTGGGCTTTTTATGCTCATATTCATCGAGCTCATTGATATACTGCTGTAGACGCCTGGCTGCAGGACTTATTTCTTTATGTGCGGGTAGGGGAGTTTGTCTCCTCCGGTTGTGAGTAGGGATCCGGATGACTAGCTCGGTCTCAGCTGTGCGCCATACTGGCTTTACTGGAGGCGGTTCAGGCCTTGGTGTGACACCTCGAATAATCACCCCGCTGGCACTGGCTGCGGGAGTTTTCCTTCTATTCTTTATGGGTTTCGTCTGCCATCCCTCCTGATCCTTCAGTGGGGTGAGGAAGCAAGCTTCATAGGTATGCCTGGTACATTCCTCAACGGCTTCCTTAGGCAACTGCTGGTAAATTGAGATCATATTGGCGGCCATTCTCCAGGACGGAGGCTCATGTGGATGAAGTGGCTTTACTTGATAATCTCCCAGCTGCAGCTCACCCTTTCTAACCATTCCTTCCATGATATCTTTGAAGACATAACAGTCCTCAATTGCGTGCCCCAGCGCACGGTGAAATGGACAGAACAGCGGATCATCTTTCTTTGCCGCATCCTTGGGTCTCTTCGGTTCAGGCAATGTTACCTTGTTGAACTTATATGCCCAGTTAAATAGTGCTACCATCTTATCCTTGGGAAAAGAGTAAGCCTTTTTCATCTTGTCTCTTAGAGAAACCTTGTCTTTTCTTTCTGCTGCACCCTCAGGCGGGGGAGCTTCATCTGCCCCCTTCTTCCCCTTCTGCTGCTCGAAGGTTCTGAAATCGATGGTGTTGGCCTCAGAATGTGATGGTCGTCGATCATTAGATTTACCTTTCAGCACATTGGGAACATTGGCGGTTGGACGTTTGGACAAGAACGTCTCAACCTCCGCCACTATATTGTTTAATCGGTCAAATGTTCTGACATCTGCACCGATCATCTTTTCTAGCACCTCTATCCTGAGGCTCTGTTTACATATCTGCACTGCATCTTCTTGATGAGGGGGTCTTCTGCATCTCATGGCTAAGTTCCTCCATCTTTTGATGTAGTCCAGTGCAGTTTCATCTTGCTTCTGCCTGGTTGCATATAGCTCTGCTATTGTGATTTCTCTTTCAGTGACATGAAATCTGTCGCGGAATTTTCTCTGCATATCAGGCCAATCAACCACCGATCCAGCTGGCAGGCTTGAATACCATTCAAAGGCTAACCCAGTAAGAGATGACCCAAAGAACTTAAGCAGATAAGCTTCGTCGACTGCCAGGTCGCCCATGATTGTGGTGTAGTAAGCTATGTGCTCTCTGGGGGAGCCCTGGCTATTAAATTTCTTGAACTTAGGTGGCTTACTGACGCCTGGAGGTAGTCTCTTAGCAGCATATTGGGGAGGATATGGCACCTTGTACACATCATAGGTACTAACATCATCGCCGTTCTTCTCAGACAGCTTCATCTCCACAATTCTTTCAATTATCAGCTTGTGGGCTACGGCTGGATCTATGTCTTCTGGGAAGAAGTGAGCTTGTTGCTGACTATGAGGAGTTGTCATCACAGTGGCACGCAAGGTGGGCGCGATAGGTTGTGTCTGAGATGCAGAGGGCTGAGCTACTGTTTGCTGTGGAACAGGTTGGCTCGGTGCTTTGCCCTTATCAGCCAGGAGAGGATTAGCTGGGATAGCCGTGTCTGTTGAGCTGGAAGTATGCCCGACAGGCTCGGCCTGCTTGGAGACCGGTGTAGCTTCATGTCTCTCATTGAGCTGTCTTCTGAGAGCATTGATCTCCTGCTGGTATCTTCTGAACATCATCTGGATCATGGGATCCAGGGTGGACGGGATCTGTATATCTTCCGAAGTCCCTTCAGCATCATCAATGAAGGGATTATCTTCTTCCTCCATTGTCACCACATTGACTGTCATGGTGGTGATCTTGCGGGTTTCATCATCAGTTTTCATCTTATCTTTTGCAGCCTGACCTCTTCTTGTGACGGGGCCTGGTCTGGTAGCCAGCCTGAGCAGTTCATCTGGCTGAGTTGGTAGCATATCCTACCCCCTGGCGATTCCAGCCATGTTACAGGCGAAGATTTGCATTCTTCCCTTCTGCCTGCAAACTTTTCTTTTTGCCTGGTCAGGGTATTTGAGTCGGTCGAAGACCGATACTCTTTCTTCAGCTTCTTCCCTACACAGGTCTTCTTTATCATATCCGGCCTTGCGGCCTTCTTCATAATCATTTGAATCGGAGGAGGAGACTCCGAGCATCACTTCTTGAAGGGCTTCTCCTTCTTCTTCATCCACGGTGCCCAGAGCACGGGATAATCTTTGCTGACCGAGGGCAGAGTTCCCCAGGTAGTGGAAGTAGTCTTGGACCACTTGTTTCATCTCCTTTGGATTGTGCCTTCGCGGCTCTGGTCGGAGTATCAATCTTTCCTGGCTTTTCTGCTGATGAGCCAGTGTTGTCATCTGAGCATTCAAATGCTCGGCTTTGGAATATCTGAATATGTCAGCCTGTCTGGCACAGGCTCTTGGTCTTCTTGGAATGGCAACCGTGACTGGTTCACTCATTCCCATATCACCATCTTGGCAGCAGTTGGCAGTGTCAGCATAGTCCCTCTTTTCCCATCTTTTGCCTTTGGCTCTGGGATGGGTGACAGTAAGGTCTTCCTCCTTCTCATATCTTCTGCCCCTCATCACGGGGCGAGTAATAATCAGATTCCTTCCTTCATCATTTTTTCCATCTCTCCTCCCCCGAGCCTTGGGGTAAGCAGCAACAGCATCTCTTCTGTAGTTTCTTTCTTCTCTTCTGCTTCCTGCCCTGAAGCGGGCAACAGCATCCTCGGTAGCTTTCTTTTCATATCGAGCTGGGGCCCAGCCCTGAATCTTCTTTGGTCACCAGACCTGTTTATATCTTGCTGGCTTGGGCGCCAGCGGCTTCCTCTCATCAGCTTCCCAGTTGGCCCTCCTAGTGGCCAGAACGCGGAACCTGTTGTCGGTCTGGACAGTCGGGACAATCCTGTCCGGCCGGACTTCTCTGGGGCGACCGTTGAGGTTCACCCTAACATCACCCATCATCATTGTCTTCCCAGAATTGGAAAGACGACGCTTAGCAGCAGCATACCGGATTCTCTGGTTATTTCTCTTTCCCCTCTTGGCAGCAGCGGGGACCGTGTCCCTCCTTTGAACTTGGTGAACATAGCAGGCGACGGCCGTCGAGGTCGTCTTCTCTGGTAAGCCAGCCTTCTCACCAGCAGTCTTCATCGGGGCACTTGCAGCAGTGCCTTGCTCGTTGTTGTTGACCTGCAGAAGGTCGGTGAAGACGAGGCCCAGACAGTTGGGCAGCCCGACAGCAGGGGGCATTGATCCGAACGAAAGAGGTACCGCCAGGTAGCCCTCTCGCACATGCATATCGATCGGTTGCTGGTCGAAACATATAGACATGATCCCGGCCGTCATTGTAGCTTCCTGAGGATAGAGAAAGCGCATAGGATCAGAAATTTGAGGGGGGCCCGCTGGGCCTCCTATTTTGGCGTAGAGATGAAGGGAGACTCGGTCCCACCGGGCGTGCCAGACTTGTAGAACGTGGATTTTATTTTTAAATTATTTAAATTTTATGTTTATTTTATTTTTTATTTGGGGAATTCTCTTATTTGTATTTATTGATTATTAGGCGTGCCAGTCACCGGGGTGACAATTTTATTATGCTCTCGATCTGACTTTTAATCAGTCGATTGTGAAGTCCGAGTCGGGACCCGAAGTCCGTCATACCATAAAGGCTATGACGTTAATTACGCCCTTCCTAAGAAGGACAACCCTTGATTAAACGCCAAAATAGGAGGCCTCATAAGGCAAACATATATTCATGTACATAACTTTGAACTTCATACCAGGCCCGGAAGGCAGGTAAGAGAATAACATTGACCACAGAAACAAACTATATCGCTGAATCGGCGGTTCAAAAATAATCAGACTCAGGGGAAAGGTGAAACAGAGGATATCAATCGCGGACAGGATGAGCCACGATCATGACGGAGGTTTAAAGCATCGATTAACATTTTGGCAGCACCTCCCCATAGTCCGGATCATGCCCAGAGGGAAATAGGCTATCACCCACGGAATGCCGAGATGAAACCCGAAAGGAAGAGAGAGGTCGGACCTCTCCACGTTACACATGTATGCCCTAGGGCAATGTTTGACTCTTCCCTCACAGGAGTTGGTGGCACTCATGCATTGGCATAGCTCACCGGAGCTAAGAGGGAGGCGCGTCGTTGTGACTTCGACACGAATCGATGGAACATAAGGGAGTCTACCTCCCTTTAACTTTATCCTCGGGACATATCTGGTGATCCATGGATATCTCTGTGTGGGTTAGCTCTGGGCATTTGGGCTCACAGGGTGGCAACTTAGGCTCTCGGCATGACCACAGATGGAAGGCAAAGGCTCCCGGCGTGAGTGGCAAGAAGGTGGAGGTTCCCGGCGTGGCCGAAGGGAATAGTCCAAGAAGCTCCCGGCGCCGACTTCTCGGCGCGACGGAGACTCTCCAAGGGGGTTCTCGGCGTAGGCTGAAGGGAGGAGGAGGAGTTCTGGGCGTGAGGGTTCCCGGTGCGCTGAAAGCTGTGCCGGGAGCTGATGGCGCCGAGAGTTCGGTGCCGAGAAGGTATTGGTGTTTGGGCGCCATGAGGAATTTAGGATTTTACGGTACCCTGTTTTTGGGGTTTTAAGAGTTTTCTGGGAATTTATATCAAAGTAGATTGGCTCTAGGGACTCAGAGATGGGGTTCAAATGGTTTTAGTTGTATATGTTTCAAAGGAGGCTGAGAGCTGAGAGGGATTGGAGGAGAAGAGTCCAACGCAGAGAACTTTTTCACCATTACTATGCGAAGTCCCGAGGACAGCTTCAGTGTTATCTTTCATCGGCCTGGGAGGATTTCAGCAGCACCTCCCCCGTACCTAGCGTCTGCCAGGGAGTGATAGACGATCACCCACGGAATGCCGGGATGAAAGCCAAAAAAAAAAAGGGGGTATGGGACCCCTAGCCCGTGTATGTGATTACAGCACCAACTTAATATCCCTTTGAGGCCATTGAAACTTATGCAGTGGCAGAGTTTCCTTGGCTCGTAAGGTTATATAGGGGGGTTATCCCCAATAATCTTTATCCCTTAGGTATATATGGTGATCTGGGGCGTCCTTCGACCGAATTCAAGGTCACACTGAACGGACTGTAGGGGCTATCGGTGTGGTTTCTCCATTGGTGGCAGGAAAGTTTATCAGGGGTTCCAGGGGTATATCTATGTGGTTTACAGTTCGAAGGGGTGGAAGGCACAAGGGGTGGTCCCCAGCGTGGGGTACTTCTCGGCGCGCCCGTCACCGAGCCGGGAACCTGGCGCCGGGAAGCCCGGGCCGGGAAGGCTATATTGAAGGGCTTTATTGACTTGCTGAAGGGGCTAAGGAAAGGGACCTCTCGGCGGCGTAGCTCTCGGCGGGGAAATGACCACGCCGGGAAGGGGCTAAAGGGTTTATGGCTTGATTGCGATACTCTGCTCAAGAGACTTCTGGGATTTCTGGCTCGGATTGAGGAAAGATCTGGAGTGCAGGAGGGGATTACATGGAGGTTAGTATCAGTCGAAGGGCAGACCATCCATTATCGAATCCTCGTGAGACGTATGGCATTTCCTCTACTCACCTGCTGCTCAGACGGTCAAGAGATTGATGTCTCTGACCCTGAACGAGATGGGAGCTCGGCAGAAATCTATGATATTCAAGAAAACCATGATCAGGGAGGGAAGGAGGGGGAACAGAGCCCAATAACCCACTGAACGAGGGTTGAGGCTCCGTCTTCGTCCTTCACCAGAGAACGGGCTAGGGAGGGGGTCGAAACACGAGTCGGAAAGCTGGAGCATCTAGGCAAACCAATATTCCGAAGAACAACCGATGCAAGAAGGGGAGACAGACAGCATATATCTCAATCAATCGAATGCCCAAACGGGCCATGTTGATACTTCATTTCATTGCATCATCCCAAACTTACACAGATCATGGAAGGGAAATGAAAGACAGAGAGGTGGAAATCGAGACCGGAATCCTCCAGCTACATTGATAAATCGAGAAAGACTCGCCAGATTACATCAGAAAAAAAAAGAGGAAAGCATGGGGGAGGGCGGAGCATTGACTCCTCTCCCTCCCCGGTTACCCACCTGAGTCTTCCTTTCTTCTTCTTCTCCCAGCTTCTTCTTTTTTCCCTCTCGGTCTCTCTTCTGTCTTTTTCTATCTCTCCCTATCTCTATCTTCTGTTTCTCTTTGTTCTGGTCGTCCTCCTTTCTTTTTTCGAAGGGAAGGGGGCTTTATAACCGTCCCTCTTTGCCTTCTCGGCAGGCATCTCACGGCGCGCCTCAGCTGAGGGCTTCCCGGCGCGCAGGACTCCAGCCTCTCAGTGCAGCCATTGGGCTTCGACAAGGGGCTCCCGACGCCACTATTACAGGCCCACTTAGGTCTCTTAGGCCAGGCCCTTTATCGGCCCCTCAAGTACACCAGCACCCAAAAGGGTCCTCCGTTGGTGATATAGTTTGTATTGAGATCGTTAGTAGGGTTTTCATCAGTCCGCAGACAGGGGTTTCATCAGTATTGCCATCTGAATGATGACAAAATCGGGCATCATTTTATCGATATCGTCACCTGAATGGTGACTAGATCGGACATCAGCTTTAGTCTGGGAAGACTTCAGCCGGGTGTATAATCTGTGGAGATGATTCTTCTTGTGTTCTGACTTTGCAAAAGCCTTTACAATCTTCATCTGCCGGTACCGGCTTCGTCTTTATCTCACATCACATCTGTCAATAAGCCGACATCTGACTTACCCTTACATGTCATCTGTGGATTCTTGGATGAGGCAGTAACACAGCTCTTATTAAAGTGTGCTAGGAGGTCTCATTAGTCAAACGACTACTGCTTTATCAGTGCTGCCGTCTGAGTGACATCGGCACCGGACATCAGCTTGGCCGACAAAGGCTTCAGCCGGGTAAATGGTTGACGAGCTTCATCATTGGTCTTTCACCATGGGTATGATCTGCTTCCACCCTTGTTCATTTTCAAGGTGTCAACAATCGTATATCGCATCCTAACAGTCCATTATTTGGACTGCTTCAGGGGTATCATCTGCTCGCTTGGGCCAGCCGAAGTCATGTTCTAGCGGGGCATGAGGGGCCATGTCTCCCTTGTAGAAGATAATGGGCTTATCCTTGTTAGCCTTCTTCTGGTTTCCGAGTTGTCGCTTGTAGGTAACGACAAATGTCGTGAGCAGCTCAACCTTGTGCTGCTCTGATGCACACGAGATCTGTAGGCAGTCTGGCGGCAGACATATGCTCTTGTCGATGGCTCGGCTAAGAAAATTAGCCTCGAAGTCAATTTTACGCCCCTTAGGGTTATCTGGAGTTGACTTGGAGCTGAGGCGTAGTCGATGGAGCTTGGCCTTCTCTTCATCAACGGAAAAGAGATCATCCTCATCTTCCTCTGAGTGCTAGCCATTGCTTTTGCTTTTGATTAAGGGGTATGCACTGGGTCCCCCGAAGTAAAGCGCAGCATCGGCGAGATTGCATTCTGCTGGGGCGAACGGCGACAGGTTGGCAAAGATCGTATGATGTTCTCTGTACATGTCCCTGGCATATTTGATGCACTGATGGAGAGTTGACGGGACGACCCAATTTTCATGCAACCAGGGCTTGCCCAATAGTACTTTGTAGGATGTGTTGGCATCGATGATGTAGAACATCACCTTAGAGTTAAAATCATCGAGCACCAGATCAACATTTACTTGGTCGAGGACATCCTCAGTGTCTTGGCCTTTTGAAGGTACAGAGTTAGATACAGAGTCTTGAAAGTTTTCAACGACATGATGTTGACAGTCACACTGGCGTCCACCAGGATCTAGTTTGTCTCATGCCCATTGATTTTTCCTTGCATGTAGAGAGGGCGGTTGTGACATGGAGACGATAGTAACATGTCCTTCGATCTTCGCGAATGTGACAGTGGCTGCAAAGGCTTCATATGTTGCGGCCTTCATTTCCGCAGCATGTGCTTCATAGGCTTTCTGTTCCTAGAGTATTTTAATAAGAGCTTCTCTCAGCTCCTTACTCCAAGCGATGGCTTCCCAAATTGTGATGTTGGAGGGAAACTGCTTTATCTGATGGAGGACTTTTCGGTCGGCTCGAGCATGAGCATCCTCCAATGAGGGTAGTATGTCGAGCTGGGTTTTGTGCGAGCTATCGTGCTGCTCCGCATCAGGGAGTTGCACCGCCTTGCATTTGCCATTGGGATCAGACTGGTCCTGATCACATGTGGGTTCCTGGAACTGAGGTGCCAAGGATGGCTCTTCTGGAGATGACTGGCGAGCTGGGTCATCCTTGCTAGATGGACTTGCTCGATCTTCGAAAGTGATCGGCGCTGGAGCAGGGCCTGGAGCACTGGTGGTGACCCCCTCTATGCCATAGGGATCAAAGATGCCAGGGCCCTTCCGAATTTCTATCTCTGGAACGGGGGCAAGTTTCTCCCCTTGAAAGAGGATGATTCGGTCCGGGTCGAAGGTGGACGAGTGTAGAGGTAGCTCGGGGATTCTCCCACGACCTCTGCCACGTCCGTGACCACGGCCTCGACTGCGGCTGATATTTTCAGGAGTTAGTTGTAGCCCTAGCGGGGTAGTGGTTCTTTATCTTGTTTGGGATGCCACTGGCTCACCTCGCCGGGAGGTGTTGATGTTGTCAAGAGGTGGGATGGCCACCATGATGCAGGTGCAATCCTAAATCATTTTTTCCAACTACTCTGTGGTGATCTTCTTATCTTTGTAGAACAAGGAGAGTTCTTCTGGAATGAGGAGCTTTTTGCCATTCTTGATCTTTTGGATCATCTCCTGGACCCAGCTTCTAAGGTGAGCTCGCTCCTGCATTTCTTCCCACGGGATATAACTACCAAGTGGGAGAGCGCCATTGGGACGAGGAGGAATGTATTCCTCCAGGTTGTTAATGAGCCATTGTAGCCTTTGGAGAGGCGTTAGCTCAGCTGGCAATTGTAAGGCGGTTGCTTGCTCAGCTTGCTTCTTGAGTCATCTTTTGAGGTTCTTCCTCATGTTCCTCTCCTATCTTTTAGTGATGGTTGTCTCCAGGGGAGTAGGAGGGAGAGGTGCTAAAGCCAGAGTTGACAAATCCCCATTAGGATACCTCCGGGCTAGTGTCTTAGCAGAGGGAGGTCGACAGCTTTTCTTTGCCTAGATTTTGATCTAGGCACCTTCCGTTTGTTGTATTTGGAAGGTGGCATTGATTGCCTGTTCAATGACCTCATGTGGTAGCTCCTGGTATGCTGGGGCTGGCGTCTGAAGACCTATGTGCGGTTTGATTCCTTACCCGCGGTGGCGAAGTTCTTTGTTGGGATGTGAACTAGGGGACTTGCTTAGAGTCTTGCTCCTTAGCTTTGCCTTTGCTATCCGGCTTGGAGCGGCATTCGGTGGTAACTGGAGGTGTAGTGGAGCACCGCCACTCCTGGCGGTTACCCTGACCTTGCATATTAATCGGGCCTGGCTGTGAAGGGCCCGACTAGCTTGCCAGAGTCGCTGAAGACTACGAAGATGTCTTCTTCATGATATTAGCTGAGCTGCAGGGTATATGAAGGGGACCCAAAGGCATGCTGGAGGGAGAGGCACGACATGGTCACGCCAAGGCTTTGTCCTATTTTTGTTTTCCTGTCCTATCTTTCGACATAGGAGGTAGAGTTGGAGCAGGGGAGTGTCGAGAGGAGCTAGGGATGCCCATCGTCATCTCGCTTACCAGGACATCCTCTCGGCCGAGAAGGACTCGGGGTACCTTGCCGTATCCTCCTTGGAGAAAGGGAGAGACTCCAACTCTTGCCAGGGCCGCCACTACGAGGCCAAAGAAGCAGGAGCTGACTGACTAGTACTTGGTATCTAGATATCAGGAGCTGAGGTGGTAGGAGGATGGATGACGTTGACCGAGAAATTACTCGGTTCAGTCCTCTGGTTGTTTACCTGCCTCCTACGGCTTTGCAGTCGCTCGAGAGCTTCTCGGTTGTCAACTTGAAACTTGAGCCACTCCAAGACATGTCGATAGGGCAACATGTGCCAATTTTCTCGAGGAGGATTTGGCTGGTCTAGTGCATTTCTGGCAATGCTCAGGGTTTTTGCAACGGCTTCTCGAAGCCTCAGAGTCGCCATGGAGTTCCCCTCAGCATCAATCTACTCCCACTAGATCTGCTCCAGGATTAAGTGTTGAACTTCCTCACAAAACCTGATCGTGTGGCAGATTCTGGCATGGAAAGGGAAATACTGGGGGTGACTAAAGTCCCATTGAGTGTAGTCTACTGACGGCTCACGTGCCATGATTTTCCCTCTCTGGACAAGGACGTCAAAGAGTTGCCTGGTCCTTTCTCTTGGAAAGGAGAGAGGTGTGCGGTCATGCCAGGGTCTCCACCGCAGATACCATAGTGAGTGCTCGCCATGGCTAGTGCCGGGCTCCTCTGCTTCAACATTAGAGAGAGAGAATGCGGCCATCATGTGAATCACATTGGCTGAATAGTGAATCACATGTGTTGTCTTAGCGGGTCTGGACCACGCCTGTGGCTGCGGGGGATCGACGAGACCGCTCTTCATTTTGATGATGCAGTCTTTGATTAGCTTCTGTGCATTAGTCTTGAAGACATAGCAATCTTCAAGTGGATGACCTAACATGGGAGGATACGGGCAATAGCTAGGGTCATCAGCTTTCTGGGCATCATCCGGCTTGCAAGCTTCAGGCAGCTCGATAATCTTCTAGGTCATGCAGAGGTCGAAGAGCATCTTCGTATGTTCCTTCTTGAAGGAGAATGGCGTCTTCATACGCTCTGAAAAAGAAGGAGCAGCTGGTTTGTCAGCTGGTTTCTTGTCGGAGCCACTTGACTCACCTTCCTTGCTGGCCTTAGCGGTGGGGGTGAACTCAATGGTGTTCACCTCCTTATCGGGTTGGCATTCTCGTGCCTATTTACCCTTGGCTGAAGTATAGCCCGGGTTATCGACGAAGAACATCTCTATTTCGACGACCGCCGAATTGAGCTGGTCGAAGCCTCTGATATTGGTGCCGAGGAGCTTTTTGCTAACCTCGGCTGCCAAGCCTTTACGGCATATAGTAATGGCATTCTCCTGGACTGGCAAGTTGATGCACCTCATGCTAAGGTCTCGCCATATCTTAATGAAGTCGAGGGCACTCTCTCCCTTTGTGGACACCCAAAATTTTCACGGCCACAGTAGCAAGCTTCGGTTGGCCGTTTGACATCGGTGAAAAAAAAAAGAAGAAACAAAATAAAGAGGCCCCAACGGCCAAATTTCAACCCTGGTGATGTTGGGGCCATATCCCATATACGGCACCGTGCCATCATGGATTTGTGTCCCAAGGGACAAATTTAATATAAAATCGAAGGAGGTCCCAACGTCCTCGAAACCACGTCGCCCTGGCCAGGGGTGTGGAAGCCCGAGCAACGAAAGAAGAAAAGAAGAAAAAGAAGGAAAAAGAAGAAGAAGAAGAAAGAAAAGAGCAAGGAAGAAATAAGTAAGAATTGATGGAATAAAATAGATAAAGAAGAAGAGAGAGGAGCGCTTAATCGGCAGCCTCCCCCCCCCCCCCCGTGCGAGCCTTTTCTGGCACGGGCCCTGTTCGTTTAATCGGCAGGCCTGCAGCATATTTAATCGCTTGCAAGCACATCCAGCTTCTCTCGCACTCAGCAAAACCACTGAGCACATCTTGGAGAGCCCTCAGTCTTCCAATACGTCCGGTACACCTACAAGAAGGCATCTTTCTCTCATCAGCAGAGCTCCTGCTGGTTTTTTAGTAGGAAGGTAAAGAGATGAACGAATTTTAGACATCCTTGGCTTCCCTGATGGGTGGGTTCACCTTCTTCCAGAGCCTCCTCCACGCGGTGTTCCCACCCGAGCTCCGCTTCGCCGCGGTGAAGCTCTTCTGCTGCTTCTTCGACTACTTCTCATCCTACTGCTACTTTGACATCACAGAGATCGACGGCGTGAACACCAACGAGCTATACAAAGCCGTCCAGCTCTACCTGAGCAGCTCCGCCTCCGTCTCCGACAGCTGCCTCAGCCTCACCCGGGCGCTCAACTCCTCTGCCTTCTCCTGGCGGCCTCTCCCCTAGGAAAAGTAGGGCTTCACCCTCCTCATCAGGAAGAAGGACAAGTCTGTCGTCCTCCACTCCTACCTCGACTACATTAATGCGACCAACCTGTTCAAACTCAGGCCATTCCCCGTGCCTTGGCTTAACGATAGGGCATCCTTGCCCATTTAACAGGCAGGAAGGGGATCCTCCACCCTTTTCCGGCACCATTTCGAGCTTTAACCGGCGGCAGCACCGTGAGTAGCTTAACCGACAGGGGCTTGGCCCCCCTTATCCGGTAGAATGTTAACCCACTTAGCCGACAGGAAGTTGTTTAACTAACAGGGGAAGCTTTAAATGGCATGCACCCCATTAACTGATAGCCCGTTCTCTCTCTCTCTCTCTCTCTCTCTCTCTCTCTCTCTCTCTCTCTCTCTCTCTCTCTCTCTCTCTCTCTCTCTCTCTTTCTGCCTAGCTCGGTGTTGCGTTGTGGCTCTCACAGCATTGCTTTCATCTCCTCCCTTGCGTGTACGTATGGGATCAGCTGTAGCCCAGGAGATCTCTCTGGGAGAGATGGAGACTTGCGATCTCCAGGACCAGGCAATGGCCACTCACTTACTGGAAGAAGTATTTGGTTGCTCTAATAGCCCGCTAACCATTCCAGCCCCACAGGCGCAAGCGCAGGCGTAGCTGCAGCAGTAGAGGAGGAGGTCGAGGCCTCAGCCGAAGCAGGCCCTTTCGTGCCCCAGGTGCAACTCCACCAACACCAAGTTTTGCTACTACAACAACTGTAGCCTGTCCTAGCCCAGGTACTTCTGCAAAGGTTTCCGGCTATACTGGACCATAGGCAGCGCCTTCAGGAATGTCCCTGTTGGGGCGGTTGTAGGAAGAACAAGAGGCCCTCCTCTTCCTCCTCAAAGAAGGCATAGGGTCACCATACCCTCGCTACCTACTCCACTACTGTGCTCCAAGCCCTCCCGCCTCCGCCAGCTCCAGTCATTGAGGACGCTCCCCCTCTCCCGGAATGACTCCTCCAACGGCCATTATCAGCAGGGTCCCCATTTAACCGGCGGAGCTGGCAGAACCGGTGCAAGCCTGATTAACCGATGGGAATCATTAGGCCGGCAGAAACATATTTAACCGGCAGAGGAGCACCATTAATCGGAAGGAGGGTCATTTAATCGGCGGGATGCCATTTAACTGGGGGGAAAAGTTTAAACGACAGCTGCCCGTTTAAGCGGAAGCTCCCGATTCGAGCACCTGCAAATTGATGTAAACGGCAAACACTGGCCAAGAAAGTGGCCAAGATATCGTGCTACTGCTCGTAGGTCCTTGCCCGACAGCCACCGTTGTCCAGTGGGCATAGTTTTTGACCGGTGCAGGCACCCCCTTTTACTCGCACCATCCGGGATGGGACGCTTCCTCATTTGGGCAGCCTTCGAAGAAGACTCCTCCCTCTGCCTCCTTCCTACCTCTATAAAAAGAGGAGCAGCAGCAGACACAAGGGACGGGAACTCAAGACTGGGGGACCTGGATGCGAAGTCGTGCGAAGGAAAGTGGAGAGGAAAAGAGTGTAGACATGCGTGAGTGTGAAAGGGAAGAAGAAAAAAAGAAAGGGACGTGCAGAGAGCACACCTGTGAGCTTTCTATGAAGGAAGGAGTGAAGCTCCAAAGAAAAGAAGAAGTGTGAGTGAGAGAGGTGAGGAGAAGAAGAGGGGAGGGGAGGGAAGGGAGGAGTCTGTACTCCTTCTCTTCTCCTCCCCCCGTTTAATTCTTTTCCCTTGGAATGCCATTTCTTTTTTTCCTCTTTCACTCTTTCATACCCTGCATGAATGTTCACGTTGTTTCTTTGAAATATAATGGAAAAAGCAGAGTGTTTATGATTGCACTGCACAAGCTGTTTTATTTTATGGGGACTGCTTCCTGTATTTTGCTTGACTCTTCACCGTATGTTTTGAGCAAGAAAAGCCTCTTCAAGGCTCTGTCTTCCCCTTCTCTTGATGGTAGAGTTCCATGGTGCTCACTGTTGTAGAATCTGAGAAAATCTACTTAGAACAAAAGGAAAGAAAAGCATGGGAAAGGGATAGAAAGGGGGATCAAAAGAGCATGCGTTGGATGCTATGATGCAAACATTATCGCCAGAGACGCGAGGGCCTCAAAGATATGACAATAAAGAATATGGAGGGATCGCAAATAAATACCTTAAAGTGCAAGGAGATTGTGAGACTCACCTTCTCTTTCTATCAGCCGGCCGATGAACAAAGTTTCTCTTGTTGATTACCCTTGCAAAATTAACAAACACCAATAAATAAACATGGATTAGAAACCAAGATGTGTAGTATCAAAATCTAAATATAAACATGAACATGGAAAGCATGGATATGAACACACCTTATTGGTGCTGGCCTTTAAAACCCCTATGCAAAGGGTAGGTAAAGGTATGATGATATGATGAAGAAAATATGGGAGGGTGCAAGTGTTGCACAAAAGGAAGTGTGATAGAGTGCACAATATGGAGATCTTAATGTTGAGATGATAAGAAAATAGAAGAAAACATGATGCATGAGCTAAATAGAAAGCATGAAAGATAAAAGGGGAAGAAGATAGGCTTATTATTTTCTCCAATTTGAGGGGCTTTAAGATCTCCAAGGATGAAAAGACTCCAAGGATGTAGCTTTAAGCATGGGAGACCTCCTCCTTAACTTCTTGGTCCAGTAGCACCTCCCCTTAGTTTTGTTGAGCAGCCCTCAACACAAGGGAGAGAGGGGTCCTATTTATAGGGGTGAAATTCAGAGTTAATTCTAAGGAAAATTAGGAAATCATGTTTTAATTGGATTTGGAAGGTGATAAACTATGGCCATGTATCCCTTCAACCTTGGAAAGCATTAGAACTCCATTCCCAAGTGAAAGAAGGCTTAAAACGGAGGTTCTGCTGGAGTTCGGATCTCTGAAAGAATTGGCGACCACACAGACGGTCGCTATTTCAAGGGGCGCCCACGCGAAACGTCGCTAATTCCAAAGTGTTTTGAGATGGATTAGAACTTTTCGAAATTTGAAAAGAATTGGTGATCATGAGGTGGTCACTAATTAAAAATCAATACGAGTTTTGGACGAAGTTAAAAACTCAAAATATAGCAAGAAAATTGGCGACTTTCCACACGTGCGTATATTCATGAAGTAGCGACCTTCCATACGGTCGCAGAATAAAAAATAATCTGAATTCAGAACAAATTGTGAAGAAAAGAATTGGCGACCTCCCTCACGGTCGCTATTTAAAGAAATGGCGACTTTCCGGAGTGTCACTAATTCATAGATTTCGAAAAACGGCCAAACCAGAGACTATAGGAAATTGGCACCCTCTGGGCTGCCACTTCATAGAAAATGGCGCCCTTTGGGCTGCCACTTCTTAGAAAATGGCACCCCCTGGGCTGCGATCTTTCAAAGAATTGGCGCCCATCTGGTTGCCATGTTTTAGACAAAGCCCCTGAAAAATGGAGAAAAAGCTCAAAAAAATCTGGAAAAATAGGAAAAGATGTGGAAAAGTTATGGAAAGTTGAATATTTAAGAAAAATGAGGAAAACCACTCAAACAAGTCAATTTGAGGGTCAAATGGGGCATCACAGTGCAATAGGAGATATGCTCAAAATGACGTCAAATTTAGCGTGTCTATAGCTGCCCCGCCTTGGCGTCTGCTTTCCAAGGGAGTGACACGAAGTGGAATGGACTGAAAAATGGATGCCAAGGTGTGATGAGACACGCGATCAACATCACTTGATGAGAATTAAATCAAAAACTCGAGATGAAGCAATCTCAGGAAGTTTAATGAAATCAATAATGTTTGGATAAAGGAGGGAGTGTGCACGCGGGCACGAAGAAGATAAAAGAATGATCAACTTCCAGCATGGTAGAAGTACCCCAGGTCACCAACCTATGAGTTTCACCATTGGAGAGCGATTACCAGCCAATGTGGATGTACTGCAGCCAAGGTGGATCTAAGGAAAAGAGATTTAAAAAAGAGGATAGAAATCCAAACAACGGAGTTTTCAAGAAACATCCCAAAACAGAGACATGATGAACTGAGGACTCAATTCGACAATGAATATCTCATATCTTGAAAATTCAGATCGTTTGACTCTCAAAAATGGCCTTATCAGAATGATTTTCCAAAGTTAATTCAAATTCCTACATGAATGCATGTTGGGCTTAAAGGGAAAATTTTTAAACAAATGAAAATATAAGATAATCAAAGATAATATTATTAAACTGTCAAGTGTGAGTCAAGAAACCGATATCACGAGTTGATACTAAGCTGAAGCCCGTTTATCCGCGCACCAACTCGTAAAAGAGAACCATCATCCCCAGTCTTGGACGGCTTAACGGCATATCCGTGTGACTAAGATTCCTCTGGAATCATCATTATTTTTGATGAAGGGGAACTCAAATTCCAGATTTACCAAAGCCACAAGGTCCTTGATATAATCTAATAGAGTATGTAACATATAGTAAAATGCATACAGGGAGATGGCAATGAGCATGGAGGGACTGAGAAATGAGGTGCAAACACCGTGGGACTTGGATGATGATGCCCGGTCAGTGGGACAAAGAGCTTCTTCCTGCGCTCAAAGATTTATCAGCCAAGATATAATGAAGCATAAAGCAATGAATAAGCAATGAAGCATTTGAAGCAACCATAGCATATATCAAAGCACGAATCATAGCATTTGATAGCATGAAAAGTATGAGCATAATCATGAACAACATAGCATGTATCAAAGCATCAATAGCATGTATGTACATAGTAGATTAAAGCATTCAAATCATAGCATGAAAGCACAGCATAGCAAGATTTTTAAAACATGCAAACCATTATGTAAAGCTTCTCTGTTTGTTATTTTTCATGAGGATGACAATCTTGGCAAGTCATAAGCCTGAAGTTGAAAGAATCTTGATCAAAATAAAGCCCAGAGGTAGGAGTAATTGGAAGATCAACAGAAGTTTATTGAAAAGATTTGGAGATGTGATGGAGGCATCACCCACGACTCCCTCTGGCTCGGGTCGTCTTCACACCCAAGAGATGTTTGAGCTCGGGCATCACTCCATGTGGGCCCAATTATCCATTTTGAGTATTCTATTTGAGTCATTTGATGTATTTTTCCCTTTTATTTGAATCATTTCTCTAGGTCTTTGGTTTATTTTCCTATGTTTGAGTCATTATCCCCTTAGTTGGCTTATTGGACTGCTTTTGTCATTACATGTAAAGCCAGGGGTAGTTTGGTCATGTAAAAGGTTGGGTCCTTATAAATAGGACCCCAACCCCATTTGAGGAAGTTAATGAGAATTTGCATATTTTGAATCCCCACAAAAATTTTAGTGTTCAAGGTGTGAAACCTAGTGTTAGGGTAAGAAACCCTCTCCTCCCTCTCCCTTCTCTCTCCAAAGGGGGCAAACCCCTTCTCTCTCTTCCCCTCCCCTCTCCCTAGGCCGCCCCCCTCTCTCTCTCCTCCACCTCACCCTCCACATTAGCCCTAAACCTGTCACCAAATCTGCCACCCCAACCACCCCTTCCCTTCCCTAGGTGCTATCAATGCCCCTCCATCACTTCTCACCAAATCTACTCCCTCCCTAGGAGGATCTTGACCTTCCCAACACAATCTCCCTCTCCCCAACACAATCCACCCTAGTCCCCACACAATCTTGTAGCTCCCAAGGGGAGTTTGAATATTTCCCTCCTCTCTCACCCTCCCCTCCCCCAAACCCTTGATCTGGTCGCCCCCCATCTCCCTCCCCATTCCTCTCTAGAACAACCACCACTCACTCTCTCCGCACCTTGTACCCAGAACCAGCCCTCTCTCTCCCCTGCGTCCCACCCCTTCCTAGCACCTCCACCTTGCTCTAGCTTCCTCCACACCTCCCATACATCCCCCTCTGGCCACCCATCCACCTCCCTTCAC